>OZ035833.1:898598-1498598 GCA_964034765.1 Knipowitschia caucasica
AGCAGAGAGGACCAGAGAGAGACCGGAGAGTGACCAGGCGAGGACCAAGAGAGGTGACCAGAGAGAGACCAGAAGAGAGAGACAGAGAGAGACCAGAGAGAGTCCAGAGAGTGACCCGAGAGTGACCAGAGAGAGACCAGAGAGAGACCAGAGCGCGCCCAGAGAGAGACAGACAGAGGAGACCAGGACAGAGACCAGAGAGAGCCAGAACAGGTTACCCAGTGACAGAGAGAGACCAGAGATGAGACCAGAGAGAAAGAGAGACCAGACAGATCGACAAACAGAGACCAGAGAGAGGACCGAGAGAGAGACCAAGAGAGACCGCAGAGACCAGAACCGATGAGACCAGACTGAGATCCAGAGAGGAGACCGAGAGAGGACAGAGAGAGAGCCCAGACCAGAGACCCGCCCTTGGGGGCCCCCCCACCCCCCCCCCCCCCCCCCGGGTGGGGGGGGGGGGGGGGGGGGGGGAGGGGGGGGGGGGGGGGAGCGACCAGAGAGGAGCCAGAGAGAGCCAGGATGCGGAGACCAGACAGAGACCAGAGGAGACACCAGAGAGAGACCAGAGATGTGACCAGAGAGAGACCAGACGAGAGAGACCAGAGATGACCGCGAGAGACCAGAAACGTGACCAGAGAAGAGACCAGAGAGAGAGACCAGAGAGAGACCAGAGAGAGAAGTCCAGGGGAGAGACCAGAGTGAGACCAGAGATGGAGACCAGGGAGAGAGACCCGAGAGAGACAGAAAGACGAGACCACGGACAGTGGACCAGAGAGAAGGAGACCAGCGAGAGACCCGAGAGAGTCAGAGAGCAGACCAGAGATGAGACCAGAGAGAGAACTAGCGTGTGTCCAGACAGAGACCCAGAGGGACAGACGACGAGAGACCAGAAGAAGACAGACATGGACCAGAGAGGGACCAGAGAGAGAGACCAGAATGAGACCAGAGATACACCAGAGAGGGACCAGAGAGAGAGACCAGAGAGAGACCAGAGAGCAGAGACAGAGAGAGGACCAGGAGAGAGACCAGAGAGACGAGACCAGACAGAGACGAGAGACAAACAGAGAAGAGACCAGAGAGTGACCAGAGAGAGACAGAGAGACAGACCAGAGAGAGACCAGAAGAGTGACCAGAGAGAGACCAGAGAGAGAGACCAGGAGACAGAGACGCGAGAACCATGTGAGAGGAGACCAGCACAGAGTCCAGAGAGACACCAGGAGAGAGACCAGATGAGATGTGACCAGAGAGAGAGACAGAGAGATAAGAGACCAGAGCGAGACCCGAGAGAGAGGCCCGAGAGAGACCAGAGAGAGGGGACGATGAGAGGACCAACAGAGACAGAGCGAGACCAGAGAGAGAGACCAGACAGAGACAGAGAGAGCCCAGAAAGTGACCAGGAGAGATCAGTGCGTGACCAGTGTGAGAGAGACCAGGAAGAGAGACCCAGAGAGATGACCAGATGAGAGAGACCCAGAGAGAGACCCGAAAGTGACCAGAGAGAGACCAGAGGTAGAGAGACTATTTTCTCTCAAACTGCATTCTAAAACTAAAATGTTCGGTAACGAGCTTTGTTTTGTTGAGACGGTGATGGTGTTGTTTGTGTGTGTGTCCATGTGTGTGTGTCGTGTCCGTGTGTTGTGTGTGGAGTCAATGTGTGTGTGTTGTGGGTGTGTTGTGGTGTGTCCATGTGTGTTTGTTGTGTCCGTGTGTGTGTGCGTGTCAAGTGTGTGTATGTGTGTGTGATGTGTCCGTGTGTGTGTGTGTGTCTGTTCTCGTGCGCCTGGATTATAATCTCTTCATCCATTATTTGATGAAGTGAAAGTATCGTGGCTGAATGTGCTGCGTGGGAGATTTGTGGCTAAATCCAGCACAATCAGCCCCAGTCTACATAATGAGTGAGGAGACGCACAAATGTTCAACAGTAAAGCAACAGGACTGGATTAGAAGGCCACACACACACATACACACACACACACACCACCACACTGAGAGCAACAAGTGAAGCTTCCTATATTTGGGGGGTATATTGCTGATATGGACGAAGTGAGACAGAGAGAGAGACCAAGAAGAGAACGGAGCAACCCAGAGAGATGACCCAGAAAGGACTAGGGCACCCCCCCCCCTCTGACAGGGAGAGACCAGAGGAGAGACCAGAGAGAGACCTGAGAGAGACCACGGAAAGACCAGGGAGAGACCAGCACGAGTGACCAGAGAGAGACCAGAGAGGGACCAGGGAAAGACAGGGAGGACCAGAGAGAGACCAGAGAGAGACCAGAGAGAGACCGGAAAGACAGGGAGAGACCAGAGAGAGACCAGAGAGAGACCATGGAAAGCCCAGGGAGAGACCAGAGAGAGACCAGAGAGAGGGAACTAGAGTCTTTGTCCTGTCTTCTGACCCCCTCTCACAGATGGCGGAGCAGGAAGGGCCTGAGGCCCAAGTTTAATGTTGTAGCACAGTTCATACAGAAGGCAACTCAAAACCCAACCAAGAAACATTCCAAATCACCAAGAACTTGGAATCAATAAACCAACAACCAGAGCGAGAGGACACGGACTCTCCTGGTCCCGGTTGTTGGTGATCTCACCATTCGCGCTCAGCCGTCCATGGTACTTTTTTAGTTATTGGCTCGGCCCGGGTTCTACCAGAGTCAATATCACACAAATGCATCCACACACACATCTACTGAGCATGTGTTTTGTGGTGTGTAGTGCAAGTCCAGCCCAGCCCAGTCCAGTCCAGCCCAGTTCACGGTCCTGCCCAGCCCAGCGCAGTCCAGTCCTGCCCCAGCCAAGTCCAGCCAGTCTAGTCCAGTCCCAGTCCAGCCCAGTCCAGTCCACTGCAGTGTTCATGATACAAGTGATTTTCATCATGGTATTTCAAAAATGAAACATTTGTGAGTAACAAGATCAGGTCACTGTGAGTCTGAGACTGTTCCAACTCTGAGGGGGGGGGGGGGGGGGGGGGGGGGGGGGGGGGGTGGTGGGTGGGGGGGGGGGGGTGAGGGGGGGGGGGGGAGGGGTGGGGGGTGTGGGGTTGGGTGGGTTTGTTGGTGGGTGTGGGGGGGGGGGGGGGGGGGGGTGGGGGGGGGGGTTTTTTTTCACACACAAAACACACAACACCTTTTTCTGTGGGGGGTGGGGGGGGGGGGGGGGGGGGGGGGGGGGGGGGGGGGGGGGGGGGGGGGGGGGGGGGGGGGGGGGGGGGGGGGTGGGGGGGGGGGGGGGGGGGTGGGGGGGGGGGAGTGGGGGGGGGGGGGGGGGGGGGGGGGGGGGGGGGGGGGGGGGGGGGGGGGGGGGGGGGGGGGGGGGGGGGGGGGGGGGGGGGGGGGGGGGTGGACCATGAAGCGATTCTTGAGTCTGAGAATGTTCTAACTCTGAGACATGAAGCGACTTCTCTGAGTCTGAGACTGTTTCCAACTCTGAGACATGAGCGACTCTCTGAGTCTGGACTGTTCCAACTATGAGCACATTGAAATCGACTTCTCTGATTCTGAGGACTGTTCTAATCTGAGACCATGTAGCCGACTTCTCTGAGTATGAGACTGTTCCAACCTGGAGACCATGGAAGCGATTCTCTGAGTCTGAGACTGTTTCTAACTCTGAGAATGTGAAGGGACTTCTCTGAGTCTGAGACCTGTTCCAACTCTGAGACCATGAAGCGGACTTTTCTGAGTCTAGACTGTTCTAACTCTTGAGACCATGAAGCGACTCTCTGAGTCTGAGACTGTCTGAACTCTGCGAGGACCATGAAGCGACTTCTCTGAGTCTGAGACTGTTCCAACTCTGAGAGACATGAAGCGCACTTCTCTGAGTCTGAGACTGTTCTAACTCTCGAGACCATGATGCGCCTTCTCTGAGTCTGACACTGTTCTAACTCTAGCAGACACTGAAACAGACTTCTCTTGAGTCTGAGACCTGCTTCACACTCTTGAGACCATGAAGCGACTTTCTCTGGTCTGAGGAATGTTTAACTCTGAGACAATGAAGCGACTTCTCTTGAGTCTGAGACTTGTTGTTCCAACTCTTCGAGACCAGTGAAGCGACTTTCTCTGAGTCTGACCACTGTTCTAACTCTGAGACAATGAAGCGACTTCTCTGAGTCTGAGACTTTTCTAACTCTGAGGACCATGAAGAGCGACTTCTCTGAGTCTGAGACTGTTCTAACTCTGAGACCATGAAGGACTTCTCTGAGTTGACATTTTCAACTCTGAGACCATGAAGCGACTTCTTGAGTCATGAGACTGTTCCAACTCTGAGACATGAATGGCGACCTCTCTGAAGTCCGAGACTGTTCCAACTCTGAGACATTCGAAGCGACTTCTCTGAGTCTGACACTGTTTAACTCTGGACCATGAAGCGACTTCTTCTGAGTCTGAGACTGTTCCAACTCTGAGACATTGAAGCGGAACGTCTCTTGAGTCTGAGACTGTTCCAACTCTGAGACCTGAAGCGACTTCTCTGAGTCTGAGACTGTTCCAATCTGAGACCATGAAGCGACTTCTCTGAGTCTGAGACTGTTCCAACTCTGACACATGACGGCGGACTTCTCTGAGTCTGACCCGTTCTAACTCTGAGACCATGAAGCGACATTCTCTGAGTCCTTAGCACTGTTCCAACTCTGAGACCATGAAGCGACTTCTCTGAGTTGAGACGGTTTTCAACTCTGAGACCGAAGCGGACTTCTCTGAGTCTGAGACTGTTCCAAACTCTGAGCCCATGAAGCGAATTCTCTGAGTCTGAGACTGTTCCAACTCTGAGACCAGAAGCAGCTTCTCTCGAGTCTGAGACTGTTCCAAAACTCTGAGGTGGTATTCTGGTTGTATCATGGCTTTTCTTTGATATCAAGGTATCTTTAGTAGCGTCCAGTCTAGTCCACCCTAGGCCTGTCCCTCCATTCTAGTCCATTTCAAGTCCAGTCCCGGCCAGTCCAGTCCATTTCGAGTCCATTCCAGTCCATTGAGTCCAGTCCAGTCCATTCGAGTCCAGTAGCGTCCTGCCGCAACAGGATCTGTCAATCCTCACCTTCATCAAGCCTGGATAATTTACAAAGGAAGCTTTCATTCGTGCATCAACCGCCTCCTCCACCAACCAGAGAGGAGACAGGAGAGGCCAGAGAGAGGCCAGAGAGAGACCAGGGAGACGAGAGACAGCAGAGACCAGAGAGAGACCAGGGAGAGACCAGGGCGAGACCAGAGAGAGACAGGGGAGAGCCCAGGGGAGAGCCCAGAGAGGAGACTGAGCGAGAGGACAGGAGAGCCGAGAAAGACAGAGATGAAGACCAGGACGAGACCAGAGAGAGACAGGCGGAGACCAGGAGAGACCAGAGGAACCGACCAGAGAGAGAGACCAGGGAGAGACCAGGGAGAGACCTTGAGAGAGACCAGAGAGAGACCAGAGAAGAGACAGGGAGAGACCAGAGGATAGACCAGAGAGAGACCAGAGAGAGACCAGGGAGAGACCAGAGAGAGGCACAGAGAGAGACCAGGCAGAGACCGAGAGAGACCAGAGAGAGACCAGAGAGGAGACCAGGGATTGAGACCAGAGAGAGACCAGGAGAGACAGAGAGAGGACCAGAGAGAGACCAGGGATCGAGGCCCAGAGAGAGACCGGGAGAGACCTGGGAGAAACCAGAGAGAGCACCAGAGAGAGAGAGACCAGACGAGACCAGGACTGAGACCAGAGAGAGACCGAGAGAGACAGGGATGATACCAGAGAGAGACGGGAGAGACAGAGTGTGACCAGAGAGAGACCAGAGAGAAGAGACAGAGAAGACCAGAGAGAGACAGGAGACGCGACCAGAGAGACCAGTAGAGAGACCAGGGAGAGACCAGAGAGTTACGAGAGAGACCAGAGAGAGACCAGGAGATGAGACCAGAGAGAGACCAGAGAGATACCAGAGAGAGATCCAGGGAGGAGTACCAGAGAGAGACCAGGGAGAGACCAGAGCGATACCAGAGCGCAAGATGAGGCCAGAGAAGAGACCTGAGAGAGACAGAGAGATACCCGCGAGAGAGACCAGGGAGAGACCAGAGAGAGACCAGGGAGAGACCAGAGAGAGACCAGGGAGAGACCAGCGAGAGGACAAGGAGAGGCCCAGGGGAGAAACATGAGACGAGCCAGCCAGAGAGACCCAACAGAAGACCCAGAGAGACAGAGAGGGGGGGAAGACCAGAGGAGACCAGGGAAAGAGACTAGGAGGAGGCCAGAGAGAGACCAGGGAGGAGACCAGAGGATACCACGAGAGATCCAGAGAGAGACCAGAGACGAGACCAGAGAGAAAGGAGACCAGAGAGAGGACCCGAGAGGATACCAGAGAGAGATCAGGGAAGAGACCAGAGAGAGACCCGGGAGAGACCAGGAGATACCAGAGAGAGACAGAGAGAGGCCAGAGACGAGACCAGAGAGATACCCGAGCGGAGACATGGGGAGAGCCAGTAGAGAGACCAGGGAGAGACCAGAGAGAGACCAGAGATGAGACACGAGAGAGACCAGAGATGGACCAGAGAGAGACCACGAGAGAGACCGAGAGACCAGGAGAGAGACACGAGAGATACACGAGAGGAGACCAGCAGAGAGGCCAGAGAGATACCAGAGAGAGATCAGGGACTGAGACAAGAGAGAGACCAGGCGACTGAGACCACGAGAGATACCAGAGAGGACCAGAGAGAGGCCAGCGTGAGGACCAGAGAGATTACCAGAGCCGCGACCAGGGAGAGACCAGAGAGAGACCAGGAGAGACCAGAGAGAGACCAGAGTGGACCCGAGAGAGGCCAGAGAGCGACAGGAGAGATACCGAGAGAGACCACGGGAGAGGACCAGAGAGAGACCAGGGAGAGGACCAAGAGAGGGACCAGACAGAGAGGACCAGGGAGAGACCAGAGATGGACAGAGAGAGACCAGAGAGTGACCAGTGAGAGAGACCAGAGAGGAGACCAGAGAGAGAGAGCCAGAGCGCGACCGAGAGAGACCAGAGAGAAGACCCAGAGATGGACCAGAGAGGACCAGAGAGAGACCAGAGAGGACCAGAGAGAGACCAGAGACACCAAGAGAGAGACCAACGAGGAGACCGGAGAGAGACCAAGCTGGAGACAGCCGTAGTGGACTAGACCTGTCCAGTGGATCCTGGACTACCTCACAGACAGACCCAGTTTGTTGAAGACAGGGGACTATGTGTCTGGGTCCTGACCTGCATGTGGGGGGCCCCCAGGGACTTCAGACACAACACGGTCGGTTGTGTCCTCCAGAAGTAACTCCAACGACTCTGCCATCATCGGACCAGCTCCATGAGGCCGATGACACAGAGTACAGAGGAGTTATTACAGGACTTTGTGGGCCACGACGAAAGGACCAAGAGATGAACCCCTCCTCATCAACAGAAGACCAGTGAGGTGAACCACCTCCTCATCAACAGAAGACCAAGGATGATGACCACCTCTCATCAACAGAGACCAAGGAGATGAACCACCTTCTCATCAACAGCAGACCAAGGAGATGAACACCCATCCTCATCAACAGAAAGACAAGGAGATGAACCACCTCCTCAATCAACAGAAGACCAGGAGATGAAACCACCTTCCTCATCAACAGAAGACCAGGGCATGGAAACCACCTCTCATAACAGAAGACCAAGGAGATGAACCACCTACTCATCAACAGAAGACCAAGGAGATGAATAGCCCCTCCTCATCAACAGAAGACCAAGGAGAAGACCACTCCTCATCAAAGATGAACAAGGAGAAGAACCACCTCCTCATCACAGAAGACCAAGGAGATGAACCACCTCTCATTCACCAGAAGACAAGGAGATGAACACCTTCTCATCAACAGTAATGGCCAAGGAGAAGAACCACCTCCTCATCAACGTGAGGATGCCAGGAGAGAACCCCACCTCCTCATCAACGCGGGAAGGCCTAAGGAGATGAACCACTCCTTCGATCAACGCGGGGAAGACTAAGGCAGATGAACCACCATTCCTCATCAACGTGGGAAGGACCAAAGGGAGATGGTTGGTGGTTTTCCGCGACGTCACTCTGCCGCTCAGCTCAGTGAACATCCAGGGATAAGGAATCGAGAGGGGATAAGGGGGGTAGGAAAAAACTCTTACAAGTACCGTGGGTTCTTTGTTAATCTGAACCACAAACTGGATGGAGTCATAAACACAGACGCCCTCTTCATGAAGGCAGGCCGCCTTACTGCTGAGGAGGCTCAGTTCTTTTGGAGTGCAGGGGCCACTCTGAAGCTTCTATGACTCTTGTGGTGGAGCTCTCTTGTACGGTGTGGTCCTTACTGGTACAGGCTGGCATCACAGAGAGGGACAGGAGAAGCTGGACAAGTTATCAGGAAGGTCCAGCTCAGTCTGGGAGGCTGATCCTCTGGACACAGTTTGCAGCCGGTGGGGTACAAGGAGCGGACATGAGCAAACTAACATCTATAGCGTCGACCATGACTGTTCGCCCCTGCAGGACACTCTCTTGCTGCTCTGGAGAGCAGCTTCAGTGACAAGACTAATTCACCTCGTGTGTGAAGGAGAGGATTGACAGGTCTTCTTCCCTGCTGCTGTCAGATGAACAACGAGAATGTGCAACAGGAACTGCTAATCAGTCACTGATAGTTCACTATTACATTTTGTCACTAGTCACTTTACCTGTTATCAGGTACTACTGTATTATTACAGATCTGATAATTCTGCCTTTCCCGTCACTTTACTGTGATTTTTTTTTACGATGCTTATTCTGCTCCTATTCATATTCTCCGCTGCTAAGTACCCATATTCCCATTGTAATACTCCTGAACCAAGGCGTTATAGCCAAAGTTTGTATTTTTATTCTTATCTTAAATATTATTGTCTATGTCTTAACAATAGACTATGTGATGTGCTGCAATCTGAGTGCACTTATGTCCTCTCTCTGCTGTCATGTGCCACGATGAACTGACATTTCTCCGACTGTGAGACTAATAAAGGCTTTTATTTATCGCAGAGAGAGAGAGAGACCAGAGAGAGAGAGCCGATAGAGCGACCCAGGGTGAGAGACCAGCGAGAGAGAGCAGAGAGATGAGACCAGAGAGGAGCAGACGGATAGACCAGAGGAGAGAGCACCAGAGGAGGACGAGACCAGGGAGAGGAGAGCATGAGAGAGAGGCAGGAGAGAAGAGACCAGAGAGAGACAGGGGAGGAGCAGAGAGATGAGAGACCAGAGGAGAGCCAGAGAGAGAGACCGAGAGAGCGCAGAGCAGAGACCAGAGAGAGAGACCAGAGAGAGAGACAGAGGAGGAGACCATGAGGAGAGACCAGGTAGAGAGACCCAGGAGCTGAGAGCAGACGAGCGAGAGCAGAGAGAGAGCAGAGAGAAGAGAGCAGAGAGGAGGACCCGAGAGATACCGGGAGAGAGAGCAGAGAGAGGCAGAGAGAGAGACCAGAGAAGAGACCCGGGAGAGAGAATAGAGAGCAGAGAGAGAGACCCAGAGAGAAGAAACCAGCAGAGAGAGCAGAGAGAGACCAGAGAGAAGGACCAGAGAGAGAGAGAAAAAACCCCCAGTAGAGAGAGCAGAGTCGAGAGCAGATAGAGAGCAGAGAGAGAGAGAGCAGAGAGAGACCAGAGAGAGACCAGGGAGAGAGAGCAGAGAGGAGAGCAGAGAAGAGAGCAGGAGAGAGCAGAGAGAGAGAGCAGAGAGAGTCCAAGAGAGACACACACACACTCTCATCACTGTGTGAGTTTTGGCTCAGGTGATGTACCTGATGATAGACCCCAGTGTGTAGTTCATTTCCTTCATACTTGAACCAAAAACCGCGTCATGTTGGTGAGAACAAAACGCTACCTGACTTTCCCCCGTGAGAGCAGTACGGCTCTGGTTTCTCCCTGTCCCCTCTCTCTCTTTCTCTCTGTCTCTCTCTTCTGGTCTTTGTCTCTCTCTCGTTATGGTCTCTCTCTGGACTCACTCTGGTCTCTCTCTCTGGTCTCTCTCTGGTCTCTCTCTGGACTCTCTCTGTCTCTCTCCCTGGTCTCTCTCTGGTCTCTCTCTGCTCTCTCTCTCTCTGCTCTCTCTCTGCTCTCTCTTGCTCTCTTACGCTGGTCTCTCTCTGGTCTTCTCTCTCGGGTCTCTCTCTGCTCACTCTCCTGGGTACTCTCTCTTGGGTCTCTCTCTCTGCCTCTCTCCCTGGTCTCTCTTGGACTCTCTCTCTGCTCTCTCTCTTCTCCTTCCCTGGATCTCTCTCTGGTCTCTCTCAGCTCTCTCTCTCTGCTCTCTCTCTGCTCTCTCTTGCTCTCTCTCCTGTCTCTCTACTGGTCTCTCTCTTTGGTCTCTCTCTCTGTCTCTCACTTTGCACTCTCTCTGGTCTCTCTTGCTCTCTCTTGGTCTCTCTCTTGTTCTCTCTCTTGGTCTCTCTCTCTCGCTCTCTCTCCCTGGTCTCTCTCTGAGTCTCTCTCTCTGCTCTCTCTTGCTCTCTCTCCCTTGGTCTCTCTCTCTGGTCTCTCTCCTTGGTTCTCTCTGCTCTCTCTCTGGTCTCTCTCTCTGCTCTTCTCTCTATGGTCTCTCTCCCTGGTCTCTCTCTTGCTCTCTCTCTCTGTCTCTATCTCTCTCTGAGATAAGCTAAAACTTTATTAGTCTCACAGTGGAGAAATGACAGCCCATTGGTCATCGTTGCAACAATTACAGCAGAGAGAGGACATAAGAGCATCCGATTCGCACACATCAAATAGTTATTGTTTAAGACAATAGACAATAAAATTAAGAAAGAATAAAAATAAACTTTGGGCTATAATGCACTTGGTTCAGAGTATTTAACAGATGGATATATTGTACTTTAGCAGCGGAGAATATGAATATGAGCAGAATAAGCATCGTAAAAAATATCACAGGTAAAGTGACGGTGAAAGGCAGAAATATCACGATCTGTAATAATACAGTAAGTACTGATACAGGTAAAGTGACTAGTGACATAGTTATAGTGAACTATCAGTGACTGATTAGCAGTTCATGTTGCAACATTCTCGTTGTTACTGTCTGAAAGCAGCAGGGAAAGAAAGGACCTGTCAAACCTCTCCTTCACACAGGAGGGTGAATTAGTCTGTCACTGATACTGCTCTCCAGAGCAGAGAGAGTTGTTGCCGGGGGGCGTCAGTCATGAGTCAGCATAGATGTTAGTTTGCTCAGGGACCCTCCTGTCCCCCACCTGCTGCCACTGTGTCCAGGGAAACAGCCAGGACTGAGCTGGACTTCCTGATAACTTGTCCGCTTCTTCCTGTCCCTCTTGTGATGCTGCTGTTCCAGGCAGACACAACGTACAAGAGGCTCCACCACAGAGTTCATAGAAGGTTCTTCAGGAGTGGCCTGCACTCCAAAGACCTGAGCCTCCTCAGCAGGTACGAGGCGGCTTCTGGCCCTTTACCCATGAAGAGGGCGTCTGTGTTAAGACTCCAGTCCAGTTTGTGGTTCAGATGAACACCCAGGACTTGTATGATGTCCACTTCTCCCTTCTCCCCCCTTCTTTCCTTTGTTGTTATCGATGTCCTTTCATGGATGTTCACTGGAGCTGGGAGCGGGCAGAGTGACGGTCTGCCGGAAAAAACCACCACCATCTCCTTGGTCTTCTCCGTTGATGAGGAGTTGGTTCATGCTCCTTAGTCTTCCGCGGTTGTGAGGAGGTGTTCATCTCCTTAGTCTTACGGTTGATGGGGAGGTGTCATCTCCTTGGTCTTCCTCACGTTGATGGAGGGAGGTCGGTTTTCTCCTTGGCCTTCTGTTGATGAGAAGGTGGTTCATCTCCTTGGTCTTCTGGTTGTTGAGGAGGGGGTTCATCTCCTTTGGTCTTTCTGTTGATGAGAGGTGGTTTTCTCCTTGGTCAATCCGATGATGAGGAGGTGGTTCTTTCCTTGGTCTTTGTTGATGAGGGAGGTGGTTACTCTCCTTGGTCTTCTGTTGATGAGGGGTGGTTAATCTCCATGGTCTTCTGTGATGAGAGGTGGTTTCATCTCCAAGGTCTTCTGTTGATGAGGGAGGTGTTATCTCCTTGGTCTTCTGGTGATGGAGGAGGTGGTTCATCCTCCTTGGTTTCTGTGATGAGGAGGTGGTTCATTCCTTGGTCTTCTGTTGATGAGGAGGTGGTTCATCTCTTGGTCTACTGTTGATAGGAGGTGGTTCATTCCTGGTCTTCTGTGATGAGAGGTGGTTCACCTCCTTGGTCTTCTGTGATGAGGAGGTGGATTCATCTCCTTGGTCTTTCTCGTTCCACAAAGTCCTGTATAAACTCCTCTGTACTCTTGTGTCATCGGTCTCGGAGCTGAGGGTACGATGATGGCAGGTCGTCGGAGAAACCTTCTGGAGGACACAACCGACGTGTTGTGTCTGAAGTCCACTGGGGGGGCCCCCACAATGCAGGTCAGGACCTCAGACACAAAGTCCTGTTCTCACAACTGGGGTCTGTATGTGAGGTAGTCCAGGATCCACTGGGACAGCGTCGTAGTCCCAACGGCTGTCTTCAGCTTGTCTCTCTCAGGTCTATCTTTGGTTCTCTCTGGTGTCTCGGTCTCTCTCAGGTCTCTTGTCTTCTCTGGCTCTCTATGGTCATCTCTGGTCTCTCTCTGGTCTCTCTCTGGTCTCTCTCTGGTTCTCTCTGGTCTCTCTCTTGTTTCTCTCACTGGTCTCTCTCAGGTCTCTCTTAGGTCCATCTCTGGTCTCTCTTGGGTCTCTCTCTGTCTCTCTCTGGTCTCTCCCTGGTCTCTCTCTCTATGGTCTCTTCCCTGAGTCTCTCTCTGGTATCTCTCTGGTCTCTCACTGGCCTCTCTCTGCCTGTCCATCTCTGGTCTCTCTCTGGTCTCTCCAAGGTCTCGCTCTGGTCTCTCCCTGGTCTCTCTCTGGTATCTCTCTTGGTCTCTCTCTGGCCTCTCTCTGGTCTCTCTCTGGTATCTCTCTGGTTCTCCCTGGTCTCTCACTGGTCTCTCCCTGATCTTCTCTGGTATTCTCTGGCCTCTCTCCTGGTCTCTCTTGGATATCTCTCTTGTCGTCTCCCTGGTCTCTTCTGGGTCTCTATTGGTCTCTCTCTGGTCCATCTCTGGTCTCTTCTGGTCTCTCTTGGTCTCTCTTTGTCTCTCCCTGGGTCTCCTGCTGGTCTATCCCTGGTCTCTCTCTGGTATCTCTGATGAGTCTCTCTCTGGCTCTCTCTGGTCTCTCTATGGTATCTCTCAGGTCTCTCCCTGGTCTCTCTCTGGTCTCTCCCTGATCTCTCTTGGTATCTCTCTGGTCTCTCTATGCGTCTCTCTCTGGTCTCTCTCGGTCTCTCTCTTGGTATCTCTCTGGTATCTCTCTGGTCTCTCCCTGTCTCTCTCTGGTCTCTCTCTTGTCTCTCCCCTAGGTCTCTCCCTGGTCTCTCTCTGGTCTCTTCTGGTCTCTGTCTGGTCTTCTCCCTGGTCTCTCTCTGGTCTCTCCTTGTCTGATCCCTGGTCTCTCTCTGGTCTCTCCCAGGTTCTCTCTCTGGTCTCTCTTGGTCTCTCTCTGGTCCTCTCCCCTGGTCTCTCCCTGGTACTCTATCTTGGTCTCTCTCTGGTCTCTCTCTGGTCTCTCTCTTGGTATCTCTCTGGTCTCTTCCCTGGTCTCTCTCTGGTCTCTCTCTGGTCTCTCACTGGTCTCTATCTGGTCTCTCTCTGGTCTCTCTCTGGTCTCTCCCTGGTCTCTCTCTGGTCTCTCTCTGGTCTCTCCTTGGTCTCTCTCTGGTCTCTCTCTGGTCTCTCCTGGTCTATCTCTGGTCTTCCCTTGGTCTCTCCTGAGGTCTCGCTCCCTGGTCTCTCTCTGGTCTCTCCCTGGTCTCTCCTGGTAACTCTCTTGGTCTCTCTCTGGTCTCTCCCTGGTCTCTCTTCTGGTCTCTCTCTGGTCCTCTCCTCTGGTCTCTCTCTGGTCTCTCTCTGGTCTCTCCCTGGGTCTCTCTCTGGTCTTCCCTGGTCTCTCTCGGGTCTCTCTTGGGTCTCTACCTGGTCTCTTCCCTGGTCTCTCTCTGGTCTCTCTCTGGTCTCTCTCTGGTCTCCTCTCTGGTCTCTACCTGGTCTCTCTCTGGCTCTCTCTGGTCTTCTCTGGTCTCTCTCTGGTCTCTCTCTGGTATCTCTCTGGTCTCTCTCCTGGTCTCTCTCTGGTCTCTCTCTGGTCTCTCTCTGGTCTCTCTCTGGTCTCTCCTGGTCTCTCTCTCTGGTCTCTCTCTGGTCTCTCCCTGGTCTCTCTGGTCTCTTCTCTGGTCTCTCCATGGTCTTCTCGCGGTTTTCTCTCTCTCCTGGTCTCTCCCTGGTCTCTCTCTGGTCTCTCTCCTGTCTCTCTCTGGTCTCTCTCTGGTCTCTCCCTGGTCTTCTCCTGGTCTCTCTCTGGTTTCTCTACTGGTCTCTCTCTGGTCTCTCTCTGGTCTCTCTTGGCCTCTCTCTGGTCTCTCTCTGGTGGTGGAGGGAGGCGGGTTGAATGCCACGAATGAAAGCTCCTATTGTAAATTATCAGCTTGATGAGCGGTGAGGAATGACAGATCCTGTAGCGGCAGGACTCTACTGGACTCGAATGACTGGACTGGACCTCAAATGGAAATGAATGGGACTCGAGATGGACTGGACTGGACTGGACTGGACTTGAATGGACTAGAATGGCGGGGACTGGACTAGGAGGACATAGACTGGACTCCGAATAAAGATACTTGCTACCAAAGAAAGCCATGATACAACCAGTACCACCTCAGAGTTGGAACAGTTCTCAGACTCAGGAAGTCGGCTTCATGGTCTCCGAGTTGGAACAGTCTGAGACTCAGAGAAAGTCGTTCATGGTCTCAGAGTTGGAACTGTCTCAGACTCAGAGAAGTCGCTTCATGGTTCAGAGTTGGAAACAGTCTCAGACTCAGAAGAAGTCGCTTCATGTCTCAGAGTTGGAACAGTTCAGACTCCGAGAAGTCGCTTCATGGGTCTCAGAGTTAGAACAGGTCAGACATCAGAGAAGTCGCTTCATGTGTCAGAGTTGAACAGTCTCAGTTCAGAGAAGTCGCATCATGGTTCAGAGTTGAACAGTCTCAGGAGCTCAGAGAAGTCGCGTTTCCATGGTCTAGAGTTGGAACAGTCTCAAGACTCAGAGAAGTCGGCTTCATGGTCTCAGAGTTGGACCTCTCAGACGAGAAGTCGCTTCCATGGTCTCAGAGTTAGACAGGTCTGACTCAGAGATCGCTTCATGGGGTATCAGGTTGGTACAGTCTCAGACTCATGAGAGTCGATTCTATGGTCTCAGAGTTGGAACAGTTCTCCAGATCAGAGAAAGTCGCTTCATGGTCTCAGAGTTAGAAACGTGTCAGACTCAGAGAACGTAGCTTCATGGTCTCAGAGTTTAGAACAGTCTCAGACTCAGAGAAGTCGCTTCATGGTTCAGAGTTAGAACAGTCTTCAGACTCAGAGACGTCGCTTCAATGGTCTCAGAGTTAGAACAGTGTCCCGACTCAGAGCAGTCGCTTCATGGTCTCAGAGTAGGAACAGTCTCAGATCAGAGAGTCGCTTCATGGTCTCAGAGTTAGAACCGTCTCAGACTCAGAGAAGTCGCTTCATGGTCTCCGAGTTGGAACAGTCTCAGGTCTCAGAGAAGTCGTTTCATGGTCTCAGAGTTAGAACAGTTTCAGACTCAGAGAAGTCGGCTCTTTGGTCTCAGCGTTAGACAGTCTCAGGACTCAGAGGAAGTCGCTTCATGGTCTCAGAGTTGGAACAGTCTCAGACTCAGACGAAGTCGCTCATTGGTCTCCGAGTTAGAACAGGTCCTCAGACTCAGAAGAAGTCGCTCATGGTCTCAGAGTTCGAACAGTCTCAGGACTCAGAAAGAGCTTCATGGTCCTCAGAGTTGGAACAGTCTCAGACTCAGAGAAGTCGCTCATGTGAGTCTCAGAGTTAGACAGTCTCGACTCAGAGAAGACGCTTCATGGTCTTCAGAGTTGACCAGTCTCAGACTCAGAGAAGGTCGCTTCGATGGTCCTCAGAGTTAAGAACCGTCTCAGACTCAGAGAAGTCGCTTCATGGTCTCAGAGTTGGAAACATCTCTGACTCAGAGAAGTCGCTTCTGGTCTCAGAGTTGGAACAGTATTCAGACTCAGAGACAGTAGCTCATGGTCTCAGAGTTAGAACAGTCTCAGACTCAGAGAAGTCGCTTATGGTCTCAGAGTTTGGAACAGTCTCAGACTACAGTGGCATCCTTGAACTTGTTACTCACAAAGGTTCATTTTATTGAAAATATGTGAAAATCAACTTGTATCATGAACCGCAGTGGACTGGACTGGGCTGGAACTGGACTGGACTAGATGGGCTGGACTTGGCTGGGCAGGGATGGACTGCGCAGGGCTGGGCAGGACTGAACTGGGCTGGACTGGACTTGGCAGCGGCTGGATTGGCACTACAACACAAACACACATGCTCAGTATGATGTGTGTGTGGATGCGATTGTGTTGATTATTGACTCTGTTAGAACGGGCCGAGCCATAACTAAAAAAGTACCATGGCGCGGCTGAGGTCGAGTTGAGTGAGAACACCTCAACCGGGACCAGGAGGAGTCCGTGTCTCTCTCTGAGATGTATATGATTCTAGTTCTTTGTGATTTAATGTTTCTTGTTTGATTTGAGTTGTCTTCTGTAGAACAGTGCTACACATTAAACTTGCCTCGGCCCTTCCTGCTCGCCACTGAGAGAGGGTCAGACGACAGGACCAAGATTAGACCTTCTCTGGTCTCTCTCTGGTCTCTCCCTGGTCCTTTCTGGTCTCTCTCTGGTCTCTCTTGGCTCTCTGGTCTTTCCCTGGTCTCTCTCCTGGTCTCTCTCTGTCTCTCTCTGGTTCGTCTCCCTGTCTTTCCTGGTCCCTCTCTGGTCTCTCTCTGGTCTCCTCTCTGGGCTCTCTGGTCTTTCCTGGTCTTCTCTGGTCTCTCTCTGGTCTCTCTCTGGTCTCTCCCTGGTCTTTCCCTAGTCTCTTTCTGGTCTCTCTCTGGTTTCTCCCTGGTCTCTCTCGGTTCTCTCTTGGTCTCACTTCTTGTTCCATATCGCTAGTCCCCCAAATATTGGAAGCTTCACTTGTTGCTCTCAGGTGTGTGTGTGTGTTGTGTGTATGAGTGAGTGTGGCTCTAATCAGTCCCTGTGTGTTCTGTTGACATTTGTGCGTCTCCTCCTTCTTATGAGACTGGGGCTGTTTTGTGCTGGATTAGCCAAATCTCCACGCAGCACATTCGCCACGAGTACTGTTCACTTCATCAATAAAGGGATGAAGAGACTTCTAATCCCAGGCGCACGAGAACTGACACACACACACACACGGACACACACACACACATACACCACCACATTGACCGCACCACCCACACGGACATCTCTCTCTGGTCTCTCTCTGGTCTCTCTTGGGTCTACTCTCTTTGGTCTCTCTCTTGGAATAGTCTCTCTCTCTGGTCTCTCTCCTGGTCCTCTTTCTGAGTCTCTCTCTGGTCTCTCTCTCTGGTCTCTCTCTGGTCTCTCTGGTCTCTCTCTGGTCTCTCTCTCTGGTCTCTCTCTGGTCTCTCTCTGGTCTCTCTCTGGTCTCTCTCTCTGGTCTCTCTCTCTGGTCTCTCTCTCTGGTCTCTCTCTGGTCTCTCTCTGGTCTCTCTCTGGTCTCTCTCTGGTCTCTCTCTCTGGGTCTCTCTCTGGTCTCTCTCTGGTCTCTCTCTGTGTCGCTCTGGTCTCTTTCTGGTCTCTCTCTCTGGGTCTCTCTCTGGTCTCCTCTTGGTCTCTATCTGGTCTCTCTCTGGTCTCTCTGGTCTCTCTTATCTGGTCTCTCTTGGTCTCTCTCTGGTCTCTCTCTGGTCTCTCTCTGGTCTCTCTGGTCTCTGGTCTGGTCTCTCTGGTCTCTCTTGGTCTCTCTCTCTGGTCTCTCTCTGAGTCTCTCTCTGGTCTCTCTCTGGTCTCTCTCTCTGGTCTCTCTCTGGTCTCTCTCTGGTCTCTCTCTGGTCTCTCTCTGGTCTCTCTCTCTGGTCTCTCTCTGGTCTCTCTCTGCGTCTCTCTCTGGTCTCTCTCTTGGTCTCTCTCTGGTCTCTCTCTGGTCTCTCTCTGGTCTCTCTCTGGTCTCTCTCTGGTCTCTCTCTGTCATCTCTCTGGTCTCTCTCTGGTCTCTCTCTGGTCTCTCTCTGGTCTCTCTCTCTGGTCTCTCTCTGGTCTCTCTCTGGTCTCTCTATGGTCTCTCTCTGGTCTCTCTCTCTGGTCTCTCTCTGGTCTCTCTCTCTGGTCTCTCTCTGGTCTCTCTGGTCTCTCTCTGTCTCTCTCTGGTCTCTCTCTGGTCTCTCTCTGGGTCTGATCTCTCTGGTCTCTCTCTGGTCTTCTCTCTGGTCTCTCTCTGGATCTCTCTCTCTGTTGGTCTCTTAGTCTCTCTCTGGTCTCTCTCTGGTCTCCTCTCTGGTCTCTCTCTGGTCTCTCTCTGGTCTGTCTCTCTGGTCTCTCTGGTCGCTCTCTCTGGTCTCTCTCTGGTCTCTCTTGGTCTCTCTCTTCTGGTCTCTCTCTCTGGTCTCTCTATTGGTCTCTCTCTCTGGTCTCTCTCTGGTCTCTCTCTCTGGTCTCTCTCCTAGGGGGTCTCTCTTGGTCTCTCTCTGGTCTCTCTGGTCTCTTGGTCTCTCTGGTCTCTCTCTGGTCTCTCTCTGGTCTCTCTCTGGGGTCTCTCTCTGGTCATCTCTCTGGTCTACTCTCTCTGGTCTCTCTATGGTCTCTCTCTGGTCTGCTCTTTGGTCTCTCTCTGGTCTCTCTCTGGTCTCTCTCTGGTCTCTCTCTGGTCTCTCTCTCTCTCTGGTCTCTCTCTGGTCTCTCTTGGTCCTCTCTCTCTGGTCTCTCTCTCTCTCTGGTCTCTCTCTGGTCTCTCTCTATGGTCTCTCTCTCTGGTCTCTCTCTGGTCTCTCTCTGGTCCTCTCTCTCTGGTCTCTCTCTTGGTCTCTCTCTGTCTCTCTCTCTGGTCTCTCTCTGGTCTCTCTCTGGTCTTTCTATGGTCTCTATCTCTATGCTGGTCTCTACTCTCTCTGGTCTCTCTGTCTGGTCTCTCTCTAGCGCCTCTCTAAATCTGGTCTCTACCACACACACACACACCACACACACACACACCCACACACCACACACACACACACACACACACAACACACACACACCACACACACACACACACACACACACACACACACACACACACACACACACACACAAAACAATCGGAGCAGGGCTAAAAATACATACAGAGGGACCGGCGCCTGTGTTGCGTGATCGTCTGTGGTGTCTGTGTGTGTCTGTGTGTCTTTGTATTTGTGTCTGTGTCGTGTGTTGTGTCTGTGTGTCTGTGTGTGTGTGGTGTCTGGGGCTTTTTGTGTGTTCGCGGCTGTGTGTGTGTGTGTGGGTCGAGCTTGTGGTGTGTGTGTGTGTGGTGTGTAAAGTTGTATATTTACATTCAAAATACCATAGTTTATTTATTTACGAGCGCGACGGAGCGAGGGGACAGAGACAGGTGCCATAAGGAAACTTTCTTTGTGCCAAGAGAGTACTAGAAGAGACCAGAGAGAGACAAGAGAGAGACCAGGAGAGAGACAGAGAGAGACCCGAGCGACCAGAAGAGAAGCGACAGAGAGAGAACAGAGATGAGCCCTGTGAGAGAGCCGACAGAGACCAGAGAGTGAACAGCGAGCGACAGAGAGACGAGACAGAGGAGACCAGAGAGAAGTGACCAGAGAGAGACAGAGAGAGACCAGAGAGAGACCAGAGAGAGAGACCAGAGAGAGACCAGAGAGAGACCAGAGAGAGACCAGAGAGAGACCGGGAGAGTGACCAGAGAGGAGACCAGAGACGTGACCGGAGGACCAGAGAGAGAGACAGGAGAGACCAGAGGTGACCAGAGAGCTGACCAGTGATTGACCAGAGAGAGACCAGAGAGCGACCAGTGAGCGACAGAGAGAGACCAGAAGAGAGCCCAGACAGAGACAGAGAGAGACTGAAAGAGTGACCGAGGATCGAGACCAGAGGACGAGGACCAGAGAGAGACCAGACAGAGGAGGACCAAACAGGAGACCAGAGAGAGACCAGAGAGAGAGGACCAGAGAGAGACCATAGCGAGACAGAAAGAGAGACCAGACAGAGGACCAGAGAGAGACCAGAGAGAGACCAGAGAGAGAGACCAGACCGAGACAGAGAGAGACCAGAGAGAGACAGAGAGAGACCAGATAGAAGAGACCAGACAGAGACAGAGAGACACCAGAGAGAGACCAGAGAGTGACCAGAGAGAGACAGAGAGAGTGACCAGAGAGTAGACCAGGAGAGCGACCAAGAAAGTGGACCAGAGGAGGACAGGAGAGAGAGACCAGGTGAGACCAGAGAGACGGACCAGAGAGAGCAGAGAGAAGACCAGAGTGAGACCAGAGAGAGACCAGAGAGCGACCAGAAAGAGAGACAGACAGAGACCAGAAGAGAGACCAGAGAGAGGACCAGAGAGAGTCCAGTGAGATGACAGAGCGGAGACAGAGAGAGACTAGAGGTGACCAGACAGAGACCAGAGACAGACCAGAGAGAGAGACCAGACCAGAGACCAGACAGAGACCAGAGAGAGACCAGAGAGAGAGCAGAACAGAGACCAGAGAGACCCAGAGAGGAGACCAGAGCGCGAGACCAGATGAGGAGACCAGAGAGAGAGACCAGAGAGAGACCAGAGATGAGGACCAGAGAGAGAGACCAGACAGAGACCAGAGAGACCAACCGAGAGCAGACAGAGAGTGACCAGGAGATAGACCAGAGAGACAGGACCAGAGTGAGACAGAGAGTGACCAGAGAGAGACAGAGAGAGAGACCGAGAGACAGAGAGAGACCAGAGAGAGAGCCCTGACAGAGCCAGGAGACACCTGAGAGGACCAGAGAGTGACCAGTGGAGAGACAGCGAGAGAGACCAGAGAGAGACCAGCGAGTGAGACCAGAGAGGAGGACCAGAGACGAGACCAGAGAGAGAGACAGACAGAGGCCAGAAGAGAGACCCAGACGGAGTGGACCAGACCGAGGACAAGAGAGAGACCAGAAAGTGACCAGAGAGAGATCAGAGAGTGACCAGAGAGAGACAGAGAGAGACCAGAGATGAGACCAGACGAGGGAGACCAGATGAGAGACCAGAAAGAGAACATAGAGAGGACCAGAGAGAGAGGACTAATTTCTCTCAAACTGCAATTTCTAAACCTAAAATGTTTCGGTAAGCCGAGCTTTGTTTTTTGTAGATGTTGTGTGTGTTATGTTTGTCGCGGTTGGTGTGTGTCCATGTGTGTGTGGGTGTCCGTGGTGCCAGTGTTGCGTCGTCAATGTGTGTGTGTGTGGTGTGGTGTGTGTGTGTGTCCATGTGTGTGTTGTGTCGTGTGGTGTGCGTGTCCAAGGTGTGGTGATGTGTGTGTGTGTGTCGTGTGTGTGTGTGTGTCTCGTTTCTCGTGCGCTGGATTATAATTCTCTTCATCATTATTGATGAAGTGAAAGTTATAGCGTGGCTGAATGTGCTGCGTGGGAGATTTGTGGCTAATCCAGCACAAAACAGCCCAGTCACATAATGAAGAGGAGACGCACAAAATGTCAAACAGTTAACACCCAGGGACTGGATTCAGATGGCCACACACACAATACCACCACCCACAACACACACACTGAGAGCAACAAGTGAGCTTCCTTATATTTGGTGGGATATGTGATATGGACAGAAGTGAGACCAGAGAGAGAGACCAGAGAGAGACCACGGGAGAAAAAAAAACCAGAGAGAGACCAGAAAGAGACTAGGGAAAGACCAGGGACGAGCAGAGAGAGACCAGAGAGAGGCACCCAGAGAGCGACCAGGGAAGACCTAGGGGAGACCCAGAGAGAGACCAGAGAGAGACCAGGAGGACCAGGGAAAGACCAGGGATCTGAGAACCAGAGAGAGACCAGAGAGGAGACAGAGAAGAGGTCCAGGGAAAGACCAGGGAGAGCCAGAGGAGAGGACCAGAGAGAAGAGACCATGGAAAAGCCCAGGGAGAGACCAGAGAGAGACCAGAGAGAGGGAACTAGAGTCATGGTCCTGTATCTGACCCTTTCAGTGGGCGGAGCAGGAAGGGCCTGAGGGCAAGTTTAATGTGTCGCACAGTACATACAGAAAGACAATCAAAACAAACAGAAACATTAAAATACAAAGAACTAGAATCTAAACAACCAGAGAGAGGGACACGGACTTATCCTGGTCCGGGTTGATGGTGTTCTCACCAACTCGCCTCAGCGCTCCTGTACTTTTTTAGTTATGGCTCGGCCCCGGTTCTAACGAGTCAATATCACACAATCGCATCCACCACACACATCATACTGAGCATGTGTTTTGTGTGTGTAGTGCCAAGTCCTGCCAGCCAGTCCAGTCCAGCCCAGTTCGTCCTGCCCAGCCAGCGCAGTCCAGTCCTGCCAGCCAAACGTCCGCCAGTCTCTAGCTAAGTCCAGTCCAGTCCCGCCCAGTCCAGTCCACATGCATGTTCATGATACCAGTGATTTTCACCTATATCAATAACTGAAATTTGTTGTAGTAAACACGTTAAGGAGGTCACTGTGAGTCTGAGACTGGTTCCAATCTGGGACATGAAGCGACTTTCTCTGAGTTGAGGGACGTTCTAACTCTCGAGACATGACAAGGGACTTCTCTGAGTCTGAGACCACTGTTCCAACTATGAGACCATGAAAGCGACCTTCTCTGAGTCTGAGACTGTTCCAACTCTGGAGACATGAAGCGACCTTCTCTGAAGTCTGAGACTGTTCTAACTCTGAGACCCTGAAGCGACTTCTCTGAGTCTGAGACTAGTTCCAACTCTGAGACCAGGAATGCGACTTCTCTGAGTCTGAGTGGGGGACTGTTCTAACTCTGGGACCATGAAGCGACTTCTTGAGTCTGAGACTGTTCCAACTCTGAGACCATGAAGCGACTTTTCTGAGTCTGTGCCGTTCTACACTCTGGAGACCATGAAGCGACTTCTCTGAGTCCTGAGACTGTTCTAACTTCTGAGACCATGAAGCAGACATCTCTGAGTCTGAGATGTTCAAATCTGAGGGGACCATGAGCGACTACTCTGAGTACAGAGGACTGTTCTAACTTCTGAGACCATGAAGCGACTTCTCTGAGTCTACACTGTTCTAATCTGAGACCATGAAACGGACTTCTTGAGTCTTAGGGACTGTTCCACTCTGAGACATGAAATTGAAGCGACTTCTCTGAGTCTGAGGACTGTTCTAACGCTGAGACCATGAAGCGACTTCACTGAGTCTGAGACTGTTCCAACCTCTTGAGACCATGAAGCGACTTCTCTGGAGTCTGACCACTGTTCTAACTCTGAGGACCATGAAAGCGACTTCTCTGGTCTGAGGACTGTTCTAACTCTGAGTCCATGAAGCGACTTCTCTGAGTTGAGACTGTTCTAACTCTGAGACCATGGAAGCGACTTCTCTGAGTCTGACACTGTTTCTAACTTGAGACCATGAAAGCGACTTCTCTGATGTCTGAGACTGTTCAAACTCTGAGCCCATGAAGCGACTCTATGAGGTCTGAGACTGTTCCCACACTCTGAGACCATGAAGCGACTTCTCTGAGTCTGACATCTGTTCTAACTCTGAGACATGAAGCGACTTCTCTGAGGGCTGAGACCTGTTCCAAACTCTGAGACCATAGAAGCGAATGCTCTGAGTCTGAGCCTGTTCCAACTCTGAGACATGAAGCGACATCTCTGAGTTGTGGACTGTTCCAACTCTGAGACATGAAGCGACTTCTCTGAGTCTGAGACTGTTCAACTCTGGACACATGAAAGCGCCTTCTCTGCGACTGGACAACTGTTCTAACTCTGAGGACATGAAGCGAGCTTCTCTGAGTCTGAGGACAGTTCCAACTCTGAATACATGAAGCGACTTTCTGAGTCTGAGACTGTCCAACTCTGAGGACATTTGAAGGACTTCTCTGAGTCTGAGACGTTCAACTCTTGAGACCATGAAGCGACTTCTCTGAGTCTGAGACTGTTCCAACTCTGAGACATGAAGCGACTTCTTGAGCGCTGGTCTTGTTCCAACTCTGAGGTGGTATCTGGTTGTATCATGGCTTTCTTTTGTATCAAGGTATCTTTAGTCTGAGTCCTAGTCTAGTCCACCCTAGTCCAGTCCGTACCATTCTAGTCCATTCAGTCCAGTCCAGTCCAGTCCGTCCATTCGAGACCATTCAAGACATTGAGTCCAGTCCAGTCCATCGAGTCCAGATAGGTCTGCCGCAACAGGATTTCAATCTCACCTTCATCCAAGCCTTTTTTGGATAATTTACAAGAAGGAAGCATGTTCATTGTGCCATCAACCGCCTCCGCCCCAACAGAGAGAGACCAGAGAGAGGCCAGAGTAGTGACCAGAGAGGACCAGGGAGAGACCAGACAGAGAACCCGAGAGAGACCAGAGAGAGGACCAGGGAGGAGAACAGAGATGCGACCAGTGAGAGACCCGGGAGAGACCAGAGAGAGACCTCGAGAGAGGGACCAGGGAGGAGACCAGACAAAGACCAGCGACCGAGACAGGGTACGAGCCCAGAGAGAGACAGAGACTGGAGACAGGGAGAGGACCAGAGAAAGACCAGAGAGAGACGACCCAGAGAGAGACCAGGGACGAGACAGAGAGGAGACCACGAGAGAGACCAGAGAGAGACCAGGGAGATGTCAGAGACACAGAGAGAGACAGAGAGAGACCAGGGATCGATGACCAGGGAGTGAGGACCAGAGAGAGGCCAGAGACGAGACCAGGGAAGAGACAGAGAGAGACCAGAGAGGTCCAGAGAGAGACCAGGGAGAGACCAGAGATAGAGACCAGGAAGAGCCCAGATGTGAGAGCCCAGAGAGAGACCAGGGAGGGGGGGGGGTAAATGAGACCAGAGAGGAGACCAGGGAGAAACGAGACCAGGAGAAACCAGGACGAGCCCAGACATTGAGACCAGAGAGACCAGAGATGAGACAGGAGAGAGACCAGGGAGAGACCAGGGGAGGATGCCAGAGACTGACGACAGGAGGGACCAGTAGAGAGACCACGGAGAGACCGAGAGAGACCAGAGAGACCGAGAGAGACCAGAGCGACCAGGAGACCAGAGGAGTGACCAGGGAGCGACGAGAGTACCAGAGAGAGACCAGGAGAGCGACCGAGGAGAGTTCAGAGAGCAGACCAGCGAAGTACCAGAGAGAGATCAGGACGAGACCAGAGATGAGACCAGGGACGAGACCAGAAGCGATACCAGAGATAGGCAGAGAGAGACAGGAGATGAGCCAGAGAGATACCAGAGAGAGCCCCGGGAGAGACCAGAGAGAGACCAGGAGGAGAGACCAGAGCGAGGACCAGGGAGAGACCAGAGAGAGACCAAGGAGAGAACAGGGGGAGAAACAGAGGAGCTAGAGACCAGAACAAGAGAGACCAGACAGAGACCAGAGAGACCAGAGGAGCGACCAGAGAGAGACCAGGGACGAGCTAGAGAGAGACCAGAGAGAGACCAGAGGAGAGACCAGAGAGTACCAGAGAGATACCAGAGAGAGACCGAGAGAGACCAGAGAGAGACCAGAAGAGCAGACCAGAGAGGATACCAGAGAGATCAGGAGGAGAGACCTGAGATGTGTGGACCAGGCGAGAGACCAGAGAGATACCAGAGAGGAGACCGAGAGAGGCCAGAGAGAGACCAGAGAGATACAGAGAGGAGGACAGGGGAGACCAGAGAGAGACCAGGGACGAGACCAGAGAGAGGACCAGAGAGAGACCAGAGCGGAGACCAGAGATGGACCAGAGAGAGACAGAGAGAGACCAGAGACAGAGACCAGGGTGACGACAAGAGCAGATACCCAGAGAGTAGACCAGAGAGAGGCCAGAGCGATACACGAGAGAGATCAGGGAGGAGACCAGAGAGAGGACAGGGAGAGACCAGAGGATACCAGAGAGAGACCAGAGAGGGCCAGAGAGGGACCAGCGAGATACCAGAGAGAGACCAGGGACGAGACCAGAGGCGAGAGACAGGGAGAGACCAGGAGAGAGACCAGAGATGGGAACCAGGAGAAGAGGCCAGAGACGAGACCAGAGAGATGCCAGAGAGAGACCAGGGAGAGCCAGAGAGAGACCAGGGAGATACAGGAGACGAGACCAGAGAGAGACCAGAGAGAGACCAGAGATGGACCCGAGAGAGACCAGAGAGAGACCAGTGAGGAGAGACCAGAGAGATACCAGAGAAGAGACTCAGGAGATGAGAACCAGAGAGAAGAGAGACAGGAGAGAGACAGAGATGGACAGAGAGAGGACCAGAGACGAGACCAGCGAGCCAGAGAGAGGACCAGAGGACACAGAGAGAAGACAAAGATAGAAGACCGGCGAGAGACAAGTGGAGACGCCGTTGTGGACTACGACCTGTCCCAGTGGATCTGGACACCTCCAGACAGACCCGTTTGTGGAGAAACCTAGGGACTTTGTGTCTGAGTTCCTGACCTGCGAGTGTGGGTGGCCCCCCCATGGACTTCAGAACAACCACGGTTCGTGTGTCTCCAGAAGCGATCGATCTCTCGAGCTCTGCCTCATCGGACTCAGCTGCCAGGACGATGACACAGAGTACAGAGGAGTTATACAGGACTTTGTGACGAGAAACGCTCCAAGGAGATGAACCACCTCCTCAATCCACAGAAGCACCAAGGAGGTGTTTTACAACCACTCTCATCAACAGACGCCCCAGGAGATGAAACCACTCCTCATCACAGAAGACAAGGAGATGAACCACCCTCCTCCTCAACAGAAGACCAATGAGCATGAACCACCTCTCATCAACAGAGACCAAGGAGATGAAACCTCCTCCTCATCAACAGAAGACAGGGATGAACACCTCTCATCAACAGAGACAAGGGATGAACAACCTTTCATCACAGAAGGACAAGGAGATGGAACCACATCCTCATCAACAGAAGTCCAAGGAGATGAACCACCGCCTCCATCAACAGAAGGACAAGGAGAAGTACCACCTCTCATCAACGATGACCAGGAGAGAACCACTCCTCATCAACAGAAGACCAAGGAGATGAAACCACCTCTCATCAACAGAAGACCACGGAGAGGAACCACCTTCTCATCAACAGAAGGCCAAGGAGAAGAACCACCTCCCTCATCAACGTGAGGAAGACCAAGGAGTGAACCACTCGCTCTCAACGCGGGAAGACTAAGAGATGGAACACTCCTCATCAACGCGGGGAAGACTAAGGAGATGAACCACCTCCTCATCAACGTGAGGAAAGACCAAGGAGATGGTGGTGGTTTTCCGCAGAGTCACTCTGCCGTCCAGCTCAGTGAACATCAGGGAGAAAAGGGACATCGAGGAAGTGGGATTTACAAGTACTGGGTGTTCAATCGAACCACAAAACGGACTGGAGTTCTAAACAGACGGCCCTCTTCAAGAAGAGGCCGAGCCGCCTCTACCCGGCTGAGGTGGCTCAGGTCTTTGGGTGCAGGGGGCCCACTCCTGAGACCTTCTATGAACTCTGTGGTGGAGCCTCTTGTACGGTGTGGACTGCTGGAACCGCAGGCATCCACAGAGAGGGACAGGAAGAAGCTGGATCAAGGTTATTCAGGAAAGTCCAGCTCAGTCCTGGGCTGTTCTGGACACAGTGCAAGCAGGTGGGGACAGGAGGGTCCTGAGCAAACTAAATCTATGCTGGACATGACTGTCGCCCCCTGCAGGACACGCTCTTGCTCTGGAGAAGCAGCTTTCAAGGTGACAGACTAATTCACCCTCTCTGTGTGAAGGGAGGTTTGAATGTCCTTCTTCCTGGCTGCTGTCAGACTGTACAACGAGAATGTGCAACAGGAACTGCTAATCACGTACTGAATAGTTCACTATAACTTTGTCCACTAACACTTTACTGTTATCAGTATCTCCTGTATTTTTAAGATCAGGATAATTCTGCCTTTCACCGTCACTTTACCTGGATATTTTTTCGATTGCTTATTTGCCTCATATTCATTTCTCGCTCTAAAGTACATATATACATCTGTAAATACTCCTGAACAAGTGCAGTTATAGCCCAAAGTTTATTTTATTCTTATTCTTATTTATTGTCTATTGTCTTAAAAAGTAGACTATTTGATGTGTGCAATCTGAGTGCTCTTATGTCCTCTCTCTGCTGTAATGTGCAACGATGCACTGACATTTCTCCCTGTGAGATAATAAATGTTATCTATATCAGAGGAGAGAGGGAGGCCCAACCCAGAGAGAGAGAGCAGAGAGAGAGACCAGGGAGAGAGACCAGAGAGATGAGAGCAGAGAGAGAGGACCAGAGAGAGAGCAGAGAGCGACCAGAGAGAGAGACCAGAGAGAGAGACAGCGGAGAGAGAGCAGAGACGAGAGCAGAGAGAGAGTCAAGAGAGAGACCAGGGAGACGAGAGCAAGAGATGAGATTGGGGAGGACAGAGAAGAGCAGAACAGAGAGAAGGAGACCAGAGAGGAGCAGAGAGAGACCAGAGAGAGAGACAGAGAGAGAGACCAGGAGAGATAGACCAGAGAGAGAGACCTAGGTGAGAGACCAGGTGAGCGAGAGCAAGAGAGCAGAGCAGAGAGAGAGCAGAGAGAGAGAGCAGAGGAGACCAGAGAGAGACCAGGGAGAGAGAGCAGAGAGAGAGCCGAAAGTGAGAGAGACAGAGAGAGACAGGGAGAGAGAGCAGAGAGAGGAGACCCGAGAGATGAAACAGAGAGAGAAGCAGAGAGAGGGACCAGGGGGGAGCGAGAGACCAGAGAGAGAGACCAGGTTTAGAGGAGGCAGAGAGAGCGCAGAGAGAGAGCAGAGAGAGAGAGAAGCAGAGAGAGACCAGAGATGAGACAGGGAGGAGTGCGAGAGGAGAGCAGACGAGAGAGCAGGAGAGGTGAGAGCAGAGGAGGAGAGCAGAGAAGAGACCAGAGAGAACACCACACACTTCTCCCTGTAGTGAGTTTTGGATCAGGCTGTGTCCACTGCTGATAGACCCAGTGTGCGTTCATTTCCTTATAACTTGAAACCAAAACAGCGTCATGTGGTGAGAACAAAACGCTTCCAGACTTTCCCCGAGAGCAAGTACGGCCCCTCTGGTTTCTCTGGAGTCCCCTCTCTCTCTTCTCTCTCTGTCTCTCTCTCTTGTCTTTGTCTCTCTCTCTGCGCTCTCTCTGGACTCACTTTGTCTCTCTCTCTGTCTCTCTCTGGTCTCTCTCTGGACTCTCTCTCGGTCTTCTCTCCCAGGTCTCTCTCTGGTCTCTCTCTGCTCTCTCTCTCTCTGCTCTCTCTCTGCTCTCTCTTGCTCTCTCTCCTGGTCTCTCTCTCTGGTCTCTCTCTCTGGTCTCTCTTGCTCTCTCTCGGTTTCTCTCTCTGGTCTCTCTCTCTGCTCTCTCTTCCTGGTCTCCTCTCTGGTCTCTCTCTCTGCTCTCTCTCTGCTCTCTCTCCCTGGTCTCTCTCTGGTCTCTCTCTGCTCTCTTCTCTGCTCTCTCTCTGCTCTCTCTCTGCTCTCGCTCCTGGTCTCTCTACCTGGTCTCTCCCCTCTCTGGTCTCTCTCTCTGGTCTCTCTCTCCGGTCTCTCTACTGGTCGCTCTTGCTCTTCTCTGGGTCTCTCTCTCTGGTCTCTCTCTGGGTCTCTCTCTCCTCTGCTCTCTCTCCCTGTCTGCTCTTGGCTCTCTCTCTGTCTCTCTCTGCTCTCTCTCCCCTGGTCTCTCTCTCTGGTCTCTCTCTCTGGTCTCTCTCTGCTCTCTCTCTGGTCTCTCTCCTGCTCTCTCACTCTGGACTCTTCTGGTCTCTCTCTCTGCTCTCTCTCTCTGGTATCTCTACTCTCTCTGAGATAAGATAAACCTTTATCTAGTCTCCAGTGGAGAAAATGTCAGTGTCATCGTGCACATTTACAGCAGAGAGAGGACATTAAGAGCACTCTAGATTGCCACAATCAAATAGTCTATTGTTTAAGACCAAGGACAATAAAATTAAAATAAGAATAAATAAACTTTGGGCTATTAACTGCACTTGGTTCAGTAGTATTTACGATGTCTATTTGTACTTTAGCAGAGGAGAATATGAATATGAGCAGGAATAAGCCATCGTAAAAAAATATTCACAGGTAAAGTGACGGTGAAGGCAGAATTATCAGATCTGTAATAATGCAGTAGTAGTATAACAGGTAAAGTGGATCGTGACAAAGGTTTATAGTGAATATCAGTGATGGGATTTGCAGTTCCTGTTGCACATTCTCGTTGTCAGTCTGACAGCTGCAGGGAGAAGGACTGTCAAACCTCTCCTTCACACAGCGGAGGGTGAATTAGTCTGTCACCGAGCTGCGTCTCAGAGCAGAGAGAGTGTCCTGCCGGGGGCGACAGTCATGGTCAGCCATAGATGTTAGTTTGCTCAGGACCATCCTTCCCCCACCTGCTGCACTGTGTCCAGTGGAACAGCCCAGGGACTGAGCTGGATTCCTGAAAACCTTGTCCAGCTTTCTTCCTGATCCTTCTGTGATTGCTGCTGTTCAGCAGACCACACGACAAGAGGCTCACCACAGAGTCATAGAAGGTCTTCAGAGTGGCACCTGCTATCAAAAGACCTGGCCTCTCAGCAGGTAGAGGCGGCTCTGGCCTTCTGAAGAGGGCGTCTGTGTTATGACTCCAGTCCAGTTTGTGGTTCAGATGAATACACCAGGTACTTGTAAGAGTCCACTTCTCGATGTCCTTCCCTGGTGTTCACTGGAGCTGGAGCGGCAGAGTGACGTCTGCCGGAATCCACACCATCTCCTTGGTCTTCCTCACGTGCTGAGGGAGGTGGTTCATTCCTTAGTCTTCCGCAGTTGATGAGGAGGTGGTTCATATCCCTTAGTCTTCCCCGCGTTGATGAGGAGGTGGTTCATCTCCTAGGTCTTCCTCACGTTGATGAGGAGGTGGTTCTTCTCCTGGCCTTCTGTTGATGAGAGGTTGTTCCTCTCCTTGGTCTTCTGTTGCATGAGGAGGTGGTTCTTTCTCCTTGTCTTCTGTTGATGAGGAGGTGGTCTTCTCCTTGGTCATCTGTTGATTGAGGAGGGGTTCTTCTTCCTGGTTTCTGTTGATGAGGAGGTGGTTCAACCTCCTTGGTCTTCTGTTGATGGAGGAGGTTTGTTCTTCTCCTTTGTATCTCTGTTGATGAGAAGGTGGTTCATCTCCTTGGTCTTTTCTGTTGATGGAGGGAGGTGGTCATTCCTTGGTCTTCTGTTGATGCGGAGGTGGTTCATCTCCTTGGTCCGTCGTTGATGAGGAGGTGGTTCATCTCCTTGGGTCTTCTGTGCATGAGGAGGTGGTTCATCACCTTGGTCTTCTGTTGATGAGGGGTGGTTCATTCTCCTTGGTCTTCTGTTGATGAGGAGGTGGTTCACCTCCTTGGTCTTCTGTTGATGAGGAGGTGGGTTCATCCTCCTTGGTCTTCTCGTCACAAAGTCTCTCTCTGGTCTCTCTCTGGTCTCTCTCTGGTCTCTCTCTGGTCTCTCTCTGGTCTCTCTTCTGGTCTCTCTCTTGGTCTTCTCTCTGGTCTCTCTCTGGTCTCTCTCTGGTCTCTCTCTCTGGTCTCTCTCTGGTCTCTCTCTGGGGTCTCTCTCTGGTCTCTCTCTCTGGTCTCTTCTCTGGTCTCTCTCTGGTCTCTCTCTGGTCTCTCTCTGGGTCTCTCTCTGGTCTCTCTCTGAGTCTCTCTCTCTGGTCTCTCTCTCTGGTCTCTCTCTCTGGTCTCTCTCTGGTATCTCTCTGGTCTCTCTCTGGTCTCTCTCTCTGGTCTCTCTCTGGTCTCTCTGGTCTCTCTCTGGTCTCTCTCTGGTCTCTCTCTGGTCTCTCTCTGGTCTCTCTCTGGTCTCTCTCTGGTCTCTCTCTGGTCTCTCTCTGGTCTCTCTCTGGTCTCTCTACTGGTCTCTCTCTCTGGTCTCTCTCTCTGGTCTCTCTCTGGTCTCTCTCTGGTCTCTCTCTGGTCTCTCTCTGGTCTCTCTCTGGTCTCTCTCTGGTCTCTCTGGTCTCTCTCTGGTCTCTCTCTGGTCTCTCTCTGGTCTCTCTCTGGTCTCTCTCTGGTCTCTCTCTGGTCTCTCTCTCTGGTCTCTCTCTGGTCTCTCTCTCTGGTCTCTCTCTGGTCTCTCTCTGGGTCTCTCTCTGGTCTCTCTTGGTCTCTCTCTGGGTCTCTCTCTGGTCTCTCTCTGGTCTCTCTCTGGTCTCTCTCTGGTCTCTCTTGGTCTCTCTCTGGTCTCTCTCTGGTCTCTCTCTGGTCTCTCTCTGGTCTCTCTCTTGGTCTCTCTCTGGTCTCTCTCTGGTCTCTCTCTGGTCTCTCTCTGGTCTCTCTCTGGTCTCTCTCTGGTCTCTCTCTGGTCTCTCTTGTCTCTCTGGTCTCTCTCTGGTCTCTCTCAGGTCTCTCTTGGTATCTCTCTGGTCTCTCTCTGGTCTCTCTCTGGTCTCTCTCTGGTCTCTCTCTGGTCTCTCTCTGGTCTCTCTCTGGTCTCTCTCTGGTCTCTCTCTGGTCTCTCTCTGGTCTCTCTCTTGGTCTCTCTCTCTGGTCTCTCTCTGGTCTCTCTCTGGTCTCTCTCTGGTCTCTCTCTGGTCTCTCTCTCTGGTCTCTCTCTGGTACTCTCTCTGGTCTCTCTCTGGTCTCTCTCTGGTCTCTCTCTGGTCTCTCTCTGGTCTCTCTCTCTGGTCTCTCTCTCTGGTCTCTCTCTGGTCTCTCTCTCTGGTCTCTCTCTGGTCTCTCTCTGGTCTCTCTCTGGTCTCTCTCTGGTCTCTCTCTGGTCTCTCTCTGGTCTCTCTCTGGTCTCTCTCTGGTCTCTCTCTGGTCTCTCTCTGGTCTCTCTCTGGTCTCTCTCTGGTCTCTCTCTGGTCTCTCTCTGGGTCTCTCTCTGGTCTCTCTCTGGTCTCTCTCTGGGTCTCTCTCTGGTCTCTCTCTGGTCTCTCTCTGGTCTCTCTCTGGTCTCTCTCTGGTCTCTCTCTGGTCTCTCTCTGGTCTCTCTCTCTGGTCTCTCTCTGGTCTCTCTCTGGTCTCTCTCTGGTCTCTCTCTGGTCTCTCTCTGGTCCTCTCTCTGGTCTCTCTCTGGTCTCTCTCTGGTCTCTCTCTGGTCTCTCTCTGGTCTCTCTCTCTGGTCTCTCTCTGGTCTCTCTCTGGTCTCTCTCTGGTCTCTCTCTGGTCTCTCTCTGGTCTCTCTCTGGTCTCTCTCTCTGGTCTCTCTCTGGTCTCTCTCTGGTCTCTCTCTGGTCTCTCTCTGGTCTCTCTCTGGTCTCTCTCTGGTCTCTCTCTGGTCTCTCTCTGGTCTCTCTCTGGTCTCTCTCCCTGGTCTCTCTCTGGTGGTCTCTCTGGTCTCTCTCTGCGTCTCTCTCTGGTCTCTCTCTTGGTCTCTCTCTGGTCTCTCTCTGGTCTCTCTCTCTGGTCTCTCTCTGGTCTCTCTCTGGTCTCGAGTTGGAACAGTCTCAGTCTCGAGAAGTCGCTTCCTGGTCTCAGAGTTGGAAACAGTCTCAGACTAGAGAAGTCGCTTCATGACTCAGAGTTGGTACAGTCTCAGACCTCAGAGATGTCGCTTCATGGTCTCAGCGTTGGAACAGTCTCCGACTCAGAGAAGTCGCTTCATGGTCTCAGAGTTAGAACAGTGTCAGACCAGAGAAGACGCTTCATGGTGTCAGAGTGTGGAACAAGTCTCAGACTCAGAGACAGTCGCTTCAATGGTCTCAGAGTTGGAAACAGTATCAGACCAGAGAAGTCGCTTATGAGTCTCAGAGTTGGCACAGTCTCAGACTCAGAGAAGTCGCTCATGGTCTCAGAGTTGGAACAGTCTCAGACTCAGGATAAGGCGCATCATGGTCTCAGAGTGTAGAACAGTGTCAGCCCTTCAGAGAGTCGTTCATGGTCTCAGAGTTGGAACAGTCTCAGACTCAGAGAGGGTGGGGGGGGGGGGGGGTGGGGGGGGGGGGGGGGGGGGGGGGGGGGGGGGGGGTGGGGGGGGGGGGGGGTGGGGGGGGGGCGGGGGGGGGGGGGGGGGGGGGGGGGGGGGGTGACGCTTCATGGTCTCAGAGTTGGAAACAGTCTCAGACTCAGAGAAGTCGCTTCATGGTCTCGAGTAGAAACAGTGTCAGACTCAGAGAAGTCGCTTCATGGTTCTCAGAGTTTAGAACAGTCTCAGACTCAGTGAAGTCGCTTCATGGTTCAGAGTTAGAACACGTCTCAGACTCAGAGAAGTCGCTTCATGGGTATCAGAGTTAGAAACAGTGTTCAGACTCAGAGAAGTCGCTTCAGGTATCAGAGTTGGAACAGCTCAGAACTCAGAGAAGTCAGTTCATGGTCTCAGAGTTAGAACAGTCTCAGAATCAGAGAAGTCGCTTCATAGGTCTCAGGTTGGAACAGTTCAGACTCAGGAAGTCGTTTCATGGTCTCAGCGTTAGAACAGTGTCAGACTCAGAGAAGATCGCTTCATGGTCTCAGAGGTTAGACAGTCTCAGACTCAGAGAAGTCGCTTCATGGTTCAGAGTTGGAACAGTCTCAGACTCAGAGAAGTCGCTTCATGGTCTCAGAGTTAGAACCGTCTCAGACTCAGAGAAGTCGCTTCATGGGCTCAGAGTTAGAACAGTCTCAGATCAGAAAAAGTCGCTTCATGGTCTCAGAGTTGGAACCTGTCTCAGGGACTAGGAGAAGTGCTTCATGGTCTCAGAGTTTGAACAGTCTCAGACTCAGAGAAGTCGCTCATGGTCTCCGTAGTTGGAACAGTCTCAGACTCAGAGATGTCGCTTTCATGGTCTCAGAGGTTAGAACAGTCTCAGACTCAGAGAAGTCGCATCATGGTCTCAGAGTTGGATCAGTCTCCAGACTCAGAGAAGACGCTTCTGGTCTCAGAGTTGGAACAGTCTCAGGACTCAGAGAGTCGATACATGTCTCAGAGTTTAGAACAGTCTCAGGATCAGAGAAGTCGCTTCATGGAATCGAGTTGAGAACAGTCTCAGACTCACAGTGGCTCTGACTTGTTACTCACAATGTTATTTATTGAAAATATGTGAAAAATCACTGGTATCCTGAACATGCGTGGACTGGACTGGGCTGGACTGGATGGACTAGACTGGGCTGACTTGTCTGGGCAGGAATGGGATGCGCTGGCTGGGCAGGGACTGAACTGGGCTGGACTGGGACTGGGTGGCTGACTTGGCAATACAACACACAAAAAACACATGCTCAGTATGATGTGTGCTGTGGATCGATTGTGTTGCTTTATTGGACTCTGTTAGAACGGGCGAGCATAACTAAAAAGTCACCCATGGAGGCGGCTGAGGCGAGGTTGGTGAGCAACTCATCAACCCGGCGACCAGGAGAGTCCGTGTCTCTCTCTGGTGTTTATGATTCTAGTTCTTTGTGATTATAATGTTTCTTTGTTTGGTTTGAGTGTCCTTCTGTTTGAACTGTGTCTAAAAATTAATCTTGCTCCGGCCCTTCTGCTCCGCCACTGGAGAGAGGGTCAGAGACAGGACAAGACTTCTAGTCCTCTCTCTGGTCTCTCTCTGGTCTCTCCCTGGGTATTTCCATGGTCTCTCTCTGGTCTCTCTCTGGTCTCTCCCTGTCTTTCATGGTCTCTCTCTGGTCTCTCTCTTGTCTCTCTCTGGGGTCTCTCCCTGGACTTTCCCTGGTCCCTCTTTGGTCTCTCTCCTGGTCTCTCATCTGGTCTTCCTGGTCATTCCATGGTCTCTCTCTGGTCTCTCTATTGTCTCTCTCTGGTCTCTCCTGGTCTTTCCCTAGTCTCTTTCTGGTCTCTCTCTGGTTTCTCCCGGTCTTTCTCTGGTCTCTCTTCTCTGGTTCACCTTCTGTCCATATCAGCCTATTCCCCCTATATAGGAAGCTTCACTTGTTGCTCTCATGTGTGTGGTGTGTGTGTGTGTGTGGTGTTGTGGCTTCTAATCAGTCCCTGTGAGTTACTGTTGACATTTGTGCGTCTCCTCCTTCATTATGTGACTGGGGCTGTTTTGTGCTCGCCCCCCCAGGATTAGCCACAAATCTCCACGCAGCCACATTCAGCCTCGCAAGTACTTTCACTTCATCATAATGGATGATGAGATTATAATCCAGTTGCGCACGAGACAGACACACACACACCACACGGACACACACCACACCTACACACCATTGACCGCACCACACACGGACACCACACCCACACCTGGACACCAACACACCCCACACACACACACACACACACCACATTGACACGCACACACACACGGACACACAACACACATGGACTCACAAACAAAACACACACACGACACAACAAAACCAAAGTCGGTTACCGAACATTTTAGGTTTTAGACTTTGCAGTTTGAGAGACATAGTCTCTCTCTCTGGTCTCTCTTTGTCACTTTCTGGTCTCTCTCTGGTCTCTCTCTCTGGACTCTCTTGGTCTCTCTCTGGTCTCCCCCTCTCTGGTCACTCTTGATTCTCTCTGGTCACTTTCTGGTCTCTCTCTGGTCTTGTCTGGTCTCTCCTCTCTGGTCTCTCTCTGGTCTCTGTCTGGTCTCTCTCTTGGTCTCTCTCTGGTCTCTCTTGGTTCTCTCTCTCTGGTCTCTCTTGGTCTCTCTCTTGGTTCCTCTCTGTCACTCTCTGGGTCTCTCACTGGTGTCTCTCTGTCTCTGTTGGTCTCTCTCTCTGGTCTCTCTCCACCCCCCCCCCCACCCCCCCTCCCCCCCAACCACCAACCCCCCGGTACTTACTGGTCTCTCTCCCCCCCCCCCACCCCCTCTTGGTCTCTTCTGGTCACTCTCTGGTCTCTCTCTGTCTGTCTCTCTGGGTCTCTCTCTGGTCACTCTCTGGTCTCTCTCTGGTGTCTCTCTTGGTCTCTGGTTGGTCGTCTTATGGTCTCTCTCTGTCTCTCTCTGGTCTCTCTCTCTGGTCTCTCTCTGGTCTCTCTCTTTTCCCTTATCTGGTCTCTCTCTGGTGTCTCCTCTGGTCTCTGTCTGGTCTCTCTCTCTGTCTCTCTCTGGTCTTGTCTGGTCTCTGTCTGTCTCTCTTTGGTTGTCTTGGTCTTGTCTGGGTCTCACTATAGTCTCTCTCTGGTCTCTTCTCTGGTCTCGCTCTGACTCTTCACTGGTCTCTCTCTGGTCTATCTCTGGTCTCTGTCTGGTCTCTCTTTCTGGTCTCTCTCTGGTCTCTCTCTGGTCTCTCTCTGGTCTCTCTCTGGTCTCTCTCTGGTCTCTCTCTCTGGTCTCTCTCTGGTCTCTCTCTCTGGTCTCTCTCTGGTCTCTCTCTGGTCGCTCTCTGTATCTCGGGTTGGTCTCTCTCTGGTCTCTCTCTGCGTCTCTCTCTGGCCACTCTCTGTATCTCTCTCTGGTCTCTGGTATGGTCTCCTCTTCTCTGGTCTCTCTTGGGTCTCTCTCTCTGGTCTCTCTCTGGTCTATCTCTGGTCTCTCTCTCTGGTCTCTCTCTCTGGTCTCTCTCTGGTCTCAGTCCTGGTCTCTCTTTCTGGTCTCTCTCTGGTCTCTCCTCTGGTCTCTCTCTCTGGTCTCTCTCTGGTCTCTCTAGGTCTCTCTGTCTGGGTCTCTCTCTGGTCTCTCTTCTGGTCTCTCTGTGGTCTCTCTCTGGTCTCTCTCTGTCTCTCTCTGGTCTCTCCTGTATTGTCCTCTCTCTGGTCGCTCTCTGGTCTCTCTCTGGTCTCTCTCTCTGGTCACTCTCTGGGTCTCTCTCTGGTCTCACTCTGGTCTCTCTCTCTGGTCTCTCTCTCTGGTCACTCTCTTGGTCTCTCTCTGGTCTCTCTCTGGTCACTCTTCCGGTCTCTCTTGGTCTCGCTCTGGTCCTCTCTCTGGTCTCTCCTCTGGACTCTCTCTCTGTCTTCTCTCCTCTGGTCTCTCTCTTGGTCTCTCTCTGGTCTCTCTCTCTTGGGTCTCTCTCTGGCTCTCTCCTCTCTGGTCTCTCTCTGTCTTCTCTCTCTGAGTCTCTCTCTGGTCTACTCTTCTGGTCTCTCTTCTGGGTCCTCTCTCTCTGTCTCTCTCTCGTGGTCTCTCTCTGGTCTCTCTCTGGTCGCTCATCTTGTCTCACACTCTTGTCTCTCTCTTGTCTCTCTTGGCACAAAGAAAGTTTCTGGTCTCTCTCTCGGCGCCTCGTCTCTATGGTATTTGGGAATGTAATATCTTTACAGACACCACACACACACACAACACTCACACACACACACACACAACACAAAACACACAACACACACACACACACACAAACACACACACACACACACACACAACACACACACACACACACACCCAAACACAATCGGAGCAGGCAAAAAAATTAACACTACAGAGGGACGGCGCTGTGTGCGTGTGTCTGTGTGTGTCTGTGTGTACTGGGTGTCTTTGTATTTGAGTCTGTGTGTGTGGTGATCTGTGTTGTCTGTGTGTGTGTGTGTGTGTGTGGTGTGTGTGTGTGTGTGTTGTGTGTCGTGTGTGTGTGTGTAAAGTTGTATATTTACATTCAAATACCATAGTTTAGTTTTATTTACGAGGCGCCTGACAGAGCGAGGGGACCGAGACAGGTGCCATAAGGACTCTTTCTTTGTTGCCAGAGAGACTAGAAAGAGACCAGAGAGAGACTAGAGAGAGACCAGAGAGAGACAGAGAGAGGGACCAGAGAGACACCAGAGAGATAGACCAGAGAGAGAACAGAGAGAGACCAGTGAGAGAGCCCAGCATAGTCAGAGAGTGATCAGAGGAGAGACCAGAGAGAGATGACCAGAGAGAGACCAGACGAGAGAGACCAGAGAGAGAGAGGACCAGAGAGAGACCACGAGAGTGACCAGAGAGAGAGACAGAGAAGAGACCAGAGAGAGACCCGAGAGAGACCAGAGAGAGACGGAGGTGACCAGAGAGAGACCCGGAGGTGGACCAGAGAGGACAGAGTGTAGAGAGACCAGAGAGAGACCAGAGAGTGTCCTAGGAGAGTGACCAGAGTCGCTTGTTGAGTGACCAGAGAGAGACAGAGAGAGACCAGGAGAGCGACCAGAGGCGACAGACAGAGAGACCAGACAGAGACCAGAGCGAGACCAGACAAGAGGTGACCAGAGAGAGACCAGAGAGAGACCAGAGAGGAGACCAGACGATGAGACCAGAGAGAGACCAGAGAAGAGGACAGAGAGAGACCAGAGAGAGGACCAGAGAGAGACCAGAAAGAGAGAGAGAGACCAGAGAGAGACCAGAGAGAGACCAGAGAGAGAGACAGAGAGAGACCAGGAGAGACCAGAGAGAGAGAGACCAGAGAGAGAGAGAGAGAGAACAGTAGAGAGACCAGAGAGAGACCAGAGAGAGACAGAGCGAGAGAGAGAGACCAGAGAGACCACGCGGAGAGAGACCAGAGAGAGACCAGGAGAGAGACCAGAGAGAGAGACCAGAGAGAGACCAGAGAGAGACCAGAGAGAGACCAGAGAGAGACCAGAGAGAGAGACCAGAGAGAGAGAGAGAGACCAAGAGAGACAGAGAGACCAGAGAGAGACCAGAGGAGAGAGACCAGAGAGTAGACCAGTGAGAGCCAGAGAGAGACAGAGAGAGACCAGAGAGAGAGACCAGAGAGAGAGACCAGAGAGAGACCAGAGAGAGACCAGAGAGAGCGAGATGAGACCAGAGAGAGACAGAGAGATGAGACCAGAGAGAGACCTAGAGAGAGACCAGAGAGAGAGACCCAGAGAGAGAGAGAGACCGAGAGAGACCAGAGAGTGACCAGAGAGAGACCAGAGAGAGACCAGAGAGAGACCAGAGAGAGAGAACAGAGAGAGACCAGAGAGAGACAGAGAGAGACCAGAGAGAGAGACCAGAGAGAGACCAGAGAGAGACCAGAGAGAGAGACCAGAGAGAGACCAGAGAGTAGAGACCAGAGAGAGACCAGAGAGCCCAGAGAGCGAGCCCAGACAAGAGCCAGAGAGAGACAGGGGGGAGAGAGACCAGGACAGATCCAGAGAGACCAGAAAGTGACCAGAGAGGATCAGGAGTGACCAGAGAGAGACCTGAGAGAGACCAGAGAGAGAACAGAGAGATGAGAACAGAGAGAGACCTGAAAGTGACCAGACGAGAGACCAGAGAGAGAGACTATTCTCTCAAACTCCCGCAATTTCTAAAACTAAAATGTTCGGTATACCGAGCTTTGTTATGTTGAGTCGAGAGTGTTGGCGTGTGTGTGTGTTTGTGTGTTCTTTGTTTTTGCGTCCATGTGTGTGTGTGTGTCCGTGTGTGTTGTGCGTGACAATGTGTGTGTGGTGTGTGTGTGTGTGTCGTGTGTGTGTCTCTTGTGTGAGTGTGTGATATGTGTCCGTGTTGTGGCATTTGTGTGTGCGTGTCAATGTGTGTGTATGTGATGTGTGTGTCGTCCGTCAGTGTGTGTGTGCTGTCTGTTCTCGTGAGCCTGGATTAATTTTAATCTCTTCACCATTATTGATGGAAGTGAAAGTACTCGTGGCTGAATGTGCTGCGTGGGAATTTGTGGCTAATTCCAGCACAAAACAGCCCAGTCACATAATGAAGGAGGACGCCAAATGTCAACAGTAACACACAGGGATGGCTTAGAAGGCCACACACACACATTTACACACACACACACACACACATGAGAGCAACAATCTCAGGTGAAGCTTCCTTATTTGGAGGGAATATGCTTGCTATGGACAGGAAGTGAGGAACCACGAGAGAGAGACCAGAGAGAGACCAGGGAGAAAGAAACCAGAGAGAGACCAGAAAGATGACTAGGGAAAGACCAGGGAGAGGACCAGAGAGAGACCAGGAGAGAGACCAGAGAGAGACCGGGAAAGACAGGGAGAGCCTTAGAGAGAGACCAGAGAGGAGACAGAGAGGGACCAGGAGAAAGGACGGGTGAGACCAGAGAGAGACCAAGAGAGAGACCATGAGAGGCAGACCAGGAAAGACCAGGAATGAGACCCGAGAGAGACAGAGAGAGAACCATGGAAAGACGGGAGAGGGACCAGAGAATGAGAACCAGAGAGAGGAGTAGAGTCATTGGTCCTGTCTCTGAACCTCTCTCAGAGGCGGGCAGGGGAGGGCTGAGGCAAGTTATAATTGTGCTATGCCAGTTCATACAGAGTACAATCAAAACCAAAAAAAGAAACATTAAAATCACAAAGAACTAGAATCAAAAACAACCAGAGAGAGACTCGGACTCTCCTGTCCAGGGTTGGATGGGTGTCTCACCAACTCGCCTCAGTCAGGCCTCCAGGTATCTTTTTTAGTTATGGCTCTGCCCCGGTTCTAACAGAGTCAATATCAAACACAATCGCATACACACCACATCATACTGAGATAGTGTTTTGTGTGTGTAGTGCCAAGTCCAGCCCAGCCCAGTCCAGTCAGCCCAGTTCAGTCCTGCCCAGCCCAGCGCAGTCAGTCTCTGCCCAAGCCAAGTCCAGCCCAGTCTAGTCAGTCCAGATCAGGCCCAGTCAAGTCCACTGCATGTTCATGATACAATTGATTTTCACATTTTCAAATAAATGAACATTTGTGAGTAACAAGTTCAGGATCCACTGTGAGTTGAGGACTGTTCCAACTCTGAGACCATGAAAGAGACTTCTCTGAGTCTGCGCTGTTCTAACTCTGAGACCATGAGCGACTTCTCTGAGTCTGGAGACTGTTCCAACTCTGAGACCCATGAAGCGACTTCTCTGAGTCTGAGACTGTTCCAACTCTGAGACCAAGAAGCGACTTCTCTGAGTCAGAGACTGTTTCTAAACTCTTGTGACCATGAACGCGACTTCTCTGAGTCTGAGATGTTCAACTCTGAGACCATGAAGCGACCTTCTCTGAGTCTTAGACTGTTCAACTCTGAGGACCATGAAGCGATTCTCTGAGTCTGAGACTGTTCCACTCTGAGACCATGAAGCGGACCTTTTCTGAGTCTGCAGACTGTTCTAAACTCTGAGACCATGAAGCGGATTCTCTGAGTCTGTGACTGTTCTAACTCTGAGACCATGAAGCGACCTCTCTGAGTCTGAGGACTGTTCCAAACTCTGAGGGACCATTGAAGCGACTTCTCCTGCGTTGAGACTGTTCTAACTTCTGAGACATTGAAGCGACTTCTCTGAGTCTGACACTGTTCTAACATGAGGACCATGAAACGACTTCTCTGAGTTGAGACTGTTCCAACTCTGAGTACCATGAAGCGACTTCTCTGAGTTCTGAGGACTGTTCTAACTCTGAGACCATGAAGCGACTTCTCTGAGTCTGAGGACTGTTTTCCAACTCTGAGACCTGAAGCGCTTCTCTGAGTCTGACACTGTTCTAACTTGAGTGACCATGAAGCGACTTCTCTGAGTCTGAGACTGTTATTAACTCTGAGACCATGGAAGCGGACTTCTTGAGTCTGAGGGATGTTCTAACTCTGAGACCATGGAAGCGACTTCTCTGAGTAGACACTGTTCTAACTCTGAGACCATGAAGCGAACTTTCTGAGTCTGAGACTGTTCCAACTCTGAGAACATGAAGCGACCTCTCTGAGTCTGAGACACTGTTCCAACTCTGAGACATGAAGCGACTTCTCTGAGTAGACACTTGTTCGTAACTCTGAGACCATGAAGCGAATTCTCTGAGTCTGAGACTGTTCAACTCTGAGACCATGAAGCGACCTTCTCTGAGTCTGAGAGGACTGTTCCAACTCTGGAGACCATGAAGCTGACTTCTCAGAGTCAGAGACTGATCAACCTCTGAGACATGAAGCGACTTCTCTGAGTCTGATGACTGTTCCAAACTCTAGACACCATGAAGAAGCGACTTCTCTGAGTCTGACCTGTTTAAACTCTGGAACCTGAAGCGACTTTCCTGAGTCTGAGGACTGTTCCAACTCTGAGACATGAAGCGCCTTCTCTTGAGTTCTGAGGGACCTGTTCCAACTCTGAGACATGACGCGACTTCTCTGAGTTCTGAGACTGTTCCAACTCTGAGGACCATGAAGCGGACTTCTCTGAGTTGAGACAGTTCCAACTCTGAGACCATGAAGCGACTTCTCTGAGTCTGAGACTGTTCCAACTCTGAGGTGGTATTGGTTGTTTCATGGCTTTCTTTGTATAAGGTATCTTTTAGTCTGAGACCAGTTAGTCACCCTAGTCCAGTCCCGTCCATTCTAGTCATTCAAGTCCTGTCCCGTCCACAGTCCAGTCCATTCGATTCCCTTCAAGTCATTCATTGAGGTCCAGTCCAGTCCATCGAGTCCAGTAAGTCCTGCCGCAACAGGATCTGTCAATCCTCACCCTTCCATCAAGCTGATAATTTACAAGAAGAAGCTTTCCTTCGAGCATCAACCCGCCTCCGTCCACCAAACAGAGCGAGGACCAGAGAGAGGCCAGAGAAACGGAGACCAGAGGGAGAGCCCAGGGAGAGACCAGACACGAGACCAGAGAGGAGACCAGAGAGAGACCAGGGAGAGCCAGAGAGAGACCAGGAGAGACAGGGAGAGACCACGAGAGAGACTGAGGAGGAGGACCAGGTGAGACGACCAGAGAAAGACCAGAGACGAGACCAGGGAGAGACCAGAGAGGGACCAGACAGAGAGTGACCAGGGAGAGACAGAGAAAGCCAGAGAGAGAAGACCAGAGAGAATGAGACCAGGGAGACTAGAGACCAGAGAGAGACCAGAGAGAGACAGAGATTTGAGGACCGGAGGGACCGAAGAGAGACCAGCGAGAGACAAGAGAGAGGACCAGGGAGAGACCAGAGAGAGGCCAGGAGAGAGGACAGGGAGGAGGACCAGAGAGAGCACCAGAGAGAGACCAGAGAGAAGACCAGGGAGTGAAGACCAGAGAAGAGACCAGGAGAGACCAGAGTGAGACCAGAGAGATGAGACCAGGGTGAGACGAGAGAGACCAGGGAGAGACCAGGGAGAAACATGAGAGAGACCGCGAGAGACAGAGAGCCGGAGACGAGAGACCAGATGAGAGCCCAGAGGAGAGACCAGGGAGGATACCAGAGAGAGACAGGGAGAGACCAGAGAGAGACCAGAGAGAGACAGAAGAGAGACCAGCGAGACCAGGAGAGACCAGAGAGACCAGAGAGGCCAGAGAGAGACCAGGGAGCGGACCAGAGAGATACCAGAGAGAGACAAGAGAGAGACCAGAGAGAGACCAGAGAGGAACAGAGAGATACCAGCAGGAGAGTTCAGCGAGAGACCGAGAAGAGACCAGGGACGAGACCAGAGAGATACCAGAGAGAGCCCAGAGAGAGACCAGAGAGAGACCAGAGAAGATACCAGTAGAGAGAGACCAAGGAGAGACCAGAGACGAGACCAGGGGAACGAGAACAGAGAGAGACCAGGGAGAGCACCAGAGAGAGGACCAAGGAGAGGACAGGGAGAAACCAGAGAAATGAAAACCAGAGACGAGACCAGACAGAGAGACCAGACAGTGCCTGAGAGACCAAGAGAGGACCAGATGAGAGTCCAGGGAGGCGCTAGAGAGTGACCAGAGAGAGGACCAGGGAGAGACAGAGCGATACAGATAGATACAGAGAGAGACCAGAGAGGAGACAGAGAGAGACCAGAGAGAGCCAGGAGAGATACCAGAGAGAGTTCAGGGAGAACCAGAGAGAGACCAGGGACGAGAGACAGAGAGATAACCAGAGAGAGAGACAGAGAGAGAGAGGCCAGAGAGAGACAGAGAGATACCAGAAGAGAGACCAGGGATGTAGGAGGCAGGCGAGAGACCAGGGAGAGACCAGCAGTATAGACAAGAGAGAGACCAGAGAGAGACAGAGAAGGGACCAGATAGAGACCAGGAGAGGAGACAGAGAGACCAGGGAGAGACACCAAGGAGACGATAACCAGAGAGAGACTCAGAGAGTGGCCAGAGATGATACCAGCGAGAGATCAGGGAAGAGACCAGAGAGCAGACCAGGAGAGACCAGTGAGATACCAGAGAGAGACCAGAGAGAGGCCAGAGAGAGACCAGAGAGTACAGAGACGAGACCAGAGAGGAGGACCAGAGAGAGCCAGGGAGAGAACAAGAGAGAGACCAGAGATGGACCAGAGAGAGGGCCGAGCAGAGACCAGAGAGGATACCAGAGAGAGGACAGGAGAGACCAGAGGAGACCAGGAGAGACCAGAGAGAGCAAAACAGAGACGAGACCAGAGCGAGACAGGAGGACCAGAGAGAGACCAGAGATAATGAGACCATTTCTCGCACCAGAGGAGACAGAGAGGACCAGGAGAGAGACATGAGAGAGACCAGACGAGAGACAGAGATGGACCAGAGGAGAGACCCAGAGAGAGACCAGAGAGACCAGAGAGGAGACAGAGACACCAGAATGTAGTGAGAGACCAAAGAGAGACCGGAGAGAGACAAGCTGGAGGACAGCCCGTTGTGGGTACTAAGACCTGTCCCAGTGGATACCTGGACTACCTCACAGACAGACCCCGTTTGTGAGGAACCAGGGACTTTGTGTTGAGGTCCTGACCTGCAGTTCGGGGCCCCCCAGGGGACTTCAGACACAATCACGGTCGGTTGTGTACCACCAGATGTTCTCCAACGACTATGCCATCATCGGATATCAGCTCCGGAGGGACGATGACACAGAGTACAGCGGAGTTATACAGGACTTTGTGGACGAGAAAGACCAAGGAGATGAACCACCTCCTCATCAACAGAAGACAAGGAGGTGAACCCACTCCTCATCAACAGAAGACCAAGGAGATGAACCACTCCTCATAAACAGAAGACCAAAGGAGATGAACACTCCTCATCAACAGAAGACCAAGGAGAAGAAACCACCTCCTCATCAAGCGAAGACCAAGGAGATGAACCACCTCCTCATCAACAGAAGGACCAAGGAGATGAACCACTCCACACAACAGAAAAGACCAAGGAGATGAACCACCTTCTCTATCAAAAGAAGACCGAAGGAGATGAACCACCTCCTCAACAACAGAAGACCAGGAGATGAACCACCTCCTCATCAACAGAAGACCAAGGAGAAGAACACTCTCTCATCAACAGAATGACCAAGGAAGATGAACCACCTCCTCATCAACAGAAGACAAGGAGATTGAACCACTCTTCCTCCTCATCAACAGAAGACCAAGGAGGATGAGACCACCTTCTCATCAACAGGAAGGCCAAGGAGAAGAACCACCTCTCATCAACGTGGAAGACCAGGAGCTGAACCACCGCCTCATCAACGCGGGGGAAGGATAAGGGATGAACCACCTCTCATCAACGCGGGGAAGACTAAGGAGCTGGAACCACCTCCTCATCAACATGAGGCAGACCAAGGAGATGGTTGTGGTTTTCCGCGACGTCACTCTGCCGCTCCAGCTCCAGTGAACATCCAGGGAAAGGAATCTGATGAGAGGGGACTACTTACAAGTGACTGGGTGTTCATCTGAACCACAAACTGGACTGGAGTCATAACACAGACGCCCTCTTCAAGAAGGGGCCAGAGCCGCCTTACATGCTGAGGAGGGCTCAGGGTCTTTTGGCGAGTGCAGGCGGCCACTCATGAAAGACCTCTATGACTCTGTGGTGGAAGCTTTGTACGGTGTTGGTTGCTGGTAACAGCAGCATACAGAGTAGGGACAGGAAAGAGTCTTGACAAGGGTTATCCAGGAAGTCCCAGCTCAGTCCTGGGCCGTTCCTGGACACAGCTGCAGCAGGTGGGGGACAGGAGGGTCCTGAGCAAACTAACTCTAAGCTGGGACCATTGACTGTCGCCCCTGAAGGACACTCTCTCTGCTTGGAGAGCCATGCTTCAGTGACAGACTAATTCACCCACGCTGTGTGAAGGAGAGGTTTGGACAGGTCCTTTCTTCCTGCTCTGTCAGACAGTACATACGAGAATGTTGCAAACAGGAACTGCTAATCAGTCACTGATGTTCACTATAACTTTGTCACTAGTCATTTAACTGTTATCAGTACTACTGTATATTACAGATCAGATAATCTGCTGTTCACCGTCACTTTACCTGTGATATTTGTTACGATGCTTATTCGCTAATATCATATTCTCCGCTGCTTAAAGGTACAATTTATACATCCTGTAAATACTCCTGAACCAAGGTGCAGTATAGCCAACGATTATTTTATATTTTCTTAATTTTATCTGTCTATTGTCTTAAACAAAAGAACTATTTGATGTGTGTGCAATCTGAGTGCTCTTAAGTCTCTCTTGCTGTAATGGTTGCAACGATGACTGACATTTTTTTCCCACTGTGAGACTAATAAGGTTTATCTTACTCTCAGAGGAGAGAGAGGAGACAGAGGAGAGAGAGCAGGAGAGAGAGGACAGGCGAGAGACCAGAGAGAGAGAGAGAGAGAGAGACAGAGAGAGAGCAGAGAGAGACAGAGAGAGAGACCAGAGTGAGAGACCAGGGAAGAGAGAGCAGCGGAGTGCGCAGAGAGAGAGACCAGAGAGAGACCAGGGAGAAGAGAGCAGAAGAGAGAGAGAGACCAGAGAGAGAGACCAGGAGAGAGACAGAGAGAGAGCCAGAGAAGAGACCAGAGAGAGAGGACCAGAGAGAGAGACCAGAGAGAGAGACCAGTGAGAGTGTGACCACGGCTAGAGAGACACGGGAGCGAGAAGCAGAGGATGAGAGCAGAGAGAGAGCAGAGAGAGAGAGCAGAGAGGGACCAGAGAGAACCAGGAGAGAGAGCAGAGCGAGAGCAGAGAGAGAGACCAGAGAGAGACCAGGGAGGAGAGAGCAGAGAGACGAGACCGAGAGAGAAAACCAGAGAGAGAGCAGAGAGAGACCAGAGAGAGAGACAGAGAGAGAGACAGGTATGTGAGAGCAGAGAGAGAGCAGAGAGGTGAGAGCAGAGAGGAGAGGAGAGCAAGAGAGAGACACAGAGCGAGGACCAGGCCGAGAGAGAGCAGAGAGAGAGCAGAGAGAGAGCAGAGAGAGAGCAGAGAGAGAGAGCATGAGAGAGCCAGAGCGACACACACACACTCTCTCCCTGGTGTTGCGTTTTGGTCAGGAAAAGCACTGTGTGTCACCGGCTGATAGACCCAGTTGTGAGTTCATTTCCATCATAACTGGATCCAAAAACAGCGTCATGTGGTGAGAACAAAACGCTTCCAGACCTTTCCCTCCGAGCAGCAGAACGGGCCCTCTGGTTCTCCCTGGTCCCCTCTCGCTCTCTCTCTCTCTGTCTCTATCCCCCCTCTGTCTTTGTCTCTCTCTCTGGTCTCTCTATGGACTCACTATGGTCTCTCTCTCTGGTCTCTCTCTGGTCTCTCTCTGGACTCTCTCTGGTCTCCTCCCTGGGTCTCTCTCCTGGTCTCTCTCTGCTCTCTCTCTCTCTGCTCTCTCTATGCTTCATCTCTGCTCTCTCTACCTGGTCTCTCTCTCTGGTCTCTCTCTCTGGTCTCTCACTGCTCTCTGCTCTGGTTCTCTCTCTGGTCTCTCTCTCTGCTCTCTCTCCTGGGTCTCTCTTTCTGGTCTCTCTCTTGCTCTCTCTCTGCTCTCTCTCCCTGGTCTCTCTCTTGTCTTCTCTCTGCTCTTCTCTCTGTTCTCTCTCTGCTCTCTCTCTGCCTCTCGTCCCTGGTCTCTCTACCTGTCTCTCTCTCTGCGTCTCTCCTCTGGTCTCTCTCTCTGGTCTCTCTTCTGGTCTCTTCTGCTCTCTCTCTGGTCTCTCTCTCTCGGTCTCTCTCTTGGTCTCTCTCTCTCTGCTCTCTCTCCCTTGTCTCTCTCTGGGTCTTCTCTCTGCTTCCTCTTGCTCTCTCTCCCTGGTCTCTCTCTCTGGTCTCTCTCTCTGGTCTCTCTCTGACTCTCTCTTGGTCTCTCTTCTGCTCTCTCTCTCTGGTCTCTCTCCCTGGTCTCTCTCTCTGCTCTCTCTCTCTGGTCTTCTCTCACTTCTGAGAAAGATAACCTTTATTAGTCTTCCCAGTGGAGAAAATGTCAGTGGTCATCGTTGCACATTACAGCAGAGAGAGGACATAAGGCACTCAGATTTCAACATCGATATCGTCTATTGTTTAAGACAATAGACAATAAAATTACGATAAGAAATAAAATTAAACTTTGGGCTATAACTGCACTTGTTCAGGAGATTTACAGATGTATATATTGTACTTTGCAGCGGAGAATATGAATATAGAGCAGAATAAGCATCGTAAAAATATCACAGGTAAAGAGACGGGTTGAAAGGCAGAATTATCAGATCTGTAATAATACAGTATACTGACTAACAGGAAAAGTGACTAGGACAAAAGTTTTAGTGAACTATCAGTGACTGTTAGCAGTTCTGTTGCACATTCTCGTTGTACAGTCTGACAGCAGCAGGGCAAGAGGACCTGTCAACTCTTCCTTCACACCAGCGAGGGTGAATTGTCTGTCATGAAGCTGCTCTCCAGAGCGATGAGTGTCTGCCAGGGGCGACAGTCATGTCCAGCAATAGATGTTAGTTTGCTCAGGACCTCCTGTCCCCCACTGCTGCACTGTTCCAGGGAACCAAGCCAGGACTGAGCTGGACTTCTGATATAACTTGTTTCCATAGGCTTCTTCCTGTCCCTCTAGTGATGCTGCTGTTCCAGCAGACACACCGTACAAGAGGTCCACACAGAGTCATAGAAGGTCTAAGGAGTGGCCCCTGCACTCCAAAAGACCTGAGCCTCCTCAGCAGGTAGAAGGCGGGCTATGGCCCTCATGAAGAGGGGCGTTGTGTTATGACTCAGTCGTGTTGTGGTTCAGATGAACACCAAGGTACTTGTAAGAGTCCACTCTCTCGATGTCCTTTCCCTGGTGTTCACTGGGCTGGAGCGGCAGAGTGACGTCTGCGGAAAAACACCACCATCTCCTTGGTCTTCCTCACGTTGATGAGGAGGTGGATCATTCTCCTTTGTCTTCCCGCGGTTGCATGAGGAGGTGGTTCATCTCCTTAGTCTTCCCCGCGTGATGGAGAGGTGGTTCATCTCTTGGTCTTCCTCACCGTTGCTGAGGGAGGAGGTTTCTTCTCCTTGCCCTTGTTGATGTGAAGGTGGTTCATCTCCTTTGGTCTTCTGTTGGGTAGGTGGTTCATCTCCTTGGTCTCTGTTGATGAGCGAGGTGTTCTTCTCCTTTGTCATCTGTTGATGAGGAGGTGGTTCTTCTCTTGGTCTTCTGTTGATGAGGAGGTGGTCATCTCCTTGGTCTTCTGTGATGAGGAGGTGGTTCATTCTCTTGGTTCTTCTGTTGATGAGAAGGGGTTCTCTCCTTGGTCTTCTGTTGATGAGGAGGAGGTTCATCTCCTTGGTCTTCTGTTGATGAGGAGGTGGTTCATCTCCTTGGTTTCTGTTGATGAGGAGGTGGTTCCTTCCTTGGTCTTATGTGATGAGGAGGTGGTTTCATCTCTTGGTCTTCTGTTGATGAGGAGGTGGTTCATCTCCTTGGTATTATGTTGATGTGGAGGAGGTTAACCTCCTTGGTCTTCTGTTGTTGAGGGAGGTCGTTCATCTCCTGGGTTTTTCTCGTTCCACAAAGTCCTGTATAAACTCCTCTGTCTCTGTGTCATCGACCTCGGAGCTGAGTCCGATGATGGCAGAGTCTTTGGAGAACTTCTGGAGGACACAACCGACGTGTTGTGTCTGAAGTCCCTGGGGGGGCCCCACATGCAGGTCAAGGGACCTCAGACACAAATTCCTGGTTCTCACAAACTGGGGCTGTCTGTGAGGTAGTCAGGATCCTACTGGGACAGGTAGTAGGTCACAACGGCTGTCTCCAGCTTGTCTCTCTCCGGTCTCTCTTTGGTCTCTCTCTGAGTGTCTATGGTCTCTCTATGGTCTCTATGGTCTCCTCTCTGGTCTCTCTAGTCCATCTCTGTCTCTCTCTGGTCTCTCTCTGGTCTCCTCCCTCCTGGTCTCTCTCTGTCTTTCTTGGTCTCTCTCACTGGTTCTCTCTGGTTCTCTCTGGTCCATCTCTGGTCTCTCTCTGGTCTCTCTCTGGTTCTCTCTCTGGCTCTCTCCTGCGTCTCTCTCTGTGTCTCTCTCCGGTCCTCTCTCTGGTATCTCTCTGGTCTTTCTGGCCTCTCTCTGGGTCCCATCTTGGTCTCTCTCTGGTCTCTCCCTGTCTCTCTCTGGTCTCTCCTGGTCTCTCTCTGTAATCTCTCTGGTCTCTCTCTTGCTCTCTCTCGGTCTCTCTCTGGTATCTCTTGGTCTCTCCTGGTTCTCTCTGGTCTCTCCGGCTCTCTCTATGGGTATCTTCTGGCCTCTCTCTGGTCTCTCTTGGTATCTCTCTGTCTCTCCCTGGGTCTCTCTGTCTCTCTCTGGTCTTCTCTCTGGTCCATCTCTGGTCTCTCTCTGGTCTCTCTCTGCGTCTCTCTATGGTCTCTCCCTGGTCTCTCTTGGGTCACTCCCTGGTCTCTACTCTGGTATTCTTCGCTGTCTTCTCTCTGGCCTCTCTCTGGTCTCTCTTGCGGTATCTCTTCTGGTCTCTCCCTGGGTCTCTCTCTGGTTCTCTCCCTGAGCTCTCTCTGGTATCTCTCTGGTCTCTCTCTGGTTCCTCTCTCTGGTCTCTCTCTGGTCTCTCTATCGGTATCTCACTGGTATCTCTCTGGTCTCTCCCTGGTCTCTCACTGGTCTCTCTCTTAGGTCTCGCCCTGTCTCTCTCTGGTCTCTCTCAGGTCTCTCTGGTCTCTGTCTGGTCTCTCTGTCTGGTCTCTCTCTGGTTTCTCCCTGGCTCTCTCCTTGGTCTCTCTCTGGTCCTCTCCATGGTCTCTCTATGGTCTCTCCCTGGTCTCTCTCTGGTCTCTCCCTGCGTCTCTCTATGTATCTCTCTGGTCTCTCTCTGGTCTCTCTCTGGCCTCTCTCTGGTATCTCTCCTGGTCTCTCCCTGGTCTCTCTCTGGTCTCTCCCTGATCTCTCTGGTATCTCTCTGGTCTCTCTCTGGTCTCTCTCAGGTCTCTCTCTGGTCTCTCTTGGTCTCTCTCTGGTCTCTCCCTGGTCTCTCTCTGGTCTCTATGGTCTCTCTGGTCTCTCTCTGGTCTCTTGGTCTCTCTCTGGTCTCTCTCTGGTCTCTTCTCTGCCGTCTCTCTCTGGTCTCTCTCTGGTATCTCCCTGGTCTCTCCCTGGTCTCTCTCTCGGTCTCTCTCTGGTCTCTCTATGGTCTCTCTCTGGTCTCTCTCTGGTTCTCCCTGGTCTCTCCCTGGTCTCTCTCTGGTCTCTCGCTCTGGTCTCTTCTCTGGTCTCTCTTGGTCTCTTCTGGTCTCTCTCTGGTCTCTCCCTGGTCTCTCTCTGGTCTCTCTCTGGTCTCTCTCTGGTCTCTCTCTGGTCTCTCTCTGGACTCACTCTGGTCTCTCCCTGGTCTTCTCTCTGGTCTCTCTCTTGTCTCTCTCTGGTCGCTCCCTGGTCTACTCGGTCTCTCTCTGGTCTCTCTCTGGTCTTCTCCCTGTCTCTCTTGGTCTCTCTCTCTGGTATTTCTATGTCCTCCTGGTCTCTCTCTGGTCTCTCTCAGGACTCTCCCTGGTCTCTCTTGGTCTTTCTCTGGACTCTCCCTGGTCTCTCTCAGGTCTCTCTCTGTCTATCCCTGGGTCTCTCCCTGGTCTCTCTCCTGGTCTCTCCGTCTCTCTCTGGTCTCTCTGCTGGTTCTGTCTGGTCTCTCCTGGTCTCTCTCTGGTCTCTCTCTGGCCTCTCTTGGTCTCTCTCTGGTTGGTGGAGGAGGCGGTTGATGCACGAATGAAGCTTCCTTCTTGTTAATTATCAGGCTTGATGGAAGGGTGAGGATTGACAGATCTGTTGCGGCAGGACTCTCCTGGACTCGAATGGACTGGACTGGGACTCAAATGGACTTGTATGACTCGGAATGGGACTGGACTGGACAGGAGCTGGACTTGATGGATAGAATGGACGGGACTGGACCTAGGGTGGACTAGGACTGGACTCAGACTAAATATACCTTGATACAAAAGAAAAGCCTGGTACACAGATACCACCTCAGAGATTGGACAGTCTCAGACACAGAGAAGTCGCTTACCATGGTCTCAGAGTTGGAACGTTCAGACTCAGAGAAGTCGCTTCATGGTCTCAGAGTTGACAGTCTCAGACTCAGAGAAGTCGCTTCATGGTCTCAGAGTTGAAAGTCTCAGACTCAGAGAAGTCGCTTCATGGTCTCAGAGTTGGAACAGTCTCAGCCTCTGAGAAGTCGCTTCCTGGTCTCAGAGTTAGAACAGTGTCAGATCAGTGAAGTCGCTTCATGGTGTCAGGAGTTGGAAACAGTCTCAGACTCAGAGAAGTCGCTTCATGGCTCAGAGTTGGAACAGTCTCAGACTCAGAGAAGTCGCTTCATGGTCTCAGAGTTGGAACAGTCTCAGACTCAGAGAAGTCGCTGCATGGTCTCAGAGTTGAAACAGTTCAGACTCAGAGAAGTCGCTTCATGGTCTCAAGAGTTAGAACAGTGTCAGACTCAGAGAAGTCGCTTCATGGCTCAGAGTTGGAAAACAGTCTCAGATCAGAGAGGTCGCTTCTGGTCTCAGAGTTGGAACGTCTTCAGACTCAGAGAAGTCGCTTCATGGTCTCAGAGTTAGAACAGTGTCACGACTCAGAAAGTCGCTTCATGTCTCAGAGTTAGACAGTCTCCAGACTCAGAGAAGTGCTTATGGTTCAATTTAGAACTGTCTCAGACTCAGAGAAGTCGCTTCATGGTCTCAGAGTTAGACACAGTGTCAAGACTCAGAAAGAAGTCGCTTCATGGTTATCTGAGTTGGAAAAAAGTCTCTGACTCAGAGAAGTCGCTTCATGGTTCAGAGTTAGAACAGTCTCAGACTCAGAGTAGTCGCTTAATGGTCTCAGAGTTGGAACAGGTCTCTCAGACTCAGAGAAGCTCGTTTCATGGTCTCAGAGTAGAACAGTGTCAGACTCAGAGAAGTCGCTTCATGGTTCTCAGGAGTTAGATCAGTCTCAGACTCAGAGAAGTCGCTTCATGGTCTCAGCGTTGGAAACAGTCTCAGAATAGAGAAGTCGCTTCATGTCTCAGAGTTAGAACAGTCTCAGACTCAGAGGAAAGTCGCTTCATGGTCTCAGAGTTAGAACAGTTCTCAGACACAGAAAAGTCGCTTCATGGTCTCAGAGTTGGAACAGTCTCAGACTAGGAGGAAGTCGCTTCATGGTCTCAGAGTTGAACAGTCTCAGATCAGAGAAGTCGGCTTCATGGTCTCAGAGTTGGAAACAGTCTCAGACTCAGAGAAGTCGCTTCTTGTTCTCAGGTTAGAAACAGTCTCAGACTCAGAGAAGTCGCTTCATGGTCTCAGTGTTTGGAACAGTCTCAGACTGCAGAGAAAAAGTCGCTCATGGTCTCAGAGATGGAACAGCTCAGACTCAGAGAAGTTCGCTTCATGGTATCAGAGTCTAGACAGTCTCAGACTTCAGAGAAGTCGCTTCATGGTCTCAGAGTTGGAACAGTCTCCAGACTCACAGTGGAATCCTGAACTTGTTACTCACAAATGTTATTTATTGAAATATGTGGAAAATCACTTGTCTCATGAACATGCAGGTGGGACTGGACTGGCTGGACTGGACTGGAATAGACTGGGCGGGACTTGGCTGGCAGGACTGGACTGCGCTGGGCTGGGAGGACTGAACTGGGCTGGACTGGATGGGCTGGGCTGGACTTGGCCTACACACACAAAAACACATGCTCAGTATGAATGTGTGTGTGGATGCGATTGTGTTGTATTGACTCTGTTAGAACCGGGCCGTAGCCATAACTAAAAAGTAGCCATGGAGCGGGTGAGGCGAGTTGGTGAGAACACCATCAACCCGGACCCAGGAGAGTCCGTGTCTCTCTCTGGTTGTTTATGTTTCTAGTTCTTTGTGATATTAATGTTTCTTTTTTGGTTTTGAGTTGTCTTCTGTATGAACTGTGCTACACTATTAAACTTGCTCAGCCCTTTGCTCCGACACTGAGAGAGGGTCAGAGACAGGGACCTAGACTCTAGACCTCTCTCTCGGTCTCTCTCTGGTCTCTCCTGGTCTTTCATGGACTCTCTTGGTCTCTCTCTGGTCTCTCCTGGTCTTTCCCTGAGTCTCTCTCTGGTCTCTCTCTGGTCTCTCTCTGGTCTCTCCTGGGTCTTTCCCTGGTCCTCTCTGGTCTCTCTCTGGTCTCGCTCTGGTCATCCTGGTCTTTCCCTGGTCTCTCTCTGGTATCTCTCTGGTCTCTCTCTGGTCTCTCCCTGGTCTTTCCCTAGTCTCTTTTGGTCTCACTCTGGTTTTCTCCTCTGGTCTCTCTCTGGTCTCTCTCTCGGTCTCACTTCTGTCCATATCAGCATTATTCCCCCAAATATAGGAAGGGCTTCACTTGTAGCTCTCCGTGTGTGTGTGTGTGTGGTGTGTATGTTGTGTGTGGCCTTTAATCCAGTCCCTGTGTGTACTGTGACATTTGTGCGTTCCTCCTTCATTATGTGACTGGGGTCTGTTTAGTGCTGATTAGCCACAAATCTCCCACGAAGCACATTCAGCCACGAGTACTTTCACTTCATCAATAATGGATGAAGAAGATTATAATCCAGGCGCACGAGAACCAGACACACACACACAGCACGGACACCACACAACGAGACACACACATTGACACGCACAACCACACACGGACACACACACACACATGGACACACACACACACACACAACACACACCCACCAAATTGACAAGCACACACACACGGACACACACAGCACCACATGGACACACACACAAACACACACCACACGACTCACAAAACAAAGCTCCGGTTACGAACATTTTAGGTTTTGTAGAAAAATTGGCAGTTTGAGAGAAATAGTCTCTCTCTCTGGTCTTCTCTGGTCACTTTCTGGTCTCTCTTGGTCCTCTCTCTCTGGTTCTTCTCTGGTCTCTCTCTGGTCTCTCTCTGGTCACTCTCTGATCTCTATTGGTCACTTTCTGGTCTCCTCTCTGGTCTCTGTATGGTCTCTCTCTCTGTCTCTCTCTGTCTCTGGTCTGGTCTCTCTATCTGGTCTCTCTCTGGTCTCTCTTGAGTCTCTCTCTTTGTGTCTCTCTTCTGTCTCTCTTCTTGGTCTCTCTCTGGGTCACTCTTGGTCTCTCTCTGGTGTCTCTCTGGTCTCTGTTGGTCTCTCTCTTGTCCCCTCTCTCTGGTCTCTCCTGGTCTCTCTCTCTGGTCTCTCTCTGGTCACTCTCTGGTCTCTCTCTCTGGTCTGTCTCTCTGGTCTGCTCTCACTCACTCTCTGGTCTCTCTCTGGTTTCTCTCTGGTCTGTCTCTCTGGTCTCTGGTCTGGTCTCTCTCTCTGGTCTCTCTCTGGCTCTTCTGGGTGTCGGCCAGGGTCTCTCTCTCTGGTCTCTCTCTGGTCTCTCTCTCTGGTCTCTCTCTGGTGGTCTCTCTGGTCTCTGTCTGGTCTCTCTCTCTGTCTCTCTCTGGGTCTCTGTCTGGTCTCTGTTGGTCTCTCTCTGGTCAGTCTCTGGTCTCTGTCCTGGTCTCTCTTAGTCTCTCTCAGGTCTCTCTCTGGTCTCACTCTGGACTCTCTCTGGTCTTCTCTCTGGTCTCTCTCTGGTCTCTGTCTGGTCCTCTTTTGGTCTCTCTCTGGTCTCTCTCTGGTCTCTCTCTGGTCTCTTCTGTCTCTCTCTGGTCTCTCTCTTGGTCTCTCTCTGGTCTCTCTCTCTGGTCTCTCTCTGGTCACTTTCTGGTCTCTCTCTGGTCTCTCTGGTCTCTCTCTCTGGTCTCTCTCTGGTCACTCTCTGGTCTCTCTCTGGTGTCCTCTCTTTGGTCTCTGTCTGGTCTCTCTCTCTGGTCTCTCTCTGGTCTCTCTCTGGTCTCTCTCTGGTCTCTGTCTGGTCTCTCTCTTGTCTCTCTCTGGTCTCTCTCTGGTCTCTGTCTGGTCTCTCTTTCTGGTCTCTCTCTGGTCTCTCTCTGGTCTCTCTCTCTGGTCTCTCTCTGGTCTCTCTTTTGGTCTCTCTGTCTGGTCTCTCTCGTGGTCTCTCTCTGGTCTTCTCTCTGGTCACTCTTTCTGGTCTCTCTCTGGTCTCTGTCTGGTCTCTCTGTCTGGTCTCTCTCTGTCTCGCTCTCTGGTCTCTCTCTGGTCTCTCTCTGGTCCACTCTCTGGTCACTCTTGGTAGCTCTCTGGTCTCTCTTGGTCTCTCTCTCTGGTCTCTCTCTGGTCTCACTCTCTGGTCTCTCTCTGGTCACTCTCCGGTCTCTCTCTGGTCTCTCTCTGGTCTCTCTCTGGTCTCTCTCTGGTCTTCTCTCTCTGGTCTCTCTCTGGTCTTCTCTTGGTCTCTCTCTGGTCTCTCTCTCTGGTCTCTCTCTGGTCTCTCTCTCTGGTCTCTCTCTGATCACTCTCTGGTCTCTGTCTGGCTCTCTCACTGGTCTCTCTCTGTTCTCTCTCTGGTCTCTCTCTCTGGTGTCTCTCTGGTCTCTCTCTGGTCTCTCTCTGGTCTCTCTCTTGTCTCTCTCTGGTCTCTTCTCTAGTCTCTCTAGGCACAAAGAAAGTTTCCGTATGGGCACCTGTCTCTGTCCCCTCTCTCTGTCGGCGGCCTCGTAAATAAACTAAAACTATGGTATTTGAATGTAAATATACAAACCTTTAACAAACACACACACCACACAACCACACACACTCACACTACACACCCAACCTCACACACACACACACACACACACCCACACACACACACACCACACACACACACCACACCCACACACTCACAACACACACACACACACAAACACAATCGGAGCAGGCAAAAAATACACTACATGAGGGACCGCGCCATGTGTTTCGATGTGTTGAGTTGTGTTCTGTGGTGGGTCTGAGTGTCTTTGTATTTGTTGTCTGTGTGTGTTGCTGTGTGTGTGTCTGTGTGTCTTGTGTCCTGTGTGTGTGTTGGTGTGTGTGTGTGTGTGTGTGGTGTGTGTGTGTGTGGGTGTGTTGTAAAGTTGAATATTTAATTCAGATACCATAGTTTTGTTTATTTACGATGGCCGTGCCGACAGATCGATCGGGGACAGAGACAGGTGCAATAAGGAAACTTTCTGGTGTGCCCAAGAGAGACTAGAAAGAGACCAGAGAGAGACAAGAGAGAGACAGAGAGAGACCAGAGAGCGACCGGAGAGACACCAGAGAGAGAGAACCAAGAGAGACAGAGAGAGACCATCGTGAGGAGAGCCCAGACAGAGACCAAGAGAGTGTCAAGAGAGACAGAGTGAGAGACCAGAGAGAGACCAGAGAGAGAGGACAGAGATTCCGAGACCAGAGAGAGACCAGAGAGAGACCAGGAGTGAGTGACCAGAGAGAGACCAGAGAGGAGACAGACGAGAGACCAGAGAGAGGACCGGAGAGTGTCCAGAGAGAGACCACGAGGAGTGACCAGAGAGAGACCAGTGAGAGAGACCAGAGAGAGACCAGAGGAGTGACCAGAGAGTGTGTTAGTGACCAGAGATGTGACCAGAGAGAGACCAGAGAGAGAACAGAGAGCGCCAGAGAGAGACCAGACAGAGAGACCAGACAGAGACAGAGAGGGACCAGAAAGAGTGACCAGAGAGAGACCAGAGAGAGACAGAGAGAGACCAGACAGCGTAAGGACCAAAACAGAGACCAGAGAGAGACAGATGAGAGAGACCAGAGCGGACCAGAGAGAGACCAGGAAAGAGAGACCAGACAGAGCCCAGAGACGAGACCAGAAGAGACCAGAGAGAGGAGACCAGACAAGAGCCAGAGGAGAGAACAGAGAGAGACCAGAGACGAGACCAGAGAGAGAGACCAGACAGAGACCAGAGAGACACCAGAGAGAGCCAGTGAGTGACCAGAGATGAAGACCAGAGAGAGAGACAGAGAGGACCAGAGAGAGCCCGAAAGTGACCAGAGAGAGACCACGAGAGAGAGACCAGAGAGAGACCAGAGAGAGAGACCAGAGCTGAGACCAGAGAGAAGACAGAGAGAGACCAGACGAGGGGACCAGAGTGAGACAGAAGAGAGTACCAGGACAGAGACCAGAGAGAGACCAGAAGAGAAGCGACCAGAGAGACGTCCAGAGATGAGACCAGAGATACGACCAGAGAGCGACTAGAGTGAGACCAGACAGAGACCTGAGGACAGACAAGAGAGAGACAGACGAGACCGGGACAGAGATCCAGAGAGAGGCCAGATTGGAACGAGGACCAGCCAGAGACCAGAGAGACACCAGAGAGAGACCAGAGAGAGAAGACCAGAGAGAGACCAGAGAGAGCGCGACCAGAGAGAGACAGAGAGAGACCAGAGAGAGAGGACCAGACAGCGACCAGAGGAGACAACAGAGAGAGACCAGAGAGTGACCTGAGAGGAGACAGAGAGACAGACAGAGGAGAGACACAGAGTGGGACCAGAGAGGGACCAGAGAGCGAGAACAGAGAGGACCAGAGACGAGACCAGAGAGGAGAGACCAGACAGAGACCAGAGAGACACCAGAGGAGAGGACCAGAGAGTGACCAGAGAGAGACCAGAGGAGAGAGACCAGAGAGAGCCGAGGAGAGAGACAGAGAGAGACAAGAGAGAGACCAGAGAGAGAGGACCAGGACAGAGACATGAGACTAGACCAGAGAGAGAGACCAGGACAGAAGGACCACGAGAGAGACCAGAGAAAGTGACCAGAGAGAGGATCACGCGAGTGACCAGAGAGAGACAGAGAGAGGACCCGAGAGAGACCAGAGAGAGGACCAGGGAGAGACCCAGAAGTGACAAGAGAGCGACCATACGAGAGAGACTATTTCTCCTCAAGACTGCAATTTCTAAAACCTAAAATTTTCGGGTAACGAGCTTTGTTTTGTTGAGTCGTGTGTGTGTTCGGTGTGTGTTTGTGTGTGTGTTCCATAGTGATGTGTGTGTGTCCGCTGTGTGTGTGGTGTCAAAGTGTGTGGGCGGGTGTGTGTGTGTCCATGGGGGTGTGTGTCCATGTGTGTGAGTGTGATCCGTGTGTGTGTGGTAGTTCAATGTTGAGTGTATGTGGTGTGTGTGTCCGTGTGTGAGTGTGTGTCTGTTCTCGTTGCGCTTCTGGATTATAACTCTTCATCCATTATTGATGAAGTGAATAGTACTCGTGGCTGAATGTGCTGCGTGGGAGATTTGTGGCTAATCCAGCACAAAACAGCCCCAAGGTCACTAATGAAGGAGGAGGACGCACAAATGTCAACAGTAAACACACAGGGACTGGATTAGAAGGCACACACACACATACACACACACCACACACACACATTAGAGCAACATTGTGAAAGCTTCCTATATTAGGTGGGAATATGCTGATATGGACAGGAAGAGAGACCAGAGAGAGAGACAGAGAGAGACCAGGGAGAAACCAGACGACGAGACAGAAAGAGATAGGAAAGACAGGGCGAGGAGCTCCAGAGAGAGACCAGAGAGAGACCAGAGAGAGGACAGGGAACTCGCTCCAGGGAGAGACCAGAGAAGAGACCAGAGAGAGTCCAGAAAGGAGGGACAGTGAAAGAACGAGGGAGAGACCAGAGAGAGCCAGAGAGAGACCAGAGAGAGACCGGGAAAGACCAGGAGCTGAGCCAGAGAGGAGACAGAGACGAGCCATGAATGACCAGGGAGAGACCAGAGGAGACCAGAGAGAGAGGGGCTAGAGTCTGGTCCTGTCTCTGACTCTCTCTCAGTTGGCGGAGCAGGAAGGGCCTGAGGAAGTTTTAAATGGTAGCACAGTTCTACAGAAGACAACTCAAAACCAAACAAGAAACATTAAAAATCACAAAGAAATAGATCATAACAACCAGGAGAGAGACCACGGACTCTCCTGGTCCCGGGTTGATGGTTGTGTTCCACCACTGCCTCGGCCCGCTCCATGGATACTTTTTTAAGGTTATGGCTCGGCCCCGGTTTAACAGAGCAATATCAACACAATCGCATCCCACCACCCACATATACTGAGCATGTGTTTTGTGAGTTAGTGCCAAGTCCAGCCCATCCCAGTCAGTCCAGCCCAGTTCACACCCTGTCCTGCCCAGGCCCAGCGCAGTCCAGTCCTGCCCAGCCAAGTCCAGCCCAGTCTAGTCCTGTCCAGTCCAGCCCCCAGTACAGTGCACTCGGCTGTTCATGATACAAGTGATTTTCACATATTTCTATAAATTGCACATTGTGAGTAACAAGTTCAGGATCCACTGTAGATGTCTGAGACTGTTCCAACTTGAGACATGAAGCGACTTCTCTGAGTCTGAGACTGTTCCAACTCTGAGACCATGAAGCGACATCTCTGAGTCTGAGATGTTCCAACTCTGAGACCATGAAAGCGACTGTCTCTGCGTCTGAGACTGATTCCAACTCTGGACATGAAGAGACTTCTCTGAGTCTGAGACTGTTCTAACTCTGAGACCATGAGCGACTTCTCTGAGTCGGAGAAATGTTCCAACTCTGAGACCTTGAAGCGACTTCTCTGAGTCTGAGACTGTTCTAACTCTGAGGACCATGACGCGACTTCTCTGAGTCTGAGGACTGTTCCAACTCTGAGAACCTGAAGCGACTTTTCTGAGTCTGAGACTGTTCTACTCTGAGACATGAGCGACTTCTCTGAGTCTCGAGACTGTTCTAACTCTGAGACCATTGAAGCCGGACTTCTCTGAGTTCTGAGACTGTTTCCAACACTGTTGAGGACCATGAAAGCGCCTTATCTGAGTCTGAGACTGTTTATCTCTTGAGACATGAAGCGACTTCTCTGAGTCTGACAACTGTTCTAACTCTGGACCATGAAAGACTTCTCTGAGTCTGAGACTGTTCCAACTCTGGACATGAAGCGACTTTCTCTGAGTCTGAGACTGTTTATCTCTGCGACCATGAGCGACTTCTCTGAGTCTGAGACTGTTCCAAACCTCTGGAGACCATGAAGCGAATTCTCTGAGTCTGACACTGTTCTAACTCTGAGACCATTGATGCGACTTCTCTGATCGTCTGAGGCATCTGTTCTAAACTCTGAGACCATTCGAAGCGACTTCTCTGAGTCTGAGGACTGTTCTAACTCTGAGACATGACGCGATTCTCTGAGTCTGACATGTTCTTAACTCTGAGACATTGATGCGACTTCTCTGAGTCTGAGACTGTACCAAACTCTGAGACCATGACATGCGACCTCTCTGAGTTGAGCTGTTCCAACTTCTGAGACCATGAAGCGACTTCTCTGAATCTGACAATGTTTCTAACTCTGAGTACATGAAGCGATTCCTCTGAGTCTGAGACAGTTCCACTCTGAGACATGAGCGACTGTCTCTGAGTCTGAGACTGTTCCAACTCTGAGACCATGAAGCGACTTCTCTGAGTCTGAGACTGATTCAAACTCTGAGAACCATGAAGCGACTTCTCTGAGTCTGAGACCTGTTCAAATCTGACACCATGGAAGCGACTTTCTATGAGTCAGACACTGTTCTAACTCTGAGACCATGAAGCGGATCTATGAGTCTGAGTCTGTTCCAAATCTGAGGACCATTGAAGCGATTCTTGAGTTGAGCTGTTCGCCAACTCTGTGACCATGAAGCGACTTCTCCTGAGTCTGAGACTGTGTCCAACTCTAGAGACCATGAAGCGACTTCATCTGTTCTGAGACTGTTCCAACTCTGAGACCATTGAAGCGACTTCTTGCGTTGCGCTGTTCCAATCTGAGGGTGGTAATCAGGTTGAATCATGGCTTTCTTTGTATCAAGGTATCTTAGTCTGAGTCCAGTCTAGTCCACCTATAGTCCAGTCCGTCATTCTAGTACCATTCAAGTCCAGTCCCAGTTCCAGTCCTGTCCATTCTGAGTCCATTCAAGATCCATTTGAGTCCAGTCCAGTCCATTCGAGTTCCAGTGAGTAGAGTCCTGCCGCAACAGGATCTGTCAATCTCACCCTTCATCAAGCCCGAATAATTTACAAGAAAGGAAGCGCTTTCATTCGTGCATCAACCCGCCTCCTCCACAACAGAGAGAGACCAGAGACGAGGCCAGAGAGAGACCAGAGAGAGACCAGGGCAGAGACAGGACAGAGACCAGCGAGAGACCCGAGAGAGACCAGGGAGAGACCAGAGAGAGACCAGGGAGAGACCAGGGAGAGGACCAGAGAGGAGGACCTGAGAGAGACCAGGGAGAAGAGACCAGAGAAAGCCAAGAGAGAGACCGGGAGAGACCAGAGAAGTGACCAGAGAGAGACCAGGGAGAGACCAGAGATAAGACCAGAGAGAGAGACCAGAGACGAGGGACAGGGAGAGACCAGAGAGAGGGACCAGAGGAGACCAGAGATGAGACCAGGGAGAGAAGAGACCATTGAGAAGACCAGAGAGGACCACAGAGAGAGACCCGGGAGGTGACCAGAGAGAGGCCGGAGAGGACCCAGGGAGAGACCAGAGAGAGACCAGAGAGAGACCAGAGAGAAGGAGACCAGATTTCGAGACATGAGGGAGACCAGGAAGAGACCAGAGAGAGACCAGAGAGAGACGGATGGAGGACCAGAGAGAAGGACAGGGAGAGACAGGAGAAACCAGAGAGAGACCATGAGAGAGACCAGATGATGGAGACCAGAGAAGAGACAGTGAGAGACCAGGGAGAGACCAGGGAGATACCAGAGAGAGGACCTGGGAGAGACCAGAGAGAGACCAGAGAGAGACATGAGAAGAGACCCGAAGAGACAGTGAGAGACCAGAGGGACAGAGAGACAGAGAGAGACCAGGGAGAGACCAGAGAGATACCCGGAGAGAGACCAGAGAGAGACCAGAGGAGCCCAGAGAGGAGACCAGAGAGATACCAGTGAGAGCTCAGGGGAGAGACAAGGAGAGATAGAGACCAGGGAGAGGACCAGAGAGATACCAGAGAGAGGCCCCAGAGAGAGACCAGAGATAGACCAGAGAGATACCAGAGAGAGACCAGGGAAGGGGGAGACCAGAGAGAAGACCAGGGAGAGACAGAGAGAGACCAGGAGAGACCAGAGATGAGACAAGGAGAGACCAGGGAGAAACCAGGAGAGAGAACAGACAGAGAGACCAGACAGAGACCAGAGTGACCAGGGAGAGAGACCAGAGAAGAGACCAGGAGAGACTAGAGAGAGACAGAGAGCGAGACCAGGATGCGACAGAGAGATACCAGAGAGATACCAGAGACGAGACAGAGAGAGACCCAGAGGACGAGACCAGAGAGAGACCAGGAGAGATACCAGAGAGAGATCGGGAGAGACCAGAGAGAGACAAGGGAGAGACCAGAGAGATACCAGAGAGGACCAGAGAGAGGCCAAGAGCGAGAGAGACCAGAGAGATACCAGTGAGAGACCAGGGGAGAGACAGAGAGAGAACCAGGGAGAGACCCGAGAGGAGCCCAGAGAGAGGACCAGAGAAGAGACCAGAGATGACCAGAGAGAGACCAGAGAGAGACCAGGAGAGACCTAGGGTGAAGGAACAAGAGAGATACAGAGAGAGACCAGAGAGAGGCCAGAGAGATACCAGTGATGAGATCACGGGAGAGACCAGAGAGTAGACAGGGAGAGACCAGAGAGATACCAGAGAGAGACCAGAGAGGAGGCCAGAGAGAGACCAGAGAGATAACAGAGAGTGACCAGGGGAGAGACCCAGAGAGAGACCAGGAGCGACCAGCAGAGCGCCAGAGTTGGCCCCGAAGAGAGGCCAGAGAGGAGACCAGAGAGATACCAGAGAGAGACCAGGGTATGAGACCAGTGGAGAGAACAGGGACCCCCCCCCCCCCCACCCCCCCCAACCCCCTGAGACCAGAGAGAGACCAGAGAGAGACCAGAGAGGGACCAGAGATGGACCAGAGAGAGCCCAGAGAGAGACCAGGAGAGAGACCAGAGAGAGGACCAGAGAGAACCAGACAGAGACAGAGAGAGTCAGAGAGAGGGACCAGAGATGGACCAGAACGGAGAGAACAGAGAGCAGACCAGTGAGACCAGAGAGAGACAGAGACACCAGAGATGGAGACAAAGAGAGGACCGGAGAGGGACAAGCTGGGAGACAGCCGTTGTGGACTGACCTGTCCCAGTGGTCTGACTACCTCACAGACAGACCCCAGATTGTGAGAACCAGGACTATGTGTCTGAGGTCCTGACCTGCAGTGTGGGGGGGGGGGGCCCCAGGGGGGAATTCGACACAACAACGGTTCGGTAGTGTCCTCCAGAGTTCTCCACGACTTGCCATCATCGGACTCAGCTCCGGAGACGATGACACACGTACAGAGGAGTATACAGGACTTTTGTGGCGAGGAAAGACCAAGGAGATGACCCACCTCCTCATCAACAGAAGCCAAGGAGGTGAACCACCTCCTCATCACAGAGACCAAGGAGAGAACCACCTCCTCATCACAGAAGACCAAGGAGATGAACCACCTCTTTTCCCATCAACAGAAGACCAAGGGATGAACCACCTCCTCATCAACAGAAGACTAAGGAGGATGACCACCTCCTTCATCAACAGAAGACCAAGGAGATGAACCACCTCCTCATCAACAGAAGACCAAGAGATGAACCACCTTCTCATCAACAGACGACAAGGGAGATGAACCACCTCCTCATTCACCGAAGACAAAGGAGTCGAACCACCTCCTCATCACAGAAGGACCAGGAGAAGATCCACCTTCCTCTATAAAACAGATGGACCAAGGAGAAGAAAACACCTCCTCATCAACAGAAGACCAAGGAGTTGAACCACCTCCTCATCAACAGAAGACCAAGGAGATGAAACCACCTTCTTCATCACCAGCAAGGCCAAGGAGAAGAACACCTCCTCATCAAACGTGGGAAGACAAGGAGAGATGAAACACCTCCTCATCAACGCGGGGACGACTAGAGATGAACCACCTCCTCATCACCCGCGGGGCAAGACATAAGGAGATGAACACCTCTCATCATGTGAGGATAGACCCACAGGAGATGGTGGCTGGTTATCCGCAGACGTCACTCTGCGCTTCCAGCTCCAGTGGAACATCCAGGGATTGAAGGACATCGAGAGAGTTGATCTTACAAGTACCTGGGTTTCTCTGAACCACAAACTGTACTGGAGTCATAACACAGACGCCTCTTCAAAGAAGGGCCAGAGCCGCCTTACCTGCTGAGGACAGGCTCAGTCTTATTGAGAGCTTAGAAAAGGGGCCACTTCTGAAAGACCTTTCTATGACTCGTGGTGGAGCCTCTTGTACGGTGTGGTCCTCGCATGGAAACAGCAGCATTCACAGAGAGGACAGTGAAGAGAGTGGACAAGTTATCAGGAAGTCCATCAGTCCTGGGCTGTTCCCTGGACACAGCTGCAGCAGGTGGGGGACAGGAGGGTCCTGAGCAACTAATCTATGCGGACCTGATGTCGCCCCCTGCTAGGACATCTCTCTGCTCTGGAGAGCATAGCTTCAGTGACAGACTATTCACCCTCGCTGTGTGACGGAAGAGGTTTGACAGGTCTTCTTCCCTGGCTGCTGTCAGGACTGTACAACGGAATGTGCAACAGGAAATGCTAATCAGTGCTGATAGTTCACTATAACTTTGCTCACTTGTCCTTTCCTGTTTTCAGTCACTACCTGTATTATTACAGATCTGTTAATTCTGCCTTTCACCGTCACTTTACCTGTGATTTTTTTACGATGCTATTCTGCTCATATTTCATATTCTCCGCTGCTAAAGTACAATATATACATCTGTAAATACTCCTGAACCAAGTGCAGTTATAGCCCAAAAGTTTATTTTATTCTTATCTTAAATTTTATTGTCTATTGTCATAAACACATCGACTATTTGATGTGTGCAATCTGAGTGACTCTTATGTCTCTTCTCTGCTGTAATGTGCAACCGATGACACTGACATTACTCACTTGAGAGCCTAATAAAGGTGTATCTTATCTAAGAGAGAGAGAGAGACAGAGCAGCAGAGAGCAGACGCGAGAGACCAGGGAGAGAGGACAGAGAGAGATAGCAGAGAGAGGGACCAGAGGAGAGAGCTAGAGAGAGACCAGAGAGAGAGCACAGAGAGAGAGGCCCAGGGAGAGAGAGCGAGAGAGAGCAGAGAGAGAGACCAGCGAGAGACCAGGAGAGAGAGCAGAGAGAGAGAGACCCAGAGAGAGAGAACAGAGAGAGAGACCAGAGAGAGAGCACGAGAGAGACCAGAGAGAGGAGACCAGAGAGAGAGGGACAGATAGAGAGAGGGACCGATGAAGAGAGAACAGGTAGAGAGACCAGGGAGCGAGAGCAGAGAGAGAGCAGAGAGAGAGCATAGAGATTGTGAGCAGAGGAGAGAGACCAGAAGAGAGACCAGGGAGAGAGAGCAGAGACGAGAGCAGAGAGAGAGACCAGAGAGGACCAGGGGAGAGAGAGCAGAGAGAGCGAGGACCAGATGAGAGAAACCAGAGAGAGAGCGAGAGAGGACCAGAGAGAGAGACCGAGAGAGGAGACAGGTAGAGAGAGCAGAGAGAGAGAGAGTGAGAGCAGAGAGAGAGGAGAGCAGAGCGAGACCAGAGAGAGACAGGGAGAGAGAGAGAGAGAGTAGCAGAGGAGAGAGCAGAGGCGAGGCAGAGAGAGAGAGCATAGAGAGACCGAGAGACAAACCAACACTACTCTCCCAGTGTGATTAGGATCAGAGATGTGTCACCTGCTGATTAGACAGTGAGAGTTCATTTCCTTCTAACTTGAACCAATAACAGCGTCTGGTGGTGAGAACAAAACGCTTCAGACTTTCCCGAGAGCAGTACGGGCCTCTGGTATTCCTGGTTCCCCCTCTCGCTCTTCTCTCTCTGTCTCTCTCTCTGTATTTTGTCTCTCTCCTCTGTCTCTCTTTGGTACTCACTCTGGTCTCTCTCTCTGGTCTTCTTGGTCTATCTCTGGACTCTCTCTGGTTCTCTCTCCCTGGTCTCTCTCTGGTTCTCTCTTCTGCTCTCTCTCTCTCTGCTCTCTCTCTGCTTCTCTCTCTGCTCCTCTACCTGGTCTCTCTCTCTGGTCTCTCTCTCTGGTCTCTCTCTGCTATCTCTCTGGTTTCTCTCTCTGGTCTCTCTCTCTAGCTCTCTCTCACCCTGCGTCTCTCTCTGGTTCTCTCTCTCTGCTCTCTCTCTGCTCTCTCTCCCTGGTCTCTCTCTGTCTCTCTCTGCTCTTCTCTCTCTGCTCTCTCTCTGCTCTCTCTCTAGGCTCTCGCTCCCGGTCTCTCTACCTGGTCTCTCTCTCTGGTCTCTCTCTCTGTCTCTCTCTCTGAGTCTCTCTCTCTGGTCTCGCTTGCTCTCTTCTGGTCTCTCTCTCTGAGTCTCTCTCACTGGTCTCTCTCTCTCTGCCTCTCTCTCCCTGGTCTCTTCTGGTCTCTCTCTCTGCTCTCTCTCTGCTCTCTCTCCCTGGTCTCTCCTCTGGTCTCTCTCCTGGTCTCTCTCTGCTCTCTCTCTCGGTCTCTCTCTCTGCTCTCTCCTTCTGGTCTCTCTCCCTGGTCTCTCTCTCTGCTCTCTCTCTCTGGTCCTCTCTCTCTCTCTGAGCTAGATAAACCTTTATTAGTCTCACAGTGGAGATATGTCAGTGTCATCGTGGCCCACATTACAGCAGAGGTGAGGACATAAGAGCTCTCAGATTGCACACATCAAATAGTTCTATTGGTTACGCAATTAGCAATTAAAATTAAGATAAGATTAAATAAACTTTGGGCTATAACTGCACTTGGTTTCAGGAGTATTTACAGAGGTATATATTGTACTTAGCAGCGGAGCATTATGAATATGAGCAGGAATAAGCATCGTAAAAAATATCACAGGTAAAGTGACGGTGAAAGCCAGAATATTCAGATCTGTAATAATACAGTAGTACGGATAACAGGTTAATAGTGACTAGTGACAAGTTATAGTGAACTATCAGTTTGACATGATTAGCAGTAATGTTGAACATTCTCGTTGTACAGTCTGACAGCAGCAGGGAAGAAGGACCTGTCAAACCTCTCCATCACACTCGAGGGTGAATTAGTCTGTCACTGAAGCTGCTCTCAGGAGCAGAGAGAGTGGGTATCAAGCAGGGGGCGACCTAGTCTTGTCCAGCATAGATGTTAGTTTGCTCAGGACCCTACTGCCCCCACCTGCTGCACTGTGTCCTGGAACAACCAGGACTGAGCTGGACTTCTGATAACCTTGTCCAGCTTCTTCTGTCACACTCTGTGATGCTGATGTTTTATTCCAGCAGGACACACCGAACAAGAGGCTCACCACAGGAGTCATAGAAGGTCTTAAGGAGTGGCCTGCACTCAAAAGACCTGTGCCTCCTCAGCAGGCTTGAGGCGGCCTCTGGCCCTTCTTGAAGAGGGCGTCTGTGTTATGGACTCCAGTCCAGTTTGTGGTCAGATGAACACACAGGTACTTGTAAGAGTCCATCTCTCGATGTCCTTTCCCTGGAAGTTCACTGGAGCTGGAGCGGCAGAGTGAACGTCTGCGGACAACACCACCATCCTCCTTGGTATTCCTCACGTTGATGAGGAGGAGGTTCATCTCCGTGTCTTCCCCGCGTGCTGAGGGATGTGGTTATCTCCTTAGTCTTTCCCGCGTTTGTGAGGAGGTGGGTCTCTCCTTGGTCTTCCCACGTTGTGAGGAGGTGTCTTCTCCTTGGCATTATGTTGTGAGATGGTGGTTCATCTCATTGGACTTCTGTTGATGAGGAGGTGGTTCATCTCCTCTGGTCTTCTGATGTGACGGAGGTGGTTCTTCTCCTTGGTCCATATGTTTGATGAGGAGGTTGGATTCTTCTCCTTGCGTTTCTGTTGATGAGGAGGTGGTTCATCTCCTTGGTCTTCTGGTGATGAGGGAGGTGGTTCATCTCCTTGGTCTTCTGTTGTGAGCCGGTGGTTCATCTCCTTGGTCTTATGTTGGATGAGGAGGTGGTTCATCTCCTTGGTCTTCTGTTGATGAGGAGGTGGTTCATCACCTTGGTTTCCGTTGATGAGGAGGTGGTTCATCTCCTTGGTCTTCTGTTGATGAGGGAGGTGGTCATCTCCTGGTCTTCTGATGATGAGGAGGTGGTTCATCTCCTTGGTCTTTGTGATGAGGAGGTGTTTCACCTCCCTTGGTCTTTGATATGAGGAGGTGGTTCATCTCCTTGGTCTTTCTCCACAAAGTCCTGTTATAACTCCTCTGTATCTGGTGTATCGTCCTCGGAGCTGGAGTCCGATGATGGCAGAGTCGTTGGAGGAACTTCTGGAGGGGGACACAACCGACCGTGTAGTGTCTGAGTCCCCTGGGGGGCCCCACACTGCAGGTCAGGACCACAGACACAAAGTCCCTGGTTCTCACAAACTCGGGGTCTGTCTGTGAGGTAGTCAGGCATCCATGGGACCGGTCGTAGGTCCACAACGGTGTCTCCAGCTTGTCTCTCTCCGGTCTTCTTTGGTCTCTCTCTGGTGTCTCTGGTCTCTCTCTGGTCTCTTCTGGTCTCTCTCTGGTTCTCTCTATGGTCCATCTCTGGTCTCTCTCTGGTCTCTCTCTGGTCTCTCTTGGTCTCTCTCTGGTCTCTCTCTGGTCTCTCTCACTGGTCTCTCTCAGGTCTCTCTCTGGGTCCATCTCTGCTCTCTTGGTCTTCTCTGGTCTCCTCGTGTCTTCCTGGTCTCTCTTGGTCTCTCCCTGGTCTCTCTATGGTATCTCTTATGGTCTCTCTCTGGCCACTCTCGGTCCATCTCTGGTCTTCTCTGGTCTCTCCCTGGTCTCTCTTGGTTCTCCCTGGTCTCTCTCTGTATTCTCTCTGGTCTCTCTCTGCCTCTCTGGTCTCTCTCTGTATCTCTCTGGTCGCTCCTGGTCTCTCTCTGGTCTTCCTGATCTCTCTCTAGGTATCTCTCTGGGCCTCTCTCTGGTCTCTATCAGCGTATCATTTGGTCTCTCCCTGGTCTCTGTGGTCTCTCTCTGGTCTCTCTCTGGTCCATCTCTGGACTCTCTCTGGTCTCTCTCTGGTCTCTCTCTGGTCTTCCCTGGTCTCTCTCTGGTCCTCTCCCTGTTCTCTCCGTATCTCTCTGGTCTCTCTATGGCCTCTCTCTGGTCTCTCTCTGGTATCTCTCTGTCTCTCCCTGGGTCTCTCTCTGGACTCTCCCTGATCTCTCTTGGTATCTCTCTGTCTCTCTGGTCTCTCTTCTGGTCTCTCTCTGGTCTCTTCTGGTATCTCTCTGGTATCTGTCTCAGGTCTCTCTGGTCTCTCTCTGGTCTCTCTCTAGTTCTCTCCTGGTTCTCTCTGGTCTCTCTCTGTCTTCTCTGGTCTCTGTCTGGTCTCTCTGTCTGGTCTCTTATCGGTTTCTCCCTGGTCTCTCCTTGGTCTCTCTCTGGTCTCTCCCTAGGTCTCTCTCTGGTCTTCTCCCTGGCTCTCTCTCTGGTCTCTCCTGGTCTCTTCTGGTATCTCTCTGGTCTCTCTCTGGTCTCTCTCTGGCCACTCTCTGGTATCTCTACTGGTCTCTACCTGGTCTCTCTCTGGTCTCTCCTGAACTCACTCTGGTATTCTCTCTGGTCTCTCTCTGGTCTCTCTCTGGTCTCTCTCTGGTCTCTCTCTGGTATTCTCTACTGGTCTTCACTGGTCTTTCTGGTCTCTCTGGTCTCTCTGGTCTCTCTTGCGTCTCTCTGGTCTCTCTATGGTCTCTCTCTGTCCTCTCTCTGGTCTCTCCCGTTCTCTCTCTGGTATCTCCCTGGTCTCTCCCTGGTCTCTCTTCTGGTCTCTCTCTGGTCATTCTGGTCTCTCTCTGGTCTCTCTTGGTTTCTCCCTGTCTCTCCCTGGTCTCTCTCTGGTCTCTCCTGTCTCTCTCTGGTCTCTCTCTGGTCTCTTCTTAGGTCTCTCTCTGGTCTCTCCCTGGTCTCTCTCTGGTCTCTCTCTGGTCTCTCTCTGGTCTCTCCCTGGTCTCTCTCTGGCCTCTCTCTGGTCTCTCCCTGGTCTCTCTTGGTCTCATCTGGTCTCTCTCTGGTCTCTCCCGGAGTCTCTCTTCTGGTCTCTATCTGTCTCTCTCTGGTCTCTCCCTGGTCTCTCTCGGTCTCTCTCTCGGTCTTCTCTGGTCTCTCCTGGTCTCTCTCTGTCTCTCTCTGGTCTCTCCCTGGTCTCTCTTGGTCTTTCTCTGGTCTCTCCCTGGTTCTCTCTTCAGTCTCTCTCTGGTCTCTCCCAGGTCTCTCCCTGGTTCTCTTCTGTCTCTCCTCTGGTCTCTCTCTGGTCTTCTCTGTCTCTGTCTGGTCTCTCCTGGTCTCTCCTCTGGTCTCTTTTCTCTGGCCTCTCTTGGTCTCTTTGGTTGGTGGAGTAGGCGCGTTGATGCACGAATGAAAGCTTTCCGTCTTGTAAAATTATCAGCTTGATGAAGGGTGTGGATTGACAGATCCCCTCTTTCCTCCTCCTTTCCCCCCCTGTTGCGGCAGGTACTCTATGGACTCGGAATGGACTGGGATGGACTCAAGGACTTGAATGGGACTCGAATGGACTGGACTGACTGATGGACTTGGAATGGCTAGAATGGACGGGACTGGATAGGGTGGACTGACTTGACTAGACTAAAGATACCTGATACAAAGAAAGCCATGATACAACCAGATACCACCTCAGAGTGGAACAGTCTCAGACTCAGAGAAGTCGCTTCATGGTCTCAGGTTGGACAGTCTCAGGACTCAGAGAAGTCGCTTCATGGTCTCCAGAGTTGGACGTCTCAGACTCAGCGAAGTCGCTTCATGGTCTCAGAGTTGGAACAGTCTCAGACTCAGAGAAGTCGCTTCATTGTCTCAGAGTGGAACAGTCTCAGACTCAGAGAAGTCGCTTCATGGTCTCAGAGTTAGAACAGTGTCAGACTAGAGAAGTCGCTTCATAGGTGTCAGAGTTGAACAGTCTCAGACTCCGAGAAGTCGCTTCTTGGTCTCAGGTTGGAACAGTCTCAGACTCAGAGACGTCTGCTTCATGGTCTCAGAGTTGGAATCAGTCTCAGACTCAGAGAAGGTCGCTTCATGGTTCAGAGTTGGAACAGTCTCAGACTCAGAGAAGTCGCTTCATGGTCTCACGAGTTAGAACAGTGTCAGACTCTGAGAAGTCGCTTCATGGATCTCAGAGTTGGAACAGTCTCAGACTCAGAGAGGTCGCTTCATGGTCTCAGAGTTGGATCAGTCTCAGGGACTCAGGAAGGTCGCTTCATGGTTCAGATGTTAGAACAGTGTCAGCTCAGTGAGTCGCTACATGGTCTCAGAGTTAGAACAGTCTCAGACTCAGAGAAGTCGCTTCATGGTCTCAGGAGTTAGAACAGTCTCAGAGCTCAAGAGAAGTCGCTTCATGGTTCAGAGTAAGAACGTGTTCAGACTCAGAGAAGTCGCTTTCCTGGTCTCAGAGTTGGAACCGTCTCAGACTCAGAGAAGTCGCTTCTTGGTCTCAGAGTTAGAACAGTCTCAGATCAGAGAAGACGCTTCCATGGTCTCAGAGTTGGAACAGTCTCAGACTCAGAGAAGTCGTTTCATGGTCTAAGAGTTTAGAACCGTGTCAGCCTCAGAGAAGTCGCTTATGGTCTCAGAGTTAGAAACGGTCTCAGACTCAGAGAAGACGCTTCTGGTCTCAGAGTTGGAACCGTCTCAGACTCAAGAGTCGCTCATGGTCTCAGAGTTAGAACAGTCTCAGACTCAGAGAGTCCCCTTCATGTCTCAGAGTTAGAACAGTCTCAGATCTCAGAAAAGTCGCCTTCATGGTCTCAGTAGTTGGAACAGTCTCAGACTCAAGAGAAGTCGCTTCAGGTCTCAGAGGTTAGACAGTCTCAGACTCCGAGAGTCGCTTCATGGTCTCAGAGTTGGAACAGTTCGACTCAGAGAAGTCGTTCATGGTCTCAGAGTTAGAACAGTCTCAGACTCAGAGAAGTCGCTTCAGGTCTCAGAGGTTGGAACAGTCTCAGACTCAGAGAAGTCGTTCATGGTACTCAGAGTTGGATCAGTCTCAGACTCAGAGGAAGTCGACTTCATGGTCTCAGAGTTGAACAGTCTCAGACTAGAGAAGTCGCTTCATGGTCCAGAGTTGGAACAGTCTCAGACTCACAGTGGATCTGAACGTGTTACTACAAATGTTCATTTATGAAATATGTGAAATCATTGTATCATGGAACATGCAGTGACCTGGACTGGGCTGGACCGGATGGACTAGACTGTGGCTGGGACTTGGCTGGGGCAGGACTGGACTGCGCTGGGCTGGGCAGGGACTGAAACTGGGCTGGACTGGACTGGGCTGGGCTGGACTTGCACTACACACAACAAAACATGTTCAGTTTGATGTGTGTCGTGGATGCGATTGTTTGATATTGACTCTGCTAGAACATGTGCCGAGCCATAACTAAAAAAAAGTTACCATGGAGCGGCTTAGGCGAGTTGGTGAGAACACCATCAACCCGGGACAGGAGAGTCGTGTCTCTCTCTGTTGTTTATGATTCTAGTTATTTGTGATTTTATGTTTCTTGTTTGGTTTTGAGGTTTTCTTCTGTATGAATCTGTGCCTACACAATTAAACTGTGGCACGGCCCCTTCTGCTCCGCCCTGAGAGAGGGTCGAGGACAGGACAGACTCTGTCCCTCTCTTGCGTCTCCTCTCTGGGTCTCTCCCTGGTCTTTCCATGGTCTCTCTCTGGTCTCTCTCTCTGGCTCTCCCTGGTCTTTCCCTGTCTCTCTCTGGTCTCTCTCTGGTTCTCTCTCTGGTCTTCCCTGTTCTTCTCCACTTAGACCCTGTCTCTGGTCTCTCTCTGGTCTCTCTCTGTCTCTCCCTGGTCTTTCCCTGGTCTTCTCTCTGGTCTCTCTCTCTGGTCTCCTCTGGTCTCTCCCTGGTATTTCCCTAGTCTCTTTCTGGTCTCTCTCTGGTTTCTCTGGTCTCTCTTTGGTCTCTCTCTCTTGTCTCATTTGTCCTTATCAGCATTTCCCCCAAATATAGGAAGCTTCACTTGTTGCTCTCAGTGTCGTGTGTGTGTGGTGATGTAGTGTGTGTGTGGGCTTCTATCCAGTTCCCTGTGTGTACTGTACATTTGTGGTCTCCTCCTTCATTATGTGATGGGGCTGTTTAGTGGGCGGTTTAGCCACAAATCTCCCACGCAGCCACATTCAGCCACGAGTACTTTTACATCATCAATACATGGATGAAGAGATTATAATCCAGGCGCACCGAGGAACAGAACACACACCACACACGGACCACACACACACACATGACACACACTTGGGACACGCACACACACCGGACAACACACACACATGGACACACCACACCCCCACACCACACACACCACACACACACATAGACACGACACCACACACGGACACACACACACACATGGACACACCACACAAACACACACACACGATCAAACAAAACAAAGCTCGGGGTTACCGAACATTTTAGGTTTTAGGTAATTGCAGTTTGAGAGAAATAGTCTTCTCTCTGGTCTCTCTCTGGTCACTTTCTGGTCTCTCTCTGGTCTTCTTATCTCAGGTCTCCACTGGTCTCTCTCGGGTCTCTCTTCTGGTCACTCTCTGATCTCTCTCTGGTCACTTTCTGGTCTCTCTCTGGTCTCTGTTTGAGTCTCTCTCACTGGTCTCTTTGGTCTCTGACTGGGTCTCTCTCTCTGGGCTCTCTCTGTCTCTCTTCTGGTCTCTCTCTTGGTCTCCTCTCTGGTCTCTATCTAGGTCCTCTCTCTGGTCACTCTCTGGTCTCTCTCTGGTGTCTCTCTGGTCTCTGTTGGTCTCTCTCCTCTGGTCTCTATCTGGTCTCTCTGGTCTCTCTCTCTGGTCTCTCTCTGGTTCAATCTCTGTCTCTTCTGTCTGTCTCTCTGGTCTCTCTCTGGTCCTCTCTGGTCTCTCCTCTGTTGTCTCTTGGTCTCTGTCTTGTCTCTCTCTCTGGTCTCTCTCTGGTCTCTCTCTGGTCTCTCTTCTGGTCTCTCTCTGGTCTCTCTCTCTGTCTCTCTCTGGTGTTCTCTCTAGGTCTCTGTTGGTCTCTTCTCTGGTCTCTCTCTGGTCTCTGTTCTGGTCTTTGTCTGGTCTTCTCTGGTCTGTCTCTGGTCTCTGTATGGTCTCACTCTGTCTCTCTCTGGTCTTCTCTCTGGTTCTCTCTTGGCACTCTTCTGGTCTCTCTTGGTCTCTCTCTGGTCTCTGTTGGTCTCTCTTTTGGTCTCTCTCTGGTCTCTCTCTGGGTCTCTCTCTGTCTCACGACGCAGCGCGCGCGCACGCTTGGTCTCTCTCTTGGTCTCACTCTGGTCTCTCTCTATGGTTCTCTCTCTGGTCACTTTCTGGTCTCTCTCTGGTCTCTCTGGTTCTCTTCTCTGGTCTTCTCTCTGGTCACTCTCTGGTCTCTTCTCTGGTGTCTCTCTGGTCTCTGTCTGGTCTCTCTTCTGGTCTCTCTCTGGTCTCTCTTGGTCTCTCTCTGGTCTCTGTCTGGTCTCTCTCTCTGGTCTCTCTCTGTTCTCTCTCTGGTCTCTGTCTGGTCTCTCTTTCTGGTCTCTCTCTGGTCTCTCTCTGACGTCTCTCTTCTGGTCACTCTCTGGGTCTCTGTTTGGTCTCTCTGTCTGGTCTTCTCTGGTCTCTCTCTGGTCTCTCTTGGTCACTCTTTTGGTCTCCTTGGTCTCTGTCTGGTCTATCTGTTGGTCTTCTTGGTCGCTCTCTGGCTCTCTCTGGCTCTCTCTGGTCACTCTATGGTCACTCTCTGGTCACTCTCTGGTCTCTCTTGGTCTCTCTCTCTGGTCTCTCTCTGGTCCTATTGGTCTCTCTCTGGTCATCTTTACGGTCATCTCTGTTCTCTCTCTGGTCTCTCTCTGGTCTCTCTCTGGACTCTCTCTCTGGTCTATCTCTGGTCTCTCTCTGGTCTCTCTCTGGTCTCTCTCTCTGGTCTCTCTCTGGTCTCTCTCTCTGGTCTCTGTCTGATCACTCTCTGGTCTCGGTCTGGGCTCTTCAATGGTCTCCTTCTCTGTTCTCTCTCTGGTCTCTCTCTTGGTGTCTCTCTGGTCTCTCTTTTGGTTCTCTCTGGTCTCTCTATTGACTCTCTCTTGGTCTTCTTTCTAGGCTCTCTTGGCACAAAGAAAGTTTCCTTATGGCACCTGTCGCCTGTCCCCTCTCTCTGTCGGCGCCTAGTAAATAAACTTATATATTGTTATTTGAATGTAAATATACAACTGTACACACACACACACTCACACACACACAAACACACACACACCAACACACACCACACACAACACACACACACACACACACACACACACACACACCCACACACCACACACACACCCACACAACACACACAAACACAATCGGAGCAGGCTAAAAAATACTTACAGAGGGGACGGGCCTGCTGTTGCGAGTGTCTGTGTGGTCTGTGTGTGTCTGTGTGACTTTGTTTTGTGTTGTGTGTGTGTGTGTCTGTGTTGTCTGTGTGTGTGTGTGTGTGTGTGTGTGTGTGTGTGTGTGTGTGTGTGTGTGTGTGAGTGTGTAAAAGTTGTATATTTACATTCAAATACCATAGTATAGGTTATTTACGAGGCGCGTCCAGAGCGAGGGGACAGAGACTGGTTGCCATAAGGGAAACTTTCTTTGAGGCCAGACCGCGACTAGAAAGAGACCAGAGAGAGACAGAGAGAGACCAGAGATGGACCAGAGAGAGACCCAGAGGAGACCACCAGGAGAGAGACATGAGAGAGCAGAGACGAAACACGCGAGCGGCCAGGAGAGAGCCCGACAGAGACCAGGCGAGTGATCAGAGAGAGACCAGAAGAGAGAGACCACGAGAGGAGACCCAGAGAGAGGAGACCAGAGAGAGGACAGAGAGAGACCAGAGACGAGACCAGAGGAGAGACCTGAGAGGACCGGAGAGAGACCAGAGAGAGGACCAGAGAGAGACCGGAGAGTGACAGAGAGAGACAGAGAGGTGACCAGAGAGAGGACCAGAGGAGAGAGACCAGAGAGAGACCAGAGAGTGTTCAGAGATGTGACCACGAGAGTGACAGAGAGTGTACCAGAGAGCAGAGCCAGAGAGCGACCAGAGGAGAACAGACTGAGAGACAGACAGGAGACCAGAGAGAGACCAGAAAGAGTGACCAGAGAGAGACAGAGAGAGACCAGAGAGAGACAGACAGAGAGACCAACCAGTGGGACCAGAGAGGAGACCCAGAGAGAGAGACCAGAGAGAGACAGAGAGTGAGACCAGAAAGAGGAAGACCAGACAGGAGACCCAGAGAGAGACCAGAGAGAGACCAGAGAGCGAGACCAGCAGAGACCAGAGTGAGACCAGAGAGAGACAGAGAGAGACCAGGAGAGAGACCAGACAGAGACATGAGAGACACCAGAGAGAGACCAGAGAAGTGACCAGAGAGGACCAGATTGAGAGAGACCAGAGACGACCAGAGAGAGACAGAAAGTGACCAGAATAAAGGGGGAATGAGACCAGAGGAGAGAGACCAGAGAGAGACCAGAAGAGAGAGACACATAGAGAGACAGAGAGAGACCAGAGAGAGACCAGAGACAGAGACCAGAGAGAGACCAGAAAGAGAGACAGACACGAGACCAGAGAGGAGACAGAGAGAGACCAGAGAGGAATCCAGAGAGAGACAGAGAGAGACCAGAGAGAGACTAGAGTGAGACAGACAGAGACCAGAGACAGGACCAAGAGAGACCAGACAGGAGGACCAGACCAGGAGACCAGAGCGAGCCCAGAGAGGAGAGCCAGGACAGAGGACCAGAGAGACACCAGAGAGAGACCAAGCGAGGGACCAGAGAGAGACCAGAGAGAGAGGACACAGGTTGAGACCAGAGAGGGAGACAGAGAGAGAGGACCAGAACAGGACAGAGAGACAACAGAGAGAGGACAGAGAGTGACCAGAGAGGACCAGAGAGACAGACCAGAGACGAGACCAGAGAGCGGAGACCAGATGAGAGACCAGAGAGAAGAGACCAGAGAGACCAGAGAGAGACCAGAGAGGAGAGGACCAGACAGAGGACCAGAGAGACAACAGAGAGAGACCAGACGATTGTGACCGAGAGAGACCAGAGGAGAAGAGACCAGAGAGAGTCCAGAGAGAGAGGACCAGAGAGAGACCAGGAGAGAGACCAGAGGACGTTGACCAGACAGAGACCATAGAGGCCCAGAGAGAGGAGACCGACAGAGTCCAGAGAGAGACCAGAAAGTGACCGAGTGAGATCAGAGCGTGACCAGAGAGAGACCAGAGAGAGACCAGAGAGAGACAGCAGAGAGAGACCAGAGAGAGACCAGAACGTGACCAGAGAAGAGACCAGGGGGGGAGGAGGAGAGAGACTATTTCTCTCAAACTGCAAATTTCTAAAACCTAAATGTTCGGTAAACCGTGAATCTTGTTTTGTTGAGTCGTGTGTGTGTGTTGTGTAGGTGTCCATGTGTGTGTGTGTGTCCCTCGTTGTGTGTGTGCGTGTCAATGTGTGTGTGTGGTGTGTGTGTGTGTGTGTGTGTGTCCATGTGTGTTGTGTGTGTCCGTGTGTGTGTGGCGTGTCAATGTGTGTTATGGTTGTGGTGTGTGTCCGTCTTTTTCGGTTTTTTGCTCTGCGTGTGTGTGTGTGTGTCTGTTCTCGTGCCGCCTGGATTATAATCTCTTCATCCATTATTGATGAAATGTGAAAGTACTCGTGGTCTGAATGTTGCTGCGTGGGAGATTTGTGGGCTAATCAGCACAAACAGCCCCAGTCACATAATGTAGGAGGAGACGCACAAATGTCAACCGTAACAACAGGGACTGGATTAGGAAGGCCCACACACACACATACACACACACACACACACACATGAGAGCAACAAGTGAAGCTTCTCTATTTGGGGGAATATGCTGATATGGACAGAAGTGAGACAGAGGAGAGAGACAGAGAGAGGACAGGAGAGCAATGAAAACCAGAGAGAGACCAGAAAGAGATAGGGAAAGACCAGGAGGGACCAGAGAGGAGACCAGAGAGAGACCAGAGAGAGAGAGTACCCGGGATAAGACCAGGGAGAGACCGAGAGAGACCAGAGAGAGACCAGAGAGGGACCAGGGAGGTATAAGACCAGGGAGAGACAGAGAGAGGACCAGAGAGAGACCAGAGAGAGGACCAGGTAAAGACCAGGGACGAGGACCAGAGATGAGCCAGAGAGAGACCATGGAAAGTCCAAGGGAGAGACCAGAGAGAGACCAGAGAGAGTGACTAGAGTCTTGGTCCTGTTCTCTGACCCTCTCTCAGTGTCGGAGCAGGAATGGCCAGACGCAAGTTTAATTGTGTAGCACAGTCCTACAGAAGCAACTCAAACCAAACAAGAACATTAAAATCACAAAGGAATAGGAATCATAACAAACCAGAGAGAGGACCAGGACTCTCCTGGTCCCGGGTTGGTGGTGTTCTCACCAACTCGCTCTAGCCGTCTCCTGGGTACTTTTTTCGTTATGGCTCGGCCCAGGTTATCAACAGAGTCAATATCAACACAATCGCATCCCACAAACACCTAATACTGAGCATGTGTTTTGTTTTGTGGGTAGTGCCAAGTCCAGCCAGCCCTAGTCCTGTCCAGCCAGTTCAAGTCCTGCCCAGCCCGCGCAGGTCCTGTCCTGCCCAGCCAAGTCCAGCCAGTCTAGTCCAGTCAGTCAAGCCAGGTCCACGGTTCCACTGCATATTGTCATGATACAAGTGATTGTACATATTTCAATAAATGAACATATTGTGAGTAACAAGTTCAGGATCCACTGTGAGTCTGAGGGACTGTTCCACACTGAACCCGAGGGCATGAAGAGGACTTCTTGAGTCTGAGACTGTTTCTAACTCTGAGCCCATGAAGCGACTTTCTGAGTCTCGAGACTGTTCAACCTCTGAGGACATGACGGCGACTTCTCTGAGTTGAGAATGTTCCCAACTCTGAGACCATGGAAGCGACTTCTCTGAGTCTGAGGGACTGTTCTAACTCTGAGAACCATGAAGCGACTTCTCTGAGTCTGAGACAGTCCAACTCTGAGGACCATGAAGCGACTTCTCTGAGTCTGAGACTGTTCTAACTCTTGAGACCATAGAAGCGACTTCTTCTGAGTCTGAGACTGTTCCACTCTGAGACAATGATGAAGCGACTTTCTGGAGTCTGAGACTGTTCTAACTCTGAGACCATGAAGCGACTTCTCTGAGTTTCTGTGGCTGTTCTAACTCTGAGACATGAAGCGGACTTCTCTGAGTCTGAGGACTGTTCCAACTCTGAGACCATGAAGCGACTTCTCTGAGTCTGAGACTGTTTCTAACTTGAGACCATGAAGCGACTTCTCTGAGTCTGACACTGTTCTAACTCTGAGACCATTGAAACGACTTCTCTGCGAGTCTGAGACTGTTCAACTCTGAGACCATGAAGCGAGATTCTTGAGTCTGAGGACTTGTTCTAATCTGAGAACCAATGAAGCGACTTCTCTGAGTCTGAGACTTGTTCCAACTCTGAGACCATGATTAGCGACTTCTCCGGAGTTCTGACACTGTTCTAACTTCTGCAGACCAGGAAGCGACTTCTTGAGTCTGAGACTGTTCTAAACTTGAGGAACATGAAGCGACTTATCTGAGTCTGAGACTGTTATAAATCTGAAGACCATGAAGCGACTTCTCAGCGTTCGACACTGTTCTAATCTGAGTCATGAACGCGACTTATTGAGTCTGAGACTGTTCCAACTCTGAGACCATGGAGCGACCTCTCTGAGTCTGAGACTGTTCCAACTCTTGAGACCATGAAGAGACTTCTCTGTAGTCTGACACTGTTCTAACTCTGAGACCATGAAGCGACTTCTTCCTGAGTCTGAGGACTGTTCAACTCTGAGACATGAAGCGACTTCTCTGAGTCTGAGACTGTTCCAAACTCTGAGACCTGAAGCGACTTCTCTGCAGTCTGAGACGTTCCTAACTCTGAAGGGACCATGAAGCGACTTCTCTGAGTCTGAGACTGTTCCAACTCTGACACATGACGCGACTTCTCTGAGATGACACTTTGTTCTAACTCTGAGACCATGAAGCGACTTCCTCTGAGTCTGAGACTGTTCCAACCTCTGAGACCATGAAAGCGACTTCTATGAGTATGAGACTGTTCCAACTCTGAGACCAGAAGCGCCTTCTCTGAGCCTGAGACTGTTCCACCCTGTGAACATGAAGCGACTTCTCTGAGTGCTGAGACTGTTCCAACTCTGAGACCATTGAAGCGACTTCTCTGAGTCTGAGACTGTTCAACTGTCTGATGGTGGTATTCTGGTTGTATTCATGGCTTTCTTTGTATCAGGGTATTGTAGTCTGATTCAGTCTGTCCACCTAGTCCAGTCCCGTCCATTCTAGTCCATTCAAAGTCAGTCCAGTCCAGTCCAGTCCATTCGAGTCCATTCAAGGTCCATTTGGTCCAGTCCAGTCATTCGTGACCAGTAGAGGTCCAGACCGCAAACAGGATCTGGAATCCTACCCTTCATCAAGCCTGATAATTTACAAAGAAGGAAGCTTTCATTCGTGCATCAACCCGCCTCCCCACCACCAGAGAGAGACCAGAGAGAGGCCAGAGGAGAGACAGAGAGAGACCAGGGAGTAGTAGAGACCAGCAGGAGACCGAGAGAGACCAGAGACCGTGAACCAGGAGAGAGACCAGAGAGAGACCAGGGAGACGGACCAGGGAGCGACCAGAGAGAGACATGAGAGGAGCCAGGGAGAGACCAGAGAAAGACCAGAGAGAGCCAGGAGAGAACAGAGAGAGACAGAGAGAGACCAGGGAGGATGCAGAGAAAGACCCAGAGGAGAGAGGACCCGAGAGAGACCAGGGATGAAGAGACCAGGAGAGAGACCAGAGAGAGACAGGAGAGACCAGGGAGAGACCAGAGGACGAGACCATGATAGAGACAGCAGAGAGACAGGGAGAGGACCAGAGAGAGAGGCCCGAGAGAGACCTGGAGCGAGACCCGAGAGAGTCCCAGAGAGAGACCAGAGAGAGACCAGGGAGAGACCGAGAGCGACCAGGAAGAGACCGAGATAGACCAGAGAAGACCAGGGAGAAGGAGACCAGAGAGGAGACCAGGGGAGGAGAACAGGGAGAAACCAGAGAGAGCCAGCAGATGATGAGACCAGAGAGACAGAGAGAGACCAGAGAGAGACCAGGGATGAGGACCAGGGAAGATCCAGAGAGAGACCAGGGGAGAGACCAGGAGAGAGACAGGAGAGAGACCGAGAGAGACCAGAGAGAACAGAGAGAGAACAGAGAGCCATGAGAGACCAGAGAGAGACGGGACGAGACCAGAGTAGGATACAGTGAGCGAACCAGATAGAGACAGAGAGAGACCAGAGATGAGACCAGAAGAGATACCAGAGAGAGATCAGGGAGAGACCAGAGAGAGAGACCAGGGAGAGACCAGAGAGATACCAGCGAGAGGCCAGAGAGAGTACCAGAGAGTTGAGACAAGAGAGATACCAGAGAGAGACAGGAGAGACATGAGAGAGACCTGGGAGAGACCAGAGAAGAGACAGGGCAGTTAGAGACCAGAGAGTGACCAAGGAGACCCGGGAAGAAACCAGAGAGAGACAGACAGAGAGACCAGACAGAGACCAGAGAGGACCAGAGAGAGGACCAGAGAGAGACAGGGGAGAGACTAGAGAGGAGCCAGAGAGAGACCAGGGAGAGACCCGGAGAGATACAGAGAGTACCAGAGATGAGAACACGAGAGAGTCAGAGAGAGCCAAGAGAGAAGAGCAGAGAGATACCAGAGAGAGATCCGGGAGAGACCAGAGAGAGACCAGGGAGAGACCAGAAAGATACCAGAGAGAGACCAGAGAGAGGCCAGGAGGAGAGACAGAGAGATACCAGAGAGAGACCGAGGGAGAGACCAGAGAGAGACCAGGGGAGGCGGACCAAGAGGAGACAGAGAGAGACCAGAGAAGAGACCGAGATGGACCGACGAGAGACCAGAGATGGGACCAGAGAGACAGGAGAGACAAGAGAGATACAAGAGAGAGAGCCCAGAGAGAGGCCAGAGAGGATACCAGAGATGAGATCAGGGACGTGACAGAGAGAGACCAGGGACCGGAGAGACAGAGAGTATACCAGAGAGCGACCGAAGAGGAGGCCAGGAGAGCCCGAGGAGATACCAGAGAAAGACCAGGGACGAGGGACCAGAGGAGAGACCGGGATGAGACAGAGAGAGACAGAGCATGGGACCAGAGAGAAGGCCAGAGAGAGACCAGAGAGATACCAGAGAGAGCCCGGGAGAGACCAGAGAGAGACCAGGAGAGACCAGAGAGAGACCAGAGAGAGACCAGAGAGAGACCAGAGATGGACCAGAGAGGAGGACAAGCGAGAGAGGACCTGTGAGAGAGACCAAGAGAGAGACCAGAGAGAGACCAGAGAGAGAACAGAGAGAGACCAGACGAGAGACCAGAGATGGACCAGAGAGAAGACAGAGACGAGCCAGAGAGACCAGGAGAGAGACCAGAGACACCGAGAGCGAGACCAAGAGAGACCGGAGAGAGGAGAGAGGACAAGCTGGAGACAGCCGTTGTGGACTACCGACCTGTCCCAGTGGAATCCTGGACTACCTCACAGACAGACCCCAGCTTTGTGAGACCAGGGACTTTGTGTCTTGAGGTCCTGACCTGCAGTGTGGGGGCCCCCAGGGGATTTCAGACACAACTACGGTCGGTTGTGTCCTCCAGAAGTTCCTTCCAACGACTCTGCCCTCATCGGACTCGCTCGGAGGACGATTGACACCGAGTACGAGGAGTTTATACAGTACTTTGTGGACGAGAAAGAACAAGGAGATGAACCACGCTCCTCATCAACAGAAGACCAAAGGAAGGTGAACCACCTCCATCAACGAAGACAAGGAGATGAAACACTCCTCATCAACAGAAGACCACAGGAGGATGAACCACCTCCTCATCAACAGAAGACAAGGAGAGAACCCCTTCCTCATCAAAGAGACCAAGGAGATGAAACCTCTCATCAACAGAAGACCAAGGACGATGAACACCTCCTCATCAACAGAAGACCAAGGAGAGAACCACCTTCTCATCAACAGAAGAACCAAGGAGATGAACCACCTCCTCATCAACAGAAGACCAAGGAGATGAACCACCTCCCTCATCAAAGAAAAGACCAAGGAGAGAACCACCTCCTCATCAACAGATTGACCAAAGGAGAAGAACCACCTCCTCATCAACAGAAGACCAAGGAGATGAACCACCTCATCATCACAGAAGACCAAGGATGATGAAACACCTTCTCATCAACAGAATGGCCAAGGAGGAAGAACCACCTCCTCTATCAACGTGAGGAAGGACAAGGAGATGAACCACCTCCTCATCAACGCGGGGAAAAGACTAAGGAGATGAACCACACTCCTAATCAACGCGGGGAAGACTAGGAGATGAACAACCTTCCTCATCAACGTGAGGTAAGACCAAGGAGATTGGTGGGGGGTTTTCCGCAGACGTCCTATGCCGCTCCAGCTCCAGTGACATCCCGGGATACAGGACATCGATAGATTTGGACTCTTACAAAGTACCTGGGTGTTCATCTGAACACAAACTAGGACTTGTAGTCATACCAGCACGCCCTCTCAAGAAGGGCCGAGCGCATCTACCTGCTGAGGAGGCCCTCAGGTCTTTAGGAGTGCAGGGGACACTCCTGAAGAACTTCTTGATCTGTGGTGGAGCCTCTTGTACGGTGAGGTCTGCTGGAACGCAGCATCACAGGAGAGGGACAGGAAGAAGCTGGTCAAGGTCATCAGGGAAGTCCGCTCGAGTCCTGGGCGTGTACCTGGACACAGTTGCAGCAGGTGGGCGGACAGGGAGGGTCCTGAGCAAAACTAAACATCTATGCTTGACCATGACTGTCGACCCCCATGAGGACATCTCTAAGCTCTGGAGAGCAGCTTAGTGACAGACTATTCACCCTGCTGTGTGAAGGAGAGGTTGACAGGTCTTCTTCCCTGCTGCTGTCCAGACAGTACCACAACGAGAATGTGCAACAGGAACTGCTAATCTGTCACTGATAGTTCACTATAACTTTGTCACTAGTCACCTTTACCTGTTTTCCGTACTACCTGTATTATTACAGATCTGATAATTCTGCCTTTCACCGTCACTTTACCTGTGCTATTTTGTCGATGCTTATTGCTCAGATTCATATTCTCCGCTGCTAAAGTACAATCTATACATCTGTATAATAATCCTGAACCAAGTGCAGTAATAGCCCCAAAGTTTATTTATCTTATCTTAATTTTATTGTCTATTGTCTTATACATTAGACTATTTGAATGTGTGCCATCAGGTGCTCTTATGTCCTCTCTCCTGCTGATATGTTGCAACGATGACACTGACATTTCTTCCACATGTGAGGACTATATAAAATGGTTTATCTTATCTTCAGAGAGATGAGAGGAGACCCAGAGAGAGAGAGCAGAGAGAGAGACAGGGAGGAGAGAGAGGTGAGACCAGAGGAGAGAGAGCAGAGAGACTGAGACCAGAGGAGAGCAGAGAGGAGGACCGTGCAGAGAAGACCGCGAGAGACGACCCAGGGAGTTAGAGAGGCTGAGCGGAGACAGAGAGACCGAGACCAGAAGAGAGACCAGGGAGGGAGAGCAGAGAGAGAGAGACAGAGAGAGACTTAGAGACCAGAGAGGAGAGTACCAGAGAGAGAGCACGAGACGAGACAGAGAGAGAGACCAGAGAGAGAGACCAGAGAGAGAGACCAGAGAGAGAGAGACCAGGGGTTAGAGAGACCAGGGAGCGAGAGCAGAGAGCGAGCAGCGAGAGAGCAGAGCGGAGAGAGCAGAGAGAGACACAGAGAGAGCCGGGAGATGAGAGCAGAGAGAGAGCAGAGAGAGAGACCAGAGACGAGACCAGGGAGAGAGAGCAGAGAGAGAGACCAGAGAGGCGGAAAACAGAGAGAGAGCAGAGAGAGGCCATTAGAGAGAGAGACCAGAGGAGAGAGACCAGGTAGAGAGAGCAGGAGAGAGCAGAGAGAGAGCAGTAGAGAGAGAGAGCAGAGAGGTGACAGAAGTAGACAGGGAGAGAGTAGCAGAGAGAGAGCAGAGGAGAGAGCAGAGAGAGAGCATGAGAGAGAGAGCAGAGAGAGACCATGGAGGCCACACACACACTCTTCCCTGTGTGAGTTTTGGATCAGGGTGTTGTCACCTGCTGAATAGACCAGTGTGAGTTCTTTCCTTCATAACTTGAACCAAAACAGGTATGTGGTGAGAACAAAAACGCTTCCAGACTTTCCCTTGAGAGCTAGTACGGCCTTGGTTTCTCCTGGTCCCCCTCTCTCTTTCTCTCTCTGTCTCTCTCTCTGTCTTTGTCTCTCTCTCTTGTTCTCTCTCTGGGACTCACTATGGGTCTCTCTCCTTGGTCTCTCTTCTGGTCTCTCTCTGGACTCTCTTGGTCTCTCTCCCTGGTCTCTCTCTGGTCCTCTCTCTGCTCTCTCTCTCTCTGCTCTCTCTCTGCTCTCTCTTGCTCTCTTCTACTGGTCTCTCTCTCTGGTCTCTCTCTCTGGGTCTCTCTTGCTCTCTCTCTGGTTCCTCTCTTGGTATCTCTCTCTGCTCTCTCTCCCTGGTCTCTCTCTGGTCTTCTCTCTGCTCTCTCTCTGCTCTCTCTCCCTGGTCTCTCTCTGGTCTCTCTTGCTCTCTCTCCTCTGCTCTCTCTCAGTTCTCTCTGCTCTCGATCCTGGTCTCTTACCTGGTCTCTCTCTCTGGTCTCTCTCTCTGTCTCTCTCTCTGGTCTCTCTCTCTGGGGTCTCTCTCTGCTCTCTCTCTGGTCTCTCTCTTTGGTCTCTCTTCTGGTCTCTCTCTCTTGCTCTCTCACCTGGTCTCTCTCTGGTCTCTCTCTCTGCTCTATCTTGCTCTTCTCCCTGGTCTCTCTCTCTGGTCTTCTCTCGGTCTCTCTCTGCTCTCTCTCAGGTCTCTCTCTTGCTCTCTCTTCTGGTCTCTCTCCCTGGTCTCTATCTCTCTGCTCTCTCTTGTGGTCTCTCTCTCTTCTGAGATAAGATAAAACCTTTATTAGTCTCACAGTGGGAGAAAATGTCAGTGTCAATCGTTGCACATTACAGCTGAGAGAGGACATAAGAGCACTCAGATTGCACACATCAAATAGTCTATTGTTAAGACAATAGACAATAAAAATAAGATAAGAAATAAATAAATTTGGGCTCTAACGGCACTTGGTCTTCAGGAGTTGCTAACAGGATGTATATATGTACTTTAGCAGCGGGAATATGAATATGAGCAGAATAAGCTTCGTAAAAATATCAACGGTAAAGTGACGGTGAAAGGCAGAATTATCAGATCTGTAATAATACAGTAGTACTGATAAAGGTCAGTAGGACTAGTGACAAAGTGATAGTGAACTATCAGTGATGATTAGCAGTTCTGTTGCAATTCTCGTGTACAGTTGACAGCAGCAGGGAGAAGGACTGTCAACTCTCCTTCCACGCGAGGGTGAATTAGTCGCACTGAAGCTGCTCTCCAGAGCAGAGAGAGTGTCTGCAGGGGGCGACAGTCATGTCCGCATAGATGTTAGTTTGCTCAGGACCTCCTGTACACCACCTGCTGCACTGTGTCAGGGAAAGCCAGGACTGAGTGGACTTCCTGAATAACCTTGTCAGCTTCTTCCTGTCCCTCTCTGTGATGCTGCTGTTCAGAGACCACACCGTACAAGAGATACACCACAGAGTAATAGAGGTCGTCAGGGTGGCCCCTGCACTCCAAAAGGACCTGAGCCTCCTCAGCAGGTAGAGGCGGCTCAGGCCTTCTTGAAGAGGGCGTCTGTGTTATGACTCCGTCCAGTTGTGGTTAAGATGAACACCCAGGTACTTGAAGAGTCCACTCCTCTCGATGTCCTTTCCTGGTTGTTCTGGAGCTGGAGCGGCAGAGTGGACGTCTGCGGAAAACCACACCATCTCCTTGGTCGTCCTCACGGTGATGAGGAGGTGGTTTCATCTCCTTAGTCTCCCGCGTTGATGAGGAGGTGGATTCATCTCCTTAGTTTCCGCGATGATGAGGAGGTGGTTATCTCCTTGTCTTCCTCACGTTGATGAGGAGGTGTTCTTCTCCTTGGGCCTTCTGTGATCGAGAGGTGGTTCATCTCCTGGTCTTCTGTTGATGAGGAGGTGGTTCATCTCCTTGAGTCTTCTGTTGATGAGGAGGTGTTGTTCTCCTTGTCATCTGTTGATGAGGAGGTGGTTCTTCCTCCTTAGGTCTTCTGTTGATGAGGAGGTGGTTCATCTCCCTTGGTCTTCTGTTGATGAGGAGGTGGTTCATTCTCCTTGGTCTTCTGTTGATGAGAAGGTGGTTCATCCCCCCCCCTTGGTCTTTCTGTTGATGAGGAAGGTGGTTCATCATTTCCTTGGTCTTCTGTGATGAGGAGGTGGTTCATTCCTTGGTCTTCTGTTGATGAGGAGGTGGTTCATCTCCTTGGATCTTCTGTTGATGAGGAGGTGGGATCATCTCCTTGAGTCTTCTGTTGTGAGGAGGTGGTTCATCTCTTGGTCTTCTGTGATGAGAGGGGGTTAACCGCCTTGGTCTTCTGTTGATGAGGTGGTGGTTCATCTCCTTGCGTCTTTTCTCGACCACAAAGTCCTGTTATAACTCCTCTCGTACTCTGTGGTCATAGTCCTCGGAGCTGAGTCCGATGATGGCAGAGTCGGTTGGAGAACTTCTGGAGGACACAACCGACCGTGTTGTGTCTTGAAGTCCCCTGGGGGGCCCCACACAGCCGGTCAGGGACCTCAGACACAAAGTCCCTGGTTCTCACAAACTGGGGTCCTGTCTGTGGAGGTAGTCCAGGATCCATGGGGACAGGTCCGTAGTCCAAACGGCTGTCTCCAGCTTGTCTCTCTCGGTCTCTCTTTGGTCTCTCTCTGGTGTCTCTGGTCTCACTCTGGTCTCTCTGGTCTCTCTCTGTCTCTTCTCTGGTCCATCTCTGGTCTTCTCTGGTCTCTATCTGGTCTCTTCTTGTCTATTCTCTTGTCTCTCTTGTCTCTCTCACTGGTCTATCTTAGTCTCTCTCTGGTCCATCTCTGGTCTCACTCTGGTCTCTCTTGGTCTCTCCCTTCTGGTCTCTCCTGGTCTCTCTCTGGTCTCTCCCTGGTCTCTCTCTGGTATCTCTCTGGGTCCTGTCTCTCTTTGCCTTCTCCTGGTCCATCTCTGGTCTCTCTTGGTCTTCCCTGGTTCTCTATGGTCTCTCCCTGGTCTCTCTCGTATCTTCTCTGTCTCTCTTGGCCTCTCTCAGGTCTCTTCTGTGTATCTCTCTGGTCTCTCCCTGGTCTCACTCTGGTCTCACCCTGATCTCACTCTGGGCCCCCCCCCCCCCCCCCCCCGCCCCCCCCCACCCCCCCCCCCCCCCCCCCCCCCCCCCACCCCCCCCCCCCCCCGTGGGGTCTCCCACCCCCCCCCCCCACCCCCACCCCCCCCCCCACCCCACCCCCCCCCCCCCCCCCCCCCCCCCCCACACCCCCCCTCCCCCCCCCCACACTTGGGTGGCTATCTCTCTGGCCTCTCTTGGTCTCTCTCTGGTATCTCTCTTGCTCTCCCTGGTCTCTCTGGTTCTCTCTGGTCTCTCTCTGTTCCATCTCTGGTCTCTCTCTGGTCTCTCTCTGGTCTCTCTCTGGTCTCTCCCTGGTCTCTCTCTGGTCTCTCCCTGGTCTCTCTCTGGTATCTCTCTGGTTTCTCTTGGCCTCTCTCTGGTCTCTCTCTGTATCTCTCTGGTCTCTCCCTGGTCTCTCTCTGGTCTCTCCCAGATCTCTCTTATGGTAACTCTTGGTCTCTCTCTGGTCTCTCTTGGGTCACTCTCTGGATCTCTCTCTGGTATCTCTCTGGTATCTCTCTGGTCTTCCTGGTCTCTCTCTGGTTCTCTCTCTAGTCTCTCCCTGGTCTCTCTCTGGTCTCTCTCTGGTCTCTCCTGGTCTCGTCTGGTCTTCTGTTGGTCTCTCTCTGGTTTCTCCCTGGTCTCTCCTTGGTCTCTTCTTGTCTCTCCCTGGTCTCTCTCTGGTCTCTCCCCCGGTCTCACTCTGGGTTCCCCTGGTCTCTCTCTGGTTCTCTTGGGTCTCTCTCTGGTCTCTCTCTGTTGCCTCTCTCTGGTATCTCTCTGTTCTTCTCCCTGGTCTCTCTCTGGTCTCTCCCTGATCTCTCTCTGGTATCTCTCTGTCACTCTATGGTCTCTCTCTGGTCTCTCTTGGTCTCTCTCTGGTATTCTCCTCTGGTCTTCCCTGGTCTCTCTCTGGTCTCCTGCTGGTCTCTCTTGTCTCTCTCTTTTAGTCTCTCTTGTCTTCTTGGTGTCTTCTCTCTGTCTCTATTCTGTCTCCTCCTGGTCTCTATCTGGTATCTCTAGTCTCTCCTGGTCTCTCTCTGGGTCTCTCTTCTGGTCTCGCTGGTTCTCTATCTGAGTCTCTCTTTGTTTCTCCCTGTTCTCTCCCTGGTCTCTCTCTGGTCTCTCCCTGGTCCTCTCTCTGGTCTCTCTCTGTCTCTTCCAGGTCTCTCTTGGGGTCTCTTCCCTGGTTCCCCCCCCCCCCTCTGGTCTCTCTTGGGATTCTCTCTGGTCTCCTCCCTGGTCTCTCTCTGGCCTTCTCTCTGTCTCTCCTGGTCCTCTCTCTGGTCTCTCTCTGGTCTTCTCTGGTTCAGCCCTGGGTCTCTCTCTGGTATCTCTCTGGTCTCTCTTTGGTCTCTCCCCCCCCCCCATGGTCTCTATCTGGTCTCTCTCTCGGGCTTTTCTCTGGTCTTCCTGGTCCTCTCTCTGGTCTCTCTCTGGTCTCTCCCTGGTCTCTCTTGTCTTTCTCTTGTCTCTCCTCTGGTCTTCTCAGGTCTCTCTTGTCTCTCCCTGGACTCTCCCTGCGTCTCTCTATGGTCTCTCCCTGCGTCCTCTCTCTGGTCTCTCTCTGGTCTCTGTCTGGTCTCTCCTGGTCTCTCTCTGGTCTCTCTCTGGCCTCTCTCTGGTCTTCTCTGGTTGGTGGAGGAGGCGGTTGATGCACGAATGGAAAGCATTCCTTCTTGTAAATTATCGAGGCTTGATGAAGGGTGAGGAATTGACAGATCCGTTGCGGCAGCGACTCTACTGGACTCGAATGGACTGGACTGGACTCAAATGGACGTGAAGCGACTCGAATGGACTGGACTGGACTGGACTGGACTTGAATGGACTAGCATGGCGGACTGGACTAGGGTGGACTAGGATGGGACTCAGACTAAAGATCCTTGATACAAAGAAAAGCCTGACTACAAACCAGATACCACCTCAGAGTTGGAACAGTCTCAGATCTCAGAGAAGTCGCTTCATGGTATCAGAGTTGGAACAGTCTCAGACTCAGAGAAGTCGCTTCATGGTCTCAGAGATGGAAACAGTCTCAGACTCAGAGAAGACGCTTCATGGGTCTCAGAGAATTGGAACAGTCTCAGATCTGAGAAGTCGCTTCAGGGGTCCAGAGTTTGGAAACTCAGTCTCAGCTCAGTGAAGTCGCTTCATTGGTCTCAGAGTGTAGAACAGTGTCAGACTCAGAGAAGTCGGCTCATGGGTGTCAGACGTTGGAACAGTCTCAGACTCAGAGAAGTCGTTCATGGTCTCAGGGTTGACGTTCAGACTAGAGAAGTCGCTTTCATGGTTCAGGTTGGACAGTCTCAGACTAGAGAAGTCGCTTCATGGTATCAGAGTGGAACCAGTCTCAGACTCAGAGAAGGTCGCTTCATGGTCTCAGAGTTAGAACAGTGTCACGACTCAGAGAAGTCGCTTCATGGTCTCAGCGTTGGAACAGTCTCAGACTCAGAGAGGTCGCTTCGATTGTCTCAGAGTTGGACAGTTCAGACTCAGAGGGAAGTCGCATCATGGTCTCAGAGTTGACAGTGTCAGACTCAGAGAAGTCGCTTCATGGGTCTCAGAGTTAGAACAGTCTCAGACTCAGAGAAGTCGCTTCATGGTCTCAGAGTTAGAACAGTCTCAGACTCCGAGAAGTCGCTTCATGTCTCAGAGTTAGAACAGTGTCAGACTAGAGAAGTCGCTTCATGGTCTCAGAGTTGGAAACAGTCTCCAGAATCAGAGAAGTCGCCTTCATGGTCTCAGAGTGTAGAACAGTCTCGGACTCAGAGAAGTCGTTCATGGTCTCAGAGTTGGAACAGTCTCAGACTCAGAGAAGTCGTTCATGGTCTCTGAGTTAGAACAGTGTCAGACTCAGAGAAGTCGCTTCATGGTTCTCGAGTTAGAAACAGTCTCAGACTCAGAGAAGTCGCTTCCATGGTCTCAGGTTGGAACGTCTCAGACTAGAGAAGTCGCTTCATGGTTCAGAGATTAGAACATCTCCGATCAGAAGAGTCGCTTCATGGTCTCAGAGTTAGAACAGTCTCAGACTCAGAAAAGTCGCTTCATGGTCTCAGAGTTGGAACAGTCTCAGATCAGAGAAGTCGCTTCATGGTCTCAGAGTTAGAACAGTCTCAGACTCAGAGAGTAGCTTCATGGTCTCAGAGTTGGAACAGTCTCAGACTCAGAGATGTCGCTTCATGGTCTCAGGGAGAACAGTCTCAGGATCAGAGCATGTCGCTTCATGAGTCTCAGAGGTTGGAACCGAGTCTCAGGACTCAGAGAAGTCGTTCATGGTCTCAAGTTGGAAACAGTCTTGATCAGACGAAGTTCTCTTCATGGTCTCAGAGTTAGAACCAGTCTCAGACTCAGAGAAGTCGTTCATGGTCTCAGAGTTGGAACGGGGTTTTCCTTTCGACTCACAGTGGATCCTGAATTGTACTCACAAATGTTCATTTATTGAATATGTGAAAAATAATTGTATCAAGAACTTTGCAGATGGACTGGACTGGGATGGACTGATGGACTCGACTGTGCTGGACTTGGCTGGGCAGGACTGGACTGCGCTGGGCTGGGCAGGACTGAACTGGGCTGGACTGGACTGTGGCTGGGCTGGGACTTGCACACACACACAAAAACACTTGCTCTGTATGATTTTTATGTGTGTGGATGGTTGTTGATGATATTAGACTCTGTTAGAACGGGCCGAGCCATAACTAATAAAAGTTACCATGGAGCGGCTGAGGGCGTTGGTGAGAAACACCATCAACCCGGGACCAGGAGAGTCCGTGTCTCTCACTGGTGTTTATGATTCTAGTTCTTTGTGATTTTAATGTTTCTTGTTTGGGTTTTGAGTTGATCTTCCTGTATGAACTGTGGCCTACACAAATTAAACTTGCCTCAGGCCCTTCCTGCTCGCACTGAGAGAGGGTCAGAGACAGGACAAAGACTCTAGTCCCTCTCACTGGTCTCTCTCTGGTCTCTCCCTCGGTATTTCCATGGTCTCTCTCTGGTCTCTTTGGTTCCTCCCTGGTCTTTCCCTGGTCTCTATCTTGAGTCCTTCTCTGGGTCTCTATTGGCTCTCCTGGTCTTTCCCTGGTCCCTCTCTGGTCTCTCTTTCGGTTCACTCTCTGGTCTCTCCCTGTCTTTCCCTGGTCTCACTCTGGTCTCTATCTGGTCTCTCTCTGGTTCTCCCTGGTCTTTCCCTAGTCCTCTTTCTGGTCTCTCTCTGGTTTTCCTGGTCTCCTCTCTGGTCTCTCTCTCTGGTCTCTCACTTCTGTCCATATCAGCATATTCCCCCAAATGATAGGAACTCACTTGTTGCTCTCAGTGTGTGTGTGTGTGTGTGTGTAATGTGTGTGTGTGGCCTTCTAATCCAGTCCTGTGTGTTACTGTTGACATTTGTGCGTCTCCTCCTTCCTTTTGTGATGGGGCTGTTTTGTGCTGGATTAGCCACAATCTCCCAGCAGCACATTCAGCCACGAGTACTTTCACTTCAATCAATATTGGATGAAAGAGATTATAATCCGCGCGCACGAGAACAGACACACACACACACACGGACACACACACACACATACACACACATTTGACACGCACACACCACACGGACACACACACACACATGGACACACACACACACACACACACACACACTACACACATGACCACGCACACACACCGGCCAACACCACAATGGACACACACACAAACACACACACACGACCTCAACAAAACAAAGCTCGGTTACCGAACATTTTAGGTTTTAGAAATCTGCAGTTTGAGAGAACTAGTCTCTCTCTCTGGTCTCTCTCTGGTCACTTATCTGGTCTCTCTCTGAGTCTCTCTCTCTCGGTCTCTCTCTGGTCTCTCTCTGGTCTCTCTCTGGTCACTCTCTGATCTCTCTCTGGTCACTTCTGGTCTCTCTCTGGTCTCTGTCTGGTCTCTCTCTCTGGTCTCTCTCTGGTCTCTGGTCTGGTCTCTCTCTCTGGGTCTCTCTCTGGTCTCTCTTCTCTGGTCTCTTTCTCTGGTCTCTCTCTGGTCTCTCTCTCTGGTTCTCTCTCTGGTCACTCTCTGGTCTCTCTCTGGGTGTCTCTCTGTTCTCTGTCTTGGTCTCTCTCTCTTCTGGTTCTCTCTCTGTCTCTCTGGTCTCTCTCTATGTCTCTCTCTGGTCACTCTCTGGTCTCTCTCTGGTCTGGCTCTCTTGGTCTCTCTCTGGTCACTCTCTGGTCTCTCTCTCTGTTGTCTCTCTGGTCTCTGTCTGGTCTCTCTCTCTGGTCTCTCTCTGGTCTCTCTCTGGTCTCTCTCTCTGGTCTCTCTTGGTCTCTCTCTATGGTCTCTCTCTGGTGTCTCTCTCAGGTCTCTGTCTGGTCTCTCTCTCTGGTCTCTCTCTGGTCTCTGTCTGGTCTCTGTCTGGTCTCTCTTGGTCTGTCTCTGGTCTCTGTCTGGTCTCACTCTAGTCTTCTCTCTGGTCTCTCTCTGGTCTCTCTCTGGACTACTCTCTGGTCTCTTCTGGTCTCTCTCTGGGTCTCTGTTGGTCTCTCTTTCTGGTCTCTCTCTGGTCTCTCTCTGGTCTCTCTCTGGTCTCTCTCTGGTCTCTCTCTGGTCTCTCTCTCTGGTCTCTCTCTTGGTCTCTCTCTGTGGTCTCTCTCTGGTCACTCTTCTGGTCTCTCTCTGGTCTCTCTTGGTCTTCTCTCTCTTGGTCTCTTACTTGGTCACTCTCTGGTCTCTCTCCGGTGTCTCTCTGGTCTCTGTCTGGTCTCTCTCTTGGTCTCTCTCTGGTCTCTCTCTGGTCTCTCTCTGGTCTCTCTCTGGTCTCTCTCTCTGGTCTCTCTCTGGTCTCTCTCTGGTCTCTGTCTGGTATCTCTTTCTGGTCTCTCTCTGGTCTCTCTCTGGTCTCTCTCTCTGGTCTCTCTCTTGTCTCTGTCTGGTCTCTCTGCTCTGGTCTCTCTCTGGTCTCTCTCTGGTCTCTCTCTGGTCACTCTTTCTGGTCTCTCTGGTCTCTGTATCTGGTCTCTCTGTTGGTCTCTCTCTGTCTCGCTCTCTGGTCTCTCTCTGGTCTCTCTCTGGTCACTCCTCTGGTCACTCTCTGGTCACCTCTTGGTCTCTCTCTGGTCTCTCTCTCTGGTATGTGTGTCTCTCTCTGGTCACTCTCTGGTCTCTCTCTCTGGTCACTCTCCGGTCTCTCTCTGGTCTCTCTTCTGGTCTCTCTTGGTCTCTCTCTGGTCTCTCTCTCTTGGATCCTCTCTCTGGTCTCTCTCTAGGTCTCTCTCTGGTCTCTCTCTCTGGTCTCTCTTCTGGTCTCTCTCTCTGGTCTCTCTCTGATCACTCTCTGGTCTCTTCTCTGGGCTCTTCACTGGGTCTCTCCTGTTCTCTCTCTGGTCTCTCTCTCTGGTGTCTCTCTCTGGTCTCTCTCTGGTCTCTCTCTGGTCTCTCTCTTGTCTCTCTCTGGGTCATCTTTCTCGTCTCTCTTGCACAAAGAAAAAGTTTCCTTATGGCACCTGTCTCTGTCCCACTCGCTCTGTCGGCGACTCGTAAATAAACTAAAACTATGGTATTTGAAAGTAAATATACAACTTTACACACACACACACACACACACACAACACAACACGCACACACACACACACACACACACCACACACCACACACACACACACACACACCCCACACACACACACACACACACTCACACACACCACACACTCACACACAAACACAATCGGAGCAGGGCTAAAAATACACTACAGAGGGACCGCGCCTGTGTTGCGTGTGTCTGTGTTGTGTCTGTGTGTGTCTGTGTGTCTTTTGTATTTTTTGTCTGTGTGAGTGTGTGTCTGTGTGTCTGTGTGTGTGTGTGTGTGTGTGTGTGTGTGTGTGTGTGTGTGTGTGTGTGTGTGTGTGTGTAACGTTGTATATTTACATTCAGAATACCATTAGTTTAGTTTATTACGATGCGCCGCAGAGCGAGGGGACAGAGGAAAGGTGCCATAAGGAAACTTTCTTTGTGCCAGAGGAGACTAGAAAGAGACCAGAGAGGAGACAAGCGAGAGGACCAGAGAGAGACAGAGAGGATACAGAGAGACACCAGAGAGAGAGACCAGAGAGAGAGAACAGAGAGAGACCAGTGAGTGAGCCTCAGACCGAGACCAGAGAGTGTTAAGAGAGAGCAGAGAGAGAGACAGAGAAGAGACCAGAGAGAGAGACCAGAGAGGACCAGAGAGAGACCAGAGAGAGTACCAGAGAGAGAGACCAGAGAGAGACCAGAGAGAGCCAGAGAAGAGACCAGAGAGAGACCGGAGAGTGACAGAGAGAAGACCAGAGAGTGACCAGAGAAGAGACCAGAGAGAGAGACCAGAGATGTGACCAGGAGACGGACCAGAGACCGTGACCAGAGAGTGGACCAGAGAGAGACAGAGAGAGACCCGGAGAGCGACCAGAGAGGAGACCAGAACAGAGAGACAGACAAGAGACCCGGCGAGAGTCCAGAAAGAGTGCAGAGAGAGACAGAGAGAGCCCAGAGATGAGAACAGACAGAGAGACCAAACAGAGACAGAGAGAGACCAGCGCGAGAGACCAGAGAGGAGACCAGAGTGAGACCAGAAGAGAGACCAGAACTAGCGAGACCAGCGATAGACCAGAGAGAGACCAGAGCGGAGAGACCAGACAGAGACATGAGAGAGGACCAGGAGAGACCAGAGGAGAGACCAGATGAGAGAGACCAGACAGAGACCAGAGGAGACACCAGAGAGCGACCAGATGAGTGACCAGAGAGAGGACCAGAGAGAGAGACAAGAGAGACCAGAGCTGAGACCAGAAAGGACCAGAGAGAGACCAGAGAGAGAGACCAGAGAGTAGACCAGAGAGATGACCGAAGCACGGACCAGAGAGAGACCGAGAGAGACCAGAGAGAGACCAGAGAGAGGACCGAAAGAGTGTGCCAGACAGAGACATGAGAAGAGACCACGACGAGAGACCAGAGAGTTAGAAGAGAGATTCAGAGGAGAGACCAGAAGTAGAGAGACCAGAGAGAACTAGAGTGAGGACCAGACAGAGACCAGCGAAGACCCGCGAGGAGACAGCAGATACCAGACAGAGACAGAGAGAAGACCAAGAGAGAGAGACAGGACAGCGACAGAAGAGACACCAGAGATGAAGACCAGAGAGAGAGACCAAGAGATGAGACCAGAGAGAGAGACCCCGAGAGGACAGAGACGAGACCGAGACGAGAGACAGGACCAGAGACCAGAGAGACAACAGAGAGAGACCAGAGGTGACCAGAGAGAGACCAGCGAGACAGACCCGAGAGAGACAGAGAGTGACCAGAGACGAGACCCAGACGAGAGAGACCATGAGAGACCAGAGTGAGACCAGAGTAGAGAGAGCAGGACAGAGCGAGAGACACCAGAGAGAGACCAGAGATGTGACCAGAGAGGACCAGAGAGTGAGACCCGAGAGAGACAGAGAGAGAGACCGAGAGAGAGGGACCAGAGAGAGACCAGATGAGAGAGACCAGACAGAGCCCAGAGAGAGACCGAGAGAGAGGACCAGACAGAGACCAGAGTGAGACCAGGAAGCTGGACCAGAGAGAGAGAGATCAGAGAGTGACCGAGAGAGTACCAGAGACAGAGACCAGAGAGAGACAGAGAGAGAGACAGAGAGAGACCAGAAAGTGACAGAGAGAGACCAGAGAGAGAGCTAATTTCTCTCAATCTGCAAATTCTAAAAACCTAAACTGTTCGGTGTAACGAGCTTTGTTTTGTTGAGTCATGTGATTGTGTGTTTGTGTGTGTGGCCATGGTGTGTGTGTCTTTACGTAGTTTGTGTCCGCTGTGTGTGGGCGGGTCAATGTGGTGTGTGTGTGTGTGTGTGTGTGTGTGTGTCCATGTGTGTGTGTGTGTTCCGTGTGTGGGTGCGTGTCATTGTGTGTGTATGTGTGTGTGTGTGTTGTTCGTGTGTGTGTGTGTGTCTGTTCTCGGCGCTGGATTATAATTCCTTCATCCTTATTGGATGAAGTGAAAGTACTCGGTGGCTGAATGTGCTGCGTGGGAGATTTGTGGCTAATCAGCACACAACAGCCCCAGTCACCATAATGAAGGAGGAGACGCTCAAATGTCAACAGTCAACACAGGGAATGGATTGAAGGCCACACACACACAGACACAACCACACACACACCACACTGAGAAGCAACAAGTGAAGCTTCCTATATTTGGGGAATATGCTGATATGGACAGAAGTGGAGACCGAGCGATGAGACAGCGAGAGACCAGGGAGAAACCAGAGAGAGAACCAGAAAGGAGATAGGGAAACGTACCAGGGAAGACCAGAGAGAGACCAGAGAAGAGACCAGAGAGGAGACCCAGGGATAAGCCCAGGGAGGCCAGAGAGAGACAGAGAGAGGACAGAGAGGGTCCAGGGAAAGACCAGGGAAGAGACAGAGAGAGGGACCAGAGAGAGACCAGAGAGAGAGCAGGGAACGAAGGGAGAGACCAGAGAGAGGACCAGAGAGAGACCATTGAAAGACCAGGATGAGACCAGAGAGGGAGACCAGAGAGAGGGACTAGAGTCTTGTTCCTGTCTCTGACCTCTCTCCGTGGCGGAGCAGGAAGGGCCTGAGGCAAGTTTAAATTGTGTAGCACAGTTCATTACAGAAGACAACTCAAAACCAAACAAGAAACATTTACAAATCACAAAGAACTAGAATCATAAACAACCAGAGAGAGAACGGACTATCCTGGTCCCGGGTTGATGGTGTTTCACCAACTCGCCCTCAGCCGCTCCATGGTACTTTTTTTAGTTATGGTCTGCCCGGTTCAAACAGAGTCCATAATAAATATCAACACAATCGCATCACACACACATCCATACTGAGCATGTGTTTGTTGTGTGTAGTGCCAAGTCCGCCCAGCCCAGTCCAGTCCAGCCAGTTCCAGTCCCCTTGCAGCCCAGCGCAGTCCAGTCCTGCCCAGCCAAGTCCGCCCAGTCTCGTCCAGACCAGTCCAGCCAGTACAGTCCATGCCATGTTCATGATACAAGTGATTTTCACTATTTCCAATAATGAACATTTTGACGTAACAAGTTCAGGATCATGTGAGTCTGAGACTGTTTCCAAACTCTGAGACCATTGAAGCGACTTCTCTGAGTCTGAGAACTGTTTCTAACTCCTGAGACCATGAAGCGACTTCTCTGAGTCTGAGACTGTTCCAACTCTGAGACATGGAATCGGCCCTTCTCTGAGTCTGAGACTGTTCCAAACTCTCGAGACCATGAAGCGAACTTCTCTGAGTCTGAGACTGTTCTAACTCTGGAGGGACCCTGAAGCGACTTCTCTGAGTCTGAGACTGTTCCAACTCTGAGACCATAAGCGATCTCTCTGAGTCGAGACTGTTCTAAATCTGAGAACATGAAGCGAGCTTCTCTGAGTCTGAGATGTTCCAACTCTGAGACCCATGAAGCGGACTGTTCTGAGTCTGGAGGAACTGTTATAATCTGAGACCATGAAGCGAACTTCTCTGAGTCTGGACTGTTCTAACTCTGAGACCTGAAGCGACTCTCTGAGTCTGAGACTGTTCCAACTCTGAGGAACCCATGAAGGACTTCTCTGAGTCTGAGACTGTTAACTCTGTGTCCATGAACTAGGACTTCTCTGAGTATGGGACATGTTCTAACTTGAGACCATGAAACGACTTCTCTGAGTCTGAGACTGTTCCAACTCTGAGACATTGAAGCGACTTCTCTGAGTCTGGAGACTGTTTAACTCTGGACCATGATAGCGACTTCTCTGAGTCTGCGGGACAGTTTCCAACCTGAGACCATGAAGCGGACTTCTCTGAGTCTGAACTGTTCTAACTCTTGAGGACCATGAAGCGACTTCTCTGAGTCTGAGACTGTTCTAACTCTGAGACCATGAAGCTGACTTTCTGTGTCTGAGACTGTTCTAACTCTGAGACCTGACGCGATCTTTTTGAGTCTGAACACTGTTCTAACTCTGAGACCATGAAGCGACTTCTCTGAGACTGATACTGTTCCAACTCTGAGACCATGAATGCCGACCTCTCTGAGGTTGAGACTGTTCCACCTCTGAGCCATGAAGCGATTCTCTGAGTCTGACACATGTTCTAACTCTGAGACCATGAAAGCGACTTCTGCTGAGTCTGAGACTGTTCCAACTCTGAGGACCATGAAGCGACACTCTCTGAGTCTGTGACAGTTCAACTTTGAGACCATGAAGCGGACTTTCTGGTCTGAGACTGTACAACTCTGAGGACCATGATTGAAGCGACTTCTCTGAGTCTAGAGGACTGTTCCAACTCTGACACATGAAGCGACTTCTCTGAGTCTGACACTGTTCTAACTCTTGAGACCATGAAGCGACTTCTATGAGTCTGAGGGGGTGTTCCAACTCTGAGACCATGAAGCGATTCTTGAGTTCGAGACTGTTTCCAACTCTGAGACCATGGAAGGACTTCTCTGAGTCTGAGACTGTTCCAACTCTCGAGACCATGAAGCGGACTTCTCGAGTTCTGAGACTGTTCCAAATCTGGGACCATGAAAGCGGATTCTCTGAGTCTGAGACTGTTCCAACTTCTGAGGTGGTATCTGGTTGTAACATTTGGCTTTCTTTGTGTATAAGGTTTTATATCCTTTCGATGAGTCAGACTCTAGGTCCCACCTAGTCCCAGTACCCGTCCAATTCTTCGTCCATTCAAGTCCAGTCCAGTCAGTCCAGTCCTTCGACGTCCATTCAAGTCCATTTGAGTCCAGTCAGTACATTCGACGTCAGTAAGAGTCCTGCGCAACAGGATCTGTCAATCTCACCCTTCATCAAGCATGATAATTTACAACGAAGGATGCTTTCATTCGTGCATCAACCAGCCTTCCGCCACCATCAGAGAGAGACCCGAGAGTAGGCCAGAGAGGAGACAGAGAGTGACCAGGGAGAGACCAGACAGAGACCAGCAGAGAGACCAGAGAGAGACCAGGGGAAGAGACCTGGAGAGAGACCAGGGGAGAGGACAGGGAGAGACCAGAGAGAGACTGAGAGAGACCAGGGAGAGGACCAGAGAAAGCCCAGAGAGAGACTGGGAGAGCCCAGATGAGGACCAGAGAGAGACCAGGGAGACGGACCAGAGAAAGACAGCCAGAGAGAGAGACCAGAGAGAGACCAGGGAGAGACCAGAGAGGACCAGAGAGAGACCAGGAGAGGGGACCAGGGCGGACCAGAGAGAGACCATGAGATGAGACCAGAGAGAGACCAGGGAGGAGACACAGGAGAGAGGCCGAGAGAGACCAGGGAGAGAGAGGACCAGAGAGAGACCAGAGGAGAGGACAGAGAGAGACCCGGGAGAGACAGAGAGAGACCAGGAAGAGCCAGAGAGAGACCAGAGAGAGGACCAGGGACGAGACCAGAGAGAGACCAGGGACGAGACCAGGGAGAGAAAACAGAGAGAGACCAGAGGAGAGACCAGAGCAGAGACCAGCGGAGACCAGAGAGAGGACCAGGGAGAGACCAGGGAGATACCTGAGCGAGACCAGGGAGAGACAGGGAGAGCAGACCAGAGAGAGACCAGAGATCGAGACAGAGAGACCAGAGAGAGACCAGAGAGACCAGAGAGACAGAGAGAGACCAGGGCGAGACCAGAGAGATCCCAGAGAGAGACCAGAGAGAGCCAGAGAGAGACATGAGAGAGAGACCAGAGAGATCACCAGAGGAGAACAGGGAGGAGACAGAGAGAGACCAGGGAGAGGACCAGAGAGATAGCAGAGAGAGTCCAGAGAGAGACCCAGAGAGAGACCAGAGAGATACCAGGAGAGGACCAGGGAGAGACCAGAGAGGAGACCGGGAGAGACCAGAGAAAGAGAACCAGGGATGAAAGGAGGACCCAGAGTGAGACCAAGGAGAGACCAGGGAGAAACAGAGAGGAGGGAACCCAGACAGAGAGACCAGGCAGAGGACCAGAGAGACAGAGAGAGGACCCAGAGAGAGACCAGGAGAGACATAGCGAAGAGACCAGAGAGAGACCAGGGAGAGACCAGAGAGATACAGAGACGACTTACCATGAGAGAGACCAGAGAGAGACCAGAGAGAGACCAGAGGAGACAAGAGTGATACAGAGAGAGATCCGGGACGAGGACCAGAGAGACGACCAGGGAGAGACCAGAGCGATACAGAGAGAGCCCAGAGAGAGCCAGAGAGAGACAGAGAGATACCAGAGAGAGGACCAGGGAGGACCATGAGAGAGGACCAGGGAGACGACAGAGAGAGGACCAGACGAGAGACAGAGAGAGACCAGGATGGACCAGAGCGAGACCAGAGAGAGACCAGAGAGACAGGGAGAGACAGGAGATACCAGAGAGAGACCAGGAGAGGCCAGAGAGATACCAGAGGACGAGATCAGGGAAGAGCCAGAGAGAGGACCAGGGAAGAGACCAGAGAGTACCAGAGAGAGGACCAGGAGAGAGGCCAGAGAGAGACCAGAGAGTACCAGGAGAGAGGAACCAGGGGAGAGACCAGAGATTGAGACCAGGAGAAGAGACCCAGAGAGCAGACAGAGGATGGACCAGAGAGAGGCCAGAGAGAGACCAGAGAGATACCAGTGAGAGACCAGGGAGGACCAGAGAAGAGACCAGGAGAGGAGACTAGAGCGAGACCATAGAGGAAAGAGAGAGACCAGAAGAGATGACCAGAGAGAGACCAGAGAGAGACCAGGGAGAGGAGACCAGAGAGAGACCAGAGAGAGACCAGAGAGAGGACCAGAGAGAGCCAGAGAGAGACCAGAGAGGACCAGAGAGTGGAGACCAGAGAGAGACCAGAGAGACAAGAGAGAGACCAGAGACACGAGAGAGGACAAAGAGGAAAGTGAGGGAGAGAGACAGCTGGAGGACCAAGCGTTGTGGACTACGACCTGTCCCAAGTGGATCCCTGGACTACCTCACGACGGACCCCAGTTTGTGAGATCCAGGGACTTAGTGTCTGAGGTCCCTGAACCTGCAGTGTGGTCGGGCCCCCCAGGGTGGATAGGAACCTTTCTGAAGTGGATTGGGACTACCTCACAGACAGACCCCCGTTTGTGATACCCCAGGGACTTTGTGTTGAGGATCTGATGGCAGTGTGGGGCCCCCCAGGGGAACTTCAGACACAACTACGGTCGGTTGTGTTCCTTCCAGATGTTCTCCAACGACTCGCCATCATCGGGACCAGCTCCGAGGTACGATGACCAGGAGTACAGAGGAGTTTAAAGGAATATGTGGACGAGAAAGACAGGAGACTTGAAACCACCTCAGCTATCAACAGAAGACTCAAGCTCCGGGAACCGATCTCCTCATCACAGCGAAGACGAAGGTGATGACACCACCTTTCATCAACAGAAGTGAACCAAGTGAGGGAACCACCTCCTCATCAACAGAAGACCAAGGAGATGCAACCACCTCCCCCTCAATCAACAGAAAGACAAGGAGATGAACCTACCTCCTCATCAACAGATGACCAAGGAGATGAACCACTCCTCATCATCGGGAAGACCAAGGGAGTGGAACACCTTCTCATCAACGTGAGGAAGACCAGGGAGCATGAACCACCTCCTCATCAAACGTGAGGAAGACCCAAGGAGACTGAACCACCTCCTCATCAACGTGAGGGAAGGACCAAGGAGATGAACCACCTCCTCATCAACGTGAGGAAGACCAAGGAGATGGAAACCACCTCCACATCAACGTGAGGAAGACCAAGGAGATGAACCACCTCTCATCAACGTGAGGAAGACCAAGGAGATGAACCACTCCTCATCAACGTGAGGAAGACCAAGGAGATGAACCACCTCCTCATCAACGTGAGGAAGACCAAGGAGATGAACCACCTCCTCATCAACGTGAGGAAGACCAAGGAGATGAACCACCTCCTTATCAACGTGAGGAAGACCAAGGAGATGGTGGTGGATTTCCGCAGACGTCACTCTGCTGCTCCAGCTCCAGTGAACATCCAGGGAAAGGGAATTGAGAGAGTGGACTCTTACAAGTACCTGGGTGTTCATTTGAATCACAAACTGGACTGGACTCATAACACAGACGCCCTCTTCAAGAAGGGCCAGAGTCGCCTCTACCTGCTGAGGAGGCTTAGGTCTTTTGGAGTGCAGGGACCACTCCTGAAGACCTTCTATGACTCTGTGGTGGCATCAGCCATCTTGTACGGTGTGGTCTGCTGGAACAGCAGTATCACAGAGAGGGAAGAAGCTGGAACATCAGGAAGTCCAGCTCAGTCCTGGGCTGTTCCCTGGACACAGTGCAGCAGGTGGGGGACAGGAGGGTCCTGAGCAAACTAACATCTATGCTGGACCATGACTGTCACCCCCTGCAGGACACTCTCTCTGCTCTGGAGAGCAGCTTCAGTAACAGACTAATTCACCCTCGCTGTGTGAAGGAGAGGTTCCATAGGTCTTTCCTTCCTGCTGCTGTCAGACTGTACAACGAGAATGTGTAACAGGAACTGCTGAGTCTGCACAAGTGTTTCTGATAACTCACTAGTAACTTTGTCACTAGTCACTTTACCTGTTATCAGTACTACTACAGTACTACATATCTGATATTTACTGTTATCAGTACTACTACAGTACTACATATCTGATATTTACTGTTATCAGTACTACTGTATTATTTCATATCTGATAATTCTGCCTTTCACCGTCACTTTACCTGTTGATATTATTTCTGATGTTTTTTCTGCTCATATTCTCTGCTGCTAATGTATAATATAGACATCTGTAAATACTCCGAACCAAGTGCAATTATAGCCCAGAGTTTTTCTTATTTTATTTTATCTTAAATTTATTGTCCATTATCTTAAATAATAGACTTTGATGTGTGCAATCTGAGTGCTCTTATTTCCTTTCTCTGCTGTAATGTGCAACGATGACACTGAAATTTCTCCACTGTGAGACTAATAAAGGTTTATCTTATCTTATCTTACTTTCATACAGGCATTTGGAACACCGTGAAAACTACAAAGATAAAGGAGGAGAGTAAATGTCCATACAGTAAATCACACAATAAGTATCAGGTCTCAAAATAAAAGACACAATGAAATAAAAAGGTTACCGTGGGCGCCTTAGTAGACCAATCGTAGAATAATACTCTTTCCAAGCTGCAAAAACGTCTCTTTATAACAGCATACTTTAAAATACTTCTCCGTTTCTTCTTTGAGAAGCAAACTTAAACGGCCGCAAAAATGATCTGAGTTGCTATGGCAACCAAAGCGTCAGTTATACTCAGCTATAACTTGAGTTGTCATGGTAACCTTAGCGCCAGTTACAATCCGCTCCCACAGACGGACGGGTTAATGATCCAGGACCTAAGCTACTGAACGTGGGCCGGGGCCACGCAGGGGCCGCAGAGCGTGGACAGGTCCGGTACGGGACTGAAACAGCTCCCAGGCAGGTCGGGCAGGGCAGTCCACAGGTGTAGATTGAGGAGATTGTTGTCGCATCATGAAACAGACACAATAGGACAATGGGTGAATAGCAATGAACAGACTACAGTCAAAATCCTAATAATGTAGATGGATAAAGTAGGAAGGAGGAGAGGATAGTGCTCAAATTACCATACTTCTCCAGCAGGGGGCTCCCTATGCAGCTTGACTGACAGTCTGAGGAGTTCATCCTTCCCTGAGTCTTACCGTCCTAACCATATGCTAAACTAAGAGGACTGTTTTAGTCTAGCCTAGAACAGAAGGTTGAAGATGCAGCGGACCAGGTCCCATACAAGCAGACTCCAAGACCAGACGAGACCTGACCGGACAAACAACGTAATCATATTCTAAATTGATTTTCTTTAGCAGATTGGATTATTGCAATGGTATTTTTACAGGGCTCAGCAAAAAATCCATACGACAGCTGCAGCTGATCCTACTCAAATGTTTAAATGTTTTTGTATTTGTGAGTCCTTACAAATACAAAAAAATGAGATCATATCACACCAGTTTTACAATCTTTACCCTGACTTCCAGTCTGTTATAGAAGAGACTTTAAAGTAGTACTAGAATTTAATATGCTGCTATCCAGAATATATAACTACAATATGTGTTTATAATATTTCGGGTGTTCATTTTGACATGTTCAGATGAATTATGTTAAAAAAACAGCTTTGAAGTGGCACCTTTTCACTTCCGCATTGAAACGCTAGGGGGCGCCAAAATGGCGGCGATGACGTAGGAGAAGGACCTCTCACAGCAGCAGCAGCAGTCTGGGCTGAATCTGTAGGAGGTTTCACTGTCATCTGAACAAGGTATAAACATAATTTCATCAGTTTGTACATAATAGTGTGCAACTCTTTTAACCTTTTAGCCTTATTTGTGAGATTCAAGCTAATTAGTGTTGGGCAAGTTAGCTAACTCTACTTGATATCATAAAACATGCTAACAAGGCTAATATTCGTTTTTACATTATGCCAGTCTCACTTTGCCTTAGATTTATTTACCACAATGTACTTTGTAATATCCATAAATGCTAATCAAAACAACTTGAATTAAATAAATATTTTACTTTTATGAACAAAAAGCTGCAGAAGTAGAAAACATAGACTACATGTGATGCAATCATTGATAAAAATGCTAATTAAACCGTTAATAGGTGTTAGCATTTATGGATATTATTGGGGCGACAGTAGCTCAGTTGGTAGAGCATTGGCCTTTGAGCCTGAAGGTCGTGGGTTCAAGCCCATCATAAGACCTACTTCACGACTCCCACTGATGTCTGCTGTCGTTGTGTCCTTGGGCAAGACACTTAACCCCACTTTGCCTGAAGCCCCCACTGAAAGATCTCAGCTCCTGTGGACTCAGCACCTGCAGGAGGATCAGTGAGGGGCTGGTGCTCTGTGAACTGGGTGCAGCTCTGACTGCCACCCCTGACCCAGAAATGGATTAAGGGGAAGAAAATGGATGGATGGATGGATATTACAATGTACATTGTGGTAAATAAATCTAAGGCAACCAAAGTGAGACAAAAAACAAATATTAGCCTTGTTAGCATGTTTTATGATATCAAGTAGAGCAGGGGTGCTCAATACGTCGATCGCGATCTACCAGTCGATCGCAAAGGTAGTATTGGTAGATCGCATTAAATAAATAAAAAATTATACATCATAAACGAATATATACAAAAACTCCGGGCAAAGTGGAGATTTTTGAAAACTCCCGTTAATGCATTTGCGTGTAGCCAGAGATGACCGGAGTTTTGCGTTCTCGCACGACACAGTACCCCCCTAAATTCCTCTGATCACTGAAGCATGGATCATACTACCTTAAAAACTGTTCGCTGCTGAGATGCTCGCAGCAGCGAACATCCTCCACATCAGAGAGCAGCAAAGTGATCGCGGGGACTCACGCTCGAAAACAACCAAACCAGGACTAAACCAGGACTAAACCAGGACTAAACCAGGACTAAACCAGGACTAAACCAGGACTAAACCAGGACTGAGGACGGGGTCAGTGCTTGTAAACATACGTCTTTACCCCGAGTGTCTTCTATGACTGTAAAAGTGCCGTTACCGGGGTCTGCATCAAAGCTCCGCCCACTTCTGTGTTTTTCCCCAACGCAGGACAGGACGTAAGAGACGCACGTTTGGAATGTTACGAATGTGATTGAGAACCATTATAGATCCATGTTGATAACGCAGATATGTGGTTATGTGTGGATGCAAATTATTTTATAAACGGAGGAGGGGAAATATTCGGATTTAAAAAAAACCAGGCATGGCACATGGACATGGCACCACAGTCAAATGACATCTGCCTTTTACTCAGTAATGTTTTACTGACACTTAGGTGACTGCACATGTGTTTTACTCAGTAATGTTTTACTGACACTTAGGAGACTGCACATGTGTGTTTTACTCAGTAATGTTTTACTGACACTTAGGTGACTGCACATGTGTGTTTTACTCAGTAATGTTTTACTGACACTTAGGAGACTGCACATGTGTGTTTTACTCAGTAATGTTTTACTGACACTTAGGTGACTGCACATGCACAAACAACTGCGCTCAGTGCAGGAAAGCTAAACCACGACAAACTTGTCAGCGAGTTACCGCCAATTTTCCGGACTATGCCTCCCTGGCCGATTCAATTCAGTGCAAGTCATCAGAGTAAACTCGGGTAATGACAACAAATGTACATAGTTAATTGTGTTGTGTTGTGCTATATTGGCTCATGCCGTTTTGCATGTACATAAACATACATTGTAGATATAAAGAATCCTCAATATTTTTAAAAATAAATATATGTTTTTCATTTTTGTAGTAGGTAGATCATTTTGACTTATAATAATAATAATAATAATAATAATACATTTTATTTATAATGCACTTTACATTTCAGGGAAACCTCAGAGTGACTTGATAATTTTATAAGTAGCTCGCATGCTGAAAAAGTGTGAGCACCCCTGAAGTAGAGTTAGCTAACTTGCCCAACACTAATTAGCTTGAATCTCACAAATAAGGCTAAAAGGTTAAAAGAGTTGCACACTATTATGTACAAACTGATGTAAATATGTTTATACCTTGTTCAGATGACAGTGAAACCTCCTACAGATTCAGCCCAGACTGCTGCTGCTGCTGTGAGAGGTCCTTCTCCTACGTCATCGCCGCCATTTTGGCGCCCCCTAGCGTTTCTATGTGGAAGTGAAAAGGTGCCACTTCAAAGCCGTTTTTTAAACATAATTCATCTGAACATGTCAAAATGAACACCCGAAATATTATAAACACATATTGTAGTTATATATTCTGGATAGCAGCATATTAAATTCTAGTACTACTTTAAAGAGCTTCTCCTGGTGTACAAGGCACCGAATGGACTTGCATCATAATATGAGCAAGATCTGCTTGTTTCATATGAAAATGAGAGGGTCCTAAAGTCCTCTGGGACGGGTTTACTCTGTGCCCCAAATGTCAGGACCAAAAAGAGTGAAGCAGCATTTAGTTTTTATGCTCCTTGTCTGTGGAACACTCTTGAGGAAGGACCCGTCCACCCACCTGGAGAGGGCTAGGAACCTTTTTCCGGTCAGGTGTTTTCATTTTAATGTAATTTTATCTGTTTTGTTTACGTATAACTTTGCTACCTCTTGGCCAGGACTCTCTCGAAAAAGAGGTTTTTATTCTCAATGGGATTTTTCCTGGTTAAATAAAGGTTAAAAAATAAATAGATGGTTGAATGGTAAACTACTTTTCAGTTTGTGAGTTCATATTTACTCTTGTACTTTCAGGCTACTTCCCCCAAAAGGGCTGTGCTCAGTCCTACACCTGTCCATCGACTGTAGAAAATGAGATTGTTTCATATCATTTGGGCCCTTTCTCTTATTTGATGAACATCACATGCTGTGACACAGACGGCTGCAATGCTGCCAACCAAACCAGTGAGTCTGTTCTTTTCTACTATTATTTTGTATTATTTTTAAATAGTTATTTTTTTCCACCTCTTTAATACTGTGTTCCTGCTGTAGCTGCAATATGCACATAGAAACAGAGCTTTGTTCCTCCTGTACTATCTGCTGCGGCGGCTGTTAGAAATGTTAGTAAAGACTGAAGAGACTGCTGTGGAGTTTTTGCAGCGTGTGTATAAGGTGCAGCGTGTGTGTCACAAATGGGGACTCGTGAGTCAGACTAAACACGTACTTATATCCAAAACACTCAATGCAGTGGTGCTTCAGGTGGGCCTGAAGGTCATGGGTTCAAGCCCATCATAAGACCTACTTCACGACTCCCACTGATGACTGCTGTCGTTGTGTCATTGGGCAAGACACTTAACCCCACTTTGCCTGAAGCCCCCACTGAAAGATCTAAGCTCCTGTGGACTCACCACCTGCAGGAGGATCAGTGAGGGGCTGGTGCTAAATGTACTGGGTGCAGCTCTGACTGCCACCCCCCGACCCAGAAATGGATAAAGGGGAAGAAAATGGATGGATGGAAGTGCTTCACACATCAACATATAACACAAAAAAGCATATCTTCAAATTGACTTTCATGATATCATTGTCTACGATATATTTTTCCCGTAGTTGAAACTGTTCTTTTCTTTCAACAGTCATGGTTTCAGAAGGCTCTCTGCAGTGTTACAGCTGTTACTACAACTTAAGTGAATGCACAGCTGTGACCTGCAACGAACTAGAGGTCTGTGCTATGAGTCTTCGTAAGTACCACTCCTTACTGAGCCCCAATGTGTATATTTCAACTAGGTACAAAAAATTAACAATACTGTCTGAACTCTCAACCTAACAGACTGAACAGAAAGCACATCTGAACACTTATTTTTATCCTTGAATTTCAGGTAACGCCACAGTGCAGCTTTACGGATGCGTCTCTAAGAATTTGTGCAACTCTAACTTTGGGCAACGTTACTTTGGCGAATTATCATGCTGCGACACACACCTCTGCAACGACCCAACCAAGAATACTTGTAAGTGAAAATCTAAATGTGAAATAACTTTGTTTCCGATGACAAAAAGGCTGAACGTTGTCATTAAATAAAACTAACCGTAAAAACAAACAAAACAAAATATGTACATACAGTACATATATTTACACAATTATATCCACTCACTGTAACTTGTATTACGTAACATTTTACAGTAACTTTGGCTTGTGCAGGAAAGGGTGTGCATTTTGTTTGTATATTCCAAATATGAAAGATCCAGCGTGGGATTTATCAATCAAAGTTCAATCAAAGTTTATTTGTAGAGCGCCTTTCATACACAGGGCAACACAAAGCGCTTCACAGTCCACATCACAAATCATCACATAAAACAAACACCAGAATCACAATTAAAACATTAAAATCACACAAAAGATTAACACCATTAAAACTTTTAAAATTATAAATAAATAAACTTAAAAAAAAAAAATAATAAATGACAAAAGTGCATTAGAAATGGAGATAAAATCCTTCAGTTGTAGCACAGGCAAACAGAACAGTCTTTAACCTGGATTTGAACATTGACAGAGTAGACGCCTCCCTCACATTTTCAGGGAGATTGTTCCAGATCTTAGCTGCATAGATCTGAAACGCAGCCTCCCCATGTTTGGTTCTCACTCTGGGCACCAGCAGGAGTCCAGTCCCTGTGCTCCTCAGAGTCCCAGCAGGAGTCCAGTCCCTGTGCTCCTCAGAGTCCCAGCAGGAGTCCAGTCCCTGTGCTCCTCAGAGTCCCAGCAGGAGTCCAGTCCCTGTGCTCCTCAGAGTCCCAGCAGGAGTCCAGTCCCTGTGCTCCTCAGAGTCCCAGCAGGAGTCCAGTCCCTGTGCTCCTCAGAGTCCCAGCAGGAGTCCAGTCCCTGTGCTCCTCAGAGTCCCAGCAGGAGTCCAGTCCCTGTGCTCCTCAGAGTCCAGCAGGAGGCCAGTCCCTGTGCTCCTCAGAGTCCCAGCAGGAGGCCAGTCCCTGTGCTCCTCAGAGTCCCAGCAGGAGTCCAGTCCCTGTGCTCCTCAGAGTCCCAGCAGGAGGCCAGTCCCTGTGCTCCTCAGAGTCCCAGCAGGAGTCCAGTCCCTGTGCTCCTCAGAGTCCCAGCAGGAGTCCAGTCCCTGTGCTCCTCAGAGTCCCAGCAGGAGTCCAGTCCCTGTGCTCCTCAGAGTCCGGGCCGGTTCATATGGGACCAACATGTCACTAATGTATTCTGGTGCAAGGCCATGGAGAGACTTGTAACAAGCAGAGCTGTTTTAAAGTCTATTCTCTGAGCCACAGGAAGCCAGTGCAGAGACCTGAGGACCGGACTAATATGGTCGTACTTCCTGGTTCTAGACAGGACTAATGTGGTCGTACTTCCTGGTTCTAGTCAGGACTAATGTGGTCGTACTTCCTGGTTCTAGTCAAGACTAATGTGGTCGTACTTCCTGGTTCTAGTCAGGACCAATGTGGTCGTAATTCCTGGTTCTAGTCAGGACTAATGTGGTCGTACTTCCTGGTTCTAGTCAGGACTAATGTGGTCGTAATTCCTGGTTCTAGTCAGGACTAATGTGGTCGTACTTCCTGGTTCTAATCAGGACTAATGTGGTCGTACTTCCTGGTTCTTGTCAGGACTAATATGGTCGTACTTCCTGGTTCTAGTCAGGACTAATGTGGTCGTACTTCCTGGTTCTTGTCAGGACTAATATGGTCGTACTTCCTGGTTTTGACAACAGTGTTGACAACAACTGTGTAAAGTTTCAGACTTCTAAGTTTTATAGTTTTTATGCAGTTTCTCTTTTTTATCAAGTAGTGCCATTTGGAACCAATTTGGCAAAATGTGTGCCACATTGTGCCAAACTGCTTTACTAACATTTCACTATCATAAAAAGCATATTCTTTAGTTTTGGTACTTATAAGTTACAAATCTGTGTGATTTTCTTTTAAATTTTTTCAAAATTAATTTTTTTGTAGAGTAAATGCATATAAAATATGCGCAGCAGTACTAACAGCGTCTTTACGCACGCTTTTACTGCGAAAATGAAAAGATTTCCTACAAGTCCCACCCATCAAAAGAAAGCTCTTTTTATTGGCTACTTAGACACGTCAATCATTCAGTGCTAGCTCATAGCGCTAGCCTGTAATCAACAACAAGGGAAAAAGGACCCTGTGCAAGTGGATGCGGTTTGTCTTTTTCACAAGGGTCCTGTGGACTGAAACCTGCTCCTATCTTTTCATGGAACCTCTCTTTTTGAAGCTAAGGACTCAAGGAATACGTGGATATGATGTTTGTGGCTAAACAAAGCTCACACTTGGTGAAATGTGAAAGAGAAGCCTGAACATTTTTCGGAGCGTTTTTCTTTGCAACAGAAAAATGCACATTTTTGGATTATTTCTGAAGAATGGATTATACTTTGGGAAATACAAGTGGATATTCTTTTTCACTGAAGACTTACGGAGAGAAAGAGACTAAGCAAGGATGGGGAAAGTCTAATTTGTTGGAGCAGCAGAAGACAAAAAGGTAAGAAACTTACACAAACATGATTTATTTTGTGCCCATATTATGCGTTATATCTTTTTAATGCAAAGTCTGATATTGTTATATAAATATAGCTGAGAAAATAAGCTTTAAAATGATATATAGCTTGTGGATTATGAAGTTCGAAATACATTTGCTATTGCCAGCAGAAGTACTTTTTTTCTCGTTTGCTCGTTCCCGCGAGCTTAAGGGGTGTTAAGTCTGAGTCCAGTATTACCCCTAGATTTCTGACCTTGTTTGAAGGTTTTAGGGAGAGAGACTGGAGGTGACAGATGACGCTCTCTCTTTGTTTCTGGGGACCAAAGACAATCATTTCAGTTTTGTCTGCGTTTAGCTGAAGGAAGTTGTTTTGCATCCACTCACTGATCTGTTGGATACAGTGAAGGAGTGAGTCCACTGGTCCATGTTCTCCTGCAGTCAGTGAGACATAGATCTGAGTGTCGTCTGCATAGTTATGATAGGACACTTTGTTTCTGCGTATTAACTGACCTAACGGCAGCATGTAGAGATTAAATAGGAGAGGTCCCAGGATCGACCCCTGTGGTACTCCACAGGTCAGGGCCATATGATCTGAGACACAGTCTCCAATCTCCACAAAGTACTTCCTGTCTTCAAGGTAAGACCTAAACCAGTTTAGGGCTGTGCCAGTGACACCAACCCAGTCCTCTAGTCTCTGCATGAGGATCTCATTTATGAACGTCTGAGATCCGCCCAGATCCGAGCGTACGCACCTGCGGCTGTTGATAAATGCCGGGCTGAAAACAAACATATTTATGAAAGTCACGCCTATAAATATGCAGTAATTGCCTGTTTCACGGCCAGGAAGACTGTTTGGAAGCCTCAAAAGGCATGTGATACGCAATCCTGAAGAGTTTAGTTTGTTCATGTTTGTTTAAAAAATATATAAACGCTATATTCAGCTGCGTTTCCAATGAACAAATTTGCAAAGCTTTATTGGTAAATTGCCAAAATATCTCTTGAACTTTTAGAAGTAAATAAATAAATATTAATATCTCTGCCTCAGTGGTGGCTCTCATCATTACCAGGATGAAGCGATGAAGCGTCATCTTCTTTCGAATGCAAGGGAGCAGCGATCTCTATACACTTGAGAGATGATGAGTATTGGGCGCTTTTGGGAAGTAGTGGTCCATAAACTCTGGATCCAAAACTTCTGAATGACGCGCACCACATTTGAGGAGTTATGCGGTGGGACCTGTCGCGGCACCCGCTGCGCACTGCACAAGACCTAACTTAACTGACCTAACGGCAGCATGTAGAGAGCCACTGCCCAAGAGAGCCACTGCCCAAGAGAGCCACTGCCCAAGAGCCACTGCCCAAGAGAGCCACTGCCCAAGAGCGCCATTGCCCAAGCGCGCCATTGCCCAAGAGAGCCATTGCCCAAGTGAGCCATTTCCCACAGATAAGCGCGTTGCCATCCTATCTACAGTGTTGTGCGTGAACGAGTTCAAAAGAAAGCGCTTATTGAACACGCTCACACATTATTTTATAAAGAACTTGAACGTGAATTAGTTCACATTATGTGTCATGAACGGCAGACATTTTGTTTTCCATTGAAAACTCAGTGATATCTGTTTTCTCTTTTGAAACGCACATTTTCCGCCGATGATTGTTAGTTACCTAATATAACTTAAGTTCTACGAATGGTGCTCCGCCCCTTAGAAGGCTTCGCTATGGGTAACTCAGAGGCTCCCAGCCTCCCGCCAGAGAGAACTAAATGCTCCAATCACGTGCCAGTCCCATCTATAAATAGCCCTCTGCAGCCCATACCTGCCACTTTGAAATCGCCAAAGCCAGGCTGGACTGATGGGCCCGTATCTAAGGGGCTACGCACCATTCGTAGAACTTAAGTTACATTAGGTAACTAACTATTCTACTTCACGGTGCTCCGCCCCTTAGAAGCCTTTGCTATGGGTAACCACGCGTAAGCCGTAGGAGAAATGTACTCCCATCAGGCCAGCGTAGAGTGATTGGAGCCCTGCCTGAGAAATCCCCAGCACCACCAAGGTGAAGGCCTCAGGGCAGGAAAGAAAAACGAACGCAGTGTTGGAAGGCCGCTCCTATCAAGGACGCCGAGACACACTGACAAAACTTCAAACCAAGTACACAGAACCAGGCCGCTCCTAACAAGGACGCCTTAGGTTCCGTCAAGACGTCCCTTGTAATCAGTGCAGATGCATTCCCAGGGCGCCTCCAAAAGCTACCGAAGGGGAGACCGGAACATCCCGGAGGGAGAAGGCAGGGAGGGTGCTCGAAAGGCCTGGAGGTCTGACCGTGTAGCGCTGCGTGAGACAGATGGACCCTGATCCTCTTTCCCACTCATAGCAGCCTGTCGCTTACGCTTGGGTGCTCAACAGGGCTGAACGTCCGCCCGCGGAGCGCTGCATGAGACAGATGAGCCCAGACCCTCTGTCTCACTAATATCAGCCTGCCGCTAATGCCCGGGTGCTCGGCAGAGATGGAAGTCTGACCCTGTAGCGCTGCGTGAGACAGAAGGACCTTGGTCCTTTCTTTCTCCCTTCTGTAAAAAGCGCTAGACCTGCTAGTAACTGGAGCGGTCTGGACTAGCCTCTTCCACTCGTAGAAGCCTGACTCCTACGCTTCACCCCCTCCGGGAGGATGAAGCGCTAGCCTCCCTAGTGCCTGGAGTAGTGGTCTGGGCAATAGTAGTCTGACTCTCACGCCTCATTCCTCTCTGAGAGGGTGAAACGCTAGTCTCTTCTATTACTTGGATTAACGGTCTGGACTGGCCGCTGCAGACCGCTCTCCACCAAGTGTGAATGAGCTGTTCACGAGACAACACTGCCCTCTACCTGTGAGGGCCTGTCATGCAGGAACATAGGAGCCTCAGACAAACAAGAATAATCTTGTCTTCATAGAAAGATTATTATAATTATTATACCAGTTCCTGGACCGTGCAGTACTGGCCATACCCCAGGGCGGGCCTCTCGACCGCCAGGGGTTTGAGCCAGTCACGCGTAACGTAGTGGAACACCGGATCCATACATGGGACGCAGCATAGGCATGAGCCTCTTCCTCCCTCGCTCAGGAGCCCACACCGAGGTGAACCTCTCTCTGTCTGAGTGGGCTGCGGTGGGAGGGAAAACCCTGCGTCTCACTGATAGAAAAGAGGCGGGGACAGGCCCCTCGCTCCATGAAATGGCCTGCTCCTGAGTGACGAGAGATCCCTCGTCTCGTCAATCTCGGATTCCACAACACAGTCTCCTCACTCCCCGGGCGTAGGAGGCAGGTCGAGAGTGACAAAATGAACCTCAGACTCCTCTTCCTGAGAGGAGTTTGTGTTGAGACTCTGCGCCGCTCGCATAAGCCACACGGTGCTCCCTCTCTCTTCCCTGGGGAGATAGCAGCACGCTCTGTAGGCAGCGCTCTCCTCAGAATGGCCTCCTCCCGAGTGACGAGAGACCCCTCGTCTCTGACAACTCAGACTCCACCACACCGCCTCCACACTCCCTGGGTGCAAGAGGCAGGTCGAGAGTGACAAAATGAACCTCAGACTCCTCTTCCTGAGAGGAGTTTGGGCGAGACTCTGCAGCGCTTGCATGAGCCACGTGGTGCTCTCTCTCTCCTCCCTGGGGAGATAGCAGCACGCCCTGTAGGCAGCGCTCTCCCCAAAATGACTTCCTCCTGCGTGACGATATTTGTCAATTTGGTCTCCAAAGCACAATCTCCCACTGCTTGGGTGCGGGAGGCAGGTCTAGAGGGACATAAAGAAACCTCAGACTCCTCAGGAGTCTGGGCTAGTCTCCGCGGCGCTAGCATGAGCCACGCGGTGCTCTCTCTCCTGACTGGGGAGAAAGAGGCACACTCTGTGGGCAGCGCTGTCCTCTTCTTCAGATAAGCTTACATGGGCAAGCGCTGCACTTCCTCGTCCGACGAACAGCAGAAGGCAGCAACATCCGGATTCTTCAGAGTAGAGTGATCTCTCTATGGCGCCAGAGTTCAAAGTGGCAGGTACGGGCTGCAGAGGGCTATTTATAGATGGGACTGGCACGTGATTGGAGCATTTAGTTCTCTCTGGCGGGAGGCTAGGAGCCTCTGAGTTACCCATAGCGAAGCCTTCTAAGGGGCGGAGCACCATGAAGTAGAACAAAAAATTCCCACGGTTTCCACAGTCTATGAACGCACCCCGACTCCGTGTTACTACGGTGCGGCGCTGTATTTATTTATTTATGGAAATCTTTTTGGAGGATAAACCCCATGAGATGTATCATCTCGTTCTCGTGGGGGTCCTCATGAATCCAAAGAACATAGAACAACAGAGTAGATACAGTCAAACAAAACAGTTTTAACAAGAACAATAATAATAATAGACAGTAATAATAAAACAACAACAAAATATAATAATGATAATACAACAAATACTTGGCTCTTATAAACTTTGATATTGTCTTTGTTAAATCCCGATAAGAGCCATATCAGATTGACGATTGAGTTTTGTAAATACAGATGCCCAGGGAATCTCCAGCTTGCCAGAGCAAATTGACCAATTGTTGTAACGCTTGACAGAACGAATGTCATATAATAAAAATTGAGCTGCAGCTTGTTCAAATAGCTTCTCCGTAGTCGCAAAAATTATGGTTGACATTAAAACGTGTAGTCCCCCACTGCTTAATATCCAGTCAATGGGCTGGTCTGGTAATAAACAAATGTAAATAAGTGATTCAAATAAAAAAACATGTCCCTACTAGTACTACTAGTAACACTAACTAAACACAGAAGAAATCCACACCCACACCAAATATCTTCAAATACTACTAAAGGTAAAAGGTGCACTTTTATTTATCCCGTAAGGCAATTCCAATCCTCTCATTTGACCCTCCTGAAGCCGCGAAAGGCTTACTCAGAGAGTGGGGTTCGTTGTAGGTACAGTGCCCGGGAACCCATCTCCAAAGCACGTGCTTTGTCAGGACCGGAGCTGGAGATTTAACCTAGTGAGCAGTTTTTTAGTGGGTAGGGAAAGCGGAGTACCGAAGGAAACCTACAACAGGCAAAGGAGAAATGCAAACCCACTCAGAAAGACCCTGTTTCCAACCGGGGATTGAACCCAGGACCTGCTGTGCGCTCTAACTTCCCCTCTCGTCATTGTTGTCCTTCTGCTCTGCTTACCATAGCATTCATTTGTTGATGCAGAAAAATCAGCGGCAGCACCACGCTAACTCGAGTGTTCATCCACTGAGTAAACACCGCCAACACACGTGCTTTGAAGGAATCCAGAAGAATCCAGCATGTAAAAGAAAGTACGATACAAACATGTGATAAACTCAACAGCAGATCAGGGGTATGGCAGCCATGATGCAAAAAGCCCTTCGTTTTGATTGGTCGGTGAGTCTCTGTCGCGCTCTTTTCCCCGGGGCCCCTGGACGAATCAGAACGCAGAGAACGCTAGCGCAAAAGAAGTGATCGATACCAGAGATAGTGAGGCTACTGCCAACGCCATGGAAAAAAGTTAGATATACCGCATGGTTTTGTTGCAGTATGAGAAAAACAGCTGGTAATCAGTCCAAGCAGCAATAATACTGCTGTACTTTATGCAGTTTTCCTTTTTTTTTCAGCGTAAGGGTAAGTGATGGGGTGGAACCACAGCTAGTAACGCCACACAAAACAGATAGAAACAATTATTTGTCCATATTTGTTGCATAAAAGATCAACATTTCCCCATGAACTGGGCCCCTTATGGAGTATTTGTGACGTGAACGAAGAGGCAGTAGAGAAGGCACAGCGCCCCAACTCCAATCATGTCAAAGCCCCAGATTAAAGGTGAACAGATCGACGCGATTTGAAGACAGCGGTTTTCCTCCATTGTGACATTAACAAGATGACAGCTCCAAAACAGGAACAAGCAACACGTACACGGTGGTTTCCATACTGGTGTAGGACGTATCACACAAAACCGTAGTGCGGGGATCCACGGACTCGTTTCATTTTCTGTCAAATTGAAACACGAAAAACCTTAGAAAAGAACAGTGAAAAGGTAGTCAAAATCACACAATATGCCCAATGAAAGGTATTAGGAGGCTTTGTGCAAGGAAACATGCTCGTGCACCGCTCTGTTTACAAGACACTGTCGGCATCCGCTCAACAACTCGACTTTCCAAGAAAGATTTTGCGCATTTTCCACTATGTCGAAATATAGATGTAGATCCAACTTATTTTATGAAATGTGAAAAAAAAACAATACTCTCAGAAGCCCTTACGTATCAAGAACTAACAAGACATTTTGGTATTTTGTCATGATTGATAAATGTGATCCTACCTGTTTCTGAGAGGAATCGTTTCCAAATGAGGTATTCATGTGGGACTGAGGCTTGTCAGACTGCTCTAGAAAACCTGTAGTAGTACCATCTGCTGTCACGTGGGTCTTCTGTGGGAGACAGAAGATAAGACTTTACAATAGAACACTAAAATAGTCAGGATCTTAAACCGTGATCACAAATTAAAGTCAATAGAACCACCCAAGGAGGCCCAAGTACTACCAGCTGTACACACATCATAGTTTGACCGATGTAAAAAAACCAACTTGTTTGCACACACACACATCTAGGGTCGGGGACAAGTCTCAATGAGGACCTTTTCACACCCCTCACCTTTCCTTCTTTATGGGGACCAATTCTATGGACTTTCACACATGATTCTCCCCACTAATCCACTCAAAGTGGATATGGGGACATTGTAACGGTTCATTGACCAAAAGGTACACACTAATCCACATAACAAAAGGTACACATAACAAAACCTCAAATAATTGTCTTTAAATGTGAAAAAAAACCTCGGAACTAACAAGACATTTTGGTATTTTGTCATGATTGATAAATGTGATCGTACCTGTTTCTGAGAGGAATCGTTTCCAAATGAGGTATTCATGTGGGACTGAGGCTTGTCAGACTGCTCTAGAAAACCTGTAGTAGTACCATCTGCTGTCACGTGGGTCATCTGTGGGAGACAGAAGATAAGACTTTACAATAGAACTCTAAAATAGTCAGGATCTTAAACCGTGATCACAAATTAATGTCAATAGAACCACCCAAGGAGGCCCAAGTACTACCAGCTGTACACACATCATAGTTTGACCGATGTAAAACCAACTTGGCACACACACACACATCTAGGGTCGGGGACATCGTAACCTTTTCACACCCCTCACCATTTGAATGGGGAAACTATGGACTTTGATGATTACCCAAAAGTCACTCAAAGTGTATTATGGGGACATCGTAACGGTTCATTTGAAAGAAACATTTGAGTAAAAAGTCCTTGTCTGCCATGACCAAAAAATTCAAATTATTCTCCTTCCACTAATCCACATACTGGATATAGTTTATTGAGGTACACATAACAAAACCTCAAATAATTGTCTTTAAATGTGAAAAAAAACTTTCTCAGAACTAACAAGACATTTTGGTATTTTGTCATGATTGATAAATGTGATCCTACCTGTTTCTGAGAGGAATCGTTTCCAAATGAGGTATTCATGTGGGACTGGGGCTTGTCACACTGCTCTAGAAAACCTGTAGTAGTACCATCTGCTGTCACGTGGGTCATCTGTGGGAGACAGAAGATAAGACTTTACAATAGAACACTAAAATAGTCAGGATCTTAAACCGTGATCACAAATTAAAGTCAATAGAACCACCCAAGGAGGCCCAAGTACTACCAGCTGTACACACATCATAGTTTGACCGATGTAAAACCAACTTGTTTGCACACACACACATCTAGGGTCGGGGACAAGTCTCATGAGGACCTTTTCACACCCCTCTCTGTTCCTTCTTTATGGGGACCAATTCTATGGACTTTCACACATGATTAAACCCAACAGAAGTCACTCAAAGTGTATTATGGGGACATCGTAACGGTTCATTTGAAAGAAACATTTGAGTAAAAAGTCCTTGTCTGCCATGACCAAAAAAGGCTCAAATTATTCTCCTTCCACTAATCCACATACTGGATATAGTTTATTGAGGTACACATAACAAAACCTCAAATAATTGTCTTTAAATGTGAAAAAAAACTTTCTCAGAACTAACAAGACATTTTGGTATTTTGTCATGATTGATAAATGTAATCCTACCTGTTTCTGAGAGGAATCGTTTCCAAATGAGGTATTCATGTGGGACTGAGGCTTGTCAGACTGCTCTAGAAAACCTGTAGTAGTACCATCTGCTGTCACGTGGGTCATCTGTGGGAGACAGAAGTTAAGACTTTACAATAGAACACTAAAATAGTCAGGATCTTAAACCGTGATCACAAATTAAAGTCAATAGAACCACCCAAGGAGGCCCAAGTACTACCAGCTGTACACACATCATAGTTTGACCGATGTAAAACCAACTTGTTTGCACACACACACATCTAGGGTCGGGGACAAGTCTCATGAGGACCTTTTCACACCCCTCTCTGTTCCTTCTTTATGGGGACCAATTCTATGGACTTTCACACATGATTAAACCCAACAGAAGTCACTCAAAGTGTATTATGGGGACATTGTAACGGTTCATTTGAAAGAAACATTAGAGTAAAAAGTCCTTGTCTGCCATGACCAAAAAACGCCTCAAATTATTCTCCTTCCACTAATCCACATACTGGATATAGTTTATTGAGGTACACATAACAAAACCTCAAATAATTGTCTTTAAATGTGAAAAAAAACCTCGGAACTAACAAGACATTTTGGTATTTTGTCATGATTGATAAATGTGATCGTACCTGTTTCTGAGAGGAATCGTTTCCAAATGAGGTATTCATGTGGGACTGAGGCTTGTCAGACTGCTCTAGAAAACCTGTAGTAGTACCATCTGCTGTCACGTGGGTCATCTGTGGGAGACAGAAGATAAGACTTTACAATAGAACTCTAAAATAGTCAGGATCTTAAACCGTGATCACAAATTAAAGTCAATAGAACCACCCAAGGAGGCCCAAGTACTACCAGCTGTACACACATCATAGTTTGACCGATGTAAAACCAACTTGTTTGCACACACACACATCTAGGGTCGGGGACAAGTCTCATGAGGACCTTTTCACACCCCTCACCATTCCTTCTTTATGGGGACCAATTCTATGGACTTTCACACATGATTAAACCCAACAGAAGTCACTCAAAGTGTATTATGGGGACATCGTAACGGTTCATTTGAAAGAAACATTTGAGTAAAAAGTCCTTGTCTGCCATGACCAAAAAAGGCTCAAATTATTCTCCTTCCACTAATCCACATACTGGATATAGTTTATTGAGGTACACATAACAAAACCTCAAATAATTGTCTTTAAATGTGAAAAAAAACTTTCTCAGAACTAACAAGACATTTTGGTATTTTGTCATGATTGATAAATGTGATCCTACCTGTTTCTGAGAGGAATCGTTTCCAAATGAGGTATTCATGTGGGACTGGGGCTTGTCACACTGCTCTAGAAAACCTGTAGTAGTACCATCTGCTGTCACGTGGGTCATCTGTGGGAGACAGAAGATAAGACTTTACAATAGAACACTAAAATAGTCAGGATCTTAAACCGTGATCACAAATTAAAGTCAATAGAACCACCCAAGGAGGCCCAAGTACTACCAGCTGTACACACATCATAGTTTGACCGATGTAAAACCAACTTGTTTGCACACACACACATCTAGGGTCGGGGACAAGTCTCATGAGGACCTTTTCACACCCCTCTCTGTTCCTTCTTTATGGGGACCAATTCTATGGACTTTCACACATGATTAAACCCAACAGAAGTCACTCAAAGTGTATTATGGGGACATCGTAACGGTTCATTTGAAAGAAACATTTGAGTAAAAAGTCCTTGTCTGCCATGACCAAAAAAGGCTCAAATTATTCTCCTTCCACTAATCCACATACTGGATATAGTTTATTGAGGTACACATAACAAAACCTCAAATAATTGTCTTTAAATGTGAAAAAAAACTTTCTCAGAACTAACAAGACATTTTGGTATTTTGTCATGATTGATAAATGTAATCCTACCTGTTTCTGAGAGGAATCGTTTCCAAATGAGGTATTCATGTGGGACTGAGGCTTGTCAGACTGCTCTAGAAAACCTGTAGTAGTACCATCTGCTGTCACGTGGGTCATCTGTGGGAGACAGAAGTTAAGACTTTACAATAGAACACTAAAATAGTCAGGATCTTAAACCGTGATCACAAATTAAAGTCAATAGAACCACCCAAGGAGGCCCAAGTACTACCAGCTGTACACACATCATAGTTTGACCGATGTAAAACCAACTTGTTTGCACACACACACATCTAGGGTCGGGGACAAGTCTCATGAGGACCTTTTCACACCCCTCTCTGTTCCTTCTTTATGGGGACCAATTCTATGGACTTTCACACATGATTAAACCCAACAGAAGTCACTCAAAGTGTATTATGGGGACATCGTAACGGTTCATTTGAAAGAAACATTTGAGTAAAAAGTCCTTGTCTGCCATGACCAAAAAAGGCTCAAATTATTCTCCTTCCACTAATCCACATACTGGATATAGTTTATTGAGGTACACATAACAAAACCTCAAATAATTGTCTTTAAATGTGAAAAAAAACTTTCTCAGAACTAACAAGACATTTTGGTATTTTGTCATGATTGATAAATGTAATCCTACCTGTTTCTGAGAGGAATCGTTTCCAAATGAGGTATTCATGTGGGACTGAGGCTTGTCAGACTGCTCTAGAAAACCTGTAGTAGTACCATCTGCTGTCACGTGGGTCATCTGTGGGAGACAGAAGTTAAGACTTTACAATAGAACACTAAAATAGTCAGGATCTTAAACCGTGATCACAAATTAAAGTCAATAGAACCACCCAAGGAGGCCCAAGTACTACCAGCTGTACACACATCATAGTTTGACCGATGTAAAACCAACTTGTTTGCACACACACACATCTAGGGTCGGGGACAAGTCTCATGAGGACCTTTTCACACCCCTCTCTGTTCCTTCTTTATGGGGACCAATTCTATGGACTTTCACACATGATTAAACCCAACAGAAGTCACTCAAAGTGTATTATGGGACATTGTACAGTTCATTTGAAAGAAACATTTGAGAAAGATTTTTAACATTTGAAGACAAAAAACGTTGTCATTATTGATAAATGTGATCCTACCTGTTTCTGAGAGGCATCGTTTCCAAATGAGGTATTCATGTGGGACTGAGGCTGGTCAGGGTGCTCTAGAAAACGTGTAGTAGTACCATCTGCTGTCACGTGGGTCATCTGTGGGAGACAGAAGGTGTAAGAATTTACAATAGAACACTTTAATAATCTAAAAGTCTAAAACAGTGCTCCCAATTTTCAGAACAAGCCCTATGTTTTAAAATACTGAAATATAGTTCTGGATCACCATTAAATAAGATGAGATAAACTTTACAAACATGTCCACTGTGAGATCTATAAAGGTCTAAACTAGTCTCCCTGAAGTCTACCTAAAGCCATGTCTACAGCAGAAAACTCCTAGCTCAAAGCCATTACTAAAACATTCAAACAATTTAAAATCAATTGAACCACCAGAGGAAGCCATTTCACACACTTCCATTCATTCTTGATGGGGACCAATAAAACGAAGTTTCAAACAAAATTCAAGTCAACAGCAGTATCTGAAGGGCACTTTTCGTATTAGGTTAGCAATAAGCAATTATTTTAATCGTGGGTTTACAACTTACTTTTTCTCTCCATGGGCAGTCATCCCCTCCATAATCATATGTGAGTTCTTCTCCTTCTTTTATGTCACGTAATGTAAACAGGCACAAGTGTGGCTTCCCCTCGAAGTCAATTCTTTTCATCTTACAATTTGGGTGGATGTGGTCATCATTAACGATACGCCCAAATGTGCCATCTTCTACTGATGCATCAATGCTGAAAATATAGAAAAGGCTTTAAACACAAATATAGTACATACAGTATATTGTGCTACAATCCCCATGCTTACATACTCAAAACTTAAATAATATATGATTATATATATATATATATATAAATAAATAATAAATTAAAATCATATAATACAGAGACAGCCAATTGTATCCAGTTTGTTTACTTTTGCACAGCCTACAATACTGGGCTTGCACAATTAATCAATATCCAATTGGCATCGCAATTTTAAATACTACAATTATCAAACCCCAAAGACTGAGATTTGTTTTTCGCTTTAGAAGTATATTTTGCTGACAATACGAGAGCTGGGACAATAATACAATAATATTGGTTATAAAGGGCAAAATTATATTTGCTAGGGATTGTATCCCTAGCAAATGGATGTCAATAGAATTGACATTCCTATTGTAGCTAGGGATGCACCAATACTGATATAGGCGCCGATACTGGCATCAGTACTCTTACTCGATAATATGACCCAATACCAGGAACCGATACTAGCCCCCACCCGGGCACCTGTGTGATGCGCCACAGCTTCTGCTCAACCACTTTGCAAGGGGAGTCGTCACGTGTGATGTTTGACACACGCAAGACTGTTTTAGACTTGGTTTAGAACAGGGGTATCGTTCATGCGTCCAGCCAAGAGATTTGACACAGCCCGCGGCTCACTTTTGTAAAAATATAATAATACTAATGAAAACATTTTAAACATCCGCGCCACAGCCAGCAGCAAGTCGAGTGCGTCTGTAGTGGCTCCACCAGAGCGCGTTCTGTGACTGACTCAGCCAAAAATACAGCACTTTGAGCGGAGAATTGAGAAGATAAATATGTCCAGCCCTGAGGAAACACCAGTCTGTTTGTGCCATGGATCTACCGGTTTGTGCCCACAGCGAGAGGTCAGTGATGCTGCGGCAATGACAAGCTACCTGAGTGCTAACAACATAGCAATAGCATTGCAGCCGCAAAGTGAGAGTTAAAGGCAGGTGTTGTGACAAAGCCATCATGGACCTAACCACACTGAAGATGGTTAAGCTGAGGTGCTGTGTTTAAGTGCTTTTTTCTATCTACCTACTTTACCTTTGTGAGCAAGTTTTCTCTGTAATGAGCTATAAAACAAAGCTAACAAACAAATATTAATATAAATATAGTTTAATGCCTTTACATTATTTGCAGTATAAAAAACTCACTGTTACATTTACATTTGTAACAGATTTATTGTTAAAACTGTGCGAGTATTAAAGGACAGTGTTTTAGAGGATGTTTTTAATTACATGTGTTTATGTGCACAAAAAGTTGGACTTAGTAATTTATTTTTTGGGGTATTTTTGTTGAACATCTTCTGGTCCGGCCCAGTTGAGATCCAATTAGGTTGTATTTGGCCCCCGGGCCAAAATGAGTTTGACACCCCTGGTTTAGAACAAGCAGTGCGGTGGCTGACACATGCGAGCAAACGTGCACGTGAGACTCCACATGAGCGGAGAGCGCGGATGCGAGAACAATGCAGCCACCAACGGCGCACTCAAAACATGAGCGCTTACTTAAGAAACTCCTAAAGTCATCCTCTATGTCAACTCCTAAATCATAAAGCTGTGAGGAGGACTGAATAGAGCGTAAACAGGTCTAAACCAGGATCTTATTGGCTTGAATCAGCCCCCCTGCATTCTTTTGTGGGCAAATATTAACATTAATATGTACTGTCCCTGCTTAAATAAATAAATAAATAAAAATAAAATAAATCCATTCTTATTTCACCGTCATATCTAATAAATCTTTAAAAATATCTTGAGCCTGATAGCAGTATGGTATTGTGCATCCTTGTATAAAAAGGATTGCAATTACAATTTCTGTCTGAAAAATTGCAATTAGGTTTTTTGTGCGAAATGTTTGTAGTGTGAATTCTCACCACCATGTTTTTCCTCTCCACTTAAATTCGAACAGGAAAACTGCACAGGATGGATGGTAGACTCTCTTCCGCCTTTCCAGTTCTTTGCAATCAATGAAATCTCCTCGATACTGTGCAACAAATTCTCCTTTGGCAAAAGGGCCTAATGCGAATAGACCCCGTCCTGTAAATAAAGAAAACTTTGAGTATTTTTCATAAAGAAAATGACAACTGACAATAGACATACCTTTTACTGCATCAATGAACTTTATATCCAATTTGGTTTTGTCACACTTGTTAATGACATGATGCAAGGCATCTTTTTCTGGGCTAATTCGTGGTGCCATTTAAATCTTCAAAAACTGAAACAACAAAATGAATTATTTTGATTTCACTAATATTACATTATAGCTATTGATTTCTCCAACTTTAATAACTTTCTGAGACAATTGTACTATTTTTTTATTTATCTAATCTGTTATGATACAGCTGTTTCCATCCAAATGTCCTCTATATCTAATATACTTTAATAATACATAATTAGAAGCCAAACTTTTACACTCAACAGTTAGTCAGTACTCAGGTAATATATTCATCCAGTACTTCAGTAGCTTTTCTTTTTACCTTCTACTTGTAGAAATTAAATATCTCTGCCATTTGACCCACTTCATTCTTAAAATAAAACTTAACTGCCAACTACTTGTTAGTAAGTATAGGCTACTACTATTTTAATAGGAAGTTTTAAATATATAATTCAGTCCCTGCATGTGTACTGAGAAAACTTTAGCTGCTACTTGAAAGTACCTCACACGAGTTGATTGCCATTCGAGCTAGTTGCTAATGCTAACAGGTTGTATACTAAAATCTTAGCTAATCTCGCTTCAAAAGGGAAACTATGCAAAGTAAATCACTGAATATGTACTTATTACACGGTTGATACGTTTTGCATGAGCATTGAACAGATGCAGTCTTTAGTTTAGCTACCATCAAAGAGTACTCAGATTCTTCAGCCTGTTTACTCTGACATTGGCCTGTTAGCAATAATTGGCGCTAATAGGCTAGCTCTATTCACTTACATTAAAGTTCACATATAGGCTTCTTCTAGTACATAGGAAGCTCTAATTATATAATTCAGTCACCACACGTTTACCGAGAAGACATCTGTTAGCTAGCTGAATGTGATATTAGAAGGGAACATTGACCCACGTGCTGTTTGGTAGAATCTGCCGTCCAAGCAAGTAGCCAGTGCTAGCGCGGACTAGCTGCTAATGCTAGCGCGGACTAGCTGCTAATGCTAGCGCGGACTAGCTGCTAATGCTAGCGCGGACTAGCTGCTAATGCTAGCGCGGACTAGCTGCTAATGCTAGCGCGGACTAGCTGCTAATGCTAGCGCGGACTAGCTGCTAATGCTAGCGCGGACTAGCTGCTAATGCTAGCGCGGACTAGCTGCTAATGCTAGCGCGGACTAGCTGCTAATGCTAGCGCGGACTAGCTGCTAATGCTAGCGCGGACTAGCTGCTAATGCTAGCGCGGACTAGCTGCTAATGCTAGCGCGGACTAGCTGCTAATGCTAGCGCGGACTAGCTGCTAATGCTAGCGCGGACTAGCTGCTAATGCAAGGGGGAACTAGCTGCAAATGCTAGCTCGGACTAGCTACTAATGCTAGCGCGGACTAGCTGCTAATGCTAGCGCGGACTAGTTGCAGATGCTAGCGCGGACTAGTTGCATTAGTTTGTACATTAAAGCCACAGCTGAGTCTTTTGGGTGTTTAACCCCCCTGTTTAGTCTGTATTAAATCCACACTCACCTGTCTCCCCTTGGATTGTGTGGCTTCTTCCAGGGATAGCATCTACTTCATCCTCCCTCTCTCTCTTTCTCTTTCTGCCACGCCCTCCATATTAACCCTGACCATGGAATAGCTAATACTTTTAAAAATTATTGTAATTATGGAAATGCACACTGTGCTATATTTAGCCTTTATAGCCTCAGTAATAGTACAAAAAATATATAAAAAAAAAATACTATTCACTCTAATATATTCATCACATTATAATAATAATAATAATACAATTCAGGCCACATTAGTTAATAAGCACTAACTTGGTTGCTATTAAATAACTTGCATATATACAATATTTGTTCTAAAATTATACAAAATTGTGCTTTCCAGTCTGTTGCATTTTAAAGAAGCTGAAAACACTCAATTCCAAGATCATAACTCTTGGGGACCAAGAAGTGGGCGGTACCAAATTATATATGCAAAGTGTGTGTGGAAACCAATGTGTCTTACCAGTCATTACCACCAGGGGCGCCAATGAGCAACCTCTTCACACACATTAAACATCACTTTAGGGCCATCTCTGAAACTTTGCCCAGCACCTTCTAAACAGCTCCCCCATTCATCTAAATGGTTTTCCTTATGGGGACCTGGTTTTTGGTCCTCCTAAGGAAACAGGTCCCCATGGCGTGACTGTGTTAACAGATTTCAGTCCCCACAACGTGATGATTACAAGAACACACACACCACTCATGCCACACACTCACACACACCACTCATGCCACACACTCACACACACCACTCATGCTACACACACACACACACCACTCATGCCACACACTCACACACACCACTCATGCCACACACACACCACTCATGCCACACACACACCACTCATGCCACACACTCACACACACCACTCATGCCACACACACACCACTCATGCCACACACACACCACTCATGCCACACACACACCACTCATGCCACACACTCACACACACCACTCATGCTACACACTCACACACACCACTCATGCTACACACACACCACTCATGCCACACACACACACACACACACCACTCATGCTACACACTCACACACACCCCTCATGCTACACACTCACACACACCACTCATGCTACACACACACCACTCATGCCACACACACACACACCACTCATGCCACACACACACACACCACTCATGCCACACACACACCACTCATGCCACACACACACCACTCATGCCACACACACACACACACCACTCATGCCACACACACACCACTCATGCCACACACACACACACACCACTCATGCCACACACACACCGCTCATGCCACACACTCACACACACACACACCACTCATGCTACACACTCACACACACCACTCATGCCACACACACACCACTCATGCCACACACACACCACTCATGCCACACACACACACACCACTCATGCTACACACTCACACACACCACTCATGCTACACACACACACACACCACTCATGCTACACACACACACCACTCATGCCACACACACACACACCACTCATGCTACACACTCACACACACCACTCATGCCACACACACACCGCTCATGCCACACACACACACACACCACTCATGCTACACACTCACACACACCACTCATGCCACACACACACCACTCATGCCACACACACACACCACTCATGCTACACACACACACCACTCATGCTACACACACACACCACTCATGCTACACACACACACACACCACTCATGCCACACACACACACACACCACTCATGCCACACACACACACACACCACTCATGCCACACACACACACACACCACTCATGCCACACACTCACACACACCACTCATGCTACACACACACACACACCACTCATGCCACACACACACACACACCACTCATGCCACACACTCACACACACCACTCATGCCACACACTCACACACACCACTCATGCTACACACTCACACACACCACTCATGCCACACACTCACACACACCACTCATGCTACACACTCACACACACCACTCATGCTACACACACACACACCACTCATGCTACACACACACACACACCACTCATGCTACACACTCACACACACCACTCATGCCACACACTCACACACACCACTCATGCTACACACACACACACACCACTCATGCCACACACTCACACACACCACTCATGCCACACACACACACACCACTCATGCTACACACACACACACACCACTCATGCTACACACTCACACACACCACTCATGCCACACACTCACACACACCACTCATGCTACACACTCACACACACCACTCATGCTACACACTCACACACACCACTCATGCCACACACACACACACACCACTCATGCCACACACTCACACACACCACTCATGCCACACACACACCACTCATGCCACACACACACACCACTCATGCCACACACTCACACACCAGAGGTGTGGACTCGAGTCATGTGACTTGGACTCGAGTCATGTGACTTGGACTCGAGTCATGATTTTGATGACTTTAGACTCGACTTGACCAAATATAAAAAGACTTGCAACTCGACTTGGACTTTAACATCAATGACTCTGACTTTCACTTGGACTTGCGCCAATTGACTTGCAAAGACTTGCGTAACCCGGGCCATTTTTACCTTTCTCCGCATCTCTCTTTCTATCTATGCCGTCTCTGAAGAAACAAAGCCTCGCGGTAGTTGTAGCGCTCGCGAGAGAGTTCGAACGTGAGTTCCAGGCAGTTCGCGCAGCAACACTTCCCTAAACAAGCGGACTGCATTCACCGGTGGGTGTGTTGTCTAGGGGAGCTGGAAATGAGCGAGCTGCAGATATTTATCGCGACCTAACGTCATATTTTGTTCTACAAACCGTAATTGATATGCTTTCACTACAGGCGCCTCATACAATTGAATCGACGCAGTTGTCACACTGTGTGCCGTGTTTTAAAGAGGAACTGGTGAGTCAAACTAGCGCTAGCCTGCGCTGCTCTGTTGGCTCTTTCTTATATTTTTCTGTGTGGGCGCCGAGGCCTATTATTATGAGTATGTTTTTGCTGTGCTCCTCCTGCTAAAGTTTGCATACATTAGATAGTTGTTTTGATTATGTGCACTAAGCTAGATTAATATTTGCACTATTGTTTATGGTGCATTGATATGAGAATCAGTGCTTTGACTGATTGAATTAATTTATATGAGACATTTTATTATGTAATGATATATTGGTAATTATGAGATATTACTAATGCTGGCCCAGTTCATACAGGCCGGGGTCCTTCCCCTCCATTGGTCCCTTCAGTCCTTTGGAACAATAACCACTACGGACATTAAACTGATTATATAGATACAGGTCCTAGCCCAATACTCATATTCATATATGCTGCACTTGCTACTTCCCATTAAAAACCCCAAAGATAAAAAGTATGTTGACACGGACTGCTCTGATTTTATGTGTGGTCTGTGCATGTGTAACTGAGCCTGCATCTGGCACAACATCCAATTAGATCACGTAGATAGTTTTGATTTATCAGCAGCCAACGACATGGAACAAACTGTTAGTCCATGGGTCAGAGACCAACGAGAATGCACCAGCAAAATGATTCCTAACATTATTTTGTTTGCCTACAAAAGTACGTGGAGACCAACAAGAAACAAATCGCGGTCAAAAAGACTCGAGAGGACTCGAAAGTCAAACCGTAGGACTTGGGACTGACTTGAGATTTGTTGGCCTTTGACTTGGACTCGACTCGGGACTTGCCTGTCTTGACTCGTGACTTGACTCGGGACTTGAGGGCAATGAATTGAGACTGACTTGTGACTTGCTAAACAATGACTTTGTCCCACCTCTGTCACACACACCACTCATGCCACACACACACACACACCACTCATGCTACACACTCACACACACCACTCATGCTACACACACACACACTCTTTATGGACAGATTGTTGTAATATACAGTAGTTATAATTTAATATGTGTATATATTCATACACACATGCATATAAACAGATACACATACACACACATATACATATGTATACAGTACACGTACGTATACATACACACATACATACAGTATATACATAGACATACAAAATACTGTCTTATACAGACAGACAGAAAGTTAATAATGTTAATACAATTTTATGTGGATTTGTTATCATAAACAAATACAGTACATATGAACACTATGTTGTCATTTATCTTTCAAACAACCATTTACAGAAAAATATGGCATCATTTTGCCGATAGTTCAAAATGCAATTAATTATGATTAATTCATTTTTAAGCTGTGATTAACTCGATTCAAATGTTTTATCGTTTGACAGCCCTACATTAAACATTTTTTGATGCACAAATTCATTTCTCTGAGAAGGTGGGGCGACGAGACACTGGATGCAAAAAAAAAATACTTAAAAAGTAATATTTCATACTACTTAGTAACAGTAATTGTGTTACATTACTTTTTTCATAATATGATTTAACAATCATCACCATTGTTTCCACATTCATAAAGATTCCTAATGAATGTGTGTTTGCTTGTTAGTGTTGAAAAGTAACCAATAAATCTACTAGGTGTTAATCTATTCAAAGTTATGCCTTGCACCACATGGTTAAAATGTAATTAACTACAGTTAAGCCTTTGAAACATCATCAGAGAGCCCCTTGTGATTACACAGGTTTTTGTAATTTTTTCATGTTGACTCCATCCAGGTTTAGAAAGCAGACAATTAATGGTAGAGGGAGAACTTTGTCTGCACTCTTAAGTCCAACATAACAATGTGCACACCATGTTATTTAGTTTATTTAGTATTTAGTCATTTAGTAATCGTTGCTGCAGAAGTTGATTCACGTTCCAAATGTCGTTTCATTTTCTCACATACTGTAACTATAACGAGAGTGTCGTACTGCAGCAGAACATCAGTATATTGTAGTTGTTAATCTGTTTAAAAGGATTTCCTTGAATTGAATAGAAGTATGTTCCTGTCTTAAACATTTTACTGAAACAAACTTCATGCAGAAATCAGCTTTTCAATAGCTGTAGTTTCAGTCGGCTTCTTGTTTGGCACCAGCAGACATCAGTGGGTGCAGGTGACATGGGTCGTAGTGGGATCAAACCCACGACTTTCAGGTCCAAAGACCCGTGCTGTAACAACTGAGCTACTGTTGCCCCACACACTGCCCATCACTAATATTTATTCATTTGCCCTCCTGCCCAAAGTTGTCACCAGCCCCCACTGCATGTGGCCGTTTTCTTGAGAAATGAAAAATGAGGTATGTCATGGGTGCTAAAATTTAAGTTTTTTAACTATTATTAATGCTGCACGTCAATAGTGAAACTCATATCAAGGGCCACGAGGAAGGATCTTACGGGCCACATGTTTGATATGCCTGCTCTTTGTGATTCTGGTGTGCATCACAAAGACGTCCTCTACACACCACATGAGCGGCGGTGTAGACAGTACAGGCCAGACAACTGCAATGTACCAGCAAAAGTCAGATATACGTGTTCCCCTATCTAATATGTAACACAAGTGTGGGAATGTGGTGTTGATCTAGTAGCCAAAGCCTATTTCCACAAGAATACTTTCCCACTTTAATGATATATTTATATCTCCAATAAAATAATACATTTTGATCTACAGCACTATCACCAATTACATTGCCTCCAACCAACATGACAACTGAGCCTCCAACCAACATGACAACTGAGCCTCCAACCAACATGACAACTGAGCCTCCAACCAACATGACAACTGAGCCTCCAACCACCAAGACAACTGAGCCTCCAACCAACATGACAACTGAGCCTCCAACCACCAAGACAACTGAGCCTCCAACCAACATGACAACTGAGCCTCCAACCACCAAGACAACTGAGCCTCCAACCACCAAGACAACTGAGCCTCCAACCACAGGTAACCCATTGGAAAGAATTGTTTCCAAAAGTGAGGGATCTAGTGTGCGGGGATAGTGTGACGGGGTGAGCCCGTCCCTAAGCACACTGCACCACTGAGAGCATGAGAGAAAACCACATTCATTAACTACTACTTGTACAAGGACTATGTTCGTAACATGTAGCAGGCGCTAACGCGTATTGAGGGTACACACTTGAGTTACTCAGGATACCCTGCAAGTTAGCCTCATTCTTCTCTCTAGCACATGAACACATTTCCTGATCAGTCTGTCAACCCTGGTTTTTAGACTCCTGCAAAAGTCAATGATCATCTCCTTGGTCATTAAGGCATTAAGGATTACACTCTCCATCGGATACTCGAGGGTTCATGGGAGTTTCGCCCAACCTGTCCACATGTGCTTTGTGGATTTGGAGAAGGCGTTTGACCGTGTTCCCCGGGGTGTCCTTTGGGGTGTCCTCCAGGAGTACGGGGTCCGGGGTCCTCTGCTAAGGGCTGTCCGGTCCCTGTATGACCACAGTCAGAGCTGCGTTTGCATCAACAGTAAGTCAGACCTGTTCCCCATGCATGTTGGCCTCCGCCAGGGCTGCCCTTTTTTGACCACAGGATTTCATCTCTGCTGTTTGCGCACGATGTTGTGCTGCTGGCTCCAACGAACCAGGACCTGCAGCATGCACTGGGACGGTTTGCAGCCGAGTGTGAAGCGGCTGGGATGAGAATCAGCACCTCCAAATCCGAGGCCATGGTGCTCGACCGGAAAAAGGTGCCTTGCCCTCTACAGGTGGGTGGAGAGGCCCTTCCTCAAGTGGAGGAGTTCAAGTATCTCGGGGTCTTGTTCACGAGTGAGGGAAGAATGGAGCGTGAGATTGACAGGCGGATCGGTGCAGCGTACGCAGTGATGCGGTCGCTGTATCGGACCGTTGTGGTAAAGAGGGAGCAGCGTCTGCAGTCAGAGCTGTATCGGACCGTTGTGGTAAAGAGGGAGCTGAGCCGAAAGGCAAAGCTCTCGATTTACCGGTCAATCTTCGTTCCCTCCCTCACCTATGGTCATGAGCTTTGGGTAATGACCGAAAGAACGAGATCGCGGATACAAGCGGTCAAAATGAGCTTCCTCCGCAGAGTGGCTGCTCCCTTAGAGATAGGGTGAGGAGCTCAGTCACACGGGAGGAGCTCGGAGTAGAGCCGCTGCTTCTCCACGTCGAGAGGAACCGGTTGAGGTGGCTCGGGCATCTGTTCCGGACGCCTCCCTGGGGAGGTGTTCCGGGCACGTCCCACCAGGAGGAGACCCCGGGGAAGACCTAGGACACGCTGGAGGGACTATGTCTCTCAGCTGGCCTGGGAACGCCTTGGGGTCCCCCCGGACGAGCTGGAGGAAGTGTGTGTGGATAGGGAAGTCTGGGCGTCTCTGCTTAGACTGCTGCCCCGCGACCCGGCAACGGATAAAGCGAAAGAAAATGAAAGGATGGATGGATGGATGAACAGGACTAAACACCAGCCTTTTTGAAGAGACGGGAAAGACTTGGGTTTGGATTCACTCGCTAAAGAATTCCACGAGACACGGTTATGACTTGTGAGCACCTGTCCATGCATAGACCTTCTATTCTACAGTCTATGATTAAATTAAATTACAAAAAAGAAAAAAAAATCAAAGATTAGGCACTGGTGTCATTTAAGTTTCTTTTTCCTCCTTAATTATATATATTTTTCTTTACAGCTGAGAATATCATTGCACATGTTAAAATGCAAATAATGACTTCTGGAAGCGTCAGCGAAGAAATTATTTTGGATTTTATCAAGCAGGTAAAAGTCATACTTAACAGTTATACTTGAAAGAAGCATGAAGTAAAGCAAACTAATCTCTTACAGTTTTTTAAAGATCAACTGATTGACCTGGATCCTTCTGTCATTATTAAAAAAATTGTTTAAATGTAGGCATTAAGCATTGTTTCTCAGTCGTTTGTGTGATTTAAGGCCATTGCCAAGGTAAAATGATGACTTTTAATGATTTAGTGTATGTAACCAGTGTGTGCAATGTGTCAGTGTGCAATGCAATTTAATATAAACCAGATATTGTGAATAAAGAGCACAAGTAGTTTAATCTTCATAAACTTCTTCCAACTGTTGAATCTGTTTGTGTAGTGTTTTACAATTATTTTCCCCATTTACAAATTTCCCCAGGTGAGCTGTGGATGTGTGTCTTGTGTCTGCATCTCTGATCAGACTGAGTCTTGGAAGATTTGCAGTTTTTCCATACTCTTCCGGTTCCTAGATGATGGAATCAAATGTGTGACATGTTCTAAGTTTGAGAGATGTATAGGAGGATCTTTGAGTGACGTCGTTGTTTATAGATTTTCCGTGCCGGTCACATGACTGGTTGGCAAAACAGCAGTTCAGTCTCATATACTTATTTGTAGCTTATACAATACACCAGCCATTCCCAAACTCAGTAACACCGAGGCCCCCTTAAAAATCTGACGGGTCTGCGTGGCCCCCCAAAATAATAACCAAGAAGACAACATTAAGAATAGGCTCTTCTGGTTATTTTATTTTGGGGAAATAGCCTCTGCTACAAACATTGTAATACAAAAATGATTACAGTGGATTATTCAAGTCAAATATTTGACGTTATTTAATGTTAAATTTAACATTAAATAATTATATTATTTTTTTTATGACCTCCCGCGGCCGCCCTGCAGTACCCTCGCGGCCCACCAGGGGGCCGCGGACCCCACTTTGGGAGACACTGCAATACACAATACAATGTATTCTTGTATAGCCCTAGGTCACAACAGAAGTCATCTCAGAGGACTTAACAAAACCATTGAAATCACCAACACAGGTCAGAGAATCAACAGTTAAAACACATGAAGAATATAAAGCACACACAGAAGAAAATGTCCATACATGTTGTAGAATGCTAAAGTGTCCTGATCATCACCAATCCTTTCTGTTGGACACTAACTGTCCAACAAGACCCTCCTGCATCCACAAGGAAAAACTCTTAAAAAACCCAGTGGGAAAAAGTGAGAAACCTTGGGGAGCACTAGGGAAACCCACAGGGAGGGAGACCCATATGAGAAAGGGATCCGCTCCTCCGGACGGACAGACTAATGATCCAGGACCTAAGCTAGCTACAGAACGTGGACCAGTGGACACTGAACGTGGAAAGGTCCGGTGCAGGACTGAAGCACTCCCAGGCGGGTCGGGCGGGGCAGTCCGCAGGTGTAGATGGAGGAGGCCAGGCTCAGAGATCCCGTCATCGTACCATGAAACAGACAATGGGACAACGGGTGAATAGCAATGAACAAACTACAGTCAAAATCCTAAAAATGCTAAACAGATAAAGTAGGAAGGAGGAGAGGATAGTGCTCAAGTTACCATACTTCTCCAGCAGGGGGCTCCCTATGCAGCTTGACTGACAGTCTGAGGAGTTTAGCCTTCCCTGAGTCTTACCTTCCTAGCCATATGCTAAACTAAAGAGGACTGTTTTAAACCTAGCCTTGAATAAAGAGAGCGTATCTTATCTTTATATCTCCTTTGATCTTCTTGCATTAAAGCAGCAGTAAGCAACTCGGTCGTTTCCGGCAGTTTCTTCTCGCCTGAGAAAGTTTCCAGGCTCGCCCCCGTCCCTACATCACACCACATGAACGTGCATCGTCCTCCGTGACTAGTACGAGTGATGGCAGCAGCAGATTCATCTCCGTCAGATCTACCCGTAAGTATTTTAAAAACAAACACTGGGAGTGATAACAGCATGAATATGTTGTTATGCGTGAGATAGCTATTTCATAACTTAGCTATAAAACCGAAAGCAGCTTGATGTTAGCCAGGATAGCATCACTAAGAAAGATAGAAACAAGAGAAAAACTATCTTTTATAGAAAAAATGCTGCTTTGCTAGTTGTTATAAGTCTGTAACACATTTCTGTTACAGTGCATATGAATTAGATGAATATGTGGGACGCACCAGGAGAGTAAGTAAGTAAGTAAGTAAGCTTTATTTATACAGCGCCTTTCACAGACCAAGGCCACAAAGCGCTTCACAGTTTAAACAGGTAAAAACAGACAAAATACAATTTAAAATGTGCATACAAAAAAATAAATAGAAAATATACATACAGTAAATATAATGGCCAAGACAACTCAGTGACAAGTTTAAAACAGCCGCAAGAAAATTATGTAAAAGCTTGCCCAAATAAATAGGTTTTTAGCTGACCTTTGAATGAATCAACCGACTCCATCAGCCGCAGAGAGCGCGGAAGATTGTTCCAGAGTTTAGGCGCAACAGCCTGGAAGGACCGGTCTCCCCTGGTCCCAAACGAGGAGAAACCACGTCACGTCAGGCCCAGACTCGGTGGCAGAGGCGCTGGTGTCCTGGGTTTACCTGTGGACGATGGCCGCTGTGTAACATCCAGTCTGTCAGGGTTGGGGTTGATAGATATGTATTTATAAGATTAGATCATTGATAACTTGCAATATTGTGTTTCTTCATTTGTAATGAATGACATGTCTTATTTAATACATATGCACTTTACAACAACAACAAAGCTTTACATGTAAGTAAGTAAGTAATGTTTATTTATATAGCACATTTTACAGACCAAGGTACAGACCCAAAGCACTTTACAATGTTCAGAGTCAGATATTGTTCCAATCCTTCCACACACGGTGATGACAGAAGCGAGTCCAGAACACACTGGACCATCAGCTCCAACACCATCATTCACTCTCTCATTTACATTCAGACCTATTGTGCATGTTTTTAGTGGTAGGGGAAACCGGAGCACCCGGAGGAAACCTACGCAGACATGGGGAGAACATGCAAACTCCACTCAGAAAGGCCCTGTTCCGACCGGGATTCAAACCCAGGACCTTCTTGCTGAGAGGCGAGAGTGCTAACCACTCAGCCACATAGGGGTTATTATTTACAAAGTAATGCATCAATATTACTTATTTCCTCACAATTTATATATTTGGAGTTCTTTGTAGACAACAAACACTCCAAAAATCAATAAAGTAATGTAACACTTAAACAAATAAAATACCAGTCATTTCTATGAGTTACGTTTCTGCAGTGATGCATTATGTGAAAGTAAAGCTGCGTCTCACTAAGCTGCCTTCTCAATGTCACTAAATGATTTATTGATGGAATCGACATCTGTGTTATGTGCTTATTGTAGAGAGAGTGAAGTCAAAGTCAAAGTGTATCAGAGCTGTACAGTGAGATGAAAAACAATCCCAGTAAAACTTGTCTGAAACATAAAAGTACTGTGTCATAACTAATTACTTTACACTGACTATTACACTGTAAAGAAACTTACCACTTTGAAAGCAAAGCTACAAGTAACATAGAATATATAAAGTAATCTCATAATGGTCCTTTCAGGAAGCACTGAACGCCCTCAGTCCAGAGAAGCTGACGACCAGACCCTCCCAGACCCTCCCAGACCGGGCCAACCGCCTCTGTGCGTCTGAGAAAAGTGCCAAGAGACATTGAAAATGTGCTGTCTCCAGCGGCCCCCACGCTGCATGTCCACGATGCATGTCCACGCTGCACGTCCCCACGGTGCATGTCCCCACGGGGGATGTCCACGCTGCATGTCCACGATGAATGTCCACGCTGCATGTCCACGCTGCATGTCCACGCTGCACGTCCCCACGGTGCATGTCCACGGTGCATGTCCCCACGGTGCATGTCCACGCTGCATGTCCATGCTGCATGTCCACGCTGCATGTTCACGATGCATGTCCACGCTGCATGTCCACGCTGCATGTCCACGGTGCATGTCCACGGTGCATGTCCACGGTGCATGTCCACGCTGCATGTCCACGGTGCATGTCCACGGTGCATGTCCACGGTGCATGTCCACGGTGCATGTCCACGCTGCATGTCCACGGTGCATGTCCACGGTGCATGTCCACGGTGCATGTCCACGGTGCATGTCCACGCTGCATGTCCACGGTGCATGTCCACGGTGCATGTCCACGGTGCATGTCCACGGTGCATGTCCACGCTGCATGTCCACGGTGCATGTCCACGCTGCATGTCCACGGTGCATGTCCACGCTGCACGTCCACGGTGCATGTCCACGGTGCATGTCCACGGTGCATGTCCCCACGGTGCATGTACACGCTGCATGTCCACGGTGCATGTCCATGGTGCATGTCCCCACGGTGCATGTCCATGGTGCATGTCCACGGTGCATGTCCACGGTGCATGTCCCCACGGTGCATGTACACGCTGCATGTCCCCACGGTGCATGTCCACGCTGCATGTCCACGGTGCATGTCCACGCTGCATGTCCACGCTGCATGTCCACGGTGTGCATGTCCCCGCTGCATGTACACGCTGCATGTCCCCACGGTGCATGTCCACGCTGCATGTCCACGGTGCATGTCCACGCTGCATGTCCACGCTGCATGTCCACGGTGCATGTCCACGGTGCATGTCCACGGTGCATGTCCCCACGGTGCATGTCCACGCTGCATGTCCACGGTGCATGTCCACAGTGCATGTCCACAGTGCTAAACATGGAGGATTACATTTTATCCCCAGGGGTCCTGCGGTTATAAAATATCTTTGTAGTTGCACTATTTCAAAATAAATTATTATGCATTCTGAATACATAATAATACAAAGAATGTATGTAGTTGTCATAAATTCAGAATAAAGCATCAGATAGATTTTTAGTACATGTAGGGAACTAATAATTGACCGGAGTTTACGGAGTCTCTCTTGGACTGTTTGAAGGATCTACAATCACGGATGTCTTTCAACTTTCTGAATCTCAACCAGGAGAACACTCAGGTAATTGTTTTTAGCCCGAGTAGTGGCCACACTCCCTCTGCTGACCTGGGGTCTCCACGAAGCCAGCGGTGATTAATCTGGGTGTTAGGATGGACGCTAACCTGAAGCTTTTTTCAGCTAAGGCAACTTACAAAAATAAAGCCTATTTTAACAAAGCAGCTTTTGTGACAACCCGCTTAGACTACTGCAATGCACCTCACTGTGGGCTGAGGCAACAGGCACTTTCTCGGCTGCAGCTCGTCCAAAGTTCTGCAGCTCAACTTTTAACTGGAACTCGCAGATATGAGCATGTTACACTGGTTTGAATATCTCTACACTGGCTTCCGGTGGGTTTTATTTACTTTAAAATGTTTAAATGGCCTGGCCCCCTCCTACCTCTGTGATCTTGTTCTGCCCTATGTTCCCTCTCGTGCCCTCAGGTCGGCAGATCCGCTGATGCTGGTGGTCCCTAAACAGGATGTAACTTCTCACATACCACTTTAGTACTTCCTCTGGTAAACACATATGCAAAGCATTTACATGTTGAAATACATTGAGAATAATGCATAATTTACACACTTTATATTCGTAATCTTCTCCTTCCCTGTTTGTAAACCGCTGCTCCTCGGTTCACTTGGCATATCCAGCTAACGCTAGCTACTGTGTTAATTTCTTCTAACGCAGAGATCTTGCTGGGGTTTATTACGGCTGGTATTTTGGAAAATGAGACATCCATGCCTCGTTTTGAGCGTTTCCCACAATTAAAAATGCAGTAAAACTCGGGCTGACAAAAAAAAAAAGTGTTTTGCTAAGTAGTCTTGCGATGCACAGACACCACTGCTTTGAAAGCATCTACTTTTTCCCACACGTATTTAGAAATAACCGCCTTACCTTTGAAGCTGAAGTGCCCCAACTGTGGGGCTTTCGTACTGCCCAGAGATTCTCTCAGCGTTTTCACCTTCTCAAAAGCAACTCCAATGTCTCATTCGTTGCCTACGGTGGTCAGACTCGAGTTTCTCCCTTTTCGTCGCACTCGAATAAATTCTACGTTTCTTTAATTTAGTTTGGGGTCAGGGCTGGAGTTTCAGCGCTACTTGAAGCCAGTCTCTTGTTATTCTCCGCTGTATCCATCCTCCCAAAGCCACCTCTCGCTCTGCAACTTCACTAATCACAGATACAGCTAGCGCTGCTACAGCCAAGCGTGAACGCGCATGACGTCATTACGCATTACGCTGCCCCTGGAAATTACGCAGGAAACTTGGGTGTTCGACCCAATCCCCGGTGATCCAAGATGGCGCCCTATTCAAATGAATGGCTTGTGCTCAGTAGCGCATGGCACCTCACGGAGACCGAGAGATTAGCTGAACTCGCCTGTATTTGGGCATCGTTTGGTCCTCCCGGTTCTGTGCAGTGGACAAGCTCCCATGATGCATTGCGCCAAATACGCGTGTGTGGCTCTCATGCACGTGCACAGAGGGGCTCGGCCGCGCTCTGACCAATCAGAACTGCTGATCAGATAAGCAGCAGAGCGGAGTCAGAGCGGGAAGGAAACGAGCAGAGTCTGTGGCAGTAAAGTGTGGATTTAAAGAAAACAGAAGGATTTAAGAACAAAAAAAGTTCAGGATGACAAGGGACACTAAAATCCTCACAGAATCCGACCTTTATGAAAGCTGTAGGTTCTCTGTCAGCCGTGGTCCAGCTGTTTTAGTTTACATTGAGTTCTATGGGACTTTTTTCTGGGTAGCCCACGTGAATTTAGTTTGTAGTACCACAGCGCCCCCTGTGGCAATAGGTGGCTGTCCCATGGGCACAGGGATTTTCCGCCACGTGCTTATTACCCACGATTCTTTGCGCGAACGCCATGTTGTGCATCAAAGCTTATATTGCACGTATCATTTGTCACGGATCATTTGTCCCCATGTCATATAAAGCCACAAATTTGGCCGAAGTTATTGATAGACTGGACATACAGTGCCTTACAGATGTGAGGCAAGATCCTTCTAGAAATTGAGAATGATCGGAGATTTGGATCCATATGAAATGCAGCGAGACCAGTGGACTTCGCCAGAAATGGTTTACTTTCACTTAACACTTTTACAATTGAAAAAAGGTCATGATGTATATGATGCAATATTTCTTTCAATCTTTGATTTATTTTGAACGAAGCAGTTGATATCACAGGCCGCAAATCACTTCTGTCTACCACCCTCCCCCTCCTCCTCCTCCTTCCCCTCCCCTCCTCCTCCTCCTCCTCCTTCCCCTCCTCCTCCTCCTCCTCCTCCTCCTCTCCTCATTCCTTTAGAGGAGATTGCTTTTTGGCCCATATATACATAGTATCACAGTCAAAGCTCTGAATATAAACCACACATCCATAGATGTAGCTCTTACCTGTTATGAAATGGTCAGAACAGAACTTATAGTGCCGTTTTTCGGGGTTAGGGTTGAATCCCTCTTGGTTGATCCTCGCCAACTAAAGGGTTCTTTTCTCCGTCAAGAGTGGCTCCCCTGGCTCGTAATAACCTTCGGAATGTCCCCACAATCTGCACGGTTACTGCACCCCCAAACGACGCAGGGAGTCGGCATGTTTTAGTGCAAATAAAGTGATGTGCTACGCTTTGTTTACCTACAACTGTCGGCGGCTTGACGCACAATATGGCAAACTGGAATTGTGGGTAGTGTGTGAAAAACCATCTATAAGCTAGTAATACCCTATCCAGTCATTATTATACACTGCAAAAAATGATCAAATATGAGATCATAATTACTAGAATCGAGTTTTTTTTAACTTGACTTAAGTTCATTCTGACTGTCTTAAAATGAGATTTGCCAATGAGACAAGCAATTTTGACTTGATTCAAGAACTATTGCTTTATTTTCTCATTCCAAGAGAGAAATATCTTGTATCTTTTTAAAACAAGATCATTTTTCTTGTTCCACTGGCAAATCTTGTTTTAAGGCAGTCAAAATGTGCTCAAATTTAGATACATTTAGCCAAATTTGAGCATTTTTTTGTCTTTAATTCTGTCATCTTTTGCAGTGTAGATCCATGGTTTGACTCGAACGCGCAAATTTCAAGCTTACAGGCATATAGAGGCAATTGCGGTGAAAAGGACAGGGCTCATTCTACGCACCAGGGCATTGCTGGAGAATGTATGTGGAAGAACATTTTATTTTGTATAGTTTTTTGTTTTAACTGACGCACATCGTTTTGATAAGATACAGGACAATTCCGTATTATATGGGACGGTTGGCAACCCTACCTGAAAGGGGCTTGCGAGCTACTGGTAGCTCATGAGCCACAGGTCGGAGACCCCTGCCCTAAACCTTCAAATCTGGTCAGTTATTAGGAGCAATGATGGACTCAGACTTACTGTACATTTTAAGCCACATCAAATTGCCAGTATCAACATTATAGTGTCTGGGCGGCACGGTGGCTGAGTGGATAGCACTCTTGCCTCTCAGCAAGAAGGTCCTGGGTTTGAATCCCGGTTGGACCAGGGCCTTTCTGAGTGGAGTTTGCATGTTCTCCCCGTGTCTGCGTAGGTTTCCTCCGGGTACTCCGGTTTCCCCTATCACTAAAAATATGTCCAATAGGTCTGGCATGCGCCTCCTGTACTGGCCCCTCCCATCTCTGTGTGGAGTGAGAGACAAATGAAGCTCATGCGGATGTTCAGACTGAAAGCCCGAGTGCCTGCCAATCTCACAGCACTGCCAGCCTCGAGCCTCAGCCAATCAAACAGCTCTGCCAGCCTTGAGCCTCAGCCAATCACACAGCCCGGCCAGCCTCCTGCCAACCCTCTGGCACTAAGCGGGCAGTTTAAAAGGCAGCCACACAAACAGCGCTTCCTGAAAGCTCTAAACAGCTCGTGTCATACAGTTGTTCAGTGTCAGTTTGTTTACGATTTACGTTCTGCTCCTCCGTCTGATCTTGCCATGTCTGACTCCGATGCCTCTCCGGGGCCCTCTCATCCTCTCCGCCCCTCGTCTGCTCGTAAAAGCGCCCGCCTGGCGTCCAGGGACGACGGGGCCATCCGAGCCTATCTTTCTGCTCAGGGAGTGACACCCGGTCCCGACGTGATGTCGCTCCAGCTCCGATCCATGTTCGACCAGCTCTCCGCCAGCCCGCCCTCTTCTCCGCCAGCTCCCGTGCTCCAGTCGGGCAAACGCCAGGGCAAGTCCAAATACACAAGGGCGAAACAAGCACGTCTCCAGACCCTCACGCCTGATTCTCGGGCGTGCGCGTCTCCGCGCACTCGCCTGTGCGCTTTCCCACGCCGTCTCCGGCGTCTCCCGGCTCCCCTGGCGTCCCTCCCCGGACCTTAGGCCGCGCCAGGGGCTCGTGGCCGTCTGCCCATGCTCCTGCTCGAGGGACCCGTTCCGCGGCGGCGCCCCCGGTCCCCGCGATCCACGAGACGTCTACGGTTTCGCCCCAGGACTCTTGCGCCCTGCAGCCTGATGCAATCCTCGCAGCCCTCTCTTCTGTCCAGCAGTCAATTGCATCTATTTCCAACCGCCTCGTCGCAGTTGAGTCGCGGCCCCAGGACCCGGCTTTTCTGCACCCTGCCTCCCCGCTGGTTTCTGCGGGGGAACCTGCCTTCCTCGAGCATACCCTGGCCTCGGCTCTGGCGGCCCCACTCTCCGGTAGGCCTTACATGAACTCACATGCTAATATATCTCCGCGCCTCCGGTCAAAAATCCTTGCAGGCCGGTATGTCAATTTGGTCTCCCTCATCCTCCCTTCCCCCGAGTGTGACAGGCAGGTCACCGCTTCGGACAAGTTCGCGGCTGTCATCAAGTCCGCGGACCCGCGCCTGTCTCGTGATCTGACAATAGGGGAGTTCTTGGTGGCATTTGGGATTTACCGCGACGTCATCTGCTCGCCCTACCCCGAGCGAAGGGCCGAGCTTGACTCTTATCTGGGCCTGATCGGGGACTTGGCACTGAAATACAGCGGTAATACATTCTACCGCTACCACGTGGCCTTCGCGTCCAGGGCAGCGGCGCTCATCTCCCAGGCCAACGTCAGGGTGAACTGGTCCGCTCTGGACACGGAGATCCTGCTGCTCTCCAGCGGGGGGGCCTCCGTGGTCTCCTGCTCCCTATGCGGCAACACCGGCCATCCCGCCTCTCTTTGCCCCCGCGTCCCGTTCAATGGACCCCGCGGGCGCTCTTCCACGCAGCCTTCCCCGCTTCCCCGCCGCCCCTCGTACAGGCCTTCATCCGGTGACTGGCGAGGCCGTGGGGCCGAGGTGGCCGACCCTGCCCCAATCTGCATTAATTTTAACATGAGTGTGTGTAATTATCAACGCTGCGCTTTTCTCCATGTTTGCAGTTTTTGCAGGGAGGCGCATCCGCGCTCTGTATGCCCCAGGCTGATAAGGAAAAAGGTCCCCGGCAAGAAGTCTTCCTCCAGGAATTAACCAGCTCGCATCCGTCTACGCCTGTCCTCGTGCCCCAGCTCGCTCGTGCCCTGCTGTTCCACCCCGATAGAGTTTTTGTTGATTTTCTCCTTTCCGGACTGTCCCAGGGGTTCCGCGTGGGCGTTAGGTCTCTGCCTCCCTCCTCCTATGTTTCCAGGAATCTGCGCTCTGCTCTTTCCGAGCCCAGGATCGTGACCCAGTTGCTGGCCCGGGAAGTGTCAAAGGGCTACGTCATAGGCCCGTTCGCAAAACCTCCGTTCCGACGCTTCCGAACCAGTCCACTGGGCATCGCGACCAGGAAGTACTCGGGCAAGAAGCGCTTAGTGTTCGACCTCTCTCATCCCCGATCCGGGCCCGTTCAGAGCGTGAATAGCCTTATTCCTCCCGAGCCATTCTCCCTGCAGTATGCCACCGTGGACCATGCCATTAGGCTCGTTAAGTCTTTCGGCAGCGGAGCCTGGCTGTCCAAGGCCGACATTACAGACGCATTTAAGATCATGCGCATTCACCCCTCGCACTGGCACTTGTTCGGGGTTAAGTGGGACGCACGGTTCTATTTCGCAGTGCGCCTCACTTTCGGGTGCAGGAGCAGCCCGGCCCTATTCAACATGCTGTCGGAGGCCCTCTGCTGGATCCTGTTGAATTGCGTGCGGCTGCCTTCGGTTCTTCACCTTTTGGATGATTTCCTCCTGGTCGACTCTCCCGCTGACAGTTCCGGCGATTCCCTTAAAAAACTCCGGCTTGTTTTTTCTGCCCTCGGGGTCCCCCTGTCCGCAGAAAAGACAGCAGGCCCCTCGACCCGCCTGGACTTCCTCGGGATCTCACTGGACACGCTAGGGATGAAGGCCTCTCTCCCACCGGAGAAGCTGGACAGATTCGCGCGATCTCCCGGTCAGTACTGTCATCCACGTCACTGTCTAAACGCGAGCTACTCTCCCTGTTAAGGCGCGTTCAGACCAAAAGCTTCAAAAAGCTTTTGACGCGCTTCAACTGACGCCGGGATAGTTTTGTCATTTTGGTGCTTGAAGCTTTTGACGCGAGTGACGCGCCTGACGCCGGTGGGAGGAGCTTCTCTGTTGTCTGTTGTCAGGACAGCGGTGGATTTTTCAATGAGCAGCGAGCATTTATTTGTTATATAAAGCAAAATAACGTTGTTGTACGGCTTCAACAAAACATGTTCTGGGTTCACCACAGACTTGACAGGCTGCAGTGTTTGCAGAGTTCCGTCATTTACTCCAGGAGCTGCGTACGGAGGAGTCTCGCTTTCAGCGGTACTTCCACATGTCACTCGCCCAGTCTGAGTTCTCAAACCCCGGAGCTCGCCTCTCCCCGGCTCTCGCTCGCCTCTCCCTGCCTCTCCCCGCCTCGCTCTCGCCTCTCCCCGCCTCGCTCTCGCCTCTCCCCGGCTCACGCTCGCCTCTCCCCGCCTCGCTCTCGCCTGTCCCTGCCTCTCCCCGCCTCGCTCTCGCCTCTCCCCGCCTCGCTCTCGCCTCTCCCCGGCTCACGCTCGCCTCTCCCCGCCTCTCCCCGGCTCTCGCTCGCCTCTCCCTGCCTCTCCCTGCCTCTCCCCGGCTCTCGCTCGCCTCTCCCTGCCTCTCCCCGGCTCTCGCTCGCCTCTCCCCGGCTCTCGCTCGCCTCTCCCTGCCTCTCCCTGCCTCTCCCCGGTTCTCGCCCGCCCGGAGCTGCCTTGCTCTGAGCCAGACTCATCGTCAGCCTGTTCTTATTTTAAATAAACTACGTTTACTACACAGCATGTGTACAATGATTTTTGTTACTCAGAACGTTACTACTCATACAAATAATATTACTAATAACAATAATGACAATAAAACAGTAGCAGCAGATACATGACTTCTCTTCATGACAGAGACAGACCCTCTGCTGCTGCTGCTGCTCGTCTCCTGATTGGTTGAAGCCCGCGTCAAAGCTTCAAAAGCTCAGCTTTGCTCAGCTTCGGCGTCAAAGGGATTGTTTTGATACGCGAGCGTTTCGCGCGTCAAAAGCTTCAAGTGAGCGCGTAGTACGCGCGACTCTTGAAGCTTTTGACGCGCGTCAAGTGACGCCGGGCCCCTCGGCTTCACCTGACGCGCTTCACCATTCACTTTCAATGCAAACCTGACGCTTTTGACGCCGAAGTTAAGTCCGGTGTGAACGCCCCTTTAGGCCACTTAAACTTTGCAATGCGCATCGTCCCGCAGGGCCGGTCGTTTATTTCTAGGCTCCTCGACCTCGCCTGTTCCGTGCCCTCACCGTCCGATTCCGTCATCATCGACGACAGGTGCCGCTCTGACCTCGGGTTCTGGTCTCATTTTCTCGACCACTGGAACGGTGTTTCTTTTTTTTATGATGATATCATCTCCTCCTCCGATGATCTCTGTTTCTGCACGGACGCTGCCCCGTCCGTGGGTTTTGGGTTTTTTTTTCCAAGGTCAGTGGTTCGCTGGACACTGGCCCCAAGACTTCCCAAAGGAAGAATCTTCGGCGCTGTTCGAAATCTTCCCAATAGCAGTAGCATGTTCTCTGTGGAGCCACGTCTGGCAAAGGAAAAGAATTTCTGTTCTGTGTGATAATCAAGCAGTGGTGGACATAATAAATAAAGGCCGCTCCGCTTCCCCAAAAATCATGTCGATTTTAAGACGCGTCACCTGGCTTTCCGTCATTAATAATTTTATCGTTACTTCGTGCCACGTCCCTGGTTATTTAAACGTCATTGCAGACTCACTTTCTCGCTTTAAATTTCAGGAATTCCGGCGACTGCCCCTCAGCCCTCTCGGAGCCATGCGTCATCCCTCCTATGGAATTCCTCTCCCTGGATTAGCTCCGTCACTTCGCCCTCTTCTCTCTTCCGCCGCTTCCTACATGAAATTAGGCCTCTCTACCTCTACCCGTAAAACCTACAACTTCGCATTGTCAGTCTACGCTAAATTTTGCAGCTTCCATAATATTCTCATCATTCCTCTCTCTCTATCAACAATATTTGCGTCTTCATAGTTCACTGCTCAGAAATCCTTGCTTTCAAACCCGCTTACATACGCGTCATACTCTCTGGCCTTCAGTTCCACGCCCGTTGCCATAATCCCTCTTTTTCCTCTATTGTTTGAAATCAACCTATCAAACTCCTACTCAAAGGCATTACTAACCGTTCTCCACGCTCCCCCGACCGTAGATTGCCCATCTCCATTATCATCCTCCAGCGCCTTCTCTCCGAGTTACACTCTCCTAAATATTCCCAGTATTTAGCCTCCCTTCTGTCCAGCGTGTCGCTTTTTTTGGATTTCTCCGCGTAAGCGAATTCGCCTCTGCATCTGCTACTTTTAATCCTTCCCGAGACCTGGCCTTTTCTGATCTTACCGATTACCCAGATCATTATAATATCCACCTCAAACACTCTAAAATAAAAGGCGCCTGCAACATCGTCATCGCTCGCTCGCCCAATCGGTGTTGTCCGTATAAAAGGATGTTAGAATATTCTCGCCTTCGCTCCAGGAGAAAAGATCCAGCCGGCCCGCTCTTTCTCACCCCCGAAAACAACATCATGTCAGTTCAATGGTTTCGCGCTCACCTTAAATCCCTACTGGTCGCCTGCCATCTCTCTCCACTCCAGTACACCAGCCATTCATTCAGAACAGGCGCTGCTACTCGTGCGGCCTCGCTGGGCCTTCCCCACTCCTCTCTGCAGCAGCTGGGGCGATGGTCCTCCTCGGCCTTCTCATCATATATTAGACCGGACACTGGGTCCATACTGTCCGCTCAGCGCTCCCTCTCTTCAATCTAAGGTAATTATTAAATACTCTGGTGTTGGCTAGATTACTTCACGTAAAGCATTCACGACATCTGTTTCATTTCAAACCAGACATACATATAATCACTTTGTCTTACATCATACATTCATGCTCACCGCAGCGCTCTGTGCAGAGAAGCTTCTCTGTATAAACCCCTACGGCTCACGCTATACATGCAAATCACGAAGCGGCCTGCGCGCGAGAGGCAGCTCCGCACGCCCCAAGGGCCCACGCTTCTACACGCATAGTCATTACAGAGCGTGCGGACTCGTCTTCATACGCTGACTCAGTCATGCTCTAAGATAGCAGATCATGTATGAGAAAGCTCTCTACATTGCTGCTCTACATTCTCAACACGCAGGGCCTGCATCAGCTCTGCGATTACACGCATTTACTCTTCATTTCACGCATCCATCACGCACGCTTGACCACTCAGCCGCTCAATTTGCGAGTAGCTATCCCCTCAGATCCCCTGCGGCTCACGTCATACATGCACCCTCACGAAGCGGTCCGTGCGCGAGAAACCCTCCGCACGCTCCAAGGGCCAACGCTTCTACACGCATAATCATTACAGAGCGTGCGGATTTGTCACCCCCGCATATTCTCTGTATCCTATTCATGCAATTCTGCTTCCAGGCAAAGCTGCCTCCATGCAATGCTGCCTCCATGCAATTCTGCCTCCATGCAATTCTGCCTCCATGCGATGCTGCCTCCATGCGATGCTGCCCCCATGCGATGCTGCCCCCATGCGATGCTGCCTCCATGCTATGCAGCCTCCATGCAATTCTGCTTCCAGGCAATGCTGCCTCCATGCAATTCTGCCTCCATGCAATTCTGCCTCCATGCGATGCTGCCTCCATGCGATGCTGCCTCCATGCGATGCTGCCCCCATGCGATGCTGCCCCCATGCGATGCTGCCTCCATGCAATGCTGCCTCCATGCTATGCTGCTCCAGGCAATGCTGCCTCCATGCGATGCTGCCTCCATGCAATGCTGCCTCCATGCAATGCTGCAAAGCACACACACACAGAATAAAAATCGCGAGACACAGTGAGGCACATATAAAACTCTTAAAAGCATTATTAAGACGCTACGATGGAGCATAATATCTAAGCAAAATCTTAGAGTTATTTGTAAATCCCCTAAGTTTCCACAGAAAGTATAGAGGCTGAATAGAATTTTATTCCCTTTTTCTCCCTTTGCCTTTTTATTGATCACACCCCCTCAATAGACTCTTTTAACACATTCACCAAATTTCAATGGAAACTGTTTTGTTTTCAATACTTAAGTATTTAATCAGATTTAAATCAAAATCTCTTAATCTCTCTCTACCTGGTCCCTGTCATTCTTTCCATTAAAGGTCATCCTGGTCCCTTTGTAGAAAAAGCATGTTTTCACCCCACGCTTCAGAGTACGTATGGTGTTTGATGCCAGAGAGCATTTTGATGATCCAGGGAAGCATTGAAAGAATATCCTTGTGTTTGGAGGAGCAATTGTTGCATTTTATGCATTTTTAATGTATTTTATTTTTTACCAGTTCTTACACTTACTTACTTTTCATGCTACTTCCTTTTTTTATTTAGAGTAAGTTTTGTATTTCAAATTTTAGTTGTTTTACGTTCTCGGGTCTCTTTTATATTCAAAGTTTGTATCAATTTAACTGTTGCAAAATGTTGTAGTACTTTCAGTGTTTTCATTTATTCCAATGGGATTTTAATGTATATTGTTTTGTATACCAACACAAATCATGAGTTCCAAAAGTAACTTATTAGTCTTGGTGTATTACAATAATGTGTAGAATGCAGTAACTCACTATAATTCCCATTCACTGTATGCTTGTCATGTGCACATATGTCACTGCTGCTGTAAATGGTCAGGATCATTACAATGTAAACCTCTTATTGGGGTCAACCAATGAGCATGTAAGATGTAATTTGTTCAGAAAGTACGCATTGACTTTTCACAAGCAAATGAAAAAAAGCAAAACAAGCAAAATGCTAATATAACTTTTTGGACATTTCAGGCTTACAATTTGGCCGTGAAAATGAAGAGAAGAAGAATTTCATTCATTGTTCCCTTTTATCAGATTGACGAAAAGAAAGCATGATGAAAAATGCCCCCATGGTATTACAATGTTCCGGCTCTGCCCAAACTACCAGCTTCCTGTCTAGGTCTCGTCTGAACAAAAAACGATTACAGTAAAATCCAGTTTGATTTCATGGAGGGCGGCTGATGTGCATTTGGAGCAGAACCAAGACTTGAAGAGTTTCCCGCTTGGGTAATCAGCTGACGAAATGTGTAACGTCTGCCTGTGTGATAAACAGTGGGAGGTATGAGAGCATGGAGCAGTCTGCCTTCTGCCTTCACCAACCTGCAGCTGCATAGGGCCTGTGTACTGTAATCAATAGGGCTGTCAAACCATTACAAATGTTTAGTTGATTAATCGCACAGAAATGGTGAGTTAACTCATGATTAATGCCATTTTTAACATTCTATTTAAAATCCACTCCAATTGAAGTTAAATGAGATTATCAAATGTAATGACACATTGTCATTCAGACCAAATGTACTTAAGTCTGTTAGATTTGCTCACAACCTTTTACCTTTGCCATGCGAATGTCATGGCCGAGGAAGTTGGCTAGTATGTCCATTTCATTCTCTTTCATATTGAGAACTGTAGACATAGTAGCTATGTGCTTTCTAAGTTTGGTTGAGGATAGCATCTCTGGATGCACCGCACCACATTCTTTGGCTACCTGCCGTAGGGAGTCTGATCCCCTGATGTGGGTGTCTGCGCCCGGGCGGGAAAAGAAGTATGGGTTATGGTCAGAGATGGAACAGGCCCTTCTGTTCTCCACCAGCACCTCCATCCAAGCAATCATTTCAGGAGTCAAAAGAACCGGCACTTTCCCACTTCTTCGGAGGTTTTTAATAAATAGTTCATCAACACAATGCTCCATTTTTGAGTCACATTCAAGAATATCTGCTTTCTGAGGCTATGGCCGAGTTTGAGGGCCAAGGATGGAGTCTTGTATTGATTTGTTTCCTCATCATATCCAGCCACAGACCTGACTGCATCAATCACATGGTTAAAGTTGGAAGGAATAAAGAAATCCTTCATTGTTTTCAGTTTCCCTGCGGTTTTTGTTTCGTTAATTAACCTACCGACTTCTCTCATTTTCTGCCTAATGTAATCATGCTTAGTCTTATCATGCCCGTGTTTTAAGTACAGGTGCTCTCCGAGTCTCAGAATCCCCTTTTCTGCTTTGACAACACCCGTGACCTCATCCTGATGCATTGCCCAAATTAAAGAGCACAGCTTTTTGCTGATGCCCTCCGGTACAGGCTGGGCTAGGGAGCAGAGGGACTGGACCCTATGACCTGTTAAGGGGCTCTTGACTAAGCTGCACAAATAACAAATAATTAGTAATAATTCTATATAACAATTTGAAGTCATGACTTGTAGTCAGCACTTACCAGTGGTTTGTAAGCGTGCGCTTCAGTGTGCTGCTCTGTGATTGGCTGCAGCCTAATGAACCACACACTTGCACCTTTTCTAGCCTGACACCTGATTTCCTCTGTTGTGCTGCTCCATGATTGGCTCCAGCCTCTGTTGTGCTGCTCCATGATTGGCTCCAGCCTCTGTTGTGCTGCTCCATGATTGGCTCCAGCCTCTGTTGTGCTGCTCCATGATTGGCTCCAGCCTGCTGGACTGAAATTGCCCCAGTGTGCCCCTCCTTGATATTCCGCAACCCACCACCAGGGTTCCGACACATAACACACTTTTTTCAGGAAAGTAAACCTCCAGGGGTCCTTTCCATATTTTTACAGAGACTGCATAAGGACTGTTAGAAAAGCATTACCCATTGATTATTAAGCTTGGACCAGTGGGGTCCGGTGTTCGGGCCCCACCACGTAAAACCAGTCCCCATGACGTGAGTGGAATCTCAGGTTATGGAACCCACCAGGAGTTGAAAACAAGTGCACACACACACACACATTGCTCTGATGCAGTGCTGTGTAAGTCAGTAAGTAATCTTTATTCATAAACCGCCTTTCACAGAACAGAGTCAAAAAGTGGTTTACAATTGTTATTTTTGGGCACTTGTCCTCTCACTCCCATAGACTGTATATATTAACGGAGTCACACCTATCTATGTCAGCGCACGTCATTTTGGACACTTTTGAGCTGGGACCCTCCCCATGTGGGCAAGTGTGAGATGTGTCTTTCCCTAAACAACACGATTTGTACTCGGGTTGTTAGCTACAGTAGCAGAGCGTAAACAAGAAGAGAAACGGAAACTCAACCAGGACAACGAGGTCGTCGCTGAAGTTAGTATTAGCGCCACCAGCTGGACCGAGTGTTGTACTGCAGCACAGTTAGTCTGGCACGTTTGCGAAAACACCGCGGGCCGTTTTCACACCCCTGTGACAACGATCCGGGCCACTTGACCTAGTTTGTTTGTAAAAACCTATGTGACAGTGCCCTAAGTGTCCTGCCCTGCACAGCTTCATAGGTCTGACAGGATCTGGCTTCCGCAAGCGAGTATGGCCACATAATATGTAACTCCTGCTGCTATTGTTTGCTCCAACTGCATTATGTTTTATTCGTACAATGACAATATATGGTAATTTTGTATTAATCTTGTATTGCTATTTCTATTGGCCTTAAAACACATTATGTTTGAGGGGATATATTACCCTGTCCATCTAGGTATGAAATAAAGAAAGGTAAATCTTTATAATATCATATTATCCTACTAAGCAGCCATATCCATAATAAATGTCCTGAGGGTGTTTTGAACAGGTGGTGAATCTTGTCTACTGCATGAAAAGGACTATGGCAGGTCTCTGAGGATATTGGCAGGTCTGAGTAAACAGATGCTGCATCATTGGCAGTTCATTTAATTCACCAGGTTAGGCTGGAAAATAACTGCAATTATACCACCGTCTAAATTATGTCCAATATGGAAGTGCAGCTGCAATCAGTCTTCAGACGTCCTTGGGAATAAATTCAGAGCTAAGAGTTTCCATGAATATTTAGTCGACCAAGTTTTTTAACAAGTGAAATCTGTCTTTTTATGAATTTCAAAATGCCAGAGTGCAGTTTTTACATGATTAAAAGCAAAAAGAGTTGCCAAAATGTGGAAATTACAAAGTTGTGTTCCCAAGGAAAAGGGGTTGTATAACTTTGTGCTTTTATTTAATTAATTTAATTTATTTTTAGTTTATTAATATTTGTAATCCATGAGTGGCATGTCTGTGTAAGGTGAATCCATTACAAAAAGGGTGTGGTCTGCGCACGCACATGGAGTGGTTGCAGCGAGTGGTGACCGGCAGGTTTGTCTGGGAGCATCAAGTAGTTGCTTGTTGTCTAGCCTTTCATTCCTGGCTCCCTGCCAAAGCTGAGTCTCAAAAAGTTTGCTCCCGACCCTGAGCAGCAGCTGGGACGAGCTGGAAATCCACACCAGTTCTCCCCTTCCTCTCGCTGGCCCATATATAAATTAGTTCAATTCAAGGAGATGAATGTCCAAAAAACACTAGAGCGCTAACCATGTGGCCTTCTACCTCTAAAACCGTGTCTGCAGGGCGTGATCTGCCGCTGGGGGCGCATTAGGTCAGTCTCGGGACACATGGACACTCTCTAATCATCCTTTGTTTAGATTTGTTGTGACGGTTTAATGAGTTTATCTTGAATTTGTATACACTTATTTTTAATTTTGCATGTTTTCAGCATGGCTATTTTTTATTTTTACTTTATTTGCATGGCTTGTTTTTGTTGCATGATTTGTTCTACATAATTTACTGCCTTTTGCATTTTGTCCTTGTCCAATAATTTGCCACAGTTTGAAAAAAATCTTAACCATTTATTGCAATAGGCCTAAAGCATTTGAAAATCTATTAGTATAGAAATAAATATAAATGTTTTATCCATCCATCCATCCATCTTCTTCCCCTTAATGCATTTCTGGGTCGGGGGGGGTGGCCAGAGCTGCCGCCCAGTCCACAGAGCACCAGCCCCTCACTGATCCTCCTGCAAGTGGTGAGTCCACAGGAGCTGAGATCTTTCAGTGGGGGCTTCAGGCAAAGTGGGGTTAAGTGTCTTGCCCAAGGACACAACGACAGCAGTCATCAGTGGGAGTCGTGAAGTAGGTCTTACAGTGGGCTCGAACCCACGACCTTCAGGCTCAAAGGCCAATGCTCTACCAACTGAGCTACTGTCGCCCCCATATAAAATTATATATTTTCGTAAATACAGTGCCTTGCGAAAGTATTCGGCCCCCTTGAACCTTTCAACATTTCGCCACATTTCAGGCTTCAAACATAAAGATATAAAATTTAATTTTTTTGTCATGAATCAACAACAAGTGGGACACAATCGTGAAGTGGAACGAAATTTATTGGATAATTTAAACTTTTTTAACAAATAAAAAACTGAAAAGTGGGGCGTGCAATATTATTGGGCCCCTTTACTTTCAGTGCAGCAAACTCAGTCCAGAAGTTCAGTGAGGATCTTTGAATGATCCAATGTTGTCCTAAATGACTGATGATGATAAATAGAATGCACCTGTGTGTAATCAAGTCTCCGTATAAATGCACCTGCTCTTTGATAGTCTCAGGGTTCTGTTTAAAGCACAGAGAGAACCATGAAGACAAAGGAACACACCAGGCAGGTCCGAGATACTGTTGTGAGGAAGTTTAAAGCCGGATTTGGATACAAAAAGCTTTCCCAAGCTTTAAACATCTCAAGGAGCACTGTGCAAGCAATTATATTGAAATGGAAGGAGTATCAGACCACTGCAAATCTACCAAGACCCGGCCGTCCCTCCAAACTTTCATCTCAAACAAGGAGAAGACTGATCAGAGATGCAGCCAAGAGGCCCATGATCACTCTGGATGAACTGCAGATAACTACAGCTGAGGTGGGAGAGTCTGTCCATAGGACAACAATCAGTCGTGCACTGCACAAATCTGGCCTTTATGGAAGAGTGGCAAGAAGAAAGCCATTTCTCAAAGATATCCAATAAAAGTCTCTTAAAATGTGCCACAAGCCACCTGGGAGACACACCAAACATGTGGAAGAAGGTGCTCTGGTCAGATGAAACCAAAATCAAACTTTTTGGCCACAATGCAAAACGATATGTTTGGCGTAAAAGCAACACAGCTCATCACTCTGAACACACCATCCCCACCTCAGCTGTAGTTATCTGCAGTTCATCCAGAGTGATCATGGGCCTCTTGGCTGCATCTCTGATCAGTCTTCTCCTTGTTTGAGATGAAAGTTTGTAGGGACGGCCGGGTCTTGGTAGATTTGCAGTGGTCTGATACTCCTTCCATTTCAATATAATTGCTTGCATAGGGCGACAGTAGCTCAGTTGGTAGAGCATTGGCCTTAAGCCCAGAAGGTCGTGGGTTCAATTCCCACCTCTGCACCTTCTCCACCGACTCCCACTGATGACTGCTGTCGTTGTGTCCTTGGGCAAGACACTTAACCCCACTTTGCCCAAAGCCCCCACTGAAAGATCAAGGCTATGCTCACACTCAGAGAGCAGCCGTCCTCCTGTGGACTCACCACCTGCAGAGGGTCAGTGAGGGGCTGGTGCTATGAGACTTGGGTGGCATCTCTGATTGCCACCCCCCTGACCCAGAAATGGATTAAAGGGTAGAAAATGGATGGATGGATGCTTGCACAGTGCTCCTTGAGATGTTTAAAGCTTTGGAAATCTTTTTGCATCCAAATCCGGCTTTAAACTTCTCCACAACAGTATCTCGGACCTGCCTGGTGTGTTCCTTTGTCTTCATGGTTCTCTCTGTGCTTTAAACAGAACCCTGAGACTATCAAAGAGCAGGTGCATTTATACGGAGACTTGATTACACACAGGTGCATTCTATTTATCATCATCAGTCATTTAGGACAACATTGGATCATTCAAAGATCCTCACTGAACTTCTGGACTGAGTTTGCTGCACTGAAAGTAAAGGGGCCCAATAATATTGCACGCCCCACTTTTCAGTTTTTTATTTGTTAAAAAAGTTTAAATTATCCAATACATTTCATTCCACTTCACGATTGTGTCCCACTTGTTGTTGATTCATGACAAAAAATTAAAATGTTATATCTTTATGTTTGAAGCCTGAAATGTGGCGAAATGTTGAAAGGTTCAAGGGGGCCGGATACTTTCGCAAGGCACTGTATAATTGGTAAAACTTGAATGAATGTAATATATTACATGTTGAATACATTTTAAAAATAAAAGTATCCTAAATATATGGAATACAGTTACTATTTTTTCTAAAGTAACGAAATACTATACAAAATACATTTTAGGTCACGTATTCAGTATTCTGGAACTAAATACCTTTTCTAAATACCATAATAGGGACACCAACACCAACATCCAGGGTCCTCCTCCCCTGACTCAGGGTTAGGCTGCTGGCCTTGATTCTAAGTCCACAGCAGGCATCCTCAGCGCCTGGAACTACATCCTCTCAGAAGGGAAAGCTTGGATCAAGGGCTGACTTCCAACACTCCTTTTCAGTCAGATATTGTGTAATTATTGTTTTTAGTTATTAGTTCACTTAATTAAATCACTTAAATCTTTCAGGAAATTATGTAAGTATCAAATCATATTACATTTTATCTTATCGTTGGCAGAATATCGTCATATATATCATATTATGAGCTGAATATTGACTAGATAATGAATGTTTTTTTTTTGTTATTAAAAAAACCACTTACCGTTCAGGTTCATCCCAAAGTTTGACCCTCATTAACAGCATGGAATGGACCGTGCTGGAGGTAAAGTGAGGCATTCTCGCTCGGCAGAGGACGTCATACAGACAGGTAATAACTGCAACATATGAAGCTCATTTACGAGAGCCTCAAGACGGTCTCAACCCGCTGAGTCCACAACAGGGATTTGGGTCAAGTTCAGCATTAGACGGAAGGATCATGGGATGCAGGTTTTCACCTGATAAGTGAAAAATCTCTTCTAAAAGGAACGCAGAAAAACTAATCCACACTATGGAGGACCAAAACTGTCAAAATTCTAAATAAATAAATAAATGTCACATTCTGCCAATAATTATTAAGATAACACAACAAATCATGAGATTTAATAAATATACATTATTATTATACGTTTTTAGGTTCCAAACAAAATAATAAAGCATTATTATTTTCCTGTTCTTTCAAAGGTTAAGATTATCCATCCATCCATCCATCCATTTTCTTTCGCTTCATCCATTGCCGGGTCGCGGGGGCAGCAGTCTAAGCAGAGACGCCCAGACTTCCCTATCCACACACACTTCCTCCAGCTCGTCTGGGCGGACGCCAAGGCGTTCCCAGGCCAGCTGAGAGACATAGTCCCTCCAGCGTGTCCTAGGTCTTCCGCGGGGTCTCCTCCCGGTGGGACGTGCCCGGAACACCTCCCCAGGGAGGCGTCCAGGAGGCATCCGGAACAGATGCCCGAGCCACCTCAACTGGTTCCTCTCGACGTGGAGAAGCAGCGGCTCTACTCCGAGCTCCTCCCGTGTGACTGAGCTCCTCACCCTATCTCTAAGGGAGCGCCCAGCCACTCTGCGGAGGAAGCTCATTTCGACCGCTTGTATCCGCGATCTCGTTCTTTCGGTCATTACCCAAAGCTCATGACCATAGGTGAGGGAGGGAACGAAGATTGACCGGTAAATCGAGAGCTTTGCCTTTCGGCTCAGCTCCCTCTTTACCACAACGGTCCGATACAGCTCTGACTGCAGACGCTGCTCCCTCTTTACCACAACGGTCCGATACAGCTCTGACTGCAGACGCTGCTCCCTCTTTACCACAACGGTCCGATACAGCTCTGACTGCAGACGCTGCTCCCTCTTTACCACAACGGTCCGATACAGCGACCGCATAACTGCGCACGCTGCACCGATCCGCCTGTCAATCTCACGCTCCATTCTCCCCTCACTCGTGAACAAGACCCCGAGATACTTGAACTCCTCCACTTGAGGAAGGACCTCTCCACCCACCTGAAGAGGGCAAGGCACCTTTTTCCGGTCGAGCACCATGGCCTCGGATTTGGAGGTGCTGATTCTCATCCCAGCCGCTTCACACTCGGCTGCAAACCGTCCCAGTGCATGCTGCAGGTCCTGGTTCGTTGGAGCCAACAGGACAACATTGTCCGCAAACAGCAGAGATGAAATCCTGTGGTCCCCGAACCGGACCCCCTCCGACCCCTGGCTGCGCCTAGATATTCTGTCCATAAATACAGTGAACAGAACCGGTGACAAAGGGCAGCCCTGTCGGAGGCCAACATTCACCGGGAACAGGTCTGACTTACTGCCGGCAATGCGAACACAGCTCTGGCTCTGGTCATACAGGGATAGGATGGCCCTCAGCAGAGGACCTCCGACCCCGTACTCCCGGAGAACCCCCCAAAGGACACCCCGGGGAACACAGTCGAACGCCTTCTCCAAATCCACAAAGCACATGTGGACAGGTTGGGCGAACTCCCATGAACCCTCGAGTATCCGATGGAGAGTATAGAGCTGGTCCAGTGTTCCGCGACCGGGACGAAAACCACACTGCTCCTCCTGAGCTGTTGTGTGTGCGGACTGGGTCGTCGAGGTCTCCGCCTTCGACCGCTGCCCAGTCCTCTCTGCACCGCTTCGCCACCACGGACCCCTCTGCGGGTGGTGGGCCCACAGGAGGGACTGCCCACGTCATCCCTTCGGGCTGAGCCCGGCCGGGCCCCGTGGGCTAAGGCCCGGCCACCAGGCGCTCGCCTACGAGCCCCGACCCCAGGCCTGGCTCCAGGGTGGGGCCCCGGCTGCGCCATGCCGGGCGACGTCACTGATTTCGTATGAGTGCTGTCCATGGTGTCTTCTGGACACCTCCTGGAGGTGTCCAGAACTCCCCCCTGGACTGCCACCTTAACGTGGTGGGGGAGTTTGAGTACTCGGATGATCCTGGGAGCTATGCTGTCTGGGGCTTCATGCCCCTGGTAGGGCCTCCCATGGCAGACAGGTCTCAGGTGACGAGTCAGACAAAGAGCAGTCCAGAAGACACCAGGTTAAGATTAAAATAAATATATTTTTATTATTTAACTGCAGTTTTGTGCACAAATAAATAATAAAATCTAATATTTATCTTTCCGCATGTATTTCTTTTCTTCATATTTTACTTTTATTGATGTTTTAGTTTGTGTAAGCTCTCAGTCGTACAGGGATTAGTCAAAGCAAAGGAAGGTTTCTCACCCATCATCTGTACTTCTTAGCAAGTTTTCCCGACGTTCCGTCCTCAAACTAGCGGACTTCTTCAGGGAATGAATTCTTGGACCGCGCGTTGGAGATTTATAACCTATGGGTGTGGTTAGCCACACCCTAATCCTGATACTAACTCATAAACAATCTAAGGTCTGATGTAGAAGGGAGCAGATCTAACGACCCTGCTGAGGCTAACGACCCTAACTCATTAGCCTGTCACAGACCTATTGTCTGCTGGGATGCTCAAGTGGAGTGCAGGTCTCACCCCTCCTAACTCATTAGCATGTCACTGACCCTGTCCCAAGTTAGGGCGTTGTTTTTAGGATGTCGTCATAGATGCGAGGCAAAACAAATCTTAACCCTCCTCCTCTGTTAAGAGAAGGTTTCTGGTTCCTCACAAAAATGGCTTCTCTCACCCCTCTCTCAAACCAATTCTTCTCCTCTTCACTACATTTAATTGAATACACCACATTGCTCTGTTTGTGTTTGGGTGTTTTGTCTTTGGGATGCACTAATTTCTGTCTTAACGTGTTGAAAGGTTTGAAATACACAGGGATTTTGTGTTGCCTAAAGATTCTTTGTAGTTTCTCTGAAACTCCCGCCACATACGGTAAGGACACCCCTCTCCTCCTACTTTCTTCTGTCTGTTGGACACAGAACATTTTATTGATGTTCTGTTTTATTATTTCACAACACCTTCTTTTCTCGTCTCTTGCAATAAAATGCAAATGAAGGGGCGGACTTGTTATAATGATTGGCTAATCCAGAAAGACTTCTCAATTTGATTATACCTGCCTTGATGCTATCATGGCGGCGTTGGATCTCCGAAGACGACTTGTCAACGAGTTGCAACATTTGTCTGATAATTTAGGAAATTATTCTGCTGATTATGCTCTGTTTCACATAAATGTACTTTTTTTAACGTAGAGTTATCCGAAAATCTTGATGTGAACCCAGTAGTATTTGAAAACGTCCACGAATCAAGACAAATACAACAACTCCACGTTGAGCGGACGACCATCATTTGAGCTGTCAGTCAAAGCAATAAAAAGCAGTGTTTTAGCTGGTGCAACTGTTCGGGAGATCTCTCACCTGCTGAGTTAGTGAAAGTACTGTACACCGCCGGATGGCTGAGCAGAATATAAGGTAATTGTCATTATGTATTTGAAAGGTAGTAAAGTAACTGGATTACTAATTAATGAGTTCAAGTAACTGGACCAACACTGCTTATATGTAACCGTCGGTTGTGTCACTATAATGTTTTTATTTGGCACATTTAAACATATATTATTTCTTCATAGATTATCTGACTTGCCTGATGCCATTACCGATGATGATCTGGATGTCAAGGTCTGTGCTATTTTGAGGCATCTCCCAAACTAGATCACAGGTACTGTGGGTTTTTCATAAACCATGGTATAATATTCCATTTTTTTTACAGATGGCGTCTTGTGGTCCATGGTGGTATAGATGGATACAGTCGCTTGATTGTGTACCTCTCTGCTGCCACAAATAATCGTGCATCAACAGTGTTGTAATCTTTTTTGGAAGCAGTTCGGTCTTATGGAACACCATCCCGTGTGAGATCCGACAAAGGACTTGAAAATGTAGATGTTGCCAGCTACATGATGGTACAGAGAGGACACAATCGGAATTCCCACATAACTGGAACAAGTGTCCACAATCAAAGGTATTTGGGTCCTTTGCAGAATCACATAGAAGCAAATTAAAGCATTTTATCATTGTCCAAATCCAAATATTTTTTATGCACTTTTCTATGGTTTTGAAACCATGTCTTTTGGTGAAACTTATTTTGAGATGCTTTGTACATGTATTTTCTTGCAGAATAGAGCGGTTATGGCGTGATGTCTTTGGGGGGGTGTTAGACCTTTTCTATTCCTGTTTTTGTAATATGGAAAATGAAGGTCTGCTCAACCCCCATGATGAGATCCACCTCTATGCCCTCCATTGGAGCTTTCTACCACACATCCAGAGACATCTGCATTTCTTTAAGGAAGGATGGAACAACCACAAACTGAGCACATCAGTCACCTCTTCAGCTGTGGTCCCTAAACCCTCGTCATATGGGAGATCCTACCCAGGTAATCTCCTTCATTACTCAACATTTTCCAAACAAGGGATTAACATTAAAAAAAGTAGTTAACAACTGATTAACAACCATTACCATGTTCATAGAACTTTGATTTTAGTATTCTTTTTTTTCCAGGTGGACACAGAATATGGTATTGACTGGGAGGATCTTTCTGGATACCACATAGAGGCACAGATTTCACAAGAGTTGACTGCTGATGAGATTCTGCACTTACCAAATCCTAATGGATGCTAAATGTGTACAGTTCAACAGTTGATTACATTTCCCAGATAATTGGATAAAATAAAGATTGTCTGGGCTAATTTGTTTTTGAATAAAATTATTGAGGTATGAACTTAACACAATAACAATTAGTAACAGTGCTTATAGTGAAACATGAAATGAACAAGAAGCACATTATACTATTAAAAACACACTCAACACTCAGAACTGGCCAAAGCCAGCATCTGAAGAAGAAAGACTTGCATGCAAAGCATGTATTTTGAACTTCAAAGTTCAAAATACTTGATGACAGCTTCAAAATGTAAAAGCATGTGGATGCCTGAGGCAGACTAATGTCCTCCACTTCCACAAAAAGGGATTTAGGAATGACATGCCACCCTGTCCAGAAGCAGAGAAGGGACTTCAACTCCACAGAAGATCCTAAGATAAATAATCCTGTTAATTGAATCAATAATAAAAAGGAAACTTACTTGTCTGAATGAAATGTTTCAGAAAATTAATTTATCTGCTCCTTTCGACTGAACTTCCTCCCTCTGTTGGCCACGCAATTTTTTCCAACACCATCTGAAATACATGTAAAAACATTTAACAAGAGAAAATGGTTCAATCAAAACGTAAAGATTAAAATAAATGATGGTTTGGATTTACATTTTATTTAAAGATAGTAATTATACCTAAAATGAAAATCATCTACCTGTGAAGTCATTATAACTTGAGCTCTTGGGAAAAAGATGCTAACAGCCTCTGGCCGTGAACTCAACAACTCCCAAACACCTGTGTCCTTTAGACCTTTCTTTAGCTGTGAAACTTGTCCTGCGATCCTCCCAAGAACCTTGACGTTTAAAATAATGTATACAAATAAAACCAGCTCAGTGATTTAAATGTAATGAGTATTATAAAATATGTATGTGTAAAAGGGTGTCTATGGATTACAAATAAATTCAGATATTAAAGTACAGAATTAACACGTAGCCATATAGTGTTGAAGGGGGGCACTTGGTTGATTTCACCTGTCTGCCATGGTGAAACAATGCCATTCCTAACGTTACAACTAACTGCATGCATGAGAATTTTCTCCTTAAGCCAACGCCTGTTTTCTTCAGTAACCCTTGGCAGATCCCAGGGAATGCATACAGCATGGATCTTGCAGTCTCCTGTAGGACATCATTTCCTTCCAACTGAAATAAATATAAATCCATATTTCGCATAAGGAATGCAAAACCACTAGATTTACTTTGCTGTAATACTTATAACATACCAAAGTAATAACTTCTTGAATATCTGTATCGACGCAATCCTCCAATTCTATAGTTGCCATTTCTGGCTCTCCACCCAGGAGCATATGGATGACTGGTGGGCTTAATCCGCAAACCGTGGGCCGTCATTCAAAAAACAATGGCCCATGATGCGCCCAGCAACAATAAAAAGGTTGCTTTCAATAAAGATTTGCGTGGTTGATGGTACTAAATGATCCTTTTGTCCTTCAAATAGTAGGATCTTGGGCTCTTGGAAAAGAAATACACAAGGAAAGTTAATTTAAAAAAAAGCTCAATGTGAAATTTTTATATGATATGGACTTATGTCATGCAAAGTGTCATGTCAAGCCTTTGTTTAAATGTAGACCCTAAAAGTCATGAGGCTATATTCTCAGCTCAAAATGTCACCAGATGGGCATCTGGACATATCCAGAGGGGTCTGTCTGGTACAGAGGAGTTCACCATTAAAAAAGGTGCACAAGCAACATTGTAGTTTTTTACATTCATAATACATTTCATAATACAGTAAGGTTTTAACTAAATCATTGTATTTTTGTGATTGTAACACTGTCTATGTATACAGCAATATCCTACCTGTTTCATTCAAATGAAAGCCATTTTGGAGGTGGTCCATAACTGTTAAAGAACATGCCTGTTCACTCCCTCTCCAAATGCAGAGTCACCTATGTGGCAGAAAAATGTTTTTAAGGTTGTTTATAATATTGAAACAATGAGATACACCCATACCTATTAGTTGACACCGAAATTCACAGGCCCATTCTTGTGATCTCTTGTAAAAATTCAGTTTGGCTCTATCCCTCTCATGCACAGACTCATGGGAGAGATTGAGAGACTTTCATGACTATGAGCCTCACGCCGTGACCATGTAGACAGTGAGGCGGCAATGGAGGCTTTCACCTCCTGTTGCCCAGACTAAACAAGTGAAAACGTTTATAATGTATAAATACAAATAATTACATTATATTTTATATATTTTTTGGCACAAAACATACATGGTAATTCTTCTCCTGAAACTTCTGAAGCTAAAAGCAAAGTAAAATGTTTTTGTTATATACCTTCCAGAGTACATATATATGTTATAGCAGTACTAACCCAGGGGTGGCTCAGTGGACGCTTCAGGGATTTGTGCACCCTCTTCACTTTGAAGACCACTGTCCTCTGAGCTCTCCTCAGTGCTCTGTGTTGGTCTGAAAAAGAAAGAAACAAACTTTAATGTAGCAATCCATGCTAGCAATTCTCTTTACCCAGTGAACTCAGAGGAGCTGTTGATACCAAAGAGAAACACATACAGGCATTTCTTATGTGAACGCTGTTCTAATTGTTGGAATCATGTGCATGTGATAAAACAAACTCCTATAACCTGTGTAGTAGTAGGCCCTGCGTGCCCGGTGGCAGCCTATTGCGTGCAGTCTCCTCCCTTTAAAAGGAGGATGGATCACCTGCACCATCTCTTTGCCTGCCTCTGACGTCACCGCTGTCCCAGGAGCAGTGAGCTGCACAGCGTGGAGTCAGGCTCCACAGCTTGGACAAACACAGTTGCCGGCCCTAAAGCTGGCATTTGCGCTTCATATTGAGCTCACAACTAGTAAGTACAGTGCCATTCCCCTTCGATTGTCTCCTTATCCATCCTGCTTTATATAAAATACTTTACGCTCCCCGCAGCGCTCTGTGCGTGGCGTCTTGCGGCCCAGTTGCGGTGCAGGGTCAACTGAGGACACCTCCCGCATGTTTGATGTGCGTGCAGTCACATACCATTACGGTAAGCTGGTGTGTGCCGCGTATCCGCCCATTAACATTACTTTCCAAACTTGGTGCTAACTAAGCGCTCTTTATAAGGTGGGGCACCCGGTTCTACGCGCCTCCTGCGCTGGGTCTCTAGGTGAGCGCTTCACGCAGAGGATTCATGGTGCGTATTTTCCCGGCTCCTGAGCTGCTACGTGGGGTTTTACCTGTACTGTAAATTCTAAATTGTCACTTCTTTTAGGTCCAGTCTTCTCGAGCCTCTCCTTTCCTCTCCTCCTGAGTTGCCTTGGCTCATGTTTTCCTGGTGTCCATACAGTGTGGTCCATTTAGTGGCCATCAGTTAAAGGAGGTGCCTGTAACTTTTGAAATAGCTGCTGTGAGTTTGCACAAAAGCACATGTAAGCACCAATGCACTTTAAAACAAGTTAATCTGGGGTCATTGTGTTTGTTTTGTGTACTGTGCACTGCATTTTAAAAACTATTTTAATTATGAACTTAAGTGAATGTTGATATCAAATAAATATTGTAAACCTTTTTCTAATTTTGTCTCTGTCCCTCAGTTACTTACCTGTGTTAGCCGTAATCCTTTATTTTTTATTTTCCCTTCGGGGTGGCGTTGTTGGCAACAAACCAGTATTTAAAATTATCCACCCGTATATCACAGCCCTCGCACCACACCTGCATTGTACAATCAATTTTCAATGATTACGTTCTTTAATGCTATTAAAAACCACAGCGCATAAGCAGAGGAACGACTAGAATGTTCAAAAAATTGAATAGGGGCAGGGATGCTCACTCAAGCATTAACCAGCCTTAGGTAATTGTTGAGCACCTGGGTGTATTAAAACCAGTTTTAAAGTATGTAATACTTACCCAGAACAACTTTCACTGTGGCGTTTCATTATGCTGAATAAAACACCTTTGCCACAGGAAATACATGTGATCTCAGGTCCCACTGGAGGTTCTTCTTTTTGTGCCTTAATATCATAATCTATACATATATTGTAGCAATTGGTAAATAAATAAAATATCACAGAAAAATGCCTACTCACTACATTATCCAAAGACAAATGTTGCTGTAGTGGTCTGATGTAAACCGTGGCATCGTGGACACCACTCACTGGGCCTCTGGTGTATCCAATGGTGCAGCCCTCGTTAGGGCAAGGCTAAAGAGTGAGGCTACGGCTTCTTGTAGATCCTGACATTTTTAGGAGCTCAAATCCTCCATCAACTAACTTTGGGAAAGCTGAATGTAGGAAGGCTGAAAATTCCTCAGAGCTATCTTTGTTTCCTAAGAAAACAAATCATAAGTAAAAGATTAATTGGAAGGCACAAAACATTTTCACCTAATTTGAATTGTATCAAAGTAATCTATGATTGTTGAAGCACTGTGCAACATAAAACAAGCTTTGAGACAGTGTTCTTAGACAAGAAGTCTAAGAAGAGTTGACTTATCATAATCCAAATGAGCATTCATCTGAAAACGCTCTGTCAGTACTTTAGTTTGCACTGAAGTAGAAATTGTGTTAAACACACAAAAGTATAAAATGTTTCAGATTGCCGAGACAATACTCATTTTCAAGTATCATCATATTCTTTGTGTTCTTCTGTGTGTGTGTGTGTGTGCGTGCGCACGTGTGTCTCTGTATGTCACTGATGCGCATGAGTGTCTGTCTCTGTGTGCGTGATATGGAGCAGTCCTGTACCTAATTATAGAACATCTTTTTCATATAAATACAATTACAAATGTCTCACTTTAAAAAAATACTTTGTTTCATGAAGTCATCTGTGGTCATATGATCAATATTGCGTGTGACATGGAACAAGTTTGCTGCGTCGATTTGCATACTGTCCATGGATGTCCCATTTCTTAGGGAGAATATCCTTTTAGTTTAGTTTATTTAGTTAAAAGGGACCATGTACAATTAAAACATAAATGTTTCCATTTGATGCATTGTACCAGAGTTAGCCTCAGGCTAATTTACAATTTTACAATTTTATGGTGAGGGCACTCACAACTCACGTGCCCTCAGAATTGGGATGGGCCCAAAATGTGCATGCATTTTAAAGGCTACTTAATTGGAAACTCAGACTACAAAAACTCTTGGGTAAATGAAATGTAATTACGATTAATTGAGAAGTGAAACAATAACTTAATAACCAAGGACTTACCACGGAAATAGAGTCTTTTTTCACCAAGTCCAGCTTGCTCTAGTCTATCCTTTTCTTGTTTATTTGGAACAAGTGAAGTTTGCTTTGAACACAGACAGCAAAACGTATGTGTGTATGTGGACGGCAGAGGAGGTCGTGGGGGGTTCCGTCTTGCACCAATCCTGGAGAATACAGTCGTGACGCTTCAGCTGAAAAACAATCAAGTCAAAACAGTAGTTTTTTGGACAGACATTTTGTGTAAGATAAAAAACGTTTTTGGAAACTAATAACTATACAATATTGTGGTGCAGTAAAATAGGACACATATTTAAATAGTTTTAAGTCAACCCAATTCCCAGTGAAATACGGGCCGTATGCAACAGTAGATTACAATAAAGCTGTTAAATGTCATGTTCAACTGGAGGCGGTAATGCAGGTGACAAGAGTGTTGAATGTCTAACTCAAGTAGAAATGAATTTAGAAATATTTTGGTCTTTTACACACAATCTACAGGATGGACCAGGTGTCTCCTTTGAACTGTGCTGGTCTGTGCTGCTGTTGAAACAAAACAAAATGTTGGATAACCAGAAGAGATCACAACCCTAGTGTATAGAAGGATCTTTGGTTACACCCCTCGCTGTGTGGCAGAAAGACGGTCCATACTGAAGCATGGATTCAGGACTACTTTTAACAGACTCAGTGGGCGAATAGCACTGTATATAAGCACTTTAACGCAAGAAGATCAGAGGAGGTATAAAGACAAGCTAAAAATAAGTATATGAGACCGAACTGAACAAATCCAAAGCCCGTATGAGACCTGGGATGACGAGAGAAACATTGGCCAGACTCCTCTGTTTTGGCACCGATCTGCTGGGACTCAGAGACATTTATTCGTACCTCATAGAAAACCCAGGACCCTTCACTCAAGAAAGGTCCGTGGTGTTTAACCACGGTAAAACAGATCGGAATTTTGCCACACATTAAAAGCGGGCTGCCCCTTTTTGCTGTTACTTACGGTAAAGGTGGAACAGGAAGCCGCGGGGATGAGCAACCAAAATCCTCCCAGATTCCTGTTCTACGTTTACCGTAGGTAACAGCATAAAAAGGCAACCACTTTACCGCGGCCGTTTTTCGCTGTTCTTTTCCGAAATAATTAGAAGAAAAAAAATAATCTGTCTCCAGCGGGCCGTGAAACAGACCACACAACAGAAACAGACCATTTGATTTAGTAAAACCTCTCTACAAACGTTTAAAAATAGCTAACTCTGTAGCATCCAGGTAGCTTCCAATGCTATTGTGCCACACAGACACGTGACCGGTGCTGAAAAACTATAAACAACGACGTCACTCCTTTACTGCATTGCGTGGCCTGCCGCGCACCCACAAAAATGTCTAACTACACAGCCAGGGCCGCAGTGAAGCTCCGCTGTGATTGGTCCGTGTGCAATTACTTCCTGGGAAGCATGGAGCGGCTGCAGGGAACATGGACGACGCACTTGAGCAGATAGATTCACGCTTCGAAGGAACCGAGGTACAAACGGCAGAGCCTGATATACGCAGAGACTGTGGACTAGAGCTCTGTGACATATCCAACATATAGATAACTTATAAACTGTGGAATCATTTCTTTTGCACTGTTCCTGTCTTTGTTTGAATCTGTACTTGTAGCTTATCGTGTCTGTTGCATTCCTCCTGCACTTGTCAATAGTTTATTTTTGTCTCTTATATTTCCCACTTATTGTTTTGCTGTTTGTGCTGAATACACTTTAATAATAACTATGTATCCAACAAGAACTGTCTTTATTCACACGGTTGAAATAATGAGTCAATATTACATAAACCTACACCAGATAAAAATATAATGAGCTCAAACAGCTTGGTTGGCTAAAGTTTATGTTTATGAAGAGGAGAAAGTAGCAGCGTAAATGGGACCGCTTTGGTTTCCCAAGTAACTCCCGTGAGAGCGCCATCATGTGGTTGATTGTGGGATTACAACATTCTCTTCAAAACTCTGTGAGGGGAACGTGCGAGTGTACGAGCCACTGTGGCTGCTAGGTACAACTTCCATGTAAATATCACTTTTGGTTTAATTCAGATTTTTTAGCTTTCGTAAAAGTAAAACACAATCATTATGATGGTCAAAAACTACCTGCAGCAGGAGCTAGCATTAGCTGGTCTGTGGCAGCTAACACCTGTGCAGATGTGGAAGGAGCTGAAACATAATCTCTCACTTAGTAATCATAAAACTTTACTGAATCATTAGCATGATTAAATCGATAGTTTAAGTTACCGTGTTCAATTTCTTCCAATCGATCAGCAGCTTCTCTAAGCAATTGAGAAACTGAGTGACGGGCCGCCATTTTACGTGTTGCTCACAGGTTTGCAGCGTCACATCCAAGAGTACTATCTATTGCTCTGTTCTGACTAGCAGTAGATCCGCCCCCTTCATTTGCATTTTATTGCAAGAGACGAGAAAAGAAGGTGTCGAGAAATAATAAAACAGAACATCAATAAAAATAAAATATGAAGAAAAGAAATGCATGCGCAAAGATAAATATTAGATTGTATTATTTATTTGTGCACAAAACCGCAGTTAAATAATAAAAATATATTTATTTTAATCTTAACCTTTGAAAGAACAGGAAAATAATAATGCTTTATTATTTTGTTTGAAACCATAAAACGTTGTGAAATAATAATGTATATTTATTAGCTATCGTGATTTGTTGTTATCTTAATAATTATTGGCAGAATGTGACATTTATTTATTTATTTATAATTTTGACAGTTTTGGTCCTCCATACCACACATGTATCAACCCGAAGGCTTGACTACTGTAACACCTTGCTGGCAGTGTGCCCTAAATCCTCTATGAAAAGCTTCCAGCTCATCCAAAATACAGCATCAAGGATCTTAACAGGCAATATAGAATAAAATGTGTTCTTCTAGCATACAAACCTATAAATAGAATGGCTCCAAGACATGTTAGTGTCATACCAACCAAACCGAGCACTGCGCTTGCATAACGGCAGACGTCTGTTGGTTCCTAAGGTGTCAAAAAGTACAAGGTTCGTAGCATAGATTCAACAAGGTACTGGACGCATTCCTCAGAGAGCTTGGTCCATATTTGATAGCACCATACAGTTTCTGCAGATTTGTTGGCTGCACATCCATGATGCTCCTGTTCCACCACATCCCTAAGTTTCTCTATTGGATTGAGATCTAGTGTGGAGGCCATTACAGTACGGTGAACTTATTGTCATGTTCAAGAAACCAGTCTGTGATGATTTGAGCTTTATGACAAGGTGTTTTATCCTGCTGGAAGTAGCATCAGAAGATGGGTACACTGTGGTCATAAAGGGATGGACATGGTCAGCACCAATACTCAGGTGGGCTGTGGCGTGGCCACGACGCTCAATTGGTACAAAGCGACTCAAAAGAGTCCTTCACCAGCCTGAACCGTGACAAGGCAGGATGGATCCATGCTTTCATGTTGTTGACTCCAAATTCTGACCCTACCATCTGAATGCTGCAGCAGAAATTGAGACTCATCAGATCAAGCAACTTTTTCCAATTTTAACATGTCATGTAATGTCATTTTCATTCCCTTTATTAGTCAATTTTTTGGGTCAGGGGGGAGACTCTTTCAGCAATGTTAGTGCCTTGCCCAGGGACACAATGACAGCAGACAACCGTGGGAGCAGATGACATGGGTCATGGTGGGATCGAACCCACGACTATTAGGTCCAAAGAACAGTGCTCTACCAACTGAGCTAGTGTCGCCCCAATTATTATCGTCTATTGTCCAATTTTGGTGAGCCTGTGCAGATTGTTCCCCAAATCGCGGCAGTCAACTCACAAAACGTTAGCTAGCCAATAGCAGAGACAATCAAAACATTAAGTCAGATTTGATAAAAGTAAATAAGCAAAACGACAAAGAGTCCTTATTTTGGGAAGAAAGAAACACTGTTGGGGATGTTGCGTGGTTAGTTATGTCTTGGAGGGGGGGGGGGAACTGTCAATGTAAAGCCAATGTAGTAAAACACACAGGAGAATACAGAGCCTCCCCTCACGTGTGCCTGGGGCAACTACAAAGTGAAGCAAACAAAGAGAATAGTCAAAGAGCCTTGGGAGACTTGGAAGTCTGCCACGAGAGCTCAGAGGAACGTGAGGCTAACCACATTAGGCTCTCTACAGGATGTTCTGGAGCCCGGGCCCCTCTGGAGAGCATCGCGGCATAGGCCCTGTCACATCTCATTCTGATGGAGACTTTTGTGAGGGTTCATGAACTGTGCCAAAGAGTGGAGGCTTATGGTTTTGAATTTAGATTTGAAAATCTTTTCAAAAGTTTAAGCCTGCAAATGTTACTTTATTTGTAGGAATAAAACATTGTTTGCTTATCAAAAACAGACCTGCGGTTCTGTATCAGAAAGGTCTTTCAAGTCGATTAACCTGTTCCGCGCAAATGATCTTTTCATAAAAAACTGTCACGTGTAAAGTATGTAAACTATTATTTTATGTTTCCAAGTAAGTGATGAATGAAATCAACAAAACATAAGATTAATTTATGTTTCCCTAAAGTGAGGCAATTGTGTTAGTTAATAGTAACTCAAACACAGAATTGAAAAGGGCTGCATCCTCGATCACACAACCACCGCCAACAAATATAAAAGCCACCTAGATGGGAGGAGGGGGGTTACTGTACTCTCCTCTGGGTCCCCACGGCGCCTTTGTCACTAGTCTCTCCTCTCTGACTCTGTGCTGTGATGTTCCCGGGTTGGTCCACTTTTCCTTTAGAGCACTCCCTGGGTCGATCACAGCGTGCTCCACAACTACTCTGAAAAGCCTGTATACGTGATTGACACTTGCCTCCTCACATAGACCATGGCTTGAACAGATGTCTATACATCCTGAAAAGGGCGACGTGCAAGAAATCCTACAGTATGAGTCAAATCATTTTTGACCCACAATATCTATTCACATGTTGAATACGTCCCACTTTGATTCTTACTTCATTTCAACGCTGGCTTTCTATTTAACACTTGCCCATGATGTCCAGATTTGTGTTGTGTATGACTAATAGTTTTAGGTAAAATGTGGATGTATGCAACTTCTCTAAAGTAACCATGTGCCTTTCTGCATCTCTGATCAGTGTTGTCCTTGTTCGAGGACAGCTTAGTCTTGGTAGATTTTGCAGTATTTTTCAGTAGTCCGGTGAGTGTGTTTTGACTGATTGGATTCTGTATCCAGTGAGTGCAAAATGCACCAAATGCTACATATCAGCATTTGGTGCATTTGAAGTGGTAGACGGAAGACCAAACAGGAACTGCCAAAGAACAACAAACAAGGTAAGTGCAAAAATCAAAACTAGGACAGCAGGTTGAGCCAACATAAGTGTTCATCACTCAGCAGACGAAACAATCTGGCACCAACAGGCTGTAGAGCTGGGTTCTTGAAGTCTGCAGATGATCATTGCCTCCAGGGCTGTGTCCAAATTGGTAGGCATCAGGCAACGTAGGGTGGATATGTAGGCATTAAGGGAAGGCCGCGTAGCCACAGGCGAGGTAGGAGGCGAGACGTGAGGTGGATTTGGACAGCAGCTGCCTTCTGCCTTCGTCACGTGACTACACAACTCAGAGCGGAGCGGAAGGACACGGCGGCCATGATGGACGGTAAAAAGTTCAAAATACGCTTTAATTAGGACATAAAAGTTAATTCTAATATCATTTGAGGCGAGAAATATCCCCCTTTATTGTCATATCAGAAGTCTGTTTGGAGATAAATTCGATCATTTTCGGGCTTTACCTCCAGCCTGAAGCTCCGGTGCTATAAGCTAACAGCCCAGTTAGCTGCAGTGCTGAAGCCCAGAACAGGCTGTCTAAACACGGGTTCAGGTAATGAGAGCCCCCTGGATGTTTACAATCGTATTCTGAAAAAACAGAGGATGCTTTTGTTGTTACACTTTCTCTGTTATAACAATTGTATTGGCAGTAATCATTAGTTTTTACAAAGTTATATTTTATGTAAACAATGCACATATATGCAATAAATTATTATTAGATATGGATTATATATTTGCTATGGCCCTCGTTTGTGCATCACTTAAAAGTAATTTTATCAGAACTAAATGTATTAACGTGTGTTTGCTGATGAGAGAGAAACATCCATGGATCTATAATAATAACTGACACATTCATTTATCTATAATAATAACTGGAACATCCATTTATCTATAATAATAACTGACACATCCATGGATCTATAATAATAACTGACACATCCATTGATCTATAATAATAACTGACACATCCATTTATCTATAATAATAACTGACACATCCATTTATCTATAATAATAACTGACACATCCATTTATCTATAATAATAACTGACACATCCATTTATCTATAATAATAACTGACACATCCATTTATCTATAATAATAACTGACACATCCATGGATCTATAATAATAACTGACACATCCATGGATCTATAATAATAACTGACACATCCATTTATCTATATAATAACTGACACATCCATTTATCTATAATAATAACTGACACATCCATTTATCTATAATAATAACTGACACATCCATGGATCTATAATAATAACTGACACATCCATGGATCTATAATAATAACTGACACATCCATGGATCTATAATAATAACTGACACATCCATGGATCTATAATAATAACTGACACATCCATGGATCTATAATAATAACTGACACATCCATGGATCTATAATAATAACTGACACATCCATGGATCTATAATAATAACTGACACATCCATTTATCTATAATAATAACTGACACATCCATGGATCTATAATAATAACTGACACATCCATGGATCTATAATAATAACTGACACATCCATGGATCTATAATAATAACTGACACATCCATTTATCTATAATAATAACTGACACATCCATGGATCTATAATAATAACTGACACATCCATGGATCTATAATAATAACTGACACATCCATTTATCTATAATAATAACTGACACATCCATGGATCTATAATAATAACTGACACATCCATTTATCTATAATAATAACTGACACATCCATGGATCTATAATAATAACTGACACATCCATGGATCTATAATAATAACTGACACATCCATTTATCTATAATAATAACTGACACATCCATGGATCTATAATAATAACTGACACATCCATGGATCTATAATAATAACTGACACATCCATGGATCTATAATAATAACTGACACATCCATGGATCTATAATAATAACTGACACATCCATGGATCTATAATAATAACTGACACATCCATGGATCTATAATAATAACTGACACATCCATGGATCTATAATAATAACTGACACATCCATGGATCTATAATAATAACTGACACATCCATGGATCTATAATAATAACTGACACATCCATTTATCTATAATAATAACTGACACATCCATTTATCTATAATAATAACTGACACATCCATTTATCTATAATAATAACTGACACATCCATGGATCTATAATAATAACTGACACATCCATGGATCTATAATAATAACTGACACATCCATTTATCTATAATAATAACTGACACATCCATGGATGACACATCCATATAATAATACATCCATGGATCTATAATAATAACTGACACATCCATCCATCTATAATAATAACTGACACATCCATTTATCTATAATAATAACTGACACATCCATGGATCTATAATAATAACTGACACATCCATTGACACATCCATGGATCTATAATAATAACTGACACATCCATGGATCTATCTATAATACATCCATTGGATCTATAATAATAACTGACACATCCATGGATCTATAATAATAACTGACACATCCATGGATCTATAATAATAACTGACACATCCATGGATCTATAATAATAACTGACACATCCATGGATCTATAATAATAACTGACACATCCATGGATCTATAATAATAACTGACACATCCATGGAATCTATAATAATAACTGACACATCCATTTATCTATAATAATAACTGACACATCCATGGATCTATAATAATAACTGACACATCCATGGATCTATAATAATAACTGACACATCCATGGATCTATAATAATAACTGACACATCCATGGATCTATAATAATAACTGACACATCCATGGATCTATAATAATAACTGACACATCCATGGATCTATAATAATAACTGACACATCCATGGATCTATATAATAATAACTGACACATCCATGGATCTATAATAATAACTGACACATCCATGGATCTATAATAATAACTGACACATCCATGGATCTATAATAATAACTGACACATCCATGGATCTATAATAATAACTGACACATCCATGGATCTATAATAATAACTGACACATCCATGGATCTATAATAATAACTGACACATCCATGGATCTATAATAATAACTGACACATCCATTTATCTATAATAATAACTGACACATCCATGGATCTATAATAATAACTGGACACATCCATTTATCTATAATAATAACTGACACATCCATGGATCTATAATAATAACTGACACATCCATGGATCTATAATAATAACTGACACATCCATTTATCTATAATAATAACTGACACATCCATGGATCTATAATAATAACTGACACATCCATGGATCTATAATAATAACTGACACATCCATGGATCTATAATAATAACTGACACATCCATGGATCTATAATAATAACTGACACATCCATGGATCTATAATAATAACTGACACATCCATTTATCTATAATAATAACTGACACATCCATGGATCTATAATAATAACTGACACATCCATGGATCTATAATAATAACTGACACATCCATGGATCTATAATAATAACTGACACATCCATGGATCTATAATAATAACTGACACATCCATGGATCTATAATAATAACTGACACATCCATTTATCTATAATAATAACTGACACATCCATGGATCTATAATAATAACTGACACATCCATGGATCTATAATAATAACTGGACACATCCATGGATCTATAATAATAACTGACACATCCATGGATCTATAATAATAACTGACACATCCATGGATCTATAATAATAACTGACACATCCATGGATCTATAATAATAACTGACACATCCATGGATCTATAATAATAACTGACACATCCATGGATCTATAATAATAACTGACACATCCATGGATCTATAATAATAACTGACACATCCATTTATCTATAATAATAACTGACACATCCATGGATCTATAATAATAACTGACACATCCATGGATCTATAATAATAACTGACACATCCATGGATCTATAATAATAAACTGACACATCCATGGATCTATAATAATAACTGACACATCCATGGATCTATAATAATAACTGACACATCCATGGATCTATAATAATAACTGACACATCCATGGATCTATAATAATAACTGACACATCCATGGATCTATAATAATAACTGACACATCCATGGATCTATAATAATAACTGACACATCCATGGATCTATAATAATAACTGACACATCCATGGATCTATAATAATAACTGACACATCCATGGATCTATAATAATAACTGACACATCCATGGATCTATAATAATAACTGACACATCCATGGATCTATAATAATAACTGACACATCCATGGATCTATAATAATAACTGACACATCCATGGATCTATAATAATAACTGACACATCCATGGATCTATAATAATAACTGACACATCCATGGATCTATAATAATAACTGACACATCCATGGATCTATAATAATAACTGACACATCCATTTATCTATAATAATAACTGACACATCCATGGATCTATAATAATAACTGACACATCCATGGATCTATAATAATAACTGACACATCCATGGATCTATAATAATAACTGACACATCCATGGATCTATAATAATAACTGACACATCCATGGATCTATAATAATAACTGACACATCCATGGATCTATAATAATAACTGACACATCCATGGATCTATAATAATAACTGACACATCCATGGATCTATAATAATAACTGACACATCCATGGATCTATAATAATAACTGACACATCCATGGATCTATAATAATAACTGACACATCCATGGATCTATAATAATAACTGACACATCCATGGATCTATAATAATAACTGACACATCCATGGATCTATAATAATAACTGACACATCCATTGGATCTATAATAATAACTGACACATCCATGGATCTATAATAATAACTGACACATCCATGGATCTATAATAATAACTGACACATCCATGGATCTATAATAATAACTGACACATCCATGGATCTATAATAATAACTGACACATCCATGGATCTATAATAATAACTGACACATCCATGGATCTATAATAATAACTGACACATCCATGGATCTATAATAATAACTGACACATCCATGGATCTATAATAATAACTGACACATCCATGGATCTATAATAATAACTGACACATCCATGGATCTATAATAATAACTGACACATCCATGGATCTATAATAATAACTGACACATCCATGGATCTATAATAATAACTGACACATCCATGGATCTATAATAATAACTGACACATCCATGGATCTATAATAATAACTGACACATCCATGGATCTATAATAATAACTGACACATCCATGGATCTATAATAATAACTGACACATCCATGGATCTATAATAATAACTGACACATCCATGGATCTATAATAATAACTGACACATCCATGGATCTATAATAATAACTGACACATCCATGGATCTATAATAATAACTGACACATCCATGGATCTATAATAATAACTGACACATCCATGGATCTATAATAATAACTGACACATCCATGGATCTATAATAATAACTGACACATCCATGGATCTATAATAATAACTGACACATCCATGGATCTATAATAATAACTGACACATCCATGGATCTATAATAATAACTGACACATCCATGGATCTATAATAATAACTATAATATAATAATAATAACTGACACATCCATGGATCTATAATAATAACTGACACATCCATGGATCTATAATAATAACTGACACATCCATGGATCTATAATAATAACTGACACATCCATGGATCTATAATAATAACTGACACATCCATGGATCTATAATAATAACTGACACATCCCATGACACATCCTATAATAATTAATAACTGACACATCCATGGATCTATAATAATAACTGACACATCCATGGATCTATAATAATAACTGACACATCCATTTATCTATAATAATAACTGACACATCCATGGATCTATAATAATAACTGACACATCCATGGATCTATAATAATAACTGACACATCCATGGATCTATAATAATAACTGACACATCCATGGATCTATAATAATAACTGACACATCCATGGATCTATAATAATAACTGACACATCCATGGATCTATAATAATAACTGACACACATCCATGGATCTATAATAATAACTGACACATCCATGGATCTATAATAATAACTGACACATCCATGGATCTATAATAATAACTGACACATCCATTTATCTATAATAATAACTGACACATCCATGGATCTATAATAATAACTGACACATCCATGGATCTATAATAATAACTGACACATCCATGGATCTATAATAATAACTGACACATCCATGGATCTATAATAATAACTGACACATCCATGGATCTATAATAATAACTGACACATCCATGGATCTATAATAATAACTGACACATCCATGGATCTATAATAATAACTGACACATCCATGGATCTATAATAATAACTGACACATCCATGGATCTATAATAATAACTGACACATCCATGGATCTATAATAATAACTGACACATCCATGGATCTATAATAATAACTGACACATCCATGGATCTATAATAATAATAACTGACACATCCATGGATCTATAATAATAACTGACACATCCATTTATCTATAATAATAACTGACACATCCATGGATCTATAATAATAACTGACACATCCATGGATCTATAATAATAACTGACACATCCATGGATCTATAATAATAACTGACACATCCATGGATCTATAATAATAACTGACACATCCATGGATCTATAATAATAACTGACACATCCATTTATCTATAATAATAACTGACACATCCATGGATCTATAATAATAACTGACACATCCATGGATCTATAATAATAACTGACACATCCATGGATCTATAATAATAACTGACACATCCATGGATCTATAATAATAACTGACACATCCATTTATCTATAATAATAACTGACACATCCATGGATCTATAATAATAACTGACACATCCATGGATCTATAATAATAACTGACACATCCATGGATCTATAATAATAACTGACACATCCATGGATCTATAATAATAACTGGACACATCCATGGATCTATAATAATAACTGACACATCCATTTATCTATAATAATAACTGACACATCCATGGATCTATAATAATAACTGACACATCCATGGATCTATAATAATAACTGACACATCCATGGATCTATAATAATAACTGACACATCCATGGATCTATAATAATAACTGACACATCCATGGATCTATAATAATAACTGACACATCCATGGATCTATAATAATAACTGACACATCCATGGATCTATAATAATAACTGACACATCCATTATATAATAATAACTGACACATCCATGGATCTATAATAATAACTGACACATCCATGTATCTATAATAATAACTGACACATCCATGGATCTATAATAATAACTGACAACATCCATGGATCTATAATAATAACTGACACATCCATGGATCTATAATAATAACTGACACATCCTGGATCTATAATAATAACTGACACATCCATGGATCTATAATAATAACTGACACATCCATGGATCTATAATAATAACTGACACATCCATGGATCTATAATAATAACTGACACATCCATGGATCTATAATAATAACTGACACATCCATGGATCTATAATAATAACTGACACATCCATGGATCTATAATAATAACTGACACATCCATGGATCTATAATAATAACTGACACATCCATGTATCTATAATAATAACTGACACATCCATGGATCTATAATAATAACTGACACATCCATGGATCTATAATAATAACTGAACATCCATGGATCTATAATAATAACTGACACATCCATGGACTATAATAATAACTGACACATCCATTTATCTATAATAATAACTGACACATCCATGGATCTATAATAATAACTGGACACATCCATGGATCTATAATAATAACTGACACATCCATGGATCTATAATAATAAACTGACACATCCATGGATCTATAATAATAACTGACACATCCATTTGGATCTATAATAATAACTGACACATCCATGGATCTATAATAATAACTGACACATCCATGGATCTATAATAATAACTGACACATCCATGGATCTATAATAATAACTGACACATCCATGGATCTATAATAATAACTGACACATCCATGGATCTATAATAATAACTGACACATCCATGGATCTATAATAATAACTGACACATTCCATTTATCTATAATAATAACTGACACATCCATGGATCTATAATAATAACTGACACATCCATGGAATCTATAATAATAAACTGACACATCCATTTATCTATAATAATAACTGACACATCCATTGGATCTATAATAATAACTGACACATCCATGGATCTATAATAATAACTGACACATCCATTGGATCTATAATAATAACTGACACATCCATGGATCTATAATAATAACTGACACATCCATGGATCTATAATAATAACTGACACATCCATGGATCTATAATAATAACTGACACATCCATGGATCTATAATAATAACTGACACATCCATGGATCTATAATAATAACTGACACATCCATTGATCTATATTATAATAACTGACACATCCATGGATCTATAATAATAACTGACACATCCATGTATCTATAATAATAACTGAACATCCATGGATCTATAATAATAACTGACACATCCATGGATCTATAATAATAACTGACACATCCATTGGATCTATAATAATAACTGGACACATCCATGGATCTATAATAATAACTGACACATCCATGGATCTATAATAATAACTGACACATCCATGGATCTATAATAATAACTGACACATCCATGGATCTATAATAATAACTGACACATCCATGGATCTATAATAATAACTGACACATCCATGGATCTATAATAATAAACTGACACATCCATGGATCTATAATAATAACTGACACATCCATGGATCTATAATAATAATAACTGACACATCCATGGATCTATAATAGATAACTGACCACACCATGGATCTATAATAATAACTGACACATCCATGGATCTATAATAATAACTGACACATCCATGGATCTATAATAAATAACTGACACAACCATGGATCTATAATAATAACTGACAACATCCATGGATCTATAATAATAACTGACACATCCATGATCTATAATAATAACTGACACACAAATCCCATGGATCTATAATAATAACTATGACCACATCCATGGATCTATAATAATAACTGACACATCCATGGATCTATAAATAATAATAACTGACACATCCATGGATCTATAATTATAACTGACACATCCATTTGGATCTATAATAATAACTGACACATCCATGGATCTATAATAATAACTGACACATCCATGGATCTATAATAATAACTGACACATCCATCGGATCTAGAATAATAACTGACACATCCATGGATCTATAATGAATAACTGACACATCCATGGATCTATAATAATAACTGACACATCCATGGATCTATAATAATAACTGACACATCCATGGATCTATAATAATAACTGACACATCCATGGATCTATAATAATAACTGACACATCCATGGATCTATAATAATAACTGACACATCCATGGATCTATAATAATAACTGACACATCCATGGATCTATAATAATAACTGACACATCCATGGATCTATAATAATAACTGACACATCCATGGATCTATAATAATAACTGACACATCCATGGATCTATAATAATAACTGACACATCCATTGATCTATAATAATAACTGACACATCCATGGATCTATAATAATAACTGACACATCCATGGATCTATAATAATAACTGACACATCCATGGATCTATAATAATAACTGACACATCCATGGATCTATAATAATAACTGACACATCCATTTATCTATAATAATAACTGACACATCCATGGATCTATAATAATAACTGACACATCCATGGATCTATAATAATAACTGACACATCCATGGATCTATAATAATAACTGACACATCCATGGATCTATAATAATAACTGACACATCCATGGATCTATAATAATAACTGACACATCCATGGATCTATAATAATAACTGACACATCCATGGATCTATAATAATAACTGACACATCCATGTATCTATAATAATAACTGACACATCCATGGATCTATAATAATAACTGACACATCCATTGATCTATAATAATAACTGACACATCCATGGATCTATAATAATAACTGACACATCCATTGATCTATAATAATAACTGACACATCCATGGATCTATAATAATAACTGACACATCCATGGATCTATAATAATAACTGACACATCCATGGATCTATAATAATAACTGACACATCCATGGATCTATAATAATAACTGACACATCCATGGATCTATAATAATAACTGACACATCCATGGATCTATAATAATAACTGACACATCCATGGATCTATAATAATAACTGACACATCCATGGATCTATAATAATAACTGACACATCCATGGATCTATAATAATAACTGACACATCCATTTATCTATAATAATAACTGACACATCCATGTATCTATAATAATAACTGACACATCCATGGATCTATAATAATAACTGACACATCCATTTATCTATAATAATAACTGACACATCCATGGATCTATAATAATAACTGACACATCCATGGATCTATAATAATAACTGACACATCCATTTATCTATAATAATAACTGACACATCCATGGATCTATAATAATAACTGACACATCCATGTATCTATAATAATAACTGACACATCCATGTATCTATAATAATAACTGACACATCCATGGATCTATAATAATAACTGACACATCCATGGATCTATAATAATAACTGACACATCCATGGATCTATAATAATAACTGACACATCCATGGATCTATAATAATAACTGACACATCCATGGATCTATAATAATAACTGACACATCCATGGATCTATAATAATAACTGACACATCCATGGATCTATAATAATAACTGACACATCCATGGATCTATAATAATAACTGACACATCCATGGATCTATAATAATAACTGACACATCCATGGATCTATAATAATAACTGACACATCCATGGATCTATAATAATAACTGACACATCCATGGATCTATAATAATAACTGACACATCCATGGATCTATAATAATAACTGACACATCCATGGATCTATAATAATAACTGACACATCCATGGATCTATAATAATAACTGACACATCCATGGATCTATAATAATAACTGACACATCCATGGATCTATAATAATAACTGACACATCCATGGATCTATAATAATAACTGACACATCCATGGATCTATAATAATAACTGACACATCCATGGATCTATAATAATAACTGACACATCCATTGATCTATAATAATAACTGACACATCCATGTATCTATAATAATAACTGACACATCCATGGATCTATAATAATAACTGACACATCCATGGATCTATAATAATAACTGACACATCCATGGATCTATAATAATAACTGACACATCCATGGATCTATAATAATAACTGACACATCCATGGATCTATAATAATAACTGACACATCCATGGATCTATAATAATAACTGACACATCCATGGATCTATAATAATAACTGACACATCCATGGATCTATAATAATAACTGACACATCCATCTATAATAATAACTGACACATCCATGGATCTATAATAATAACTGACACATCCATAGGGGCTGGAAACTCAGCGCAGATGCCACCACTTCACAGTCGGTCTCTGAGAGACTACAGCATACACAACCAGTATACAGACGATAGATTTAAATATGTTAAGAGTCCTTATCAGGAACCTTGAAGCAGTTTGTGAGGACTGACCGAGCCTTCCTGCAGTTCCTCACAGCAGGGGATCAGTCTCCATACAACCTTCAGCAGACAGTGTGTAAACTTCTTGGATCCATTCCTCCAGGACCTGGTCTGTACATCGGCCGCATGTCGGCCAGAGCAGAGCAGCTGGAACACAGACCGTTCGTCTGCTTGATTCCCTTCCAGACTTCAGAGAAGCTGGATCAGCTGCAGTAGAGACGGTCCTTCATCTCCATCAGACAGTGAAGAAGATAGCCTATACTTGTTCTGAAGACTCCACCTCTGAGCTTCATCTCTTAGAGGCGTTTCAATGACTTTGATGGATTTCTGACTGTTCCCCACTGATTCAGCATACCTTTTAAAGTCTGCTGTTGGATACCAGACTGAGCCATGAAGGATGCACACAAACAGTCCAGGCGACCGTTTGAACCACTCAGTGATTTATCACGAGACATTCTGAAAACTCACATGCCCTTACCTTTGTCTGAGCTCTATTCACAGAGAAACATCTCAACGGACATGCATGTCCCTTCCAAAGCAGATGCAGCATGTAACCGCTGCATACACTCCTGGACACTCAGGTTGGACGAAGCTGGAGACAGATTGGTTGCAGACAACACTTTCTTGTTTGTAAGATCATCTGTACAGAGTCCTGAGTAGACCGCGATAGCCTCAGGTCAGGTCCATTCCCACCTCTCCAGGTCTTCCTGGTAGAACCATTATGTTTCCTTCTGCAGCAAGAGTGTCAAAAGGCCAGTCTGCCCACTTCCAGGAGGATGTCTGCCTCTCTGTCGACACCAACTGATGGATCTTTGTTTCACACTGACCTGACCAACCAAAAACTGCTTTTCTCTTAACGGACCTCATCTCCGGTCTTGGTATTTTCTCTATCAGTTTTCTGCACCAATAGGCAGACCGCGTACATGGTCGCTGAGAGTCTGGGGCATCGCTCCGCTTCGATCGTTCTCAACATGGGTCCCGGACGGTGGCGGTGATCCAGCAGAAGAGGGGGATCCTGACAAAGATGTGGAGGCTGCGGTAGCTTCTGATGTGGGACAGACTGTCTTACACTGCACATCATCTGTGAACCTCTTCCTGAAGTACTGCTCCTACTGACGCTCAGTGATGACAGTCCTCTGACCTCTGTGACTCCTGTGCACACTCTGTGCTGTGGATCTAGATTGGCTGCTGCGCCATTGGACTGGAGTGATCCATATCAGGCATGTAGGAAGCAGAGTGCCTCTGCTGAGGTTCACTCCAGCACACTGACGTCTGAGTTTCTGTGTGACCTCAGAGATGAGCTCCCAGTCAAAGACCATACCCAGTCTGCTCTCGGCCAGGCCGTCAAGATGAAGAGGAGTTTAGAGACGGACAGAGAGTGTGGAGAGAGAGTCTGTGGACACCAGAACATGACAGTTACCAAGTCCTACATGATGAATGCAGAGCAGTTCTGAGCATGATGATCATGTGAACATCATTTTGACACTCATGGAAAATGAGATGAGTAGTTTTTATAACGATTTATTAGTACCTGATTCACAACGCCATCAGCTCAGGCTGGAGCAAGTTCTCATTGTGTTAAACACTATAATAAATGTTGAAAGTAAACACTGTGACGCACTGACTGAAGCAGAAGATAAAGCACCTGTTTTTTCCCAGCGGCTGGATGGGAACACTTGTATGAGCTGCATCAGACTGTAGCGCTGCCTTTCAACCAGTTCTTCATCTCTCTGAAGGACAGACCCGTCACCACCAGCCTCCCGCTTCCTGGTTCACTGACCCCTGAGCCCAGTTCACAGACAGAACTTCCGGGACTGAGACGTCTGTCCCCACCCCCAGCCCACGCCACAGGTCACACTGCACTATGACTGATGGCGCCCCTGCTGCTCCTCAGTGGGCAGTGCTTTAAAGATGTCCTGACCCTGATGGCGGTTCCTGCCCAGCCATCTTGGGAGAGTTCCACATCCACATACTCCTCTGCTGGGCATCTTCATGGTGAGTTTCCCTCAGCCTCTGCACCTCATGCTGGGCAGTCTTCTTGTAGGAGTTCCTCAGCCTCCGCTCCTCATGCTGGGCTGTGGTGTGTTCACTGAGGCCCCTGTGATGTATCAGCTCAGGTGAAGATGCTGTTCAGAGGAGTACTTCCTGCTCCCATCTGTTCCCTCGGCCACACTCTCACATCCTGCTGATCAGACGCTGTGTATGATCTGCATAAGCTTCAGGAGCCTTCTTCTGTGAGAAGGAATGCCAACGTAACAGTTTAATCATGTGTTTTCTTTTATATATACACTTCTATTCCACATGTTTCATTTAGAGCTTATTCCCCTGTTTTCCAGAGTCATCCTTTTATCTGTGCAAGAAGTAAGTCTCAGCAGAGTTTACTTTCCTTTAGTGTCACAGTGCATCCAGAAAGTACTCACCACCTATCATAGCAGTTTGTGACTATAGAGTGACACATTATGAACATGGGATTCATTGTGTAACTTGGATTCTTAACCAAACGGCAAAGATCCTAAAAAACATCTAAACTTTGTCTAGAGTATTCCGAGTAGATTGACAGGAAAATGAAAACCGATGAGATCCCACTGGAAAAATGAAATTAGGATGCACCGATATGAACCTTTGGCCATTTTGATATCCGATATAAATGTTTCTATTATGGTCCGCTCACCAGTATTTGCTGGATAACGAGGTTTAATAAACATAATAAAAATAATAAATCTTTAGATGATAACAAGGAGTTGTACATACTGAATTTTATTTCTCTCTTTTCAGAATGTATTTTATTTAGTTAGAATGGGCGATGTGGGAAAGGCACACAGGAGCTTTTGTGGCTCTTATTTTGAGTGAAAATAAGTTAATGCAGCCTGTTCATTATAACATTTTTTTTAGTAGTTAAAAACAGAGTAATGATAAAGAAATAGACAAGAATAAATAGTCCACCCAGAATAATTGATAAACCATAAAAAACAAGATAAGGTTTAACATAGTCATAAAAGTGGTACATTTCATGCAATAATAATACGTTTGTGTTTCATAAAGATGATATTAGAGTTCGGTAATCGAGTATCCTCTAGCAAGCCTGAACAAGGATTGATGAACATCAGTCTGATATCGATATTTCATAACAAATATCATCGTGCTCACAGTTGAAACAATGAATAAAAGTAAAGATAGGTGGAGAATACATACAGGAGCAGGTGGCAGACTGGTTTGTCACGAATCGTTTATAATTCAATTAAACAGGAGAAATGTTTCAATAATCTGAGGAGAAAGTTAAAGGTACAGACTCAGTATTTTTACACTTGTTCCAAATGAAAAACATCTAAATGAGACCTTAAGAATATTCTCCTCCACTATATTTGTGAATAGTTGTTAAAGGAATAGTTTTTAGAAGTCTCCGGAGAGAAGTTAGTGCGCGGACGTCAGTCGCTCCTAACTTCTCTCACGGAGACATCTCTCTCGCTGCTACTGTGTGTACTACAAGTCCCGCTGCTGTCTATTGACGGAAGTGAGCGAGAGAGAAGTCTCCGGAGAGAAGTAAGTGCGCGGACGTAGCGCACCTCAGAATACTACGCCTACACAATATAGTAAACCCGTTTTATCCGCTGAGTAAATCTACTGTACCATTTCTGTTCTTTACTAAACATTTGCAGTGTAACACGTCACGTAACTATATACATTAATAGTGACCACTTGAAGAGTATGGGTAGCTTCTAGCGTAGTGCTACCTTATTGGGTACTATACAGTGACCAGAGAGCTGCGGTGTGCTCCGGGGGGGGGGGGGGGGGGGGGGGGTGGGGGTGGGGGGGGGGGTGGTGTTTGGGGGGGGCACCGTGTTTTGCTCCGTTTGTGCATGACAGAGCCCGCATCGACGATCTAAGACCATACAGGTACTATTCACTTAGTCTAAAGTAAGGAAGAACATATGTCAGTATGTAGAGAAACGGTGAACTATTCCTTTAAAGGCTTAGAATGTGACCTATAAATGTCCATGATGCTGGAAGACGCTCCGTGTGAATGCACCATCTTCAAACACACACAAACATAAGAGACAAAAAGGACGTGAGGATCGAGAGTTGGCATCTCACAGGTGATGACTAAAATGTCTTGCTACTTTACCTGCGGGTCCCTCGAGAGTTGACTCGTAAAATAGAACCTGCAACGTTAGATGGAGAAACAAGACGATCTTTAAAGCCTTTACTTGCATTTGTTTATATCCTTGTTGTCGGTCACATTATAAATCCTAGATGGAAAACATTTACTGCATAAAACAATTACAAGTAACCAATCAGTTTTCTTTGAACTGAGTGCATGTGTGTTTTTCTACCTCAGGTCATAAAACAGGAAACATACAACACACCTGTGTCGCCTGAGGGGCTTGGGCCCGAGGTCTTGGGCCCTGAGTCCTTGGTCCCTGAGGATCTTGGCCCTAGAGGTCTTGGCCCTGAGGTCTTGGGCCCTGAGGTCTTGGCCCTGAGGTCTTGGCCCTGGAGTCATGGTCCTAGGTCTTGGGCCGTGTGCGTGAGACCTTGGGCTCTGAGGTCTTGGGCCTCTGAGGTCTTGGCCCTGAGGTCTTGGGCCCTGAGGTCTTGGGTCCTGAGTCTTGGCCCTGAGGACTTGGGCCCTGAGGTCTTGGGTCCTGAGGTCTTGGTTCCTGCAGGTCGATAGCGGGCCCTGGGCTTGGAAGTCCAGCAGAGAGTTTTTCTCTGGACAAAAACATGATATTTAGAGCTGTAAAGGTTTATTAAAGTATATAAATAACATAGCTGAACTTTGTGTGTAAGTAAAGGTGGATTTTGATGTGATGTTTGACTCGTAGTGTAGCTGTGGTCAGATGGTACCTTCTAGATCTGTGTCTACAGAGCTCCAGATCAATGGTTCTGTATGTTTTCTGGTGCGGGTCCCACAGCAGAAGAACACCTCCAAAACCCTGGATCCCTAAAGCAGCGTAACAGACCACTTGTGATGAACTGAAGCACCATGAGCACCATTTTGCAGCTCTCACTACAAGGTCAAAGTGCAACAATAGAGCTCACTTTCTTGTCCAAAAGCACATTACTACAAACACACGTTCCCCCCCCCCCCCGGGGGGGGGGGCCACCACAGGGGGGGGCGGGGCAGGGCCAACCCCCCCAACAATTGTGTGTTAGTTAGTGTTGTTAACACACACCCCCCCCATTGTCATAGGGACCATGAACTCCACTTTTCACATGTGATGTCATGTTTTATCCACTGGTGATTCTATGACTAACCTCACTCTGTCCCAGTCGTAAACTTTAAATATAAATGTAATCTACAAGTCAGATCAGTGGTTTAAGGCGCGTTTCAGACAAACGCTTCCAAAAAGCTTTTGCGCGCGACAGCTGACGCCAAGATAGTTTTGTCATTTTGGTGCTTGAGCTTTTGACGCGAGTGACGCGCTGACGCCGGTGGAGGAGCTTCTCTGTTGTCTGTAGACAGACAGCGTTGGATTTATCAATGACAGCAGCGAGCCTTTATTTGTCTATATAAAGCAAATAACATTGTTGTTAGGGCTTCAACAAAACAAGTTTCTGGGTTTCACCACAACTTGAGAGGCTGCAGTGTTTGCAGAGTTCCTCATTACTCCAGGAGCTCGCGTACTGGAGGATTTTTCGCTTTCCAGAGGTAGTTCCAGCATGTCCACACCCCAGTCTGAGTTCTCAAACCCCGGAGCCGCCTCTCCCCTCCTTTCCCCCGCTCTCACGCCTCTCCCCGCCTCTCCGCATCGACTCTCCCAGCCTCTCCCCCCTCGCTCAGCCCTCTCCCCGCCTCTCTCTCAGCTCTCCCCTGCCCTCCCCGCACTCGCTCTTTCTCCCTGCCTACTAATCCCCGGCTCTGCTCTGAGCCAGAACTCATCGTCAGCCTGTTCTTATATTAAATAAACTAACATATACTACACAGCATGTGTTCTAAGATTTTTGTATAACTCAAACGTTACTACTCATACAAATAATATTACTAAATAACAATAATTGACAACTAAAACAGCAGCAACATATACATGACTTCTCTTCATGACAGAGACAGACCCCTGCTGCATGCTGCTCCTCGTCACCTGATTGGTTGAAGCCCGTGCGTCCAAGCGTCAAGAAGCTCAGCTTTGCTCCTTCGGCGTCAAAAGGGAATTTTTTGAAACGCAAGCGTTTCGCGGTGTCAAAAGCTTCAAGAGGAGCGCAGTAGAACTTTTGAAGCTTGACGCGACGCCAAGTGACGCCGGGGCTCTCGGCTTCACCTTACAACGCTTCACCATCCACTTTCACTGCTAACCTGACGCTTTTGACAGGCGAAGAACAGCCGTAGTGAACGCCCATTATGTATTCCTTTGTTCCACGGTGGGTTTGAAGAATAGCTTCAGAAAGAACCTCTGGTGGGATTCACATAGAGAGCACCGTCACTTTCAGGGACACAGCACTGGACACTGATGATCTGTGTGGAGAGAAAAGACCATGTTAACTCCTGGACCATGGTTCATCCCATCAACAGAACATGTAAGAAATGTGTTTTAATGCATTTACGATAGGGCTAAAGACAGGCCAGAGAGACAACAAGAGAGAGACTAGAGAGAGAGAGATAAATACAGTAGTACCCAGAAGCGAGAGAGACCAAATGGAGGGACCAGTGGACAGAGAAACCATAAAAATTGTTAAATTTAAGAATCTCACAGAAAACAACAGTAAGAAAGATGAGAGAGCCTCCAAATAACACTATTATCTGTTATAAATATGAGAGCGAGGAGTTCCACTGGTAGTCTCTTCTCTTTGGTCTCTCTCATTCCGCTCATCTATCTTCTCTTTCTCATCGCTGGACGCTCTCTGGTCTGGTCATATTTAGTCCCATCGTAAAAGCATTAAAACACCATTTCTTACCTAGTTCTGTTGATGGTTGAACCATGACCCAGAGTAACGATGTCTTTCTGCTCCACACCACAACCTCACACGCAATGAATTTAAAAATCCTCCGTGGGTCCACGTGCTGTGTTCCCTGAATAGTGACGGAGGTCTATGTGAATCCAACCAGAGTTTCATTCTTCTGGAAGCTGCTATTCTAATAGAAGAAACTTCAAAACCCACAGTGAAACAAAGGAAAACACTAAGGGCGTTCACGACCATGCACTTAACTTCGGCGTCAACAAAGCGTCAGGTTTCATTGAAATTGAATGGATAATACGCGTCAGGTGAAGCACGAGAGCCCCGGCTCACATGGCGCGCGTCAAAGCTTCAAGTACTACGCGCTCACTTGAAGCTTTTGCCGACACGCGAAACGCTCGCGAAGTATCAAAACCAACCCTTTGAACGCCGAAGCTGCAGCAAAGCTGAGACTTTATAATCATTTGACGCGGCTTCAACCCATCAGAGACGAGGACACAGCAGCAGTCCGGGTCGGTCTCAGTCATGAAGAGAAGTCATAATATCTGATGCTGCAGTTTATTGTTGTCCATTATTGTTATTAGTAATACTTATTTGTATAGTAGTAACGTTCTGAGTAACAAAAAACAAGAACACATGCAGTGGTAGTAATGAAGTTTTATTTAATATAAGAACATGCTGACGATGAGTCTGGCACAGAGCAAGAGCCGGGGAGAGGCTATGGAGCAAAAGAGCGAAAGCCGGGAGCAGGCAGGAGAGGCGACGAGCGAGGCGGGGAGAGGCGAGCGAGTAGCCGGCGAGAGGCAGGAGAGGCGAGCGAGAGCGGGAGATGCGAGAGCGAGGCGGGGAGAGGCGATCTCCGGGGGTTTGAGAACTCAGACTTGGAGAGTGACATGCGTAATACCCATGCTGAAAGCGAAACCCTCCGTACGCAGCCTCCTGGGCGTAAATTTCCGAACTCAGCAACACTGCAGCCTACTACAAGTCTGAGGTGAACCCAGAACATGTTTTGTTCTGAAGCCCAACAAACCAATGTTTATTTTGCTTTATATAACAAATAAAGGCTCGCTGTCAGCTCATTGAAGAAATCCAACTCTGTCCTGACTACAGAGACAACAGACACGAAGCTTCCTCCCGACCGGCGACAGCGCGTCACCTGCCCGCAGTCAAAACGCATCACGCACCAAAATGACAAAACTATCTTGGCTTCACTGAACGCTGTCAAAAAGCTTTTTTGTGTGAAAGCGTTTGGTCATGAACGCTCCATAACACTGAACTGACTATATGATTACGATTTATATTTAAAAGTTTACGACTGGACAGAGTGAGCTTAGGACATAGAATCACCAGTGGATTAAACATGAACATCACATGTGAAAAGAGGGTTCATGGTCCATGCCAATAGGAACGTGTGTATTTTATTAATAGGTGCTTTTGTGAAAAAAGTGTAATGTTTGCACATTAGGACCATGTAGTGAGAGCTGCATGTGGCTCAAGAGGTGCTTCATCCTCATCAACAGTGGCTGAACCAAGCTTGTAGATCCAGTTGTTTAGGAGGTGTTCTCTGCTGTGGGACCCCCGCACCAGACAACATACAGAACCAGAGATCCTGGAGCCTCTGTAGACACAGAACAAAGTACCATCTGAGCACACAGCTACACTACTAGGATCAAACACACAACAACATCACCTATACTACACACAAAGTCTCATCATGTTATTTATATACTTTAATAAACCATAACAGCTCTAATCTCCAATGTTTTTGTCCAGAGAAAAACTCACTGCTGGACTCCAGCCCCAGGTCCCAAGACCTCAGGACCCAAGGACCAATCAGACCCAAGACTCAGGACCCACAGACACTACAGGAGCCCCAAGACCTCAGGACCCAAGACCTCAGGGCACCAATACACTCAGGTCCCAAGACCTCAGTGGCCCAATACCTCAGAGCCCAATGCCCTCAGGGCCCATGTGTGTGTGTAAATTACCTCAAGGACCCAAGACCTCAGGGCCCCAAACCTCAGGAAACCGCAGACCTCAGGGGCCCAAGACCTCAGGGCCCAAGACCTCAGGGCCCAAGACTTCAGGCCCAAGACCTCACGGCCCCAGACCTCAGGGCCCCAAGCCCACAGACGACACAAGGTTTAGTCTGTTTCCCTGTTTATTACCAGAGGTTAGAAAACACACCACCAATTCACATCAGTTCAAAGAACGGTTGTTACTTTGTAATTTTTTTAACTGCAGTAAAATGTTCCCCATCTAGGAATTATAACTGTGACCGACCCAGGAAAATTCAACAAAATGCAAGTAAAGGCTTAAAGATAGTCTTTTTTCTCGCAGCTACTTTGAGGATCATATATTAACAGGTCAACTCTTCGAGCGCGCAACGCAGTTAAAGTAGCACACCGATATTAGTAATCACCCTGTGAGATCACGAGAACATCGATTCCTCACGTCCTACTATATGTCTCTCATTCTAAATTTAGTTGTGTGTGTTTGAGAAGAGGGGTTGCGAATGCGCGCGCGCTGTGTGTGTGTCGCGACTTTGATCCAGCCTCATGGACGATTTATAGGTCACATTCTAGAATCCGTTAAAGTGAATCGTTCCACCGTTTTATACATACTGACATATGCGTTCTCTTACCATGAACCTTAGACTAGTTAATACGTACCTGTCTGGTCTTAGCCGTTCGCTCTGTCATGCCAAAAGGAGCAAAAACTGGAGCCAACCCGCACCATCCCTCTGGTCACTGAGTATAGTACCCGAAAAAGGTAGCTCCCGCAAGAAGCTACCAAACTCTCCAATGTTCCCTATAAAATGTATATAGTTACTGACGTGTTACACTGCAAAGTAAGTAACACAGAAATGTAAACAGTCATTTCTCATCGGATAAAACGGGTCACTATAATTGTGAGGCTTAGTAATCTGAAGGTTCGCTACGACCGCAGCGACTACCATCTCCTGTAGCGGAGACATTCTCTCCTCGCTCACTTCCGCATCAGAAGCAGCGTGACTTTGTAGTACACACAGTAGCAAGCGAGAGAGAAGTCCTCCGGAGAGAAGTTAGGAGCGCACTCCGCGCACTAACTTCTCTTCCGGAGACATTCTCAAAACTATTCCTAACAAACTATCACAAATAGTCGATGGAGGAGGAGGAATATCTTAAGGTCTCATTAGAATGTTTTTTCATTTTTGGAACAAGTGAAAAATACTGATTCTGTACCTTTAACATCTCCTCAATAAATAGAAACATTTCCTCCTGTTGTCAATCTGAATTAACGATACGTGAACAAACCAGTTCTGACACTGCTCCTGAAAGTATTCCACCTCTTTCACTTTATATCATTTTCCAACAGTAGAACACGATATTATTGGTAAAATATCGATATCAACCGATGTTCATCAATCCATGTTCAGCTATATTGCTAGAGGATATACACGATTACAGAACTGCTCAATCACTCTTTCTGAAACCCAAACAGTATTATTATAGCAAGAATGTACACCACTTGTACATACTCTTTAAACCTTATCTAGTTTTTTAATGTTATCACTTATATGGAGACATATTTATTCATGTCTATATTATCCATTACTCTATTATAACTACTACATACGCTGCCTTACAGATAGTTTCCCTCAAAATAAAGCCACAAAAAGCTCCTGTGTTCCTTTTCCCACATCGCCCATATTCTTACTAAAATAAAAATACATTCTGAAATAGAGAAAATAAATTCAGTATGTACCCGAACATTTTACAACTCATAATTAATTAATATTATTATTTTAAAAACATCGTTATCAGCAAATACTAAAAAAGACAAGGTTATCGGCCATTAAATAGACCACCTTATATCGGATAACAAAATCGGCCAAGTGTTCAATATGTGGTGGCATCCCTAATTTTCAATTCTACAGTTGAAAATCTCAAACGTTTACATTTCCTGTCAATCTACTCGGACTACTCTATGACAAATTTTAAGATGTTTTTTAGGATTCTTTGCCGTTTGTTATAAGAATCATACACAAGAGAATCCCTGTACAAAAGGTTCAAATAGTCCACACTGCAAATGAAGGAGGATTGAGTACTTTCTGTGATGCCCTGTGCCACTAAAGCTGAAGTAAACTCTGACTGTGACTTAACATCATTTCACAGATAAACGGAGACTCTGGAAACAGGGGAATAAGCTCTAAATGAACAAGTCTGAATAGAAGTAAAATAACGAAAGAAAACACATGATTGAAACAGTTACGTCGCAATTCTTCCACTCACAGAAGAAGAGCTCCAGAAGCTATCTGCACGGATCATACACAGCGTCTGATCAGCAGATGTGGGAGAGATGTTGCCGAGGGAACAGAAGGAGCAGGAAGTACTCTCAGAACCGCATCTTCACTGTAGCTCTGTCCATCACAGAGTCGGCCCAGTGGAACACACCAACAAGCCCAGCACAGAGTGAGCGCAGGCTGAGGGAACTCATCCAAGAAGACTGCCCATCATGAGGAACAGCAAGGCTGAGGGTACTCTCCCTGAAGACTGCCCAGCATGAGGAGCAAGGCTGAGGGAACTCTACCAAGAAGCTGTTGCAGGAAACCTCCATCAGGTAGGATCAGACATCATAAAGCCTGCCATCACTGAGGAGCAGCAGGGGGCGCCACAAGTCGCATCAGAGCATGCTGACCTGTGGCCGTGGCTGGAGTGGGAAAGACCTTCTCAGTCCTGAAGTTCTGTCTGAACTGGGCTCCATGGCTCAGAGAACCAGGACTGGAGCTGTGGTGCAACGCTGTCCTTCCGAGAAGCCAGAACTGGTGAAAGGCAGCGCTACAGACGATGCAGCTCATACAATTGTTTCCATCCAGCGCAAAAAAATTGGAAGAAAAAAACAGGTGCCATAACTTCTGCTTCAGTCCAATTCACAGTTTTAACTTATCAAAAAACATTTATTACAGGTTTAACAACAAGCAACTGAGAACTTCTCCCACCCTGAGCTGATGGCGTTTGAATCATAAAACTAATAAAACTTATAAAAACAACCTTCTTCCCTGGTGTCAAACAGATGTCCACATGATCATCATGCTCAGAAACAGCTCTGTCATACATCATGTATGAAACTTGGTAACTTCATGTCTTGTGGTCCGACAAACTCTCTCCATCTCCACACTCTCTGTCCGTCTCTAAACTCCTCTTCAACTTAGACGTCCTGGACGCAGAAGCAGACTGCGGTCGGACATTGACTGGAGCACATCAACTGAGTCCCACAGAGCTCAGACCGTCAGTGTGCTGATAGTGAACCATCATCAAGCACTCTTGCTATCCCTCCTTGCCCTTATATGGATCACCTCCCGACGCAGCAGCACGCCCATCAGCTCCCAGCACAGAGTGTGCACAGAGTCACAGAGGTCAGTAGGCTATCATCACTGATCTTCAGCAGGAGCATACTGTACCAGGCAAGAGGATCACAGATATGAAGACAGTGATAAGACAGTCCTTCCCACATCAGAAGCTCCCCGCAGCCGTCCCTCATCATTTGGGCAATCCCCCTCAACTACTATGTTCTAGGATCACAAACCGCCACCAAACCGGCCATGGACCACAAGTTGATAACCGACTCGAATCGGCGACGACTGCCCCAGACAACTCCGCGACCTGTACGCTGCTCCTATTGGGCAAGACCACAGAAAAGAAAATCCCAACCTAGACCTGAGGCCCTTCCAGAGAAAGAGCAGTTTTTTGTTCTGGTCAGGTCAGAAGCTTAAACAAGATCCAACAGTGGGTGTCGTGCCACAAGCAGACATCCTCCTGAAGCTGGTGCAGACTGGCCTTTGCAACAACGCTGCAGCAGGAAACAAAATGTTCAACCAGGAATACCTGTAGCAGGTGGACAGGACCGACCGAGGCCTCGTTCTACTCAGGACTCCTGTACAGAGAATACTTCAAACAATAAGTGTTGTTCCTTCAAACCAAGTCTGTCCTACAGCTTCGTCACCTAGAGTGTCCAGGAGTTTAATGGCAGCGGTTTACCTGCGCCCCTGCTTTGTGAAGTGACATGCAAAGGACGTTCAGAGAATTTTCTCTTGTAAAAGACTCAGTGAACAAAGTTAAGTGCAAGTGAGTTTCTCAGAAAGTCCCGTGCTCTGTTAAATCCCTGAGTGGTTCAAACGGTCGCCTGGACACAGTTTGTGTGCTTCCTTCATGCCTCAAGTCTGGACTGCGCCAACAGAGACATTTAAAAGGTCTTCTGAATCCATTGAACAGTCAGAAATCCCACAAAGTCATTGAAAACCTCAAAGAGAATGAGCTCAGAGGAGAGTCTACAGACAAGAAGCATCATCATCTTCCACGTCTGATGGAGACATGAAGGACCAGTCTCTCCTGGCAGCTGATCCAGCTTCTCCTGAAGTCTGGAAGGGACTCAGCAGAAAAAAAGTAGAAAATAAAAATAAATATGGATACGAACTGTCTGTGTTCCAGTCACTGACTCCTGGCCTACATGCTGACAATGATGTCATACCAGTCCTGGAGTAACAGGACCAAAGAAGTACAAACACGTCTGCAGACAGGTATGTAGGAGACTGATCCCAGCTTGTAGAGGAACTGCAGGAAGGCTCGCCTACAGATCCTCAACAAACTGCTTCACGTCCTGATCGAGGGACTCTAACATATTTAAAATCTAACGTCTGTTTACCAGGTTGTGTGACTGTAGACTCTCAGAGACCGACTGTGAAGTGGTGGCATCACGCTGAGTTCCAGCCCCTCCGTGCACTGAATCTGATCAGATACCGGACGACCATGAACGAGTCTGAACACAAGGTGGTGTGGCTGAGCTGTTTATGCTGACTGTGCGAGTCCTCACTGTGAGCTCGTACCTCTCTCCAGGTGAGTGCCTTCAATTAACACCTCAGGGATCCGTCATTTTTCTGTGAGAGCTGTGTATCTCCCACATAACCTGAGGGAAGTCAAGGTTCCTCTGATGACACAGAGGGAGCGCAACCGGTATAAAATGAACCATCCAGTATTATTCACTATCATTACAGTTTAGACTCTAAAACAGTGGTCTTGTTTAGACAAATGTATAGAGCATGGAAGTGGGTCGGAGCTTCAGTCTGGAATAAAATCCAGTCTTACATATGATTAAGGCTTCAGAACGATCTTTAACAATCAGACACAGCTGTGAAGATCAACATCAAGGGACCACTTTTACTGAGTTGTTGTGGTCCCTCACCAACTCTAGTCCCTTTTATAAAAATGTGATTATTCTCAATATACGCCGTTTAATATAAAGCCTCATGTGGTGTACTGTCATTCTAGACATAAATATATAAAATTGTTTCATTCTCAGTAACTATTATTCATTCACTAAGTGTGTTTTCCATTAATGCCTCACCTGTTTTCAAACATATATTTATTCTGTCAAAAATGGGGTCAGTAGTATTGATCAGAGGTGCTATCTAGATTAGGCCTGAATGTGATCCACAATTAGCAAGCAGCTTTGGTCATGCACCTGAGCCGCTCTGTGGACTTCATGACAATATTCTTAGAAGTGTTCGTCTGTTCGAATCCTGTCCTGAGGCTTCTTGACCTTGTCAGATTTTTGTGTATTCTCTGGGAGTTGACAATGGTTTAATATCTTAAAGTGAGACTACTGTGCTTTGCTCTGATGATTAATCTATGACACGTGTGTGATCCATTCATATACATTATGGAACATGTTCAGCTCTCAGAATATCAATAGCAACGAGCAATTCCTCAGCTTGTATCAAGTAGTCTATAAGCTTCACGAATGCTCATATACATCATAGTTTCTTTATTCATTTGTGGAACTGTGGTTTGTCAGAGATCAGGCTGTATCCTAACTGTGCCTCAGCTTTGTTAGTCCAACCCTCACATCACACATTCATGGGAACCTGAGTCTGAACGATCTGTCGATTCAGCAGTGTCCTGAACTGTGTGTTTTCTAACAGAGTCCAGACTGTCGACTGGAGACACTCAGGTCAAGTTACACAAACAGCCACCTGAAACACTAACACTAAAGTGTTTCATATGAAACCTAGGCAAACTCACTATAAATGATTATACAATGCTTCACCCAAACCATCTGTTACTGTGAATGTCCTTTAGCTCAAGTTTATATTATGTTCCAATAGTTTCTTCTCCACATATATGTAACCACTTACATGGAACTTCAAAGATATCAACTTGTGTTTAAGGCTGAGGGCCGGACTTGAACAAGTTCATTAAGTTAATTAATTAACACAAAAAATTGTGCGTTAAAAAAAATGGACGCAATTTAATCGAATTTATTTTTGCAACGCGGAACATTTCTCACTGGATGAGTTTTCAGACGGAACCGATAATACATGACCGGCACAACTGACAACAAACCACAGTGCGAACATGGTCGGGGACACATAAAGAACATATACTGGGAATCGGGACGAAACCGTGAATTAACACTCCTTACTCTTCAGAATTAGTTTTAGACTAAAATGTCCTTAAGTGGGGTGTCTGGCTATAAGTATTTTAAGCGTCTGAGTACGAATGGTTCAGGCGTTAGGGTTAAGGCTGGTCATGGTGTGGTTCTTTTATGGGAATGGCTGGTTTAAGTTTTATAGGCATTAATCAGGTAAATTGTACTATTTACTTACGACTTCCGTCCGAGTTCGTATATGATCTTAAGTGCTGACCCAGTGAACATTAACCAGGATCTTATTATAATAACTGGGTATTACAGCATGGATCTGAAGGACCATGTGCTCACAGCAGACGTAAACCAACTAAACCAGACTACACCAGACTAAACCAGGACTAAACCAGTCTAAACCATTACTAAACCAACCAAATCAGACCAACACCCAGACGTAACACCAGAACTAAACCAGACTAAACCAGACTAGAAACAGACTAGAACAGAGCTAAAACCGACTAAACCCGACTATCCCTATTAAACCATACTAAAACCAGTCTAAACCAGACTAACCCAGACCTTTGTGATATGACCCTGGTGGATTGGGAAGTAATAATTTACTACCTTGGTATTGCACTTAAAGGCAAAAACTTCTCACTTGGTCTGTTGGACTAGAACAAAAATAAACATATTTGTGTTGCTTAAAACAAAGATACCAACCATTATTTAATTTTACTAAAAATCCCAGTGAAACAAAAACCGCTCTCTCTGTTGCTCAGGTCAAATATTTAATATGTGATTACAAAAATGTGATTTATGACAGACTCCCGAGCGGAACCGACGTGTATTTTGATAACTCAGAAAGGCAATTTTGTCGTTTGTGCGAAGTTTGCAAATGTGACAGTCAGGAAGGATATGACTCCAGAACTGCAATCACACGTTACTGCTAAACAGGTTCATGTGCCTATATTAGTGCATTTTAATTCGAGCATACTGTGGTTATAATGTTTCTTTTATACTTAACAATTCATGGAGTATCGAACCTCCATTTTGGGTTAGATTTGGTGGTTTTGATAACATAATATAGATATTATATGTAAATATAATGACTCTTAATTTGATTAAAGTTGACATAACGGTTTTCAAATAATTGATTGTACAATCTTAATCATCAATTTGTGGCCTATATGAGAAAGCGAAAACTGCAATGCTCGGATCTGAGTCTCATTATTTGTAAAGCTCCACTGGCCTTTCTCTACACCTGTTTTCTGAGGTGCGGTCTGAGAGCAACCTGTTTATGGTGCTGTCTCTTTAAATGCAAATGAGGCGCTTTTGACCACGCCCCCATCCAGGTACACAGGTTCAACTCCACCTCCAAGCGGGAGAACCATTTTTGTAGTTACTAAGCACAAATACAATTATCCATAGAAAACTTCTCATTACATCAGAAAACAAGAAGCATCCCTTCCCTCATTTGACTGAAAGCAAATGTTAATTTTCCCAATTCTTAGTCATCTTATTAACGACTCTTACTCATTTTTTAGCTTTGGGATTGCGCACAGTCATAAGATGCTACACATACGCCGGTTTGTTTACAACCCGCGGCCACCGAGGCCTGGCGGCGGGCCTACGTCGCATGATAAGACGCACTACGTTGCGATCGGAAATGTATAAATTGAATATTACTTATGCACAATTTTTACAGCATTTAGAAAAACTTTGAGAACGTTTTCTTTCACCTCTCTACAGAAGGAAAGAGACTCATGCGCCTCCGAGCCGCAGGATGCGACTCCTAGTTTTTAATACAGTATGTGGAGAAGCAAATGTAGAGCACGTTCTCCCAAAGTGGGGTCCGCGGCCCCCTGGCGTGGGCCGCAGGTAACTGCAGGACGGGGGCCGCGGGAGGTCTAAAAAAAAAATATATATATATTCTCAATAATTATTTAATGTTAAATTTATAATGTTTTTATTTTGTAATACATTAAAATATATTGTGTTCATTCTTTACGACATGAATAATCCACTGTAATCCTTTTTGTATTACATGTTTGATAGCGAGGCTAATTCCCCAAAATAAAAAACCAGAAGAGCAATTCCTTAATGTTGTCATTCATGGTTATTATTTTGGGGGCCACGCAGACCCGTCCAGAAATTCTTTTACGCGTGGCCACGGTCGTTACTGAGTTTGGGAATGGCTGCTGTAGAGGATCGAGGATAAGTGCAGTTTTCAACCATCAAATAAAATGCAATAGTCTACATTACACAGAGTGTAAATGAACATGATCTCAGAGTGAGGGAGGTGTACACAGACAACACTATTGTTTGTTACAGGATGGAAAATATGGTCAAAAAAGACCTGAAATACATATTGTCAGCCATGTTGCAAGGCTCTACAAACTCTATCAAATTTATTTCACGAACATATTACTTTTGGGCTCAAACATGAACTTTTATTTCAATTCAAAATGTAGGTAATAGAGCTATTCTTTATGGGCGATTTAACGAACTTCCATCACGAGGAGAGGGATACGCAGGACTGTTTCCTGACAACGTGTCAGTAGAGTATTTTAATTTGGTGTGGCACAGAATACTCAAACAGGACACGCCTGGTCCTGTGCGCTTTTTAAGGGGATTGGGGTACATGGCCACGTTGAGGCTGCACACGCATCAGCCACAACACGGTGGAGCGGCTGCCGAGAGGAGCTGGTGAGGGTCCAGCCGCTACGCAGCCGCTCCCCGTGTTTGTGAGCTGACGTTGCAGCCTCAACGTGGCCAAGTACCACCCCCATAAACGCCATGAAGACCAAGCGTGTTCTTTGAGTAATACTTGCACCCAATAAATACAACTGCTGCAGGAAACCGTCCGCGTCTCCCTCTCCTCATGAAGGCGCGATTACACGCCCTAAATAAAGCTCTGATCCCTACATTTTGCATTGAATAAAACGTTCATGTTTGAGCCCAAAGTAACATTTGTGAACAAATTTAACAGAATTAGAGAACCAGCAAATGGCTGACAAATGTAATCAGTCTTATTAATAGCACCAATTCTCATCCCTGTAACAACAATAGTGATGTCCTGTGTCCACCTCCCTCACTCCTGAGACATAGTTCATTACCCCTCTTGTAATGTAGCCTAATAGCATTTATTTTATATGTCTGAAACTGCACATATCCAGATCCTCTACAGCAGCCATTCCCAAACTCAGTAACACCGAGCCCCCTTAACAATCATGACGGGTCAGCGTGGCCCCCCAAAAAAATAACCAAGAAGACAACATAAGAATAGGCTCTTCTGGTTATTTTTATTTTGGGGAAATAGCCTCTGCTACAAACATTGTACTACAAAAAAGCTTAACAGTGGATTATTCAAGTCAAATAATGAACACAAATAATTCTTACATATTACAAACAAAACATATAATTTAACATTAAATAATTATATATATATATATATATATTTTTTTTATGACCTCCCGCGCCCCCGACTCAGTACCCTCGCGGCCCACCATGGCCGCGGACCCCACTTTGGGATACACTGTGCTTCTACATTTAGCTTCACATACAGTTAAAATCTTAGGAGATCGGCCAACCTGCGGCTCTCGGAGGCGCAAGCTCTCTTTCCGATCTGTAGAAGGAAAAAACGTCTCAAAGTTTTAAAAATGCTTAAAATTGTGCATAAAGTAATATTCAATTTAAACCTTTCCGTCAACGTCGTGCGTCCTACATTCCTGCGACGTAGGCCCGCGCCAGCGCGCTGTTGTAAACAAACCGGCGTGAGGATCATAAGACTTGCTCATCCCCAAAGCTAAAAAGAGAAGAAGTCGATAATAAGACTGGACAAGAATGAAAATTAACATTTTGCTTTCCAGTCACTGAGGAATGCCTGCTTCAGTATTAGCTGATGTCAATAGATGTTTCTATGAGATAATGTTGTATATGTGCTTAGTAACTACAAAAAAGGCCGCTACGGGGGAGTTGAACCTGTCTGTCCACCTTGGAAATGGGGGCGTGTCAAAAGCGCCTCATTGTGCAATTAAAGAGACAGCACCAAAACAGGTTTGCTCTCGGGGGAGACGCACCTCAGAACAGGTGTAGGAAGAAAGGCCAGTGGAGCTACAATAATGGAGAACTCAGACCAGTGCAATGCAGTTACCTTTATATATGCCAACAAATTGATGATTTAGATGTAAAAATCAATTATTTGAGCACAACACGATATGTCACCTTTAAGTCAAATAAGAGTCATATTTACATATAAAAATCATTATTATTGGTTCCAATACGACCAAAATCTAACCAACAATGATTCGACCTCCAACATTGTTAATATGCAAAAGCACAACAATAAAACCACAGTATGCCACTAAATAAAATGCACAAATATAGGCACAAGGGGGTGAACAGATAAGCAGTAACGTGTAGATTGCATTCTGGATTCCATCTTCTGACTGTCACCATTTAAAACATCGCACAAACGCAATTGCCTCATCAGAGTTAACAACATACACGTCGGTTCCCTCGTACTGAGTTCATAAATCACATTTATAAACACATCTAAATATTTGACACTGAGAACAGAGAGAAGATCGTTTATTCACAGGATTTTTAGTAAACATTAATAATTGAGAATCCATATCCTTTAAGCAACACAAATATTGTATTATTTTGTTCAAGTCCAACAGACAGTAGAAAGTTTTAGCCTTTAAGTGCAATACCATATTTCTAGAAATCTTCTTCCCCTCCACAGGCCAAACCAACGGAGACATGTTATGTCTGGTTTAGACTGTTTAGTCTGGTTTAATCTGGTTAGTCCTGGTTTAGTCTGGATATTAGTCGGTTCTACGTCTGTTCTAGACAGGTTTTATCTGTTTAGTCTGGTTTAGTCTGGTTTGGATCTGGATTTGGTCTGGTTTAGTCCTGGTTTATACTGGGTTTGTCTGGGTTTAATTCTGGTATTCAGTCTGGATTAGTCTGGGTTAGTTCTGCAGTGAGCAACATGTCCTTCAGCACCACGCTGTTATACCCCAGTTTTATTATAAAAGACCATGTTTCATAGTTCACTGGGATCACACTAGATCATATACGGAATCGTGGACGGAAATCGGAAGTAAATATTACAAATTACCTATATAATGCCTAAACTTAACCATCCTCTCCCATAAAATAACCCCCCCCATCCTTAACCCTAAACCATAACCATCTTACTCAGACGCTAAAACATAACCAGTCACCATCTTAATGGACATATTCGTCTAAAACTAATTCGAAAGTACGAGTGTTACTTCCGTTTCGTCCCGATTCCGTAATGATCTAGTGCGTGCACCAATTGTTCACTGTTGAGGTTTGTTGTCAGTTGGATGCGTCAGAAAAATCGGATCCGTCTGAAACACATACCCAGTGAGAAAATGTTCCGCGGTGCAAAAATAAATCCGAATTAAAAAGCGTCCATTTTACGCACACAATTTTAGTAGTAATTAATTAATCTTAATGAACTTGATAAAGTCCCGTCCCCCTCAGCCCTTAAACACAGTTGTATCTTTGAAGTCAAGTAAGTGTACCAATAAATGTGAGAAACTATTATGAACATAAAATAAACTGAGCTAAAGACATCACAGTAACAGATTTTGTGTGAAATCAATTATAATCATTTAAAGTGTGTATGCAGTATCATATGAAACACTTTAGTGTGTAGTGTTCTGTGCGTGAACTAACCAGAGTAGTCTCAGTCCGACAGTCCTGGACTCAGTAGAAAACCACACAGATCAGAACCTGCTCGAAGTTCAGACAGATCGTTCAGAACCTCAGGTCCAGGAATGTAGATGTGATGGTTGACACCAAAGCTGAGGCACAGAGGAACAGCTGATCTCTGACAAACACAGTTCACAACCTTCTTAAAGAAAACATGATTTAAAGGAATCCTCGTTATCTTATAGACAACGATGACTAGCTGATGAATTGCTCTTGCTTGATATTCTGATACTGAACATGTTCCAAATGATAGACTGATCCACACTGTCATAGATTAAACATCAGAGCAAAGCACAGTACTCTCCTTTAAGATATTAAACCCTTGATCCACACCACCAGAGAACGACAAATTCCCAAGAGCGCGCAGGGACAGGATATACGAACCAACGACCCACTTCTAAATAATGTCCTGAAGTCCACAGAGCGCTCAGGGTTCATTGACCACAGCTGCGTGTGACACATTCAGCGCCTAAATCTAGAAGCCTCATATCCCACAACTGACCCATTTTACAGAATAATAACAATAATGTTTAAACAGTGAATGCATTCATTAAACACCACTTAGTGAAATGAATAATAGTAATAAGAATGAAAAACTTTATATATTTATAAGTCTAGAATTACATTAAACCACATGAGCTTTATATAAAGAGGCTTATATTGTGAATAATCACATTTAAACAAGTGACTATAGTTTTGTGCGTCCAACAACAGAAAAGTGTCTGATGTTGTCTTCACAGCTGTGTCTTATTAAAAGAAAACGTTCTAAGACACTTCCTCATAGTAAGATGGATATTTACATCCAGCCCCTTGAAAGCTCCGCCCACTTTCCAAGCTCTATACATCTTGAATAAACAAGACCACTGTATTATTGCTAAACTGTATGATGGGAATAAGACCTAATGGTTCATTTATCAACCGGTCTGCTCCCTCTGTTTCACAGGAAGGAACTTGCTCCCGACAGTTATGTAGGACGATACCCAGCTCTCACCAAACATGAGGTATCCCGAGGTATAAAATGAAGGACCACACACCTGAGAGAGTAGAGCTCCACAGTGAGGACTCCGCATCCAGCACACAGCACAGACACACTTGAGTCACTCAGTTTCATTAACGACTCAGAATCCAGTTTCAGTGAAAGGGAGGGTGCTGAACTCAGCGCTGTTGCCACCACTTCACAGTCCGTCTCTGAGAGTCTACATTCACACAACCTGAAACAGACGTTAGAATTAATTATGTTAGAGTCTGCATCAGGACTTGAAGCAGTTTGTGAGGACTGACCGAGCCTTCCTGCAGTACCTCACAGGCAGGATCAGATCTCCTACAACCTTCTGCAGACGTGTTGTACTTCGTTTGGAGTTCCAGTTCCTCCCGGACCTGGTCAGACACTCTTGCAGCATGTAGGCCAGAGCAGCGCACCTGGAAACACAGACAGTTCGCCTGCTAGTCGCCTGATCCAGACTTCAGGAGAAGCTGGATCAGCTGCCGGAGAGACTAGTAACCATTCTCATCTCCATCAGACAGTGTAAGAAGAAGATGCTTCTGTCTGAAGACTCCTCCACTGAGCTCTCTCTTTGAGGTTCAATGACTTGTGGATTTCAGACTGTTCCCAGGATTCAGGCAGACCTTATAAAATCTCTGGTGGAGTCCATACTGAGGCCAGAAGGAAGCCACAAACAGGTCCAGGCGACGTTTGAACCGCTCAGGGGATTTATCAAGAGACCTTCTGATAAACTCACTACTGCCACCTCACATTTGTCTGAGTCTTTTATCACAGATGAAACTTCGTCAACTGACTGCATGTCCACATACCCAAGCAGTGCAGCAGGTAAACCGTGCCATAAACTCCTGGACACTCAGGTGGACGAACTGTAGACAGATTGGTTGAAGACAACACTTCTTGTTTGAAGATCACTGTACAAGAGTCCTGAGTAGACCGAGGGCACCGCTCGTCAGGTCGCAAGTTCCCACTGCATCCAGGTCTTCCTGGTAGAACATTATGTTTCCCATGCACAGATGTTTCAAAGGCCAAGTCTGCCCCGCTTCAGGAGGATGTTCTGCTTCTGTCGACACCACAGTTGGATCTTGTTACCGCTTCCTGAACCTGACCAGACCAAAAACTGCTTGTCTCTGAACGGGCCTCATGACTCGGTTGGTATTTCTCTATCTGGTTGGTCTGCACCAATCAGGACGCCAGCGTACATGTCCTGAGAGTCTGGTGACAGCGCTCCGCTTCGATCCGGTTCTCAACATTGGTCCAGGACGGTGTCGGTGATCCAGCAAGGAAGATGGGGATCTGACACATGATGTGCGGCTGCGTGAGCTTCTGATGTGGGACAGGACGTCTTACACTGCCTTCATCCGTGAACCTCTTCCAGAAGTTACGGCTCCTTCAATGACCTCAGTGATGAATCCTCTGACCTCTGTGACTCTAGTGCACACTCTGTGCTGGGATCTATTGGGCTGTGCTGGTCTGGAGTAACCAATAAGGGCATAGAAGCAGAGTGCCTCTGATGAGGTACACAATATCAGGCACAACTGACGTCTGGCTCTCTGTGTGAACCTCAGAATGAGTTCACTTTCAATAGTACCAGACCCAAGGGTATTCCCGCTCACTCGTCCCGGCCGTCTAAGATGAAGAGAGTCTAAGAACGACATAGATTGTGGAGAGAGAGTCTGTGGACACACTAACAAACAGTTACCCAAGTCATACCATGATGAATTCAGAGCAGTTTCTGAGCATGATGATCATGTGACATCAGTTTGACACAGGGAATGAAGGTGTTTATAATAACGTTTTATTACTTACTTGAACGAAAAACGCCATCAGCTCAAAGTGTCGATGGGAGAAGTTTCTCCGTATGTGTTAAACACTATAATAAAATGTTTATCGAAAGAAAACACAGGGTAACTGACAGAAGCAGAAGATAAAGCACCTGTTTTTATCCAGCGCTGGAATGGAACACACTTATGTCTGAGCTGCATCAGACTGTAGCGCTGACCCTTCTTCACCAGTTTTTCATCTCTCCAGAAGACAGCGCACCACACAGCTCCCAGCTCCTGTGTGTTCTCTGAGCCCTTAGCCCAGTTCTCACAGAACTTCAGGACATGAGAAGGTCTTCGCCCCACTCCAGCCACCGCCACAGGACAGCAACTCGCTCTGATTGGACTGTGGCGCCCCCTCTGCTCCTCAGTGCAGTGCATTAAAGATGTCCCTGACACCTGATGGAGGTTTTCCTGCACAGTCTTCTGGAGAGTTCCCTCAGCCTCTGCTCCTCATGCTGGGCAGTCCTTCATGGAGAGTTCCCTCATTCCCTGCTCCTCATGCTGGGCATCTTCTGGAGAGTTCCCTCCTCCTCCGCTCCTCATGCTGGGCTTTGTTGTTCACTGAGGCCTCCAGTGATGTACATCTCAGTGGAAGAAGCCTGTTCAGAGGAGTACTTCCTAGCTACCTTCTGTTCCACGGCCACACACCAACATCTGCTGATCAACGCTGTTTTATGATCCTGCAGAAGCTTCAGGAGCTCTTCTTCTGTTAGAGGAATGCAGAGCTTAACAGTTTAATGAATCATGTGTTTTCTTTTATATATACTTCTATTCAGGCATCTGTTTCATTTAGGCTTATTCCCCTGTTTCCAGAGTCCCTCCTTTAATCTTGAAAGGATGTAAGGCTCAGCAGCAGTTTACTTCAAGTCTTTAGGTGGCACCGTGCATCCAGAAAGTACTCAACCACCTTCATGCATGTTTGAACTATTTGACCAAACTTAGTACATTGGTATTCATTGTGTTTTGATTCTTTTAACCAATAACGGCAAAGATCCAAAAACACATCCAAAACTTTTGTCATTAGAGTACTTCCGAGTAAGATTGACAGAAAATGAAACCTTGAGATTACAACTGTAGAAATGACAATTACTGGATGCACCAGATATGAAGTAACCCTTTGGCCGATTGATATCCTGCTATTAATGTTTCTAATATGGCCGATAACCATTCTTTTGCTGATAACGATGTTTATAAAATAATAAAATATCCATTACGATATATAAAAGTTTGTACATACTGAATTTATTTACTCACTTTTCAGAATGTATATTATTTTAGTTAGCATGGGCGATGTGGGAAAAGGCACACATAGCTTTTTGTGTGGCACTTATTTGCGAGTAGAAATCTATCTTTAATGCAGCGATGTAGTAGTTATAAAAAAAGTAATGGATAAAAAATAGACAATAATAAATAGTCACCAATATACTTGTATAACATTAAAAACTATGATAAGGTTTAACATAGTATAAAAAGTGGTACATTTTCAGCTATAGAATAATACTATTTGAGTTATACATAAAGATGATTTAGAGATCTTCTGTAATCGAGTATCCTCTACAAGCTGAACATGGATGTGAGAACATCGGCTGATATCGATATTTATAACCAATATATCGTGCATCACTGTTGAAGAATGTATAAAAGTGTAAAAAGGTGGAAATACTTTCAGAGCCAGGTGTCAGACTGGTATGTCCACTTAACGTTATATCAGATTAGAACAGGAGGGAAATGTTTCTAATAATTGAGAGATGTTAAAGTACAGATCTCAGTATGTTTCCACTTGTTCCAATGAAAAACATCTAAATGAGACACTTAGAAATACTCCTCCCTATATTTGTTGAATAGTTGTTTAAAGGAATAGTTTATACGAAGTCACCGGAAGAAGTTAGTGCGCGGACGTAGCGGCTCCTAACTTCTCTCCGGAGACTCTCACTCCGCTGCTACTGGTGTACTACACGTACACGCTGCTACTCATTGACGTGAAGTGAGCGAGAGAGATCACACTGGAGAGAAGTAGTGCGCGACGTAGCGTCACTCTCAGATTACTACGCCTCACAATATAGTTACCCTTTTTATCCTCTGTGCAGAAAAATCGCCTGTTACATTTCTGTGTTACTATACCTTTGCAGTGTAACACGTCACGAAACTATATACAGTTAATAAGGGAACACGTGGAAGAGTTTGGTCCAGCTACTAGCGGGAGCTACTTTTGGGTACTATACAGTGACCAGAGGCAGGCTGCGGTTTGTGCTCCCGTTTTTGCTCCGTTGCATGACAGAGCCACGGACTAAGCGACCAGACATGTACGTATTAACTAGTCAAAGGTAAGGTAAGACATATGATCAGTAGTAAAAAACGGTGAACAATCCTTTAAAGGCTTATGAATGTGACCTTACATGTCCGTTTGGCGCGAAGTCGCTCCGTTGTAATGCACCATCTTTCAAACACACACAAACATAAGAGAAAAAAAAGTACGTGAGATCGAGTTTGGTGATCTCACAGGTGATACTGAATATCGTTGCTACATTAACTGCGTGGCGCTCGAGAGTTATGACTGTAAATATGATCTCAACGTTAGAATGGAGAAAAAAGACTATCTTTAAAGCTTTATACTTGCATTTGTTTATCTCCTGTGTCGGTCACCTATAAATCCTAGAGGAAACATTTACTGTCAGTAAAACAATTACAAAGTAACAACAGTTCTCATTGAACTAGTGGCATTGTTATTATACTACCTCTGGTCAAAAACAGGAGGAAACAGACAAACCTTAGTGTCGCTCTGTGGGCTGTTGGGCCCTGAGACTTGGGCCTGAGGTCCTTGGCCTGAGGTCTTGGCCCTGTGGTCTTGGGCCCTGAGGTCTTGGCCTGAGGTCTTGGCGGCCCTGCGTCTTAGGCACCCTGAGGTCTTGGGTCCTGAGGTCTTGGGCCCTGAGTCTTAGGCTCAGAGTCTTGGCCCTGAGGTCTTGCCTCTGAGGTCTTGGCCCTGAGAGGTCTTGGTCCTGAGTCTTGGGCCCTTAGGTTCTTGGGGTCCTGAGGTCTTGGGTCCCTGAGGTCTTGGGTCCCTGAGTTACTTGGGCCCTGGGCTGGAGTCCAAGCAGTGATTTTCACTGGACAAAACATTGGATATTAGAGCTGTAATGGATTATTAAAAGTAATATAAAGAACATTGATGAACTTAGTGTGTAGTAAAGGTGATGTTGTTTGTGTGTTTTCTGACCTCGTAATGTAGCTGTGGTCAGATGTACCTTCTGATCAGTGTCTACAGAGTCTCCAGGATCAATGGATTCTGTATGTTTTCTGGTGCGGGGTCCCCACAGCAAGAACACCCTCCTACAACACTGATCCTAAAGCATGGAAACAGACCACGTGTGATGAGACTGTGCAGCACCATGAGCACAAGCAGCTCACACTACAAGGTCAAATTTGCAACATATACACTTTATTTTCACAAAAGAAACATTACTAAAATACACACTCCATTGTCATGGACCAATGAACCCTCTTTTCACAATGATGTTCATTGTTTAATCCACTGGTGTATTCTATGACAAAAGCCTCACTCTGACCAGTCGTAAACTTTAAATATAAATTAATCTAAAGTCAGATCATAGTTAAGGCGCGTTCAGACAAACGCTTCAAAAATCTTTTGACGCGCTTCAGCTGAGCCTAAGATAGTTTTGTCATTTTGGTGCTGAAGCTTTGACGCGAGAGACCGCCTGACGCCGTGGGACTGCAGCTTATCTGTTGTCTGTATGTCAGGACGAACGTTGGATCTTTTCACTGAGCAGCGAGCCTTAATTTGTTATAAAAGCAAAATATCATTGTTGTAGGCGTCAACAACTGTTTCGGTTTCACCACAGACTTGAGAGGCTGCAGTGTTTGCATGAGTTCCAGTCATTTACTACCATGGCAGCAGCGTACGGAGGAGTTTCGCTTTCAGCGGATACTTCCGCATGTCACAGCTGCCAGTTCATGGGTTCTCAAACCCCGGAGCTCGCCTCTACCCCTCCCCACCCCTCACCCCCTGCCTCGCTCTCCGCCTCTCCCCGCACCTCGCCTCGCCTCTCCCTGCCTCTCCCGCTTCGCTCGCCTCTCCCCGCCTCGCTCTCACCGCCTCTTCCTGCCTCTCCCCGGCTCTCGCTCTTCTCCTCCCTGCCTCTCCCCGGCACTTGCTCTTAACCAGACTCATCGTCATCCTGTTCTTATAGTAAATAACTACCATTTAACCTACACGCATGTGTTCATATTTTTGTTACTCAGACGTTACCCTACTCATACAAATAATATTACTAATAACCTTAATGACAACAAAACAGCAGCAACGATACATGACTTACTCTCAATGATCAGAGACAGACCCGCTGCTGCTGCTGCTCCGTCTCCTGATTGTTTAAGCCCGCTCAAAGCTTCAAGCTCAGCTTTGACTCAGCTTCGTCGTCAAAGGTATTGTTTTGATACGCGAGTCGTTCGCGTGACAAAAGCTTCAAGTGAGCGCTTATACTATTGAAGCTTTGACCGCGCGCCAAGTGACGCCGGGGGCTCTCAGCTTTCACCTGACGCCTTCACCATTCACTTCAATGCCAACCTGACGCTTTTGACGCCGAAGTTAAGTCGGTGTGAAACGCCCCTTAGTGTTTCCTTTGTTCTCACTGTGGGTTTGAGAGAAGCAGCTCAAGAATGAACTCAGGTGGATCCACATAGACCCGTCACTCTCAGGGACACTAGCACTGGACACAGAGGATCTGTGTGGAAGAAAGACCTGTTACTCTGGTTCCATGGTTCAACCATCAACAGAACAGGTATGAATGTGTTTAATGCAATTACGATAGGACTAAAGACAGGCCAGAGAGACACAAGAGAGAGACTAGAGAGAGAGAGATAGATACAGTAGGTACCAGAGCGAGAGAGACCAATGGAGGAACCAGGAGAGAAAACCATAACACTTGTTTACATTTCAAGAATTCCTCAAAGAAAACAACTGTAAGAGAGAAGAGCTCCAATAACACTATTATTCACTGTTATTATATGAAGAGAGAGAGTTTTCCACAGGTGACTCTCACATTGTGATCTCCTCTTTCTGCTCTCTCTTTCTCTCTCTGGTCTCTCTCTGGTCTGTCATATTTATCCATCGTAAATGCTTAAAAACTCATTTCTTCCTTTTTCATGATTGGTTGAACCAATGGACCCAGAGTAACATGGTCTATCTCTCCACACATAAGCTAAATCCTCAGGTGTCCAGTGCTGTTCCCTGAAACAGTGACGGGTCTCTGAGGAGAATCCACCGAAGTTCAAATCATGAAGCTGCTTCTATCCAACCACAGTGAGAACAAAGGAAACACTAAAGGGAGCGTTCACAAACCCAGGACTTAACTTCGCGTCAAAAGCGTCAGGTTTGCATTGAAAGTGAATGGAGAGCGCGTCAGGTGAAGCCGAGAGAGCCCCGTCGTCACATGGCGCGCGCAAAGCTTCCCAACAATCCTCACGCGCCGACCCTTGAAGCTTTGACCCGAAAACGCTCGCGTATCAAAACAATCCCTTTGACCCGAAGGCGAGCAAAGTGCTGTCAGCTTTTGAAGGCTTTGACTCGGGCTTTTCAACCCAACAGGAGACGAGGAGCAGCATCAGCAAGCGGGTCTGTCTCTAGCATGAAGAGAAGTCGTCGTATCTGTTGCTGCGGTTTTGTTGTCATTATTGTTAATAGTAATATATATGTATGAGAAGATTAACGTTTCTAGGTAAACAAAAATCATAGAACACATGCTGTGTAGTAAATGTAGTTTATTTAATAAAAAGAACAGGCTGACAAGAGTCTGGCTCAGAGCAAGAGACGGGGAGAGGCAGGGAGAAAAGCGAGCAGAGAGCCCTGGAGAGTCAGGGGAGAGGCGAGAGCGTGGCGGGAGAGGCGAGCGAGAGCCGGGGACGAGGGCAAGGGAGAGGCGCGCGAGAGGCGGAGAGGCGAGAGCGAGGCGGGGAAGCGGCGAGCGATCCGGGGCACGCGAGAACTCAGACTGGGCCGTGTGGACAACATGCCGTAAGTCACCGCTGACAGCGAACTCCTCCGTAACGCAAGCCCTGGAGTAAATGTCGGAACTCTGCAAACACTGCCCAGGCCTCTCATTCTGTGGTGACCCCAGGAACATTTTTTGTTGAAGCCCATACAACAATGTTATTTTGCTTTATATACAAATAAAGGCTCGCTGCTCATTGAAAAATCCAACGCTGGTCCTGACTACCGTAACAGAGAAGCTCCATCCACCGCGCAATGCCGCGTCACTCGCGTCAAAAGCTTCAAGCACCCAAAATGACAAAACTATCTCTGGCGCAGCCGAAGAGCGCGTCAAAAGCTTTTTGAAGCGTTTGTCTGAACTCGCCTTAACACTGATCTGACTTTAGATTACATTTATATTTTAAATTTACGACTGTACAGATGAGGCGTAGTCATAGTGAATCACCAAGTGGATTAAACAATGAACATCACATGGTGAAAAGAGGGTTCATGTCCATAGACAATGGAAGTTTGTATTTTAGTAATGTGCTTTTGTTGAAATAAAGTGTATATTGTTGCACATTTTGACCTTGTCGTGAGAGCTGCAGTTGCTCAATGGTGCTTCAGTCTCATCACAGAGGTCTGTAACCACTGCTTTAGGATCCAGTGTATTAGGAGGTGTACTCTGCTGTGGGACCCCCGCACCAGAAAACATACAGAACCATTGGATCCTGGAGCTCTGAAGACACAGATCAGAAGGAACCATCAGACCACTGAGCTACACAAACTGCTTGTCAAAACACATCAACAACAATCACTTTACTACACACCTAAGTCTCATCACTGTTATTTAAATACTTTATAAAACCATTACAGCTCTAAAATCCAATGTTTAGTGTCCGAGAAAAGACTCACTGCTGACTCCAGCCCCATGTCCTCAAGACCTCAGATGACCCAAGACCTCAGGCCCCAATACCTCAGGACCCAAGACCTACGAGGGCCCAAGACCTCAAGGACCCACGACCTCAGGCCCAAGACCTCAGTGCCAATACCTCAGGGCCCAAGACCTCAGAGCCCAAGACCTCAGGGCCCCAAGGACCTCAGGACCCAAGACACAGTGGCCAAAAGAACACTCGCGGCCCAAGCCACTCCGGCCCAAAGACCTCAGGGCCCACGAACCACAGGCCCAAGTACCGTCAGGGCCCAAGACCTCAGGGCCCCAAGGACCTCAGGTCCCCAAGCCCTCAAGCGACACAAGGTTTGTCCTGTTTCCCTGATTTATGACCAAAGGAATGAAAACACACAATGCACTCCGTAAGCAACAAACAGTTGTAACTCTTGTAATGTTTTAACAAGCCAGTAAAAAAACGAAAGAAAGGTATGAAAAAAAGAAAAAAGATTACAGTAGTCTGGGAATTACGAGAAATAAAAAATGGAAATGGAATATGGTCAAAAGATAGTAGGAGAAATAGAAACAAAACAGAGAAAGAAAAAAGAAAAGGAAAAAAAAGAAAAGAAAAAATAAAAGAAAGACAAATAAGAGAAAAATGTTATCCCTCTAGGATTTTATAATGTGACCGACACAGGCAATAAACAAATGCAAGATAAAGGCCTTTAAGATAGTCTTTTTTCTCCATCTAACGTTGATATCATATTTTACAGTCAACTCTCGAGCGCCACGCAGATTAAAGTAGCAACGATAATTGCTATCACTGTAGATCACAACACGATCCTCACGTCCTTTTTGTCAACTTATGTTTGATGTGTTTGAAGATGGGCATTTCACCACGGAGCAGACTTCCAGCCTCATGGACATCTTATAGGTCACATTCTAAGCCTTTAAAGGAAGTATTCACCGTTTTTAATACTGACCATATACTGTTCTTCACCTTACTAGACTAGTTAATACGTACCTTCTGTCTTAAGTCCGTAGCGCTCTGTCATGCAAACGGAGCACAAACGGAGCACACAACCGTCAGCCTCCTCATCGGTCACTGTAAATTACCCAAAAAGGTAGCTCCCGCTAGAAAGCTACAAACCTCTTCCAAGTGTTCCTATAAAAATGTCAAGTTACGTGACGTGTTTACACTGACAAGTATAGTAACACAGAAATGTAACATCCGATTTTCCGTCAGGGCGGCTCAAACGGTCCTATATTGTCGGCTAGTATCTGCAGGTGCGCTACGACCCCGCGCACTCACTTCTCTCCGAAGGACTTCTCTCTCGCTCACTTCCGTCAATAAATAGCAGCGTGACTTGGTATACACACAACCGTAGCAGCGAGAGAGACGTCTCCGACTAGAAGTTAGGAGCGCTACTCCGCGCACTAACTTCTCTCCGGAGACTTCTAAAAACATTCCTTAAAGACCACTATTCACAAATATATTGGAGGAGAATATTCTTGAAGGTCCTCATTTAGATGTTTTTCATTTGGCACAAGTGAAACAATACTGATCTTGTCCCTTTAACATCTCCTCAATTAAAGAAACATTTCCTCCTGTTTAATCTGAATATAACGATACGTGGACAAACGCCGCCTGACACCTCTCCAAAAGTATTCCACCCATTTCCCTTTTATATCATTTTTCAACAGTGAAGCACGATATATGTGTATAAATATCGATATCAGCCGATGTCATCCAATCCATGGTTCAGGTGCAAGAGGAACTCAGATTACCGAACGCTAAATCATCTTTAAGAAACACAACAGTATTGATTATAGCAAGAAAGTAGTCACCACTTTTAATACTATGTTAAATCCTTATAGTTTTTAATGCAATCAATTATTATTGGTGACTATTTATCTTGTCTAGTTTTTAATCCATAAATACTCCTTTTTTACATAACTACTACATCAACTCTGCATTACAGATATTTTCACTCCCACATAAAGAGCCAAACAAAAAGCCCTGTTTTGCCTTTTCCCACATCGCCCACTTCTAACTAAAATAAAAGTCCATTCTGCAAATAGAGAAATAAATTCCTATGTACAAACTTTTATCATCTCAGATATTAAAAATTATTATTTTATAAACATCGTTATCAGCAAATACTGTTAACGGCCATTAATCAAAGAAACATTCATAACGATATCAAAATCGCCAAAGTGTTTCATATCGGTGCAAACTCCCTAAATTCATTTTCTTACAGGTTGTAATCTCAACGGTTATTCATTTTTCATGTCAACTACTCGGAATAATCTAGTGCGACAAAGTTTTAAGATGTTTATTAGGATTCTTTGCCGTTTTGTTAAGAATCAACACAAAGAATACCATGTACATAAGTGTTCAAAAATAGTCCCAACTGCATGAAGGGGAGGATTGAGTACTTTATCTGCTCACAGTGGCCCACTAAAGCAGAAGTAGACCTCTGCTTGCGGACTTACAATCTTATCACAGCATCACAAGGAGACTCTGGAAACAGGGAATAAGCTCTAAATGAAACATGCCAGAAAGAAGAAATATAAAAGAAACACATGATTAACTGTAACGTCTGCATTCCACTCACAGAATGAAGACTCCAGAAGCTTCTGAATGATCATAAACAGCGTCCATGGATCAGCAGAAAAATATTGGGAAGTGGGCCGATGGAACAGAAGGAGTACAGTAAGTACTCCACTTAACATCATCTCACTGCAGCTGTACATCCACTAGAGGGCCTCTAGTTGAACACACCCACAGCCCAGCATGAGAGCGGAGGCTGAGGGGAACTCTCCAATAACGAAGACTAGCCCAGGCATGAAGGAGCACGAGGCTGCATGAACTCCTCCAGCCATGAAGACTGCCACAGCATGAGAGCCGTAGGCAGAGGGAACTCTCCAAGAAGACTGTGCAGGAAACCTCCATCAGTAGTCAGTGACATCATTACACACTGCCCACTGAGGAGCAGGACAGGGGTGCGCCACAGTCCATCAGCGCAGTGCTGACAGCCTTGGCGTGGCTGGAGTGGGAAGACCTTCCTCAGTCCATGAAGTTTCAGTCTGAACTGGCTCAAGGGCTCAGAGAACCAGGAGCTGCGTCTGGTGGTGCCAGCTGTCCCTTCAAGAGAGATGACCTGTGAAAGGGCAGCGCTCCAGACTGATGCTAGCTCCTACAAGTGATCCATCCAGCGCTGGAAATACAGGTGCTTTATCTACTGCATCAGTCCATATTCACAGTGTTTACTATCAACACATTTATTATAGTGTTTAACACAACTGAGAACGTTCTCCCAGCCCTGAGCTGATGGCGTTTGAATCAGTAACTAATAAAACGTTTATACAAAACAACACACCTCTTCCTGAGGGTCAAACGATGTCACATGATCATCATGCACAGAAACTGCTCTGCATTCATCATGTATGCGACTGGTAACTGTCATGTCTTGTGTCCAAAGACTCTCTCTCCACACCTCCTCACTGTCCGTCTCTAAACTCCTCTTCGATCTTAGACGGCCTGGACCGAGCAGACTGGGTCTGGGACTTTGACTGTGAGCACATCTCTGAGGTCACACAGAGCTCAGACGTCATAGTGCTGATAGTACCTCAATCAGCGGCCCTCCTGCTTCCTACAAGCCCTTATTATGGATCACCCCTCACAGAACACAGCAAAGCCAATCAGCTCCCACAACAGAGTGAGTGCCAGAGTCACAGAGGTCAGACGCATCATCACTGAGCGTCAAAGGAGCATACTTCAGGAAGAGGTTCACAGATGAAAAGAGCAGTGTAAGACCAGTCTGTCCCACATCAAGAAGCTCCCGCAGCCTCCACATCATGGTCAGATCCCGCATCTTCTGCTGGATCACCGGCCACTCGACCTGGACCAAATGTTTCGAGAACCATCGACACAGCGGAGCGCTGCCCCCAGACTCCTCAGCGACATGAACGCTGGCTTCCTATTGGTGCCGACCCACATGATAGAGCACAAATACCAACCGAGACCTGAGGCACGTTCAGAGAAAATGCAGTTTTTTGTCTGGCAGGTTCAGAGCTGAAACAAGAGTCAACAGTGGTGATCGACAAAAGCAGAACATCCTACCCTTGAAGCTGGGCAATGGCCTTTGAACATCTGCGCATCTAGGAAACATAATGTTCTAACCAAGGCAAGACCTGAGCCGGTGGGACTAGGACCTGACCAGAGGCCTCGTCCTACTCAGGACTCCTGTACAGGAGATCTTACAACAAGAAAGTGTTGTCTACAACCAATCTTCTACACCAGCTTTCGTCACACTGAAGTGACCAGGAGATTATGGCAGCGGTTTACCTGCTGCGCACTGCTTTTGGAATTGACATGCAAGCGTTTGAGAAGTTTCTCTGTGAAAAAGCACACGAGAGCACAAAGTATAAGTCAATTGAGTTTCTCAGACACGTCTCTTGATAAATCCCTGAGTGGTTCAAAACGGTCGCCTGGACTGTTTGTGTGCTACCTTCCCTGGACCTCACATCTGCCATCCAACCAGAGACATTTAAAAGGTCTGCTGAATCCAGTGTGAACAGGTCAGGAAATCCACTAAATCATTGAAAACCATCCAAGCGATGAGCACAGAGGAGGAGTCTTCAGACAGAAGCCTCATCATCTTCCACATCCTGATGGAGATAAGGGAGCCGTCTCTCACTGCAGCTGTGCATCCAAGCTTCACCTGAAGTACTGGAAGGGACTCAGGCAGACGAACTGTCCTGTCTGTTACCAGTTCTCTGCTCTGGCTACCTGCAGAGCAGAAGTCCGACCCTGTCCTGGAGAACTGGAACCAAAGAAGTAACAACACGTCAGCAGACAGTATGTAGGAAACAGATCTCCTCTGTTGAGGAACTGCAGGAAGGCTCGGTCAGTCCTCACAAACTCTTCAAGTCCTGATCAGACTCTAACATATTTAAATCACACCTTCTGATTTAACAGTTGTGTGACCTGTAGACTCTCAGAGACCGACGGTGAAGTGGTGCATCAGCGCTGAGCTTCCAGCCCCCTCCCATCTCACTGAACTGGATCTGATCTCGTCATGAACTGAGTGACTCAATGTGTTGTCCTGTGCAGTGTGCGGAACTGCGGAGTCCTCACTGTGAGCTCACCTCTCTCGAGTGAGTGTCCCTTCATTTAAACCTAGGTGATCCTCATAGTTTCGTGAGAAGCTGTGTATCGACCCCATAACTGTGGGAGCAATTTCCTCCTGATGACACAGAGGGAGCAGCACCGGTTAACATGAAACATAATGTATTCTCACATCATTACAGTTTAGCACTATAACAGTGGTCCTTGTTATCAAGATGAAAGAGCTTGGAAAGTGGGCGGGAGCTTCAGTGTCTGGAGTAAAAAATCCATCTTACTATGATTAAAGGCTTAGAACGTTCTTTAAAAAAGACACAGCTGTGAAGACAAACATCAGGACAACATATCAGTTTGTTGGCCGCACAAACTATAGAGTCACTATTTAAATGTTATTATTCACATATAAGCCTTTACATATAAAGCCTGCATGTGGGTGTATGAATATCTAGACATAATATATAAAAGTGTTCATTCTCATTACTATTTTAAATCATTTCACTAAGTGGTGTTTCCATGAAAGCAACACTGTTTTAAATCATATAGTTATTCTGTAAACAATGGATCAGTAGTTATGCTAGGCTTCAAGATTTAGGCCTACATGAGTCCCACAGCAGCTGTGGTCATGACCCGAGCCGCTCTTCATGACTTCAGGTGACATTAATTAGAAGTGGTCGTTCTGGTTCGAATTCCTGTCCCTGTGGCTCTTGGACTCTTGATCGTTTCTCGGTTGTGTGACAATGGTTTAATATCTTCAAGGAGACGTACTGGTGCTTTGCTCAGAATGTTTACTCTAAGACCGTGTGGGATCACTTCCTTATAACATTTGGAACATGTTCAGATTTCTCAGAATAACAAACCACGAGCAATCCCTCAGCTTGTATCGTAGTCTAGAAGGCTCACATGCTCATACATCATGTTATCTTTTATTCAAGGTATGTGGAACTGTGGGTTTTGTCAAGAACAGCCTGTTCCCGTCTGTTGGCCTCAGCTTTGGAGTCCAACCCCCTGCACATCTCACATTCCTGGACCTGAGACCTGAACGTCTGTCTGATTCAGCAGTGTCCTGATCTGTGTGGTTTTCTACAGATCCAGACTGACGACTGGAGACACACATGGTCATATCACAGCACAGAAACACTACACACTACAAGTGTTTCAATGAAACTGCAAACACACTTTAAATGAATTAGAAATGATTCACCCAAACATCTGTTACTGTGAATGTCTTTAGCTCATGTTTTAATATTATGTTTCAAATAGTTATCTCACCTTACTGTAGCCACTTACATGGAACTTCAAGAAGACTACTGTGTATATAAGGCTGAGGGGGCCGGACTTTTAACACGTTCATTAAGAATTATGTAATTACACAAAATGATGTGCGTTAAAAAAATGGACGCATATTAATGCGTATTTAATTTTTGCACGCGCGGAACATTTTTCCTCACGGAATGAGTTTCAGTCCGGACCGATATATACTGACCAAACCGCACAGACAACAAACCACAGTGAAACACAGGTCGGGCACTATATCAATACGGAAACGGGACTGAAACCGGAATAACACCTACTTCGAATTAGTTTTAGACTAAAATATCCTTAATGGTGACTGGTTAAGTTAGGCGTCTGAGATAAAGGGTTAAGGTTAGGGTTAAGGCTGGGATGGGGTTTATTTTATGGGAATGGCTGTGTTAAGTTATAGGCATTAATAGGTAAATTTAGTAATAATTTACATCCGCTTCCGTCCCGATTCCGTAAATGATCTAGGTGCTGACACCAGTGAACATTAACCTCATGTGATCTATTATAATAACTGGGTATTACCGCATGGAGCTGACAGGACCAGTGCTCACTGCAAGACTCAACCAGCTAAACCCGACTAAACATACAAACCAGACTAAACCAGTCCTAAACCATACTAACCGAGCAAGACCAAATCAGACCAAACCAGACTAACCATAACCTAAACAGACTAAACCAAACTAGACAGACTAGAAACAGACAAACCAGACTAAACCTCAGACTAAACAGATTAAACCAGACTAAAACCAGTCTAACACCATACGAACCAACGACCGTTAGGTTGGCCCTGTGGATGGGAAGTATCTTTCTAAATATGGAATTGCACTTAAAGGCAAAACTATTCACTGGTCAGTTGGACTTGAACCAAAATAAACCAAATTTGTGTTGCTTAAAACTTAATGTATTCCATCATTCATTTAAATGTTACCCTAAAAATCCAAGTGAAAAAAATCCGCAACTCTCTGTTCTCAGGTCAAATATTATATGGATTAAAATGTGAATTATGACAGTCCCGAGGGTACCGACGTGTATTTGATTAACTCTGAGGAGGCGAATTGCGTTTGTGCTATGTTTGAAGGTGACAGTCAGAAGATTGAAACCAGAACACTGCAATCAACAGCACACCCGATACTCTGCTACTCTGTTCATGTGCCCATATTTGTGCATTTTTAATTCCGTGCATACTGTGGTTATAATGTATTACTTTATACTTAACAAGTTGGAGGTCGAACTCATTAGTAGGTTAATATTGGGTGGTTTTAGTACCCAATAAAAACTGATTATTTATATGTTAAATATACTCCCCCCCCCTTTTTTACTTTGACTTAAAGTTGACATATCGTGTTTTCAATAATGAATTTTACATCTAAATCATCAATTTGTGGCCTATAACAGCGTAACTGCAATTCCTGGGTCTGAGTCTCATTATTTGTAGCTCCACAGGCCCCCCCCCCCCCCCCCCCCCCCCTTATAATTTTATTTCTTCTACACCTGTTCTGATGTGCTAGTCTGAGAGCACACCAGTGTTGGTGTAAGCTGTCTCTTAAAATGCAAAAGACGCGCTTGTTTGACCACAAGCCCCCATCCATGTAGAACACAGTTCAACCCACCCCTAGCGCACATTTCACTTGTATTTACAAGCACAAATACAATTATCACATAGAAACTTCTACATAAACATCGCAAACATGGAACATGCCTTCCTCATTGACTGAAAGCACATGTTAATTTTCATTCTTAGATCCATCTTATTATCGCCTCCTTCTCTTTTAATCTTTGGGATGCGCGACAATCAAGATGCTCACAACTCCGTTTGTTTACCAACAGCGGTCCTCGGACCTGGCGCGGGCCTACGTCCGCCGGATATGACGCACTACCCGTTGACGTAAATGTTTAAATTGAATATTACTTATGCACATATAACAGCAATTAAAAACTTTGAGAACGTTGATTTCCTTCTACAGAAGGCAAGAGAACGCATGCGCCTCCGGAGCCGCAGGTTGCCGACTCCTAGTATTATACAGTATGTGGAAGCACATGTAGAGCAGAAATGAATTGTCTCCCAACGTGGGGTCCGCCAGTCCCCCTGGTGGGCCGCGACGCGGTACTGCAGGGTGGCCGCGGAGGTCATAAAAAAAAAATATAATATATATAAATACTATAATTATTAATGTTAAATGCATAATGTTTTGTTTGTAATATTGAAAATGATGTTGTGTTCATAATTTTGACTTGAATAATCCACTGTACCATTAATGTATTACAAGATGATTTGATAGTGGGAAAAAGAGTAATAAAGAAAAAAAAGAGATAAGGAATAATATGAAAAAAGATGAAAGATTGAGAAAAAAATAAAAAAAAGAAAAAAACGGAAAAAGATAAATAAGGAGATAAAAGATAAGGAGAATAGAAGAATGAAGAAAGGGATTAAAAAAATAAAAAGAGAAAATAGGAGAAAGATCATAAAAAAAAAAAACAAAAAGATCATCGAGACGTAAGAAACAACGAGTCACGAACCAAACGGACAAGACTAAGCAACCACAATTAAGTCGAGAAAGTCATGCATCGGCAATTACCCCACCCACACAATAAAACCCCACGCCATCCGACACTTAACAGATAGACATCAAGGTGTATATAATTTCTGGGTGCCACGCATACTCCGTCCGCCTATAAGGGGCCACGTTGATACTGAGTCTTTGGGGAAGGCTGCTGTCGCGGAGAACAGGAAATTGCATTTTCCAACACTACCAATAAATGCATAGTCTACATTAACAAGAGGGTAATGACACCTGACCTCCAGATGTCTGAGGTGTGACACCGACAACACTATTGTTAGATATACAGGGATGCACAGAATAGGTCAAAAAAGACTGAAATTCCATCAGTCCGCCATTGGCTGGCTCTAAATCTGTCTACTTGTTCACAACATATTACTTTTGGGCATCAAACCTGAACTATTATATTCAATGCAAAATGTAGGATATCAGAGCTTTATTTCGAGTCGTTTAATCGCTGCTTCGAAGAGGATAGGGGATGGACCGGACTGTTTCCTGCAGCAGTGAATTTATTGGGTTCACAGATTACTCAAAGACACGCATTGGTCCCTGTGCGCCGATTATGGTGTGTTGGGAACATTGCACGGTTTATGGGTGGCACTCTCAGCCACAACCACGAGAGCGGCTGCGAGCGGCAGTGATGTTCCAGCCGCTGAACGCAGCCGCTCCACCGAGTTGGGCTGAGCGTGCAGCCTCAACGTGGCCATGTACCCCAACCCATAAACGCGCACAGGAACCATGCATCTTTTATTAATCGGTGCACCCATACATACACGCAGTGCCGGAAGACCGAGTCCGCGACTCCCCTGCTCCTCTTGAAGCGCGATTGAAACGCCAAATAAAGCATCTGATACCAACATTTTGCATTGAATAAGACAACAGTTCATGGAGTTCTTAGCCCAAAAGTAATATTTAGTGAACAAATTAGACAGAATTAGAGCCCAGCAAAATGGCCATGACAATATGTCTTTACAGTCTATGTTTGACGCATTCTCATCCTGTAACAAACAAAACTGTTGTCGAGTCCACCTCCTCACTCTGCAGACATGTTCGATAACCCTCTTGTAATTTAAGACATTTGCATTTAATTTTATTGTTGAAACTTGCACCTATCCTGATCCTCTACAGCATCATTCCCCAAAAGGGGGGGGGGGGGGGGGGGGGGGGCAAACACAGTAACACCGAGGCCCCCTTAAAAATCCTGACGGGTCTGCGTGGCCCCCCAAAAATAATAACCAAGAAACAACGAGAAAGACTAGGCTCTTCAGGTTATTTTAATTTTGGGAAAATAGCCTCTGCTACAAACATTGTAATACAAAAAATGAATACAGAGGAATATTCCAGTCAAATAATAACACAATATTTTAAATATAACAAACAAAACATTTATAGAGACCAATTTAACATTAAATAATATATATATATAATAAACAATATTTTTTTATGACCCTCCCGCGGCCCCCCTGCAGTAACCTCCGCGCCCACCAGGGGGCCGCGGACCCACGTGTGGGAGGACACTGCTCTACATTTGCTCCACATACTGTATAAACTAGAGTCGGCAACCCTGCGGCTCCGTAGGCGCATTGCGTCTCCCCTTTCCTTCTGTATGAAGGGAAAATACTTTCTCAAAGTTTTAATGCTGTAGAAATTGTTCATAGTAATATCAATTTATACATTCCGTCACACGTATTGCTCATATTCCTGCGAACGTAGGCCCGCGCCAGGCGGCCCTGTGGTAACAAACCGGCGTGTGAGAATCAGAGACTGTGCGCATCCCCAAAGCTAAAAAGAGAAGAGTCGATAATAAGAGGAGGAAAGACAACTGGACTAATGAAAAAAATTAACATTTGGCTTTCAGTCAATGAAGAAGGCCCTGCTTCATGTTTGCGATTATTGAGAAGTTCCTATGAATAATTGAATTCTGTGCATAGTAAACCTACCAAATGGCCGCTCGGGGGTGGAGTTGAACCTGTGTCTCCTGATGGGGGGCGAGGTACAAAGCGCTCATTTGCATTTAAAGAGACAGACAACCAAAAACGAGTGCTCTCCAGACGCACCTCAGAACAGGTGTAGAAAGAAAGGCCATGGAGCTACAAAATAATGAGACTCAGACCCAGGCATTGCAGTTACCTTAAATAGGCCACAATTGATGATTTAGATGTAAAAATCAACAATATTGAAACCACGATATGTCAACTTTAAGTCAAATAAGAGTCATAATTTAACATAACATCATCATTATTAATGGTTAGCAAAACCACCAAAATCTAACCAACAAATGAGTTCGACCTCCACTTGTTAAGTATAAAAGAAACAATAATAACCACATATGCACTGAAGTAAAATGCACAATAAAAAAAAAAAAGGCACATGAACAGATTAGCATAACGTGTGATGCAGGTTCTGGATTCACTCTTCTATGTCACCTTCAAACATCGCACCAAACGCAATTGCCTCATCAGAGTATCAAATACACTCGTTTCCCATCGACTGTTCAAGAAATCAATTTTTAATCACATAATAAATATTTTGACCTAGACATCAGAGAGAAGCGGTTTAATTTTTCAGCAGGATTTTTAGTAAACAATAAAATAATGATGAAATACATTAATTTTAAGCAACACCAATCTTGATTTATTTTTTGTTCAAGTCCAACAGACCAGTGAAAGTTTACTGCCTTTACGTGCAATACCATATTTAGAAATATATCTTCCCATCCACCGGCAACTAGAAAAAACGGTCTGTTTTAGTCTGGTATAGACTGGTTTAGTCTGGTTTAATCTGTTTAGTCTGTTTAGTCTGGTTTAGTCTGTTCCTAGTCTGTCTAGTCTGGTTTATGTCTGGTTAGTCTGGTTTAGTCCTGGTTGTCTGATTTGGTCTGGTTTAGTCCTGGTTTAGACTGGTATATGTCTGGTTGATTCTGGTTTAGTCTGGTTTAGTCTGTTTCGTCCTGCAGTGAGCACAAGTTCCTTCAGCTCCACGCTGTAATACCCATTATATATATAGATCCAGGTACCATTTCACTGGGTCATCACCTAGAACATAAATACGGAATCGGGACGGAAGCGGAATAAACTATTACAAATTACCTAATAATGCCTAAACTTAACCAGTCCCATTCCCTATAAAATAACCCCAACCAGCCTTAACCCTAACCATAACCATCTTACTCAGACGCCTAAAACTTAACAGTCACCACTTAAGACATATTAGTCTAAAACTAATTCGAAAAGTACGAGTGTTTACTTCCGTTTCGTCCCGATTCACACGCGTAATGATCTAGTGCCGACAAGTTCACTGTGGTTTTGTGTCAGTTGTGTGCGACAGTATAATCGGTCCGTCTGAAACTCTCCAGGATAAATGTTCGGGGGGGGGGGGGGGGGGGGGGGGGGGGGGGGGGGGGGGGGGGGGGGGGGGGGGGGAGGGGGGGGGGGGGGGGGGGGCCGTGCCAAAATAAATACGATTAAAATAGCGTCCATTTTGATTTAGCCGCACACATTTTTAGTTAATTCATTAATCTTAATGAAACTTGTTTAAAGTCCCGCCCCTCAGCCTTAACACAGTGTTATCTTTTGAATACCATGTAAGTGGAACTAAATGTGAGAACAACTATTTGACCATAATATAAACATGAGCTTAAAGACATTCACAGTAACAGATGATTTGTGTGAATCATTTATATTCATTTAAAAGATGTGAGTTTGCAGTTTTCATATGAAAAACCAAACTTATAGTGTGGAGTGTATCTGGTCAGAGAACTGACCAGAGTGTCTCCAGTCGAACAGTCGGACTCTGTGTAGAAAACCACACAGATCAGACACTGCGAATCAGACAGAACGTTTCAGACCATGTCCCAGGAATGTGAGATGTGAAGGGGGTTGGACTCCAAAGCTGAGGCCACAGCGGAACACTGTATCTCTGACAAACCACATTTTCCACAACCCCTGAAATAAAGAAAACATGATGTAATGGAGCATCCGGATCTTATAAGACTACGAATACAAGCTGAGAATTGCTCGTTGCTTTGATATTCTGAGACTGAACTGGTTCCAAATTGAAAAATGTATTAGCAAATGATCCACACGTGTCCCATATATTAATAATCAGAGCAAAGCACATACGTCTCCTTTTAAGATATTAAACCCATTGTCATCACACCCTAGAACCGACAAGAGTCCAAGAGCACAGTGACAGGATTCGAACCCACGACCACTTCTAAATAATTTCCCAGAAGTCCACAGAGCGGCTCAGGGTCATGACCACAGCTGCTGTGGACACATTCAGCCTACTTCTAGAAGCCTCCAGATCAACAACTGACCCTTTTTTTAGTACAGAATAAACTATATAGTTTAAAACAGTGGAATGACCTTCCTGAAAAAACCCACCACTTAGTGAAATGAATAAAAGTAAATGAAAAAGCAAACACATTTATATATTTAATTCTAGACTTACATACACCACATGAGTGCTTTAATTAAAGTCTAAAATAGTGAATCATTCACATTACTAAAAGTGACCTAAAGTTTGTGCGACCAACAACAGAAAAGTGTCCCTAAATGATGGTTGTCTTCACAGCTGTGCTTTATAAAAAAACGTTCTAAGCCTTAATCAAAGTAAATGGATTATTACTATCCATACCCTGAAGCTCCGCCCACATCAAGCTCTATACAACTTGATAACCATACCACTGTTTAGTGCTAAACTGTAATGATTTGATAAACATTATGGTTCATTTAACCTGGTGCTGCTCCGCGCGAGTCTCAGTGTGAGGACTTGCTCCCACAGTTATGTGGACGAAACACAGCTCTCACCAACATGAGGATCCAGAGTTTTCATGAAGGACACTCCCTGAGAGAGGAGAGCTCACAGTGAGGACACCGCAGTCCAGCCCACAGCACAGACACACCTGAGTCCACATCAGTTCATATACGACTCAGATCCAGTGTCAGTGAGAAGGGAGGGGCTGGAACTCCGCGCTGATGCCACCACGAATCACAGTCGTTCACTGAGAGTCTACAGACAGCACAACTGCAACAACTTAGATTTAAATAATGTTAGAGTCAAGATCAGACTTGAAGCAGTTTGTGAGGGACTGACCCGAGCCTAACCTGCAGTTCCTCACAGCAGGTACAGTCCTCCTACTACCTTCTGCAGGACGTGTTGGACTTCTTTGGTTCAGTTCCACCAGGCCCTGGACTGACATCTGTCCGCATGTATGCCAGAGCAGAGCACTGGAACACAGACATTCGACTGCTGATCCCTTCCATACTTTCAGGAGAAGCTGGATTCATCTGCAGTAGAGACTGGTTCCGTTCATCTCCCTCAGACAGTGGAAGATGATGAGCTCTGATCTGAAAACTCCTCCTCTGAGCTCATCTCTTTGAGGTTTTCAATGACTAAGTGGATTCGTGACTGTTTACCACTGGATATTACGCGCAAGAACCTTTCAAAGTCTCTGGTTGGAAGTCCAGACTGAGGCATGAAGGAAGCACGACAACAGGTCCAGGCGACCGTTATGAACCACTCAGGATTGTATCAAGAGACTTTCTGAAAACTCACTTGCACTTAACTTTGTCTGAGTCTTTTCACAGAGAAACTTCCCAACGACTTGCATGTCACTTCCCAAAGAAGTGCAGCAGGTAACCGCTGCCATAACCTCCTGACACACAGGTGGAAGCAGCTGTAGACAAGATTGGTTGAAGACAACACCATTCTTGTTTTGAAAGAATCTCTGAACAGCAGGGGCCTGAGTAGACCGAGTGCCGCGTCTCCAGTCCCACCTGCTCCCGTCTTCCAGGTAGAACATAATATGTTTCCTTGCAGCAGATGTTCAAAGGCCAGTCTGGCCCTTCAGGATGCTTCTTGCTTCTGTCGGCCCCCCCCCCCCACCACATGATGTAGATCTTGTTTTCAGCATCTTAACCTGACCAGACCAAAACCTGTCTTTTCTCTGAACGGCCTCAGTCTCGGTTGGATTTTCTCTAACTGTTGGTCTGCACCAATAAGGAAAGCCAGCGTACATGTCGTATGAGAGTCTGGGCAGCGCTCCGCAATACGATCGGTTAACTCAACATGTGGTCCAGGACGGTGGCTGAGGATCCAGCAGAAGATGGGGCATCTGACACATGATGTGGAAGGTGCGTGCGGGAGAGCTTCTGACTGTGGGACAGGACGTTCTTACACTGATCTTCATCTGTGAACCTCTTCCTGAAGTACTGACTCCTTCTGACCCACAGTGAAGAAGCCTCTGACCTCATTGACTCTGTGCACACTTTCTGTGCTGGGATCTGAAATGGCTGCGCTGTCTGGAGCTGAGATCCATAAAAGGTGCAGTAGGAAGCAGAGTGCCTCTGATGAGGTTCACTATCAGCACACTGACGTCTTAGCTCAGGTGTGTAACCTCAGAGATGAGCTTCACAGTCAAAGTCCAGACCCATCTGCCTCGTCCCGCGCCGTACTAAGATGAAGAGGAGTTTAAGAGGACGGACAGAGAGTGTGAGAGAGAGTCAGTGGACAAACAAGAAATGACAGTTACCAAGTCATACATGATGAATGCCAGCCGATTTCTGAGGCATGATGACATGTGACATCATTTTAGACACCAGGAATTGAAGGTGTTTATATAACGTTATATATTAGTTATGATACAAACCCATCAACACATGCTGGAGAAGTTCTCAATGTGTTAAACACTAAAATCAATGTTTGAAAGTAAACACTGTGACACTGGACTGAAGCAGAAGATAAAGCACCTGTTTTTTCCAGCGCTTGTGATGGAACACTTGTATTGACGCTGCAACCGACTGTAGCGCTGAGCCCTTTCACCGGTTCATCTCTCTGAAGGACACGGCAGCCACCAACTCCAGCTCCTTGTTTCACTGAGCCCTGCAGCCCAGTTACAGACAGAACTTCAGACTGTAGAATGTCTTCCCCACTCCAGCCACGCCACAGGTCAGCACTGCTCTGATGAGACTGTGGCGCCCACCTGCTCGCTCCTGCAGTGGGCAGAGCTTTAAAGATGTCTCAGTCACTGATGGAGGAGTTTCCTGGCACATCTTCTTGGAAGTTCCACAGCCTCTGCTCCTCATTGCTGTTGGGCATCTTCATGGAGAGTTTCCCTCCCCCTCTGGCTCCTCAGCTGGGCAGTCTATCTTGGAGAGTTCCCTCAGCCTCCGCTCCTCATGCAGGGACTGTGGAGTGTTCCACTAGCCCTCTGCTTGATTTACAGCTCAGTGAAGATGCAGTAAGAGGAGCTAACTTCCTGCTCTTCTGTTCCCTCGTCCACACTCCCATATCTGCTGATCAACGCTGGTTATAATGATGCCTGGCAGAAGCCTCTGGAGCTCTCTTCTGTGAGAGGAAGCAGACGTAACAGTTCTTATCATGTTGTTTCTTATTAATAATACTTTCTATTACAGCAATGTTTTCATTTAGACTTATTCCCTGTTTCCAGAGTCTCCTTTTTTATCTGTGCAAGATTAAGTCTCAGCAAGTTACTTCAGCTTTAGTGGCACAGTGCATCCAGAAAGAACTCAACCAACCTTCATGCAGTTGACTATTTGAAACTTATGTACATAGGGAATTCTTTGTGTTTTGATTCTTAACCAACGGCAAAGTGAACCTAAAAAACATCTAAAAACTTGTCATAGAGTATTCCGAGTAGATTGACAGGATAATGAAAACCGTTGAGATAACAAACTGAAGAAATGCAACTTAGGATGTCGCGCCGCTCTGAACACTTTGCCGCATTTTGATATCCGATATTAATGTTTCTATTAGGCCGATACCAGTATTTTGCTGATAACGATGTTTATAAAATAATACTAATAATAATTCTGAGATGATAAAAGTTTGTACATACAGGAATTAATTCCTATTTTTCAGAATGTATTTTTATTTTAGTTAGAAAGCGATTGGCGCAAAAGGCACACAGGAGCTATTTTGTGGGCTCTTATTTTGAGGTGAAAACCTATCTTTAAATGCGCGTATGTAGGTAGTTATAAAAAGAGTAATGATAAAAATAGACAAGAATAATAGTCACCAATAATAAATGATAACATTTAAAAACTATGATAAGGTTCTAACATAGTATTAAAAGTGGTACATTTCAAGCTATCAATAATACGGTTGATTACATAAAGATGAATTAGAGTTCCGTAATCGAGTATCCTCTAGCAACCTGACCAGTGATTGATGACACACCGGCTGATATCGAATTTTTATACCAATATACGTGCTCACTGTTGAAAAATGAAATAAAAGTGAAAGAGGTGGAATACTTCATGAGCAGGTGTCCAGACTGGTTTGTCCACTATCGATTTATATTCAGATTAAACAGGAGGAAATGTTTTCTATAATTGAGGAGATGTTAGAAAGTACAGACTCAGTCTATTTTTACACTTGTTCCAAATGAAAAACATCCTAAATGAGACCTAAGAATAATCTCCTCCACTATATTTGTGAATAGTTGGTTAAAAGGAATAGTATTTTAGAAGTCTCCGGAGAGAAGTTAAGTGCGCGACGTAGCGCTCCAAACTCTCTCCGGAGACTTCTCTCTCGCTGCTACTGTGTGTACTAAAAGTCACGCTGCTTCTATTGACGGAAGTGAGCGCGAGAAAAGTCCTCCGGAGAGAAGTTCAGTGCGCGGACAGCGCACCTCAATTACTACGCCTCACAATATAGTACCTTTTATCTGCTGATAAAATCGACGTTACATAATCTGTGTTACTATACTTTGGCAGTGTAACACTGTCATGTAACTATATACATTTAATAGGGAACACTTGGAAGAGCTTGGTAGCTTCTAGCGGGAAGCTACCTTTGGTACTAATACAGTGACAAGAGGAGCTCGGTTTGTGCACCCGTTTTTGCTCCGTTTGCATGACAAGAGCGCACGGACTAAGACCAGACAGGTACGTAATAACTAGTGCAAAGGTAAGGTAAGAACATATGAGTCATATGTAAAACGGTTAACTATTCCTTTAGAAGAGCTTCAGAATTGACCTAAAATGTCCATGAGGCTGGAAGTCGCTCCGTGGAATAGCACCATCTTCAAACACACAAACATAAGAGCCAAAAAGACGTGAGGATCGAGAGATTGTCTGATCTCATCAGGTGGATACAAAGAAATAATATCGTTGCTCACGTTAACTGATTGGCGCTCGAGAGATGAACTTTAAAATATGATCTCAACGTTAGAGGTAGCAAAAAAGACTATCTTTAAAGCCTTTACTTGCATTTGTTTATATCCAGTGTCGGTCACATTACAAATCCTAGATGGAAACATTTACTGCAGTACAACAATTAACAAGTTAACAACGTTCTTTTAACTGAGTGCATTGTGTGTTTCTTCTACCTCTGGTCATAACCAGGGAAACAGACAAAACCATGTGTCGCCCTGATGCTTGTGTCCCCTGAGGTCTTTGGTCCCAGAGGTCTTGTGGCCCTGAGTCTTGGCCCTGAGTCTTGGGCCCTGAGGTCTTAGTGGCCCTGAGGTCTTGGGCCCGGAGGTCTTGGGCCCTGAGGTCTTGGTTCCTGAGGTCTTGGGCCCTGAGTTCTTGGGCCTCTGAGGTTCTTGGGCCCTGAGGTCTTGGCCCTGAGGTCTTGGCCCTGAGTCTTGGGTCCTGAGTCTTGGGTCCCTGAGGTCTTTGTGCCTGAGGTCTTGGTCCTGAGGAGTTCTTGGTTCTGATGTCTTTGGCCCTGGGTGCTGGAGTCCAGCAGTGAGTATTCTTCTGGACAAAAACATTGGATTTAGAGCAGTAAATGGTTTATTAAAAGTATATACATAACATTATGAGGACTTTGTGTGTAGTAAAGGTGATGTTGTTGTGAGTTTGACCTCGTATGTTAGCTTGTGGTCAGATGTACCTCTGATCTGTGTCTACAGAGCTCCAGGATCAATGGTTCTGTATGTTTTCTGGTGCGGGGTCCCACAAGCAGAGACAACATCCTAAACACTGGATCCTAAAGCATGGTACAGACCACTGTGATGAACTGAAGCACCATGAGCACATCAGCTCTCACTACAAGTCAAATGTCAAACAATATACACTTTATTTCCACAAAAGCACCTATTACTAAAATACACACGTTCCATGTTCATGACCATGAACCCTCTTTTCACATGTGATGTTCAAGGTTTAATCCCACTGGTGATTCTATGACTAATCCTGCTACTCTGTCCAGTCGTAAACTTTAAATATAAATGTAATCTAAAGTCAGATCAGTGTTAAGGCGAGATCAGACCAAACGCTCTCAAAAGCTTTGGACCTCGCTTACAGCTGACGCAGATAGTTTTGTCATTTTTGGTGCTTGAAGCATTTGACGCGAGTTCGCGGACCGCGCGCCTGACGCCGGTGGAAGGAGCTTCTCTGTTGTCAGTAGTCAGGCAGCGTATGGATTTTCAATGAGCAGCCGAGCCTTTATTTGTTAATAAAAGCAAAAAAACATTGTTGTAGGGCTTCAAACAAAACATGTTCTGTGGTCCCCATAGCCTTGAGATGGCAGCAGTGTCTTTGCAGAGTTCCGTCATTTAGCTCCAGGAGCTGCGTACGGAGGAGATTTCGCTTTCAGCGGAACTTCCGCATGTCCACACGCACCACATGTCTGTATTCTCAAACCCCGGAGCTCGCCTCTCCCGCCTCGCACTTCCGCGCCATCTCCCCGCCTCTCGCTCAGCGACCGCCTCTCCTCTGCCTCACCCCCGGCTCCGCATCGCCTCTCCCCGGCCTCGCTCTCAGCCCTCTCCCTGCCACGTCCCCGGACATCTCCGCTCTTTCTCCCTGCCTCTGATCTCCCCGACTCTCGCTCCTGACCGACTCATCGTCAGCCTGTTCTTATAATAAATAAACAACATTGACTACACAGCATGTGTTCAATGAATTTTGTTACTCCCAGAACGATACTACTCATAATCATATAGCAAATAATAGTTACAAATAACAATACTGACACCAAACAGCATGCAACAGATCACATGACTTCTTCATCATGAAGAGACAGACCCGCAGCTGCAGCAGCTGCCTCGTCCTCCTGATGGGTTGAAGCCCGCGTCACCGCTTCAACAAAGCTCAGCTTATCTCCCTATCGTCGTCAAAGGGATTGTTTTGATACGAGCGCGCGTTTCGCGTGTCAAAAAGACTTCAAGTGAGCGCAGTAGTACATTTAAGCTTTGAACGCGCGCCAAGATGACGCCGGTGCCTATCGGCTTCACCTAGACGCGCTTCACATTCACTTTCAATGCAAACCTGACGCTTTTGACGCCGAAGTACGTCCGGTGTTAACGCCCCTTTAGTGTTTCCTTTGTTCTCACTAGTGGGTTAGAAGAATGCCGACTTCAATGAAAGAACTCTGGTGTTCCACATAGACCTTCACTCTTCTAGGTAGCCCAGCACTGACACGTGACTGATCTGTGTGGAGCGAAAGACCAAGGTTACTCTGGTCCATGTTCAACCATCAACAGAACAGGAAAGAAATGTGTTATAATGCATTATACTATGGACTAAAGACAGGCATAGCGACACAAGAGAGAGACTAAGAGACGAGATAAGATACAGTAGGTACAAGATCGAGAGAGACCAATGAGACCAGGGAGAGAAACCATAAAACTTGTTATTTAATGAATTCTCAAGAAAACAACTGTACAGAGAAGATAGCTCCAAATAAACACTAATATTCCTTGTTATTAATATGAGAGAGGAATGAGTTCCACTGGGTGTCTCTCTCTTTGGTCTCTCTCTTTCTGCTGTCTCTCTTTCTCTCCTGGACTCTCTCTGGTCTAGTCCCAGAGTTAGTCCCAATCGTAAATGCATTAAAAAACACATTATCTTACCTTGTCTGTTGATGGGTTGAGAACAGGACCCAGAGTCACATGGTCTTTCTCTCCACACACAGAAGGAGCGCAAACATCACTAGCAAGATGACGTAAAAGAACGCCAATAAAGAAAAAAAATCCCCTCAAGTGTCCCAGTGCTCGAGTCCCTGATGAGTGACATGGTCTATGTGGAATCCACCAGAGTTTCATTCTTGAAGCGCTTCTTCCAAACCCACAGTGAGAACACAGGAAACACTAAAGGGCTTTCACACCGGGACTTAACTCGGCGTAAAGCGTCAGGTTTGCAGTTGAAAGTGAATGGTGAAGCGCGTAGGTGAAGCCGAGAGCCCCGGCGTCACTTGCGCGCGTCAAAGCTTCAAAAGTAACTACGAGCGCTCACTTGAAGCATTTGACACGCGAAACGCTCGCTATCAAAACATCCCATTGGACGCCGAAGCTGAGCAAAGCTGAGCTTTTTGAAAGCTTTGAACGCGGGCTTCAACCAATCAGGAGACAGAGCAGCAGCAGCAGCGGTCGTCACTGTCATGAAGAGAAGTCATTTATCTGTTGCTGCTGTTTAGTTTGTCATTAATGTTCTTATATAATATTATTTTGTTAATGAGTAGAACGTTCTGCAGAAACCAAAAATCATATGAACACATGCTGTGTGTAGTCCAAAGTCAGTTAATTTAATAAGAATCAGGGCTGACATGAGTCTGGCTCAGAGCAAGAGCTCGGGGAGAAGGCAGGGAGAAAAGAGCGAGATCGGGAGAGGCAGGGATAAGGCGAGAGCGAGGCGGGGCAGAGGCGAGCGAGATCTCTTGTACAGAGGCAGGAGAAGGCGAGCGAGAGGCGGGGAGATGCGAGAGCAGGCGGGAGAGGCAGCTCCAGGAGGTTTGAGAATCCTACTGGGCTTGTGACATGCGTGAAGTACCACTGACAGCGAAACTCCTCGCGTACGCAGCGCCAGAGAGTAAATGACGAGGAACTCTCGCAAACACTGCAGCCTCACAAGTCTGTGGTGAACCCAACATGTTTGTTGAAGCCCTACACAATGTTATTTTGCTTAATAAACACAAAAATGTCCTCGCTGCTCAATGAAAAAACCAAACGTCTGTCCTCTGACTAGCAGGACAGACAACCGAGAAGGCTCCTCCCACCGGCGTCAGGCGCGTCACTCGCGTCAAAAGCTTCAAGCACTCAATATGACCAAAACTATCTTGGCGTCAGCTGAAGCGCGTCAAAAAAAGCTTTTGAATGCTTTGGTCTGAACGCGCCTTAACACTGATCTGACTGTAGATTACATTTATATTAAAAGTTATACGACAGGACAGAGTGAAGGCTTAGCCATAGAATCACCAAGTGCGATTAAACAAGGAACATCACCTGTGAAAATAGGGTATCCTGGTCCATGACAAGGAACTTCGCTATTTTAGTAATGTGCATTTGTGAAATAAAAGTGATGATATTGTTCAACAAGTTGACGCTTGTAGTGAGAGCTGCAATGTGCTCATGGTGCTACATCACATCACAAGTGAGCCTGTACCATGCTTTAGGATCCCTGTTTCGGGCGGTGTTCTCTGCTGTGGGACCCCCAGCACCAGAAAACATACAGAACGCATTGATCCTGGAGCTCCTGAGATAACACAGATCCATAAGGTGAAACCATCTGACCACATGCTACACTACTAGGTTGCAAACACAAACACAACAAACAAGCCACTTTACTACACACAAAAGTCTCATCAATGTTATTTATATACTTTTAATAAACCATTACAGCGCTCATATCCATGTTTATGTCCAGAAAAACACACATGCAGTAGCTCCAGCCCCAGGGCCCAAGACCCAGGACCCAAGACCTCAGGACCCAAGACCCTCAGGAGCCCCAAGACCTCAGGCCCAAGACCTTCAGACCCAAGACCTCAGGCCCAAGACCTCATGGCCCTAGACCTCAGTGGCCCAAGACCTCAGAGACCCAAGACCTCAGGGCCCAATAACCTCAGGACCCAAGACCTCAGGGCCCCAAGACTCAGGGCCCAAAGACCTCAAGTTCCCAATGAGACCAAGGCCCAAGACCTCAGTGCCCAAACCTCAGGGCCCAAGACCTCAGGCCCAAGACCATCAGGGCCCAAGCCCTCTAGAGCGACACAAGGTTAGTCTATGTTTCCCAGTTTATGACATCAGGTAGAAACACACAATCCTCAGTTCCAAGAACTGTTGTTTACTTTGTCAATTGTTTTTACTGCAGTAAATGTTGTTTCCATCTAGGTTTATAATGTACCGTGCCACAGGATATAAAACAAAATGCAAGTAAAGGAAGCTTAAAAAGATAGTCTTCTTTTCTACCATCTAACTTGTTGAGATCATAAGTACCGTCAAATCTCGAGGAGCCACGCAGTTAAAGTAGCAACGATATTGTATCACCTTGAGCTCACAAACTCGCAACCGCACCGTCCGTCCTTTTTGTCTCTTATGTTTGTGTGTGTTTGAAGATGGTGGCAATCACACTGAGCGACATTCCAGCCTCCTGGACATTTATAGGTCCACAATTCTAAAGCCTTTAAAGGAAAAGTATCACCGATTTTTACATACTGACATATGTTCTTACCTACCTTTAGAACTAATTAATACGTACCTGTCTGTCCTTAGTCCGTGCCTCTGTCATGCAAACGGAGCAAAAAAGAACGGGAGCACAAAACCGTCAAGGCCATCCTTCTGACACTGTATAGAACCCCAATGAGCTTCCCGCTAGAAGCTACCAAACTCTATCCCAATGTTCCCAATTACATGTATATAGTTCGTGACGTGTTAACACTGCAAAGTATAGTAACAACAGAATGAAAACAGTCCCGATTTCAAATGCGGATAAATACGGGTACTATATGGTGCGGCGTAGTAATCTGAGGTGCCTAACGTCCGCGCACTAACTTCTCTCCGAGACTTTCTCACTCGCTCACTTCCGTCAATGAAGGCAGCGTGACTAGTAGTACACACAGTAGCAGGCGGAGAGAGAAGTCTCCGAGTAGAAGTGTTTGAGCGCTACGTCCTCCGCACTTAACTTCTCTCCGGAGTAGACTTCCTTAGAAACAATTCCTTTAACAACTATTACACAAATATAGTGGAGACGATATTCTAAGTCTCATTTAGATGTTTTTCTTTTCATTTGGACAAGTGATAAAAATACTGCAGTCTGTACCTTTAACATCTCCCTCAATTAAAGAAACCTTTTCCTCCTGTTTTAATCTGAATATCACGATAACGTGGACAACCAGTCTGACACCTGCTCCTGAAAGTATTGCCACCTCATTCACTTATTATATCATAAAAAAAAAAAACATTATTCAAAACAGTGAAGCACGAATATCTTGGTAAAAATATCCGAACTCGCTGCCAGATGTTACATCAATCTCCATGTTCAGGCTTGCTAGAGATACTCGATTACGCGCGCAACTCTAAAATCACATTTCTGAAACACAACAGTCTAATTAAGCATGAACTGTCCACTTTTAATACTAAGTAAAACCTTATCTAGTTTTAATGGTTATCAATTATATTGGTGACTATTTATTCTTGTCTAATTTTATCCATTACTCTTTTTATAACTACTCCATACCGCTGCATTAAAGACGTTTTTCACATCAAAATTGAGCCACAAACAGCTCCATCCTGTGTGCCTTTTCTTCCCACATCGCCCATTCTAGAAAACTGGAAAAACATACATTCAAGAAAATAGAAGAAATAAATTCAGTTATGTCCAGAAGCTTATAACATCTCAAAGAATTATTATTATTATTATTTTAATAAACAACGTTATCATCAAATACGTTATCTCGGCCATCCAAAAACATTAATAACGGGCGAATATCAAAATCGGCCAAAGTGGTTCAATCGTTGCATTCCCTAATTTTCATTTCTACAGTTGTAATCTCAACTGTTTTCAATTTCTCTGTCAATCTACACGGAATACTCTATGACAAAGTTTAAGATGTTTTTTAGGTATCTTTGCCGTTTGTTAAGAATCAAACACAAAGAATCCCCAAGTACATAAGTGTTCAAATAGTCCAAACTGCATGAAGGTGGAGTTGAGTACTTTCTGGATGCAGCTGTGCCACTAAAGTGCGAAGTAAACTCTGCTGAGACTTACAACTTACACAGATAAAAGAGACTCTGGAAACAAGGGAACTAAGCTCTAAATGAAACATAGCAGAATAGAAGATACTATAAAGCAACACATGATTTAAACTGTTCCATGCATGTCCTCTCACAGAGAAGAGCTCCAGAAGCTTCTGCAGGATCATAAACAGCGTCTGATTCAGCAGATGTTGAGTGTGCCGATGAACAGAAGGAGCAGGAAAGTACTCCTCTGAACCAGCATCCCTTCACTGTCTCATGAGACATCACAGAGGGCCACAGGAACCACCACAGCCACAGCATGAGCGAGCGGAGCTGAGGGAACTCTTCCAGGAAAGACTGCCCAGCATGACGGAGCAGAGGCCTGAGGGAACATCTCCATGAAGACTCGAGAAGTCAGTGCCCACATGAGGAGCAGAGGCTGAGGGAACTCTCCAAGAAGACAGTTGCAGGAAACCTCCACATCATTGTGTCAGACATCTTTAAAGCACAGCCCACTGAGGAGCAGCAGGGGCGCACAACAGTCCATCAGAGCACTGCTGACCTGTGGCTGGCTGGAGTGGTGGAAGACCTTCTCAGAGTCCCTTATCAAGTACTTCTGAACTGGTCTCAGGCTCAGATAACCAGGAGCTGAGGCTGGTGGTGCCGCTGTCCCTTCAGATAGATGACCCTCAGGTAAAGGCAGGCGCTACAAGTCTGATGCAGCTCAAACAAGTGTTCCAACCAGCCGCTGGAAAAACAGGTGCTATATCTTCTTCTGCTTCAGTCCAGTTTCACAGTGTTTTTACTTTCAACCATTTACTAATAGTGTTTAACCACAACAGAGAACTCTCTCCCAGCCCTGAGACAGATGGCGTTTTGAATCATAACTAATAAAACGATATAAAAACACCTTCATACATCCCTGGTGACAAGACTGATGCACATGATATCATGCTCAAAACTGCTCTGCCTATCATCAACTGTATGACTTGTGTACTGTCATGTTCGTGTGTCCCACAGACTACTCGATACTCCACACCTCTGTCCGTCTCGAAACTCCTCTTCATCTTAGACGTCCTGGACAGAGCAGACTGGGTCTGGACATTGACTGGTGAGCTCATCTCTGAGGTACACAGAGCTCAGACGTCAGTGAGCTGATAGTGAACCTCATCAGAGGCACTCTGCATCCTACTTGCCTTGATATGTATCACCTCCAGACCGATCACAGCCAATCAATCCCAGCACAGAGTGTGCACAGAGTCACAGAGGTCAGAGGCTTCATCACTGAGCGTCAGAAGGAGCAGACTTCAGGGAATAGGTTCACAGATGAAGAGCAGTGTCAGACAGGTCCTGTCCCCAACATCCAGAAGCCCCGCCAGCCTCACACACATCTCATGTGTCCAGATCCCCATCTCTGCTGATCACCGCCCCCGAGAACGAGTCCTGGACACACCAATGATGAGAACCATCGAAGCGGAGCGCTTTCCCCAGACTCACAGCGACATGTACGCTGGCTTCCTAATTGGTGCAGACCAACTAATAGAGAAAAGAACAACCGGCGACCTGAGCCCGTTCAGCGAAAAGCAGTTTTTTTGGTCTGGGTCAGTTCATAAGCTGAACCAGAATCCAACAGTGTGTCAAACAGAAGCAGACACCTCCAGACGCGGCAGACTGGCCATTTGCAACATCTGGCTGCTAGGAAACATAATGTTTCTACCAGGAAACCTGGAGCAGTTGGGACTGGACCTGACCGAGGCCTCTCGGTCTACTCAGGACTCTGTACAAGATCTTCAACATCAAAAGTGTTGTCTTCAAAAACCAATTCTGTCTACAGCATCGTCCATCCTGAGTGTCCAGACTGGTTTTCATGGGCAGGCGGTATACCTGCTGCACTGCTTTGGAAAGATACAAGCAAGTCCGTTTGAGAAGTTTCACTGTGAAAAGACTCAGACCAAAGTCAAGTGCAAGTGGAGTTTCTCAGAAAGTCTCTTGATAAATCCCTGAGTGGTTCAAACGAGATCGCCGGACCTGTTTGTGTGCTTCCTTCATGCCCTCAGTCTGGACTCCACCAGAACTTTAAAAGGTCTGCTGAATCCAAGTGGAACAGTCCAGAAATACCACAAATCATTGAAAACTCACAAAGAGAGAGCTCAGAGGAGAGTCTTCAGACAGAACATCAATCATCTCCACTGTCAGATGGATGAAGGACCTGTGCTCCTCGCTGCCGCTGATCCCAGCTTCTCCTGAAGTCTGGAAGGGACTCGCAGACGAACGTCTGTGTTCCAGTGCACCTCTCTGGCCTTCAAGCTGGCAGAATGTCAACCAGTACCTGGGAGGACCTGAACCAAAGAAGTACAACACGACTGCAGAAGGTGTAGGCAGACTGATCCCTGCTGTGAGGAACAGCAGGAAGGCTCGGCAGTTCCTCACAAACTGCTTCAAGTCCTGAACAGACTCTAACATATATAAAATCTAACGTCTGTTTTACAGGTTGTGGTGGACTGTAGACTCTCAAGACCGACTGTGAAGTGGTGGAGCATCAGCGTGAGTTTCCAGCCCCTCCCTTCTCACTGAAACTGGATCTGAGTCGTAATGAACTGAGTGACTCAAGTGTGTCAGTGCTGTGTGCTGGACAGCGGAGTCCTCACTGATGAGACTCTCCTCTCTCAGGTGAGTGTCCCTACATTAAAACATCAGGATCCTCATGTTTGTGGAGAGCTGTGTATCGTCCACATAACTGTGGGAGCAAGTTCCTCGCTCATGACCCCAGAGAGGAGTCAGCAACCGTTTAAAACGTACCGCATATATGTATTATTCAACATCCTTACAGTTTAGGCACTAACATGGACTTGTTTATCAAGATTGTTTGAATAGTAGCATTGGAAGTGGGCGGAGCTTCAGTGAGTCTGGAGAGTCAAGATCCAGCTTACTATGGATAAGGCATTAGAACGTTCTTCATAAGACACACTGTGAAGACAACATCAGTGGAACATTTCTCTGTTTGTTGGGACGCACAAACTATAGTATCACTTTTTAAATGTGATTATTCACAATATAAGCCTTTAATATAATTCCTCATGTGGTGTATGAAATTCCTAGACTTAATAATAAAAAGTGTTTCATTCATCATTACTAACTATTCATTCACTAAGTGGTTTTCCATGAATGCATCACTAGTTTTAAACCATAAAGTTATATTCTGGTCTAAAAACGGTGCAGTAGTTGTGATCTGAGGCTTCTAGATTTAAGGCCTGAATGTTAACCACCCAGCAGCTGTGGTCATGAACCTGAGCCGCTCTGTGGACTACAGGCCATTATTTAAGAAGTGTCGAGATGGTTCTCGAATCTGTCCCTGTGCTCTTTGACTCTTGTCGTTTCTCTGGTGTTGACTATGTGTTTAATATCTTAAAGAGACGTACTGTGCTTTTGCTCTGAAGTTTAAACACATGACACGAGTGGATCAATCTTTATACATTTTGGAACATGTTCAGTCTCAGAATCTCAAGCAACGTAGCAATTTCCCTCAGCTTGTATCGTAGTCTATACTAAGAATCACGATGCCATACATCATGTTATCTTTATTCAGGGATTGTGTTAACTGTGTGTTTGTCAGAGATCAGCTGTTCCTCTGTGGCATCAGCTTTGGAGTGCCAACCCCTCACATCGCACATTCCTGGACCTGTGAGCTGAACGATCTGTCTGATTCAGCATGACTGATCTGTGTGGTTTTCTACAGAGTCCAGACTGTCGCCTGGAGACACTCATGTCAGTCCCTTGCCACAGAAACACTAACACACTACAGTTTTTCATATGAAACTGCAAACACACTTTAAATGATTATAAATGATTCACACAAACATCTTATACTGTGAATGTCTTTACTCATGTTCTATTCTTATGTTCAAATAGTTTCTCACATTTATGTACCACTTACATGGAACTACAAATATACAACTGTGTTTTTAATGCTGAGGGGGCCGGGACTTTAACAAGTTCATTTAAGATTAATAATTACACAAAAATGTGTGCGTTAAAAAAATTGGACGCATTTTAATCGTAATTATTTTTGCAATACCGTGCGGAACATTTTCTCACAGGATGAGTTTTCAGACGGACCGCGATTATACTGACAGCACCAACTGCAACCAACCACAGTGAACATGTCGGCCTAGATCATATACGGAATCGGGACGAAACCGTAATTAACACTCGTACATCGAATTAGTTGTTAGACTAATATTCCTTAAGTGGTGACTGGTTAATTAATTTCGGCGTCTGATAAGATGGAAAAGGTGAGGGTTTAAAGGCCTGGTTGGGGTTATTTTTATGGGAATGGGCTGTTAAGGTTTAGGCATTAATAGTAATTTGTTACAATATTTACTTCCGCTTACGTCCCGATTCCGTATAGATATCGTGCTGACCCAGGAAAAGAACCATCGGATCTATTATAATAACTGGGTATTACCAGCTTGGAGCTGAAGGACCATGTTGCTCACGAAGCAGACAAAACCATACTAAACCAGACTACACCGACTAAACCAGACCTAAAAACCAGTCCCTAGAACCAGACTAAACCAGACCAAAATCAGACCAACTCACGACTAAACCAGACTAAACCAGACTAAAACCATACTAAGAACAGACATAGAACAACTAACCAGACTAAACCCGACAAACCAGATTAACACCAGACTAAACCAGTCGAACCATACTAAACCATACCGTTGTTGGCCCGCGGTTGTGATGGGAAGTATATTTCTAAATATGGTTCTGCACTAAAGTCAAAACTTTCACTGGTCCTGTTGGACTTGAACAAAAATAGAACAATATTGTGTCTTAAACTTTAAATAATCATCATTATTAATGTTTACTAAAAATCCATGTGAAAAAACCGCTTCTCTCTGGTTCGCAGGTCAAATTTTATATGTGGAGTGTAAAATTTGATTTATGAACCGTCCGAGGGAACCGACGTGTATATTGATAACCTCTGAGAGGCAAAGCTGCGTTTTGTGCGATGTTGAGAAGGTGACAGTCAGAAGATGGAATCCAGAACTGCAGATAACACGTTACGCTAATACTGTTTCATGTGGCCTATATATGTGCATTTTAGATTTCGGCATACTGTGGCTTATGAATGTTACTTTTATACTTAACAAGTTGGAGACCGAACTCATTGTGGTTAGATTTGGTGGTTTTGTAACCCTAATAAATGATTATTATATGTTCAATATGACTCATATTGACTGTAAAGTAGACAATATCGTGTTTTTCAAATATTGAATTTTACCTCTAAATAATAGGATCAAATTGAGGCTATATAAAGCGTAACTGCAATGCCTGGGTCTGAGTCCTCATTATTAGGTAGCTGCCCACCTGGCCTTTCTTCGTCAACACCTGATCTGAGGTGCGTCTGAGAGCAAACCATGTTAATTGGTGCTGTCTCTTTAAATGCTAATGAGGTAGCGCTTTTGACCACGCCCCCAACCCAAGGAGACCACAGGTTCAACACCACCCCGAGCGGCCATTTTTGTAGTTACAAAGCCACTACAATATCTCATAGCAACATCTCATTACATCGCAAACATGAATGCAGCTTCCTCCATAGACTGAAACAAATGTTACTTTTCAATCTAGTCCAGTCTTATATATCCGACATCTATCTCCATTTTAGCTTTGGGATGCGCACAAAAGTGCTATGATCTCACACGCCGGTTTTGTTTACGAACAGCGGGCCCGGGCCTTGCGCGTGACTCACGCGTCGCATATATGACGCACTATGCAACGATGACCGGAAATGTTTAAATTGAATATACTATCTATGCACAATATTACAGCATTTACAAACTTGAGCAACGTTTTTTCCTTCAACATAAGAAAGAGACGCATGCGCCTCCGAGCCGCAGGTTTGCCGACTCCTAGTTTATACATTATGTTTAAGCAAATTGTAGACAGTGTCTCCCAAAGTGGGGCCGCTGCCCCCTGGATGAGGGCCGCGAGGGTACTTGCGGGGAGCCGCGTGAGGTCATAAAAAAAAAATATATATATAATATAATATACTTTATTTAATGTTTAAATTTATAATGTTTTGTTTGTAATATTAAAATCTTTGGTGTCATTATTTTGACTTGAATAAACCCCTGTAATCATTTTTGTATTAACAATGTTTGTAGCATAGCATTTCCCCAAAATAAAATAACCAGAAGAGCCTATTCTTAATGTTGTCTTCTTGGTTATTATTTTGTGAGGGTGGCCAACGCAACCCGTCATATTTTAAAGGGGGCCTCGGAGTTACTTGAGTTTGGGAATGGCTTGCTGTATAGGATCAGGATAATGTGCAGTTTCCAACAATAAATAAAATGCAATAGTCTAACATTACAAATGTAATGAACATGGTCTCAGAGTGAGAGGAGGTGGACACAGACATCACTATTGTTTGTTACAGGGATGAACTGTGTCAAGAAAGACTGAAATACATATTTGTTCAGCCATTGCTGGCTCTAAATCTGTCTAATTTTTCACAACCTCTTCTTTGGTCTCAACATGAACTTTTTATTAAAAAAAAAATCAATGCAAAACATGTAGGTATACAGAGGCTTATTAGGGCGTTAAATCGCAGCATTCACGAGGAGATGGGAGGCACGCGGACTGTTTTTTCCTGCAGCAGTTGTATTTATTGGGTGCACAGAATACCAAAGACAACGCATGGTCCTGTGCGCTTTATGGGGTTGGGTACAAGGCCACGTGACAGCAAAGTCACGCTCAGCCACAACACGGAGAGCGGCTGCGAGAGGCAGTGAGGTTCCAGCCCCGCTCGCAGCCGCTCCACCTTGTTGTGGCCGAGCGTGCAGCCACAACGTTGGGCCAGTACCCAACCCATAAAACGCGCACAGACCATGCGTGTCTATTGAGATAATCTGTGCACCCAATAATACACTGCTGCAGGAAACCTCCGCGTCTCCCCTCTCCACTTTGAAGCCGATTAACGCCCTAAATAAAGCTCTGATACCTACATTTTGCATTGAATAACAAGTTCATGATTGAGCCCAAAAGTAAATATGTGAACAAATTAGACAGATTTAGAGCCAGCAAATGGCAGACAATATTATATCAGTCCCTATTTGACCAAATTACTCAACCTAGTAACAAACAAATAGTGTTGTCTGTGTACCACCTCCTCACTCTCTAGACATGTTCATTACCCTCTTGTTACTGTAGACTATTGCATTTAATTTATTGATGAAACTCACATAACCTGATCCTCTACAGCAGCCATTCCGCAAACTCAGTAACACCGATGCCCCCTTAAAAATCTGACGGGTCTGCGTGGCCCCCCGAATAATAATAACCAAGAAGACAACATTAAGAATAAGGTCTCTTCTGTTATTTTATTTTGGGGAAATCAGGCCTCTGCTAACATAACATTGGTAATACAACAACTGATTACAGTGGATTATACAATACAAATAATGAAGCCCAAATATTTTTATATTACCAAACAACACATTATTCATTATAACCTTGCAAATAATTATATATATATATATATATATTTTTTTTTATGACCAGTCCCGCGGCCCCCCAGCAGTAAAAGAAAATTGAAACCGCTCGCGGCCCCACCAGGGGCCCGCGACCCCCTTTGGGAGACACGCTCTACATTTGCTTCCACATACACTAGTATAAAAACTGAGAGTCGGCAACTCTGCGGCTCCGGAGGCGCATGCGTCATCTTTCTTCCTGTAAAGGAAAAACACAGTTCTCAAACACACATCATAAAAATGATCATGAGCAAAATGGTGCATAAGTAATAATTCAATTTAACATTTCCGTCAACGTAGTGCGTCATATCCTCGCGACGTAGGCCGCGCGCCAGAGCGGCCGCTGTAGTAAACAAACCGCGTGTTTAGCATCATAGACTGTGCCGCATCCCAAAGCTAAAAAGAGAAAGTCGATTAATAAGACTGGACAAGAAAGAAAATAACAATTGCTTTCAGTCACTGAGGAAGGCCTGCTCATGTTTTGCGATGTAATGAGAAGTTTTTCTATGAGATAATTTGATTTGTGCTTAGTAACTAACGGGGGGGGGTCGGGGGGTGAAGGGGGGGGGGGGGGTGGGGGGGGGGGGGTGGGGGGGGGGGTGGGGGGGGGGGGTGGGGGGGGGGGGGGGGGGGGGGGGGGGGGGGGTTGACAAAATGGCCGCTCGGGTGGAGTTTGAACCTGTGTCCACCTGATGGGGGCGAATGTTCAAAAGCGCCTCATTTGCATTTAAAGAGACAGCACAAAACAGGTGCTCCGAGACGCACCTCAGAACAGGTGTAGAAGAAATCCAGTGGAGCGACAAATAATGAGACTCAACCCATGCATTGCATTGACGCTTTATATAGTGCCACAAATTGCTGATTAGATTAAAAATCAATATTGAAACACGATATGTCAACTTTAAGGTCAAATAAGAGTCATATTAACATATAATCATCATTAATATTTGGTTACAAAACCACCAAAATTCAACCAACAATGAGTTCGACCTCCAACTTGTTAATATAACCAGAAACATTATAACCACAGTATGCACGACTTAAAATGCACTAATATAGGCACATGAACAAGGATTAGCAGTAACGTGTGAATGCAAGTACTGGATTCAATCTTCTGACTGTCACCTTTCCAAACATCGCACAACTCAATTGCCTCATCAGATGATTATCAAATACAACGTCGGTTCCGCTCCGGGACTGTTCATAAATCACATTTTAAACACATATAAATATTTTCTGACCTGAGAACAGAGAGAAGCGGTTTTTTCACATGGATTTTTAGGTAAACAATTAAATAATGATGAATACATTAAGTTAAGCAACACAAATATTGTTTCAATATGTAATTTGTTCAAGTCCAACAGACCATTGAAGTTTGCCTTTACAGTGCAAACCATGATTAAGAAATATACTTCCAGCCACATTGGCCAACACCGGTCTTGTGTTAGTCTGGTTTAGAACTGTTTAGTCATGGTTTACATCTGGTATGTCCCTGGTTTAGTCTGGTTTAGGTCTGTTCTAGTCTGATCTAGTCTGGTTTAGTCTGGTTTAGTCTGGACTTTAGTCTCGGTTGGATCAGCACATTGGTCTGGTTTAGTCTGGTATATACAGGTTTAGTCTGGTTTATCTGGTTTTAGGTCTGGTTTTAGACCTGAGGTTTAGTCTGCACGTGAGCACATGGTCCTATCAGCTCCAACTGTAAGACCCAGTTATTATAATAGAACCCTGGGTTCATAGTTCACTGGCGTCAGCACGTTAGATCAAAATATAACGGAATCGTGGACGAAGTCGGAAGTAAATATTTCAATTACCTATTAAAGCCTAAACATAACACATTCCCATAAAATAACCCACCCCAGCCATAACCCTACCTTAACCATCTTACTCAACCGCCTAAAACTTAAACCATCACCACTTAAGGACATATTAGTCGAAGGCACACCTAATTCGAAGTACGAGTGTTACTTCCGTTTCGTCCCCATTCCGTATATACTAGTGCCGAGCTCATGTTCACTGTGTTTGTAGTCAGTGGGCGTCAGTATAATGCGGTCCGTCTGAAACTCATCCAGTGAGAAATGTTCCGCGGTGCAAAAATAAATACGAATAAAATGCGTCCAATTTTTAACGCACACAAATTTTGTGTCAAATTAAATTAATCTAATGAAACTGTTAAAAGTCCCGGCCCCCGCCAGCCTTAACACAGTTGTCTCTTGCATCCATGTAAGTGGTACAGAATGTGAGCAAACTATTTTGAACATAATATAAACAAGAGCTAAAGACATTCCCAGTAAACAGATGTGTGTGTAATCATTTATAATCATCTTAAAGTGTTGTTTGCAGTTTCATACGCATAGCAACAACTTTAGTGTGTCAGTCGTTTTTCTTGTGCAGTTGATACACGAGACTTAGTCGTCTCCAGTCGACATGTCTGGACTCTGTAGAAAACCACACAGATCAGACACTGCTGAAATCAACAGATCGTTCAACTCAGGTCCAGAAGTGAGATGTGAAGGGGTTGGACTCCAAAGCTGAGGCCACAGAGGAACAGCTGGATCTCAGACAAACCACAGTTCCCCAACCTGAATAAGAACACATATGTACATTAGAGCATCGTGATCTTATAAGACTACGATACAAGCTGAGGAATTGCTCGTTAGCTTTGACTAATCTGAAGACTGAACCTTTTCCAAATGTATAAGAAATATACCACACGTGTCATAGTATTAAAACATCAGAGCAACGCACAGTACGTCTCCTTTAAGATATTAAACCCATTAGTCACACACCATAGTAAACACAAGAGACCAAGAGCAAAGGGACAGGAATTCGACCAACGACCACTTCCTAAATAATGTCCTAAGTCCACAGAGCGGCTCAGGTTCATGACCACCGCTGCTGTCTGCCACATCAGGCCTACAATCTAGAAGCCTCCCAGAACAACTACTGACCCATTTTAACCGAAATAAACTATATTTTAAAACAGTGATGCATACATAGGAACACCACTTAGTGAAATAATAATAGTAAATGAAGAATGAAACCCTTTTATATCTTTAAGTCTAGAATTACATACAGCCACATGAGCTTTCAATAATTACAGGCTATATTGGAATAATCACATTTAAAAGTGACTATAGTTTGTGCGTCCAACAACAGAAAAGTGTCCCAGAAGTTGTCTGACACATCTGTGTCCTTGAATTAAAAGAACGTTCTAAGCCTGAATCATAGTAAGATGGATTTTTACTACCAGACCCTGAAAGCTCCGCCACTATCCAAGCTCTCTATCATCTTTTGATAAACAAGACCACTGTTTAAGGTGCTAAACTGTAATGATGTGAAATAATACATTATGGATCAATAACATATACAACCGGTGCAGCTCCCTCTGTGTCATCAGGAGGAACTTGCTCCCACAGTTATGTGACGAACACACATCACACAGCGCGCGCCATGAGGATCCCTGAGGTTTAAATGAAGGACACTCACCTGAGAGAGTAGACGTCTCCCGTGAGGACACCGCAGTCCAGCACACAGCACAGACACACTTGTAGTCACCAGATTACATTACGACTCAGCTCCAATCATGAGAAGGGAGGGGCGGAACTCAGCGCTGGATGCCACCACGATCACAGTCAGGTCTCTTGAGAGTCTACAGTCACACCAACCTGTATACAGACGTTAATATAAATAGATAGAGTCTGATCAGGAACTTGAGCAGTTGTGAGGACTGACCATACTTCCTGCAGTTCCTCACAGCAGGGATCAGTCTCCTACAACCTTCTCAGACGTGTGTACTTCTTTGGGTCCAGTTCTCCAGGACCTGGTCTGACACCTGCAGCAATGTAGGCCAGAGCAGAGCAACTGAACACAGACAGTTCGTCTGCTGAGTCCCTTCCAGACTTTCAGGAGAAGCTGGACAGTCTGCAGGAGAGACTGGTCCTTCATCTCCATCAGACAGTGGAAGATGATGATGCTTCTGTCTGAAGACTCCTCCTCTGATTCTCATCTCTTTGGAGTTTTTCAATGACTATTGTGGATTCTGACTGTTCCACTGGAATTCAGCAGCCATTTTAAAAGTCCTCCTGTTGGAGTCCAGACTGAAGGCCAATGAGGAAGCACACAAACAGTCCAGAGCGACCGTTTGAACCACTCAGGGATTTATCCAAGAGACTTTCTGATAAACTCACTTGTACACTTACCTGTGGATCTGAGTCTTTTTCACAGAGAAACTACTCAACGACTTGCATGTCACTTCCAAAGCAGTGCAGCAGTAAACCGCTGCCAAAACTCCTGGATCACTCATAAGGACGAAGCTGTAGACAGATTGGGTTGAAGACAACACTTTCATGTTGAAGATCTCTGTACAGAGTCCTGATTAGACCGCGGCTCGTCAGGGTCCAGTCCCACCTGCTCCAGGTCTGCCTGGTAGAACAATAATGTTTACCTTGCAGCAGAAGTTCAAAGGCCATCTGCCCAGCATCATGGAGGAATGTCTGCTTCTGTCCGACATCCACTGTTGTATCTTGTCTCTCATTCCGCTTCTGAACCTGACCAACCCAAAACTGCTTTACCTGAACGGCCGTCACGGCTCTCGGTTGGTCTTATCTCTATCTGTAGGTCTGCACCATAGGAAGCCAGCGTACATGTCGCTGAGATCTGGGGCAGCGCGAGCGCGACTTCGATCGTCTCACATGTGGTCCCAGGACGGTGGCGTTGGAGCCAGCAGAGATGGGGCTGATGACACATTGATGTGGAGGCTGCGGGAGCTTCTGATGTGGGACAGGACTGTCCTTACAACTGCACTACATTCGGTGAAACCTCTTCCTGAAGTACTGCTCCTTCTGACGCTCAGTGATGAAGCCTCTGACCTCTAGTGACTCCTGTGCACACTCTGTGCTGGGATCTGATTGAGGCTGCTGCTGGTCGGAGGAGATCCATATAAGACAGTAGGAAGCAGAGTCCTCGATGAGGGTATCACTATCACACACGACTCTGATTCTCTGTGTGACCTCAGAGATGAGCTCCCAGTCCAAAGTCCAGACCCAGTCAGCTCTCGTACCAGATCCGTCTAAGGATGAAGAGGAGTTTAGGAGACACGACAGATGAGTGAGTGGAGAGAGAGTCTGTGGACACAAGAACATGACAGTTACCAAGTCATACATGATGAATGCAGAGCAGATTCGAGCATGGATGATCATGTTGACATCAGTTTGACACAGGAAGAAGTGTCATTTTATAACGTTATTATTAGTTTCCCTGATTCAAACTCCATCATCTCGGGCTGGGAGAAGTTCTCAGTTGTGATTAAATGTCACTAATAATAAATGTTGAAAGTAAAACACTGTGAACTGGACTGATAGCAGAAGAAAAAGCACCTGTTTTTTTCCTGCGCTGATGGAACACTTGTATGAGCTCATCAACAGTCGCGCTGCCCCTTTCACCAGGATACATCTCTCAGAAGGACAGCGGCACCACTCAGCTCCATCTCCTGTTTTCTCTGAGCCCTGAGCCCAGTTCAGAACAGAAACGTATTTACAACTGAGAAGGTCTATCCCCACTCCAGCCACTCACAAGGTCAGCACTGCTCTGATGACTGGGCGCCCCTGCTTAGCTCCTCAGTGGCATGCTTTAAAGTATGTCCTGACACCTGATGAGGTTTCCTGCACCGTCTTCTTGAGATTTCCTCAGCCTCTCCTCCTCATGCTGGGCAGTCTTCATGGAGAGTTCCTCACCTCTGCTCCTCAGCTAGGGCAGTCTTCTTGAGAGTTCCCTCAGAGCCCCCTCCTCATGCTGGTGCTGTGGTGTGATTCACCTGAGGCCCTCTGTGATGGTACTGCTCCAGTGAAGATGCTGTGTCAAGGATAGTTCCTGCTTCCTCTGGTTCCCTCGGCCACCACTTCCCACATCTGCTGATTCACAGCACGCATTGTCTTATGACCTGCAGAAGCATCTGAGCTCTTCTTCTGTGAGAGGAATGCAAGACTAACAGTTTTAATCATGAGTTCTTTATATTAATTCTATTCAGCATGTTTTCATTATAGCTATTCCCCTGACTACCAGATCACTTTTTAATCTGTGAACGAGAGCTAAAGTCTCATCAAGTTTACTTCAGCTTTAGTGGAACAGTGCATCCAGAAAGTAATCAACACCTTCATGCAGTGGACTATTTGAACCACTATGTACATTGGGATGTCTTTGTGTCTTAGATTCTTAACCAAACTGCAAAGAATCCCTAAAAAACATCTTAACTTTGTCATAGATATTCCTGAGTACGATTGACAGAAAATGACAACCGATGAAGATTACAACTTATAACTCATGCAAAATTAGGATGCAACCGATATGAACACTTTGGCCGATTTTGATCTCCGATATTAATGTTCTATTATGGCCGATAAACCAGTATTTGCTAGATACGATGTTTATAAAATAATAATAATAATAATCTGAGATGATTAAATTTTGAGTACAAGACTGAATTTATATTCTCTATTTTCAGAATGTATTTTATTTTATTTAGAATGGACGATGTGGGAAAAGGCACACAGGAGTTTTGTGGCTCTTATTTGAGTGAAACTATCTTTAAAGCAGCGTATGTCGATAGTTATAAAAAGAGTAATGATAAAAATAAGACAAGAAAAAATAGTCCCCAATACAAATTGATAACAGATAAAAACAGAAACAGGTTTAACATAGTATTAAAAGTGGTACATTTCATGCTATAATCATACTGTTTTGTTCATAAAGAGATTTAGAGTTCTGTAATCAGAGTATCCTCTAGCAAGCCTGAACATGGCATTGATGAACATCCGCTGAAATCGATATTTATACCAATACATCGTGCTTCCCTGTTGAAAATGATAAAAAAGGTGAAAGAGGTGGAATACATACAGGAGCAGGTGTCAGACGGATGTCCACGTATCGTTATATTCGATTAAAACAGGATGAAATGTTTCTATAATAGAGGAGAGAGAGGATAAAGGTACAGCACACGTATTTTTACACTTGTTACCAAAAGAAAAACATCTAAATGAACCTTAAAGAATATTCTCCTCCACTATAATTGTAAATAGTTGTTAAAGGAATAGTTTATTAGTTAGAATTCTCCGGAGAGAATTTAGTGCGCGGACGTAGCGCTCCTAACTATCTCTCCGGAGACTTCATCTCTCGCTGCTACTGTGGGTACTACAAGTCACGCTGCAACTATTGGACGGAAGTGAGCGAGATGAGCAGTCTCCGGAAGATAAGTTAGAGCATCGGACGTATCCACCCTCGAGATTACTACGCCTCACACTATAGTACCCTTTTTATCCGCAGAGAAAATCGACTGTTACATTTCTGTGTTACTAACTTTGCATTGAACACACACGTAACTAACATACATTTCAATAGGGAACACTTGGAAGAGTTTGGTAGCTTCTAGCGGAGCTACCATTGGGTACTAACCGTGACCAGAGGCGGCTGGCTTTTTGTGCTCCCGTTTTTGCTCCCGTTTTGCATGACAGAGCGAACGGACTAGACCAGACAGGACGTATTAACTAGTCAAAGTAGGTAAGAACATATGGTCAGTATGTAAAACGGTGAACTATTCCTTTAAAGGCTTAAATTGTAGACCTAAAATGTCCATGAGCGCTGGAAGTCCCCGTGTGAATGCACCATCATCAACACACCCACACAGAAGAGACAAAAAGGACATGCAGATCGGATTGTGATCTCACCAGTGGAATACTAAAACGTTGCCACCCTACTTTAACTGCGTGGCTCTCGAGAGTTGACTGTAAATATGATCTCCAACGTTAGAATGAGAACAAAGAACTATCTTTAAAGCCTTTTACTTGCATATTCGTATATATCCTGTGTCGTCAACAAATCAAAAACCCCCAACCTAGATGGAAACATTACTGCAGTAAAAAACAAAAAATTTTTTACAAAAGTAACAACAGTACTTTGAACTGAGTGCATTGTGTGATTTTCTACCTCTGTCATGACACAGGAAACAGACCAACCTGTGTATCGCTCTTGGGCTTGGAGCCCTGAGGTCTTTGGCCCTGAGGTCTTGGCCCTGAGGTCTTGGAGCCCGAGGTCTTGTGTCGCCCTAGGATTGGCCCTGATGTCTTGGCCCTGAGTGTCTTTGGCCGTGAGTTCTGGGTCCATGAGGTCTTTGGCCTGAGGTCTTGGGCTCTGCGAGGTCTTGGTCCCTGAGGTCATGGGCCCTGATGTCTTGGGCCGTGAGCTTGGTGTCCTGAGTCTAGGGCCCTGAGGTCTTGGGTGCCTGAGTCTTTGGTCCTGAGTCATGGGTCTGAGGTCTTGGGCCTGGGGCTGGAGTCCAGCATTAGATGGGGGGGATGAGGTTTTTCTCTGTACAAAAACATTGGCTATTAGAGTCTGTAATGGTTTATTAAAAGTAGGGGGGGGGGGGGGGGGGGTGGGTGGAGTTAAATAACATTGATAGACTTTTGTTGTGTATTAAAGGTGAAAGTTGTATGTGATGTTTGACCTACGAGTGTAACTGTAGGACATCTGGTACCTTCAGTCAGTGTCTACAGAGCTCCAGGATCAATGGTTCCTGTATGTTTCTGGTGCGGGGTCCCACAGCAGAAGAAACACTCCTAAACACTGGATCCTACAGCAAGTTACAGACCACACGTGATGAACTGAAGCACCCTGAGCACATGCAGCTCTCACTACAAGTCAAATGTGCCAACAAACACACTTTATTTCAACAAAGCACATACTAAAATACACACGTTCCATTTGTCTAAGGACCATGACCCCTCTTTTCACATGTGATCGTTCATGTTTTCATCCACTGGTGAATTCTATGACAAAGCCTCACTCTGTCCAGTCGTAAACTTTAAATAAAAATGTAATCTAAAGTCAGATCAGGTTAAGCGCGTGTCTGACCAAACGCTTCAAAAAGCTTTTGACGCGCTTCAGCTGACGCCAAGCTAGTTTTGTCATTTTTGGTGCTTGAAGCTTTTGACGCATGACGCGCCTGACGCCGGTGGGAGGAGCTTCTCTGTTTGATCTGTAAGTTCGGACAGCGATGGATTTTTCAAATGAGCAGCGAGCCTTTATTTGAGTTATAAAAAGCACAATTAACAATGTTTGTAGGGCTTATCAACAAACCAATGATCTGGGTTCACACAGACTTGAGAGGCTAGCAGTTTTCGCAGAGTTTCCGACATTTACTCCAGGAGCTGCTTACGGAGGAGTTACGCTTTCAGCGGAACTTCCGCATGTCACCACCGCCCAGTCTCGAGTTACACAAACGCCCGAGCTCGCCTCTCCCCGCCTCGCTCTCGCCTCTCCCCGCCTCTCGCTCGCCCCCCCTGCCTCTCCCCGCTCTCGCCTCGCCCTACCCTCTCCCCGCATCAGCTCTCGCCTCTCCCTGCCTCTCCCCCAGGCTCTCGGCTCTCTTTCTCCCAGCCATCACCCCGGCTCTTGCTCTGAGCCAGACTCATCGTCATAGCCTGTTCTTATATTAAATAAAACTACATTTACTTACACAGCAAGTTATTTCGATGATTTTTGTTTACTCAGAACGTTAACTACTCATACAAATAATATTACTAATAACATAATGACAAACAAAACAGCACAACAGATACATGACTTCTCCTTCATACAGAGACAGACCCCTTCTGCTGCTGCAACCTACGTCTCCTGATTGGTTGAAGCACGCTCAAAGCTTCAAAAGCTCCAGCTTTGCTCAGCTTCGCGTCAAAGGGATTGTTTTTGATACGCGGAGCGTTTCGCCGTGTCAAAGCTTCAAGGAGCGCGTAGTACTTTTGAACATTGACGCGCGCCAAGTAGACGCCGGGGGCCTTCGGCTTCACCTGACCCACGCTTCACCATTCACTTCAATGCAAACCTGACGCTTTTTTACGCCGACGTTAAGTCCCGGTGTGAACGCCCCTTTATAGTTTCCTATTGGTTCTCACTTTGAGTGGATTGAAGATGCAGCTTCAAAATGAACTCTGGTGGCGATTCCACATAGACCGTCACTCCTTCATGTACACAGCACTGACACTGAGGATCTTTTTGAGAGAAAGACCCATGTACTCTGGGTCCCTAGGTTACACACCATCAACAGAACAGGTAAGAATTGTTTTTTTAAAGCATTACGAATAGGACTAAAGACAGGCCGCGAGGAGACACAAGAGAGAGACTAAGAGAGAGATAAGATACAGTATGAACCAATACGAGAGAGACCAATGGAGGACCAGGAGAGAAACCATAAACCATGTTATTTCAAGAAATTCCACAAAGAAAACAACTGAAAGAATAGATAGAGACTCCAAATAACACTATTATTTCTGTTATTAATATGAGAGAGAGGTAGTTCCACTGGAGTACTCTCTCATTGGTCTCATCCTCCTTTCTTGTCACACTCTTTCTCTCTCTGGTCTCTCTCTGTCTGTCAGATTTAGTCCATCGTAACTGCATTAAAACACATTTCTTACCTTTCTGTTGATGGTTGAACCATGGACCGAGAGTAACATGGTCTTCTCTCCACAACACGAGAGATCCTCAATGTCCAGTGCTGTGTCCCAGCGAAGAGTGACGCGGAGCGTCTATTGTGGAATCCACCAAGGTTCATTCTTGAAGCTGCTTCTACAAACCCACATTGAGAACAAAGGCCACCAGCTAAAGGGGCGTTCCAAAAAGAGTACCCTAGACACCGGACGTAACTTCGGCGGTCAAAGCGCAGGTTTGCATAGAAATGAATTGGTGAAGCGCGTCAGTTGAAGCCCGAGATCCCCGGCGTCACATGCCGCGTCAAAGCACTCCAAAAGTACTACCTCGCCACACCTTGAAGCTTTATGACACGCGAAACGCCTCGCAGTATCAAAACAAAGCCCTTTGACCGCGAAGCGGAGGTCTAAAGCTGAGCATATTGGCAAGCTTTTGCCGCGGGCATTCAACCAATCAAGGAACAGAGCAGCACAGCAGCGGGTCTGTCCTCTGTCATGAAGAGAAGTCATGTATCTGTGCTGCTGTTTATTGTTTGTTGTCATTATGTTATTAGTAATAATTATTTGTATGATAGATACCTTCTGAGTACAAAAATCTAAGAACACCTGCTGGAGAGTAGTAAACTGTTTAATATATTTAATATAAGAACAGGCTGAACCGATGATATCTGCTCAGAGCAAGAGCACGGTGGTGGAGAAGGCATGAGAAAAGAGCTGATAGCCGTGGAGATTCAGGTTAGGCAGCGCGCGGCGGGGAGATCGAGCGAGAGCCGGGGAAAGCAGGGAGATGTCGAAGACGACGAGAGCGGTGTAGAGGCGAGAGCGAGCGGGGAGAGGCGAGCTCCGGGTTTGAAACTCAACTGGGCGTGTGACATGCGGAAGTACCTGCTGAAAGCGAAACTCTCCGTACGCACTCCTGGAGTAAATGACGGAACTCTGCAAACACAGCAGCCTCTCAAGTCTGTGGTGAACCCCGACATGTTTGTTGAAGCCCTACAACAATATTATTTTGCCGTCTTAATATAACAAATAAAGGGCTCGCTTGCATCCATTATGACAACTCCAACGCTGTCCAGACTACAGACAACAGAGAATCTCCCCCACGGCGTCAGGCGCGGTACACTCGCTCAAAAGTCTTCAAGCACCAAAAAGACAAAACTACTTGCGTCAGCTGAAGCGCGTCGTAACAGCTTTTTGAAGCTTTGGTTCTGACGCGCCTTATACACAGATCTGACTTTAGATACATGTTAAATTTAAAGTTTACGAGACTGGACAGAAGTGAGGCTTAGTCAAAAGAATAACCAGTTGGATTTTAATAAACATGAACATCACGATGGTGACAAGAGGGTTCACTGTCCATGACAATGGAACGTGTGTATTTTCGTAATGTACTTTTGTGAAATCAAGTGTATATTGTTGCACATTTGACCTTTGTATGAGAGCTGCATGTGCTCATGGTGCTTCAGTCATCAACACAGTTGGACTGTACCATTCTTTAGGCTCCAGTGTTAGGAGGTGTTTTCTCGGGGGGGGGGGGGGGGGGGGGGGGGGGGGGGGGGGGGGGGGGGGGGCAGTGGGACCACCCTGCAACCAGAAACCCAACAGACCCATTGAACCTGAGAGCTCTGCTTAGGAACACAAGATCACAAGGTACCATCTGACACCTGCTACACTAAAAAAAAAAAAAAAAAAAGGGGGGGGGGGGGGGGGGGGGGTGGGGGGGGGGGGGGGGGGGCGGGGGGGCGAGTCAAACACACAACAACATCACCTTTACTACACACAACATTGGAAAAAAGACTCATCAAAGTTATTTAAATACCTTTTAATAAACCATTACAGCTCTAAGATCAAATGATATTATTGTCCATAGAAAACTCACTTCTGTATCTCGCAGCCCCAGGGCCCTAGACTCATGACCCAAGACCCTCAGGACCCAAGACCTTCAGGACCCAAGACCTCAGGGCCAAACCTCAGGACTCCAAGACCTCAGGCCAAGACCTCAGGGCCCAAACCACAGGGCCCAAGACCTCATAGCCCAGACCCAGGCCCGCAAAGACCTCAGACCACCAAGACCTCAGGGCCCAAGACCTCAGGGCCCAAGACCTCAGGGCCCAAGACCTTCAGGGCCCCAGACCTCGAGGGCCCAAGACCTCCTGGGCCCAAGACCTCAGGCCCAAGACCTCAGGCCCAAGCCTCAGAGCGACACACAAGATTTGTCATGTTTTCCCAGTTTTTATGACCAGAGATGCGAAAACCCACACTGCACTCAGTTCAAAGAACTGTTTGTTACTTTGTAATAGTTTTAACTGCAGAAAATGTTTCCATCTAGATTATAATGTGAACCGCACACAGGATATAAACAAATGCAAGTAAAGGCTTTAGAAGATAGGTCTTTTTCTCCATCTAACGTTTAAGATCAGAGTATTTAACAGTTCAACTCACGGAGCGCCACGCAAGATAAAGTGAAGCAACGATATTAGTAGCACATCACCATTGAGAACACAAACTCGATCCTCACGTCCATTTTTTTGTCCTTATGTTTGTGTTGTTTGAAGAAGGTGCATTCCGACAACGGAGCGACCTTCAGACCCTCATGGACATATCATATGGTGCACCTTCTAAGCCTATTAAAGGAAAGTTCACTCCGTTTACATACTGCATATTTCTTACCTTACCTTAGACTAGTTAATAACGTACCAGTATGTCTTAGTCCGTTCGCTCTGTCAGGCCAAACGGAGCAAAAACGGAGCACAACCGCAGCCTCGCTCTGGCGTCACTGTATAGGTACCCAAAAGGTAGCTTCCGCTAGAACTACCAAACTCTCCAAGTGTTCCCTCTTAAATGTCTAAAGTTTACGTTACCCGTTGTTACACTGCCAAGTATAGTAACACAGAAATGTAACAGTCGATTTTCTCAGCGGATAAAACGGTTACTATATTGTAGGCGTAGTAATCTGAGGTGCGCTACCGTACGCGCACTAACTCTCTCCGGAGACTTCTCTCTACGCTCACTTCCGTCAATAGAAGTCAGCGTGACTTGTAGTACACACAGAAGCAGCGAAGAGAAGTCTCCGGAGAGAAGTTAGGAGCGCTACGTCGCGCACTACACTACTCTCCGGAGACTTTCCTCAAAACTATTCCAAAACAACTCATTCACAAATATAGTGAGGAGAATTTACATACGGCCATATAGATGTTTTTTCATTAGAGGCGAACAAGTGTAAAAATACTGAGTACTGTACCTTTATCATCTCCTCATTATAGAAACCTTTTCCCGTTTAAACTTGAATCTAACGATACGTGGACAACCAATCTGACACCTGCTCCTGAAAGTATTCCACCTATCTTCACTTTTATATCTTTGTTCAACAGTGAAGCACGATATATTGGTTATAAATATCGATATCAGCCGATTCATCAATCCATGTTCAGGCTTGCTAAGGCAACTCGATTACAGAACTCTAAATCATCTTTATGAAACACAATCAGTATTATTATAGCATCGACCTGAACCACTTTATAATACATATGTTCGCAACCTCTCTATTTTTTAATGTTATCAATTATTTTGGTGACTATTTATTCTTGTCTAATTTTTTAATCCATCTCTTTATATAAACTACTACATACGCTGCATAGAGGAAAGTTTACACTCAAAATAAGAGCCACAAAAACTCCTTAGTGCCTTTTCCCACACTGCGCCTTCTAACTACAATAAAAGATACATTCTGAAAATCAGAGCGCAATAAATTCAGTATGGTACAAACTTTTATCATCTCAGAAAATTATTAAAATTATTATTTTATAAACATCGTTACATCCGACAATACTGTTATCGGCCATAAATAGAAACAATAATCTTCGGATCCTCAAAATCGTCCAAAGAGTTCATATCGGAGCAGATCCCTAATTTTCATTTCTAACAGTTGTTCTAATCTCACCGGTTTTTCATTTTCCTAGTCATCTACTCCGAATACTCTATGACAAAGTATTAAGATGTTTTTAGGATTCTTTGTCCGTTTGGTGTTTAGAATCAAACACAAATAATCCCAAGTACATAAGTGTTCAAATAGGCCAAACTGCAAGAAGGTGGTTGAGTACTTTCTGGATGCACTGTGCCACTAAGCTAAGTTAAACTCTGCTGAACTTACATCTTTTCCAACAGAAAAAAGCGACTCTAGGAAACAGGGACATAAGCTCTAAATGATACATGCTGCATAGAAAACTACATAAAAGAAACACATGATTCAACTGTACGTCTGCATTCCTCTCACAGAAGAAGAGCTCCACAGAAGCTTCTGCAGGATCATAAACAGCGTCTGATCAGAAGATTGGGAGTGTGGCCGAGGGAACAGAAGGAGCAGGAGTACTCACTCGTGTACCAGCAATCTCACTGAGCTGTTACAACACCGAGGGCCTCAGTTGAACCACCACACCCAGCATGAGGAGCGATGCTGAGGGAACTCTCCAGAAGACTGCCAGCCATTAGGAGCACGGCTGGGGGACTCTCCATGAAGACTGCCATCATGAGGAGCAGAGGCTGAAGGGAACACCTCCAAGAAGCGACACCTGCAGGAAACCTCCATCAGGTTTACAGGACATCTTTAAAGCACTGCCCACGAGGAGTCAGCAGGGGGCTGCCACATCCAACAGAAGAGCAGTTGACTGACCTTGTGGGCGTGGCAGGAATGGGGACGACCTGTCACAGAAATTCCTGAAGTACTTCTGAAACTGGCCTCAGGCTTCAGAGAACCAGGAGCTGGAGCTGGGTGGTGGGCCGCTGTCCTTCAGAGAGATGAACCTGGTGGAAATGGCAGCGCTACAGTCCTATGCAAGCTCATACAAAGTGTTCCATATCCAGCAGCTGGAAACCAGGTGCTTTACTCTCTGCATCATTCCAGTTTCACCGTGCTATACTTTCACACATATATTATAGAGTAACACAACTGAGAACTTCTCCCAGCCCTGAGCTGATGGCGTATGAATCATAAACTAATAAAACGGATTATAAACACACCTTCAATTACCCTTGTGTCAAACAGATGTCCACATTAACATCAATGCTCAGAAACTGCTCATGCATACATCATTATGACCTTGTACAACTGTCATGTTCTTAGTGGTCCACAGACTCACTCGGACCACACTCTCAGTCCGTCTCAAAACTCCTCTTCACTTAGACGGCCGGGACGATAGCAGACTGGGGATCTGGACTTTGACTGTGAGCTCATCTCTGAGTCACACAGAGCTCAGTACGTCAGAGTGCTGATAGTGAACCCATCAAGGACCTGCTTCCTACTGCCCTTATATGTAATCACACCTCCAGACAAGCACAGCCAATCAGAGTCCCAGACAGCGTGTGCACAGAGTCACAGAGTCCAGAGGTCTGTCATCACTGCGCGTCAGAAGAGCATAACTTCAGGAAGATTTCCCCGATGAATAGCAGTGTACGACAGTCCTGTCCCCCATCCTACGCTCCCAGCAGCCTCCACAACATAGTAGCCGAATCCCATCTTCTTACTGGAGTCACCAGGCACACCGAGTCCTGGCCCCCAAGTTGATAACCGATCGAAAGCGCAGCGCTGCCCCCATACTCTCAGCGACCTGTGACGCTTGCTTCCTATTGTGTCAGACAAACTACAGATAGAGAAAATTACCAACCGCGAACTTGAGGCCCTTCAGAGATCTAGGTCAGGTTTTTGGTCTGGTCAGGGTTCAGAAGACTGAAACACAAGGATCCCACAGTAGGTGTCGAACAGAAGCAGACATCCTCCTGAATCTGGGCAGACTGGCAACTTTGAAACACATTCTGCTGCAAAAGGAAACATAATGTTTTCTCTCCAGGAAGACCTAGGAACGCAGGTGGGACTGGACCAGACCCGAGGGGCTGCGGCTCGGTCTACCTCAGAACTCCTGTACAGAGACCTTCAACAAAAAGTGTTGTCTACAACAATCTGGTCCTACCAGCTTCGTCCACCTGAGATGTCCAGTGAGTTATGGCAGCTGTTTACCTGCTGCCAACTCTCGTTGGAAGTGACATGCAATCGTGAGAATTTTCTCTGTGAAATACACAGGACTAAAGTTCAGTGAAAATTGAGTTTCTCAGAAAGTCACTGATAAATCCCGGAAGTGGTATCAAACGGATCGCCTGGCTCCTGTTGTGTGCCTCCTTCATATTGGCCTCAGTCTGTGACTCCGAGACCATAGACTTTTTAACAAGGTCTGCTGAACTCCAGTGGAAAAACCGTCCAGAAATCCACAAAGTCATTGAGAAACCTCAAGAGAATGAAGCGACAGGCAGAGGATGAGTCTATCAGACAAGAAGCATCATCATCTTCCACTGTCTTAATGGCGGATGAAGGACCTGTCTCTCCTGCAGCTGATCCAGCATCTCCTTGAAGTCTGGAAGGGACTCACAGACGAACTGTCAGTGTTCCATTGCTCTGCTCTTGCCTACAAGCTGCCGATGTCAGAATAACCAGGTCCTTGAGGAACTGGAACCAAAGAAGTACAGACACGTCTTCAGATAAGGTTGTAGAGACTAGATCCCTGCTGTGAGAACTGCAGGAAGGCTCCGGTCAGGCTCCCCACACACTGCTTCAAGTCTCCAGAACCGACTCTAAGCAAATGTAACATCTAACGTCTTGTTTCTACCGTGTGTTCGATGACATGTAGAACACTCATAGATACCGATCTGATGAAGTGGTGGCAATCAAGCGCTGAGGTTCCAGCCCCATCCCTTTCTCACTGAACTTTATCTGAGTCTTAATGAACTGAGTGACATCAAGAGTGTCTAGTGCTGTTTGCAGGACTATGCGGAGTCCCTCACTGTGAGCTCTCCTCTCTCAGTTATTGTCCATCATTAAACCTCCAGGATCCACATGTTTAGTCGCGAGAGCTTGGTATCCGTCCACATCACGTGTGGGAGCAAGTTCCTCCTGATGACACAGAGGGAAGCATCACCGCTAAACATGAACCATAATTTCTTATTCACCAATCATTACAGGTTTACACTAAACAGTGGTCTTGTTTTATCAAGATGTATAGAGCTTGTGAAGTGGGCGCGCTTCAGGTTCCTGAAGAAAAATCCCATCTTCCTATGAATTAAGGCTTAAGACTACTTTAATAAGACACAGCTGTGACAGACACATCAGCGGACACTATTTCTGTTGATTGTACGCACAAACTATAGTCACATTTTTTAAATGTGATTATCACAATATAAAGCCCTATAAATATAAAGCCTCATGATGGTGTATGTAATACATAGAACTTAAATAAAATAAAAGTGTTATTCATTCTTCATTACTATTATTCATTTCACTAAGTGGTGTTCCATGAATGCATCACTTTTTTAAACATATAGATTATTCCTGTAAAATGGTCAGATAGATGATCTGAGGCTTCTAGATTTATGCCAGAATGTGTCCACAAGCAGCAGTGGTCATGAACCTGAGACCGAAATGGTACGCTCTGTGTGACTTCAGGACATATTTAGAAGTGGTCTGTACTGGAGTCGAATCCTGTCCCTGTGCTCTGGACTCTGTCGCTTCTCTGGTGTGTGACAATGGGTTTTTAATACTTAAAAGGAGACGTACTGTGCAATTGCTCTGATGGTTTAATCATGACGACGTGTGTATCATTCTTCTTATAAAACCTTATGAAACATGATTCAGTCCTCCAGAATATCAAAGTCAACGCAGCAATTCCATACAGCTATGTCTATCGTTACGTCTATAAGATACCACGAGCTCATGTACTCATCATGTTTTCTTTATTCAGGTTGTCGGAACTGTGTTTTGGATCAGAGAACAGCTGTTCCTCTGAGGCCTCAGCTTTGGAGTCAACCCCCCACATCTCACATCCTGGACCTGATTCTGAACCGATCTGTCTGATTCCAGCCAGGTCTGATCTGTGTGGTTTTTTCTAACAGAGAAACCAACTGTCGACTGAGACACTCAGGTCAGTTCACTGCACAGAAACACCCTACCACACTAAAGCTGTTTCATAGAAACTGCAAACACACATAAATATTATAAATTATTCACACAAACACTGTTACAGTTAATGTCTTAGCTCATGAATTATATTAGTTCACATAAGTTTCTCACATTTATAGTACCACTTACCATGGAACTTCAAAGATACAACTGATGTTTTAAGCTGAGGGGGCCGGGACTTTAACAAGTTTCATTAAGAATAATTAATTACACAAAATGTGTGCGTTAAAAAATGGACCAATTTAATCAGTATTATATTTGCACCGACGTAACATATCTCACTGGATGAGTTCAGACGGACCGATTATACTGACGCCAGCCAACTGAACAACAAAACACAGTGACAAGGTCGGCACTAGATCATAAACGGAATCCAGGACGAAACCCGGAAGTTAACACTCGTACTTTCGAATTAGTTATTAAGACAAATATGTCCTTAAGTGGTGACTGTTTTAAGTTTTAGAGCGTCTTGAGTCAAAGAAGTTAGAGGTTATGGGTTAAGGCTGGTTGGGGTTATTTTATTGAATAGCTGGTTTAAGTTTAGGCATTAATAGTTAATTTGTAATATTTACTTCCGCTTCCGCCCCGATTCCGTATATGATCTAGTGCTGACCCCGTGAAACATGAACCATGGATCTATTCGTAAATAACTGGGTAATTACAGCTTGGAGCTGAAGGACCATGAGCACCCTGCAACTGAGAACCAGGACTAAACAGACTAAACCAGACTAAACCAGACTAAACCAGTCTAATAACCAGACAAAACAGACCAAATCAGCACACACCAGACTAAACCAGAACTAAACCAGACTAAACCAACTACGAACAGAATATAACAGACTAAAGCGCGCGTGTGTGTGATCCTAAACCAGACTAAAACCATCATTAAACCAGAACATAAACAATTACTAAACCAGACTAAAACCAGACCGTTGGTTGGTGGGCCCCTGTGGATGGAAAGTGTATATTTCTAATATGTATTGCATCTTAAAGGCAAAACGTTAACTGGTCTGATTGGACTTGAAACCAAAAATAAACAATTATCTGTGTTGCATAAACTAATGTTTTCATACATATTTAATGTTTATACTAAAAAACCATGTTGAAAAAACCGCTCTCTCTTCTCAGTTCAAATATTATTAAATCGAGATCTAAAATGATCTTTTATGAACAGTCCGAGGAACCGACGTGTATGATAACTCTGATGAGGCAATTGCGTTTTTGTGCGATGTTTGAAAGGTGGACTGTCAAAGATTGAATCCAGAACAGCAAACCACACGTTCCGAGCTACATCCGTGTTCCTGGTGCCTATATTGTGCAATAACTTTTCGTGCAAACTGTGGTTATACATGTTTTCATTTATCCTTAACAATTGGCGGTCGCACTCATTGTTTGGTTAGATTTTCGTGGATTTTGTAACCAATAATACTGATTATTATATGTTAAAAATGAAACTCCTTATTTGAACTTAAAGTTACATATCGTGTTTTCAAATAATATGCTTTTTACATCTAAATCATCAATTTGTGGGCCTAAAGAAAGCGTAACATGCATGCCGGGATCTGAGTCTCATTATATGTAGCGTCCACTAGGCATTCTCACTACACCTTCTCTGAGTGTCGTCAGAGAGCAACCTGTTTTATGGTGCTTTCATCATAAAATGCAAATGAAGGCGCTTTTGACGCACGCCTCCCTCCAGGGTGAACACAGGTACAACTCCACCCAAAACCCGAACTTTATCTAACATGCACTCTTAGTGGTCTAATAAAGTCATTACAATTACAACGTTAGTTGCCTGAAGATACTTCGCACATATAGCTTCTAAACCCCGGTCTACTGATGAAATCCACCTACTGGAGCTTAGACAGTACACACTCTGTGTATCCATTATGACAGCTTGTTTGTACCTGCTTTGTGTGTATGTGTGGCACTTAAGAAAATGGATAGATGGATACATTTAATGAAAAAAGACCTGATCTGATCCAACGTTGGAGGCAGAAGTGAGACATTACTTTACACTTTTCTGAGGCACTGTACTGTACATAGAACATAAAACAATCATAGTCTGCAGTTTGTAAACAGAGCGTTTGGACAGAAGGGTCCAGGGGACGTATAAAGTTCCTTATTTTGTCATGGATGCAACTCAAAATAATGATAGGTTTTCTTATTTTGATAATTAATTTTTTCGACATTTGTTCAACATTTGACCAAAATAAAACATCTTTACAGAGAGTTGTAATAAAATATGTTATAAACACACTTTGATTGCATTCTGCAGTTGTTTAAGAATTATCTGAGTCATAAAACCTCAACACAAAAATGTTAATCTAGAGCTGAAAGGGTTCCTCAAGTAACTTGAATAACTTCGTCTGCCTTCAGGTTTCATATAGTTTGCCTTGTTTGATAAGTTGTTGTCAAAGCTCACATTTCGCACAGATACACATTGCATTCTTCTTTTCTGCTTTTTAACCGCGTTAACAAATAAAAAGCTAATTGAATCTGTAACATTGATAGTTTTTGGAGCATCTGATGACGGAGTGGGAAAACACCTTCTTGTTATCATAAATATCAACGTTTTACTATCACAATGCTTGCCTTACACCATAACACATTTGGATGCTTCCTTGTCAGGTTCTGCAGCAACACGATAGGCTAGCTCCACCTTGCTATGTGTGAAAAACGACTTGTTTTTCTTAGTGTGAAGTGCAGCCACAGTTTAGACTTTTACACTTTTGACAGGGCTGCACAAGATATATCAAAGAAATATTGTTATCGCGATATTGGTGCGTGCGATATCCATATCAAAAATATGTGCGATATAAAAAAACACATACAGACACATCAACATTCAACAAATACAACAAACAAACAAAAAAGTATATAAATATAAGCAATTGAATATAATTAATGTTATGCTTTTGTTTTGTGCTTTGTGTCTTGTGTTTCTATGCAGATTGCAATTTTAGGTGAAAAAAAAAATATTGCAATAAAATCGTTATCACAATACTAAACACTGATATTGAATTAATTGCTCTAATTTCCAATATTGTGCAGCCCTACTTCTGACTCTTCTTATTAACTTCCCGGTCTTGCCCAGTGCCTTCTCCATCGTCCTCCTAAAAAGTGAAGTTTAAAACTAACAATTAAAAGCTGTTCGATAAAAGTGGGTTTTTAGAAGTGATTTAAAAGAGGATGGAGCCTTATCTCCTCGGGTGGTTCCAAAGCTGAGGAGCCCGGACAGAGAAGGCTCGGTCACCTTTCGTCCAGAGCCTCGACTTTGGAACAGTCAACAGGGACCTGCCCGAGGATCTAAGGCTGCGGGGGGGCTCGTAGGGGGTTAAAAGTTCATAAACATAGCTGGGTGCCAGACCTAAACGAGCTTTAAAAGTAATCAGTAAAATCATAAAATCAATTCTAAAACGCACAGGGAGCCAGTGGAGGGACGCTAAGACAGGGGTGATGTGCTCCCTTCTGTTAAAACTTCCCGCTCTTGCCCAGTGCCTTCTCCATCGTCTTCCAAAAAAGTAGCGATGCAGACTGGTACTGTGTAGCGTACGTAAGATCCGTGATGTTGTGTAACTCATAAAGAATCCGTACAAACCGTGAGCTTTTTTAAAACAGCTTAAACAACAAGAGGCAACATGGCGCAAATTAACTTTATGAAGCATCAAGGAAATTATTAAATGTATAACCCTTTAAAAATGCTCTATTCCAAGACTTGGATATAACTTGTGAACGTGTATTGAAACTGTTTCTATACTTTTACTGCTTCCATGTTTGACTCCTCGTGTGGTCACTGTTATCTGTGCAGTACTTTATGATTAGTATCGTGCTTGAACATTGATAAAGCTTTGTATAGATTTCATTGTCGATCCCGTGACGTCGGAACGTGTGATGCTTCCGTTTTTCAATGCTAACCAGTCACCTTCGAACATCTTCAATAATTGAAAACTGCAGTATTGATCCTGAACAACTAAAAAATAGTTTTCTGGATGTGAGGTCAAAACGCCAAGGAGGTAGAATGGAGAAAACATGTTCAAGGCCAATAAAAAGGAGTGGACCAACAGAATGCTGTCAGGATGATGCATTCGAATATTTGGACAATTTTTTTACCCTTTTGATGATGTCCTTGGATTCTTCATCTTTCATTTTGTAAACACATATATTCCATTTTGATTACTCTTTTTCTGCATTTGATATTTATATATGTCCACATGAAATCCATGTTATCCATTGTTACTTTTCTAGCTGTTGTGGTCGTTAGCAGTAGTTACACATTGCCCACTGTTTCACATCCTTCATCTTGTGTCCGTGCCCTGGTTCCAGTGTGAAGGAGCTCTTGACGAGATGGGCGTCTCTCTCCGTCTGCAGCTTTTGTGTTTCTGCTCACTGCACCATTTATTTCATTATTGACCCTTCTTTTCTCTTTTCTCTTCACTTGTGGCCGATGCTTTTGGCCGTTCAGTCTGCTCCAGTGTTTTCCTGCTGTTTATCCACTTGGTGACAGCTCTCCTCCCTCGTATAGATCCGCTGTCTGTGATGTCAGTGCTGAATGGTGAAGGGTGAAGGCTGTCTGCGCATAGGTCTGGGCCTCGCTTCTAATCATCTGCTCTTCACTGGCATGGAACAGGAATTGAAACGTCATTGTGTTGTATGTTGTTATGGCTTTGTCAAGTTTGAAACCTGAAATGGCTCAGCACATTTCAAAGAGCCTTTTGAGATGCGCTGTGTAAAACCAGATGTCAATGGTATGCTCCTGTCTGCCTGCAATGGAAGGTTTTTGGTCGCAGGTATAGTTGGAGCCATCACAGAACTGTTGTGCGACTAAAGTGTAGCTGTTGAATATGTTTGTGGTGACTGAGCATCTGATTTACTCTTATACAAAAAGAAAAACAGTTGGAATCCCTGCGGAATTTCACAATGTTGTGATCGCAACTATTAACGTAAAATCAAGCAAACTCTGCGAAATCACTGTCTGTGTCTGTGAAATCACTGTGTCTGTGAAATCACTGTCTGTGTCTGTGAAATCACTGCCTGTGTTTGTGAAATCACTGTCTGTGTTTGTGAAATCACTGTCTGTGTCTGTGAAATCACTGTCTGTGTCTGTGAAATCACTGTCTGTGTCTGTGAAATCACTGTCTGTGTTTGTGAAATCACTGTCTGTGTCTGTGAAATCACTGTCTGTGTCTGTGAAATCACTGTCTGTGACTGTGAAATCACTGTCTGTGTCTGTGAAATCACTGTCTGTGTTTGTGAAATCACTGTCTGTGTCTGTGAAATCACTGTCTGTGTTTGGGAAATCACTGTCTGTGTTTGTGAAATCACTGTCTGTGTTTGTGAAATCACTGTCTGTGTCTGTGAAATCACTGTCTGTGTTTGTGAAATCACTGTCTGTGTCTGTGAAATCACTGTCTGTGTTTGTGAAATCACTGTGTTTGTGAAATCACTGTGTCTGTGAAATCACTGTCTGTGTTTGTGAAATCACTGTCTGTGTCTGTGAAATCACTGTCTGTGTCTGTGAAATCACTGTCTGTGTCTGTGAAATCACTGTCTGTGTTTGTGAAATCACTGTCTGTGTCTGTGAAATCACTGTCTGTGTTTGTGAAATCACTGTCTGTGTCTGTGAAATCACTGTCTGTGTTTGTGAAATCACTGTCTGTGTTTGTGAAATCACTGTCTGTGTTTCACCTTGGAGAGACCCATGAGGAAAATGCCGTTAGACTTATTAGATTTAAGCATGTTTATTAGATTAAGCATGTTTGGCGCCCTAGGCCCGGGAGAGATGCTGTTGAGCGCGGCGCTTGATCGCGCGCATAATCCCCCCGGGGCCTAGGCACTGGTGGCGGCAGAGGCAGTAGGAAAGCACGCTTTGATGAGAAAAGGAGGAGGTGGGGCGGCGGAGGCTTGCAGACTTCAGAAGGCCGGGAAGTGGGCGTCTCCGGCTTTTAACTTGCTGTCCTGGTGGTTATTGGTTGACTGGATGTGGGCGTTGCTGGTATGATGAGCCGAGGAAGAGCAGCCTGTAGATCTGGGCAGCAGCAGCCGGGTCTACCACGGTGAACTTTCGCGAAAGCTCCATTTCACCTTGGAGAGACCCATGAGGAAAATGCCGTTAGAGTTATTAGATTTAAGCATGTTTATTAGATTGAGCATGTTTGGCGCCCTAGGCCCAGGAGGGATGCTGTTGAGCGCGGCGCTTGATCGCGTGCATAATCCCCCCGGGGCCTAGGCACTGGTGGCGGCAGAGGCAGTAGGAAAGCACGCTTCGATGAGAGAAGGAGGAGGTGGGGCGGCGGAGGCTTGCAGACTTCAGAAGGCCGGGAAGTGGGCGTCTCCGGCTTTTAACTTGCTGTCCTGGTGGTTATTGGTTGACTGGATGTGGGCGTTGCTGGTCTGATGAGCCGAGGAAGAGCAGCCTGTAGATCTGGGCAGCAGCAGCCGGGTCTACCACGGTGAACTTTCGCGAAAGCTCCATTTCACCTTGGAGAGACCCATGAGGAAAATGCCGTTAGAGTTATTAGATTTAAGCATGTTTATTAGATTGAGCATGTTTGGCGCCCTAGGCCCAGGAGGGATGCTGTTGAGCGCGGCGCTTGCTCGCGTGCATAATCCCCAAAAAGCGGGCCTGAGAGCATGAGTGAGAGGCTTCTCGCACGGTCGCTCAGCCAGGCTGCGTCCGCTGGGGCCCGTGTTTGTTTAGGCAGAGCGAGCTGAGAATGAGAATCTTCAGCCAGACGCTGAAGCAGAGGAGTCTTTGAGCGAGCTGAGAATATGAGATGCACGCTCATATTCAGCCAGACGCTGAAGCAGGGGAATCTTTGAGCGAGCTGAGAATATGAGATGCACGCGCATGTTCAGCCAGACGCTGAAGCAGGGGAATCTTTGAGCGTTTGAGGAAAGTGCGTGCCGCCACCAGAATCTTATTGCTTTACTTACTTTTTGCTTTGCATTGCTTTGCTGGGAGCTTACGAGGAAGCCAGTAGACGTTGTGCTGCCATGATAGCGGTCGCATCTGGCCGGATGTAGGTGGAGAAGCCGAAGAGGACCAGCTCCCCAGCTGTTGCAGAGAGGTGTGGGGGAGCCCCAGCGAGGTCGCGCGCGTGGCAGCGCCTCTCCTGAATGAGTGAGCTGTGTAGAGCTGGGGAGACAATTTACAGAGGAGCAGTAGGGATCTTAGCTGAGCTCTGAACCAGGTTGCTGTCATGGGAAGGTTGACTGGAGCGGGAATTAGAGGTCCGTTAAAATCTCTTTTTTGCAGCGGAGGCGAGTGTAACGCATCATGGACCTGTAGGGGCAGAGAGATGTGTCGGAGCGAGCTATTATTGTGTTGCAGGCGCCTTGGTCTTTGAATGTTTGAGATGAAGGTTGAAATGGTCAGGGGACATTATGTTGGGTGAGAAGAGCGACCTTTGTGTAATGCTTCCACTACGTCGAGATGATCACGCATGACAGAGATCCTCTTTCTCTGCCACGTGTGATTCCACAGCGCGCAGGCCACGACCACTGGGAATATCTCGTGTAGGGCAGAGGAGATGCTCCGGGGGAAAAGTAGCGGACCACGGGCCGGCGAACCACTGGTCCTGGAAGAACCCCCAAAACCCACGGAAGGGGCACGTCCGTGTAGAAGCGGAGACCTGTAGGGGCAGAGACATACCGGAGAGGGCCATTGATGTTGCAGGCGCCCTTACGCTTAGAATCTTGCAGACTTCAGAAGGCCGGGAAGTGGGAGTCTCCGGCTTTTAACTTGCTGTCCTGGTGGTTATTGGTTGGCTGGATGTGGGCGTTGCTGGTATTGATGAGCCGAGGAAGAGCAGCTTGTAGATCTGGGCAAGCAGCAGCCGGGTCTACCACAGTGAACTTTCGCGAAAGCTCCATTTGTGGTCCGGGTGGAAACAGGGGACACACACACATTTATATAAAAACTATAAATGACAATCAACCATGGTGATGGACAGACTATATCTGTTGTATAAGTTCAATGGGATACTGTTGCATGTGTTTGTGCGTGTGTATAGTCAGGGGTGCACATAACGTTTTCAGTGAGGTTCTCAGATGATTACCAGGAGATGGTGTTTGGTTCTCACTCCATTTGTTGCGTGGTTCTTAATCGAGATGTTATACTTGCTTCTTTTTAATGCTAAAGTTTAGATGAGCTCAGATAATCCACTCCATCATAATAATCACTCAGTCAAATAATGACTGACAGGCTCTTTCCTAAAAATGCAAAACAAAACAAAAATCAAACAATGTTCTGTTTGATAAAACAGGCGAGCTCGGAGTCCAGTGCTTAGGTGGTTTATTTTCTGTACTCCCAGAGTGCAAAAAAATGGTGAAGGCAGTGCAGAGTGTAATTACAACAATTATTTAAAAAAAACACAAGTTCACACTGACACATAGGTCACCTTTAAGTTTCAAGATACCTCCTCAGTAACCAGCGGCAGACTGTGCCACACACGGCTCCTGGCTCCTCCCATTGAGCAACATTACATCTCTATACTCTCAAAACATGTACATTTAATTACCCACATCACAAGGGCATAACTCCCATTTAACCCACCAGGAAATAGTGTCCTGGTTCGATCCTCGCGCTCAGACCCAGAGGAGCGACAGACCGATAAATGTTTGTGTAAATGTTTGCTTGAATGTATTTCTGACCCGAACAAGTGTGCACCTTCGGCGAACTAGTAACTGAGGTGAGAGACGGACCAGAGAATGGATGATGCGTGTGGATGTTACGCATGAATGGAACGGGGGAAAAGGTGCACGAGTGTGGTAGGGCGTGTGTGTGTGCGTGCAGGTGTGTGTGTGGCGCGTACGGCATGAAAGTCAGCCTTTACTATATTCGCGCACGTAGCTACACGCTCCGTCCATGGATCTATAATAATAACTGGATAGAGTATTACTAGCTTACAGCTGTCCCACCCATGGCCACAGGGGGCGCTGTGGTACTGCAGACTACATTCACGAGGGCTACCCAGAAAAAAGTCCCCTAGAACTCAGTGTAAATTAAACCAGCACGACCTCAGCTGACAGAGAACCTGACAGAGAACCTACAGCTTTCATAAAGATCAGATTTTGTGTGGATTTTAGTGTCCCTTGTCATCCTGAACTTTCTTCTTAAATCCTTCGGTTTTCTTTAAATCCACACTTTAGTGCCACAAACTCTGCTCCTTTCCTTCCCGCTCTGCTGCTGCTCTGATCAGCTCTGATTGGTCAGAGCGCGGCCGAGCTGCTCTGTGCACGTGCATGAGAGCCACACACGCGTATTTGGCGCAATGCATCATGGGAGCTCGTCCACTGCACAGAACAGGGAGGACCAGACGATGCCCAAATATCGGCGAGTTCTGCTAATCTCTCGGTCTCCGTGAGGCCATCTTGGATCACCGGGGCTTGGCTCCGTCACACTGGCATTGCACCACGCCCCCCTAGGGAGGAGCGCCTCATTATTTGAGAAGGACTGGTCTATGGTCTATGTGAAGTACGCAAAGGTGCTTACTAACTCAAGTTATAGTACGCATTTCTGATATTTGTCGCACATGCGTACCTGCGTACCACTTATGTGCACCCCTGTGTATAGTTATCTGTCTGTTAGCTCTAGAGACACGGTGGCTGAGTGGATAGCACTCTCGCCTCTCTTAGGGGTTCAAATCCTGGTCGGAACAAGGCCTTCTAAGTGGAGTTTGCATGTTCTCCTCCGGTTTCCTCCGAGTCCCCCTGTTTCCTCAGAGTTCCCCGGTTTTCCCGATTACTACAAACATGCACAGTAGGTCGGAATGTAATGAGTGAATGGATTGTGTTGATCGGGGCTTTGATGCACCAGAGTGTTCAGAGAGAATAAAACAACATTTGGGTGAACTTAGTCTGTATAAATAAAGATAATAAAGATAACTTTCTTACTGCTCAAACTGCCACCAAGTAAATCCTGTCCCTGGCTGTATTCCTCAGTGAATCGCGACGCCTCATGCCTACCCTACACACGGGGCTCAGTCAACAAACTTTGACCAGACCGGCTGGCTTAATAAAACACTTTCTATTCAAGACGTATTAAGACGTTGCTGTGCTCCGACACATTTGATTTATAATCTGGCCTAAGAACGCCTTGGTGTGTTACGCAGCTTCATCTGCCCATCATGATGTAGATATCCCATTTCTACCACTGCAGCTCATTCTCTCTCACTCTTACTCCAGTCTGCTTGTTTATCCATGTACTGTATATCCTGCGTAAGACAGATTCTTATGATTCTCCAACAAGAAGTGCCAAATCACACTTTATTTAAAGGTCAAATTACACTAATACAAAATGTAACATGTGTCCTTTTATGCACTGTGGATGTTGATGATAGTTTTGCGTGTGAGTATGCTGTCTTTTAAGCCTGAGGGGCTTTAGCAGCAGTGTGGCATTTGCTGACACTGGCTTTTGTATTTGCCATGTTTAATGAGGCCTAATCAATTCTGAATTGCACCATTGTCTTTTTTGCAGACTCAAATGATAAAGCGTCTATATTTTGTGTGTGTGTGTGTGTGTGTGTGTGTGTGTGTGTGTGTGTGTGTGTGTGTGTGTGTGTGTGTGTGTGTGTGTGTGTGTGTGTGTGTGTGTGTGTGTGGAAAAGGGTTGTTGGATTGTTTGGCTTTTAAACAGCTGGCTTAATTGGTTGGACAGGTAGCTACCAGATTGTATTTCCGCAGGCTGCATGTTGCAACCACAAACCTTTTTTAATACTTAAGTGAAAGACCACAACAAAGTTGAGGACAACTGTGAAGTGAAAGTTAAATGGTTACATGATGAATGATCAAAGTAATCATACAGCCCGAGTTAATACTATGTGGAGAACCCCAGCTGCAGAAGCTTTTGTTTAATAATATCTTGTATTTTCTCCATTCATAAACTCTCAATTCGAATCTGTCCCTGCTGAAGAAAAGCAGCCCCTGTCATGGTGTGGATTTTATTTTGGACTTTAGCTTTATTTTGATATCTGTTCTCTGTGCTTTGGTTTTAGTTTGACTTTGACGTCCTGTTTCCCCTGTCTTGATTGTCTGCCCCGCCCTAATGTGTTTCACCTGTGTCTCTGTCTATAATTACCCTGTGCTCCTCTCCTCTTGTTGCTGGTCCATTGTATTGTCTACTTGTGTTCTGTCCTGTTCCTGATTTTTTGTTCCTGGTTCTGTATTTTGGATTTTGAGTTTAGTTTTCACCTGATCTTTTATTTCATTAAACCATTATTTTGGCATTCCTGCATTTTGAGTCCTCCATCATCTCACCTCGTGACAGCCCCACAGCAGGATCCCTTGGGATGGTGCTGCGAAGGACTAGGTGCTAGTTTTGCGCGTTACATAACATTTTGGAATTGAGCCAAAGAGATAACTCATCTTCCACATGTTGAATATACATCCCTTGATTTACTTCTTGCAGCTTTATTTTCCATATTTAACACTTTATGCTAAAACTTCTCCAAACTTCACCCCTGACCTCTCTGGTGTGCCCCCTGGCCTTTGGGAGGCTCTTCAGTGCCCAATACACTCCCTGCAAAGCTTAATTACACTGAGCATAGATTACACACAGGTGGGCTTAAAGTGATCGTCTGGAACTCTAAATTAATTGCACATTTTAAGAATTGTATTAAATTGACCTCCTGGCCTTTAATGTTGATATAGAATAAGTCATTTTATGAATTCTAATATTACAGGTAAGTCCCGCCTTCCCTTCTCTTAGCTATAGCTCAGAATCCACAATGCTGTCCACGTTAACCAATCGAGTGATGCCAAGGGCTGTCAATCATCTGATGCTCGTACCTGCGCATGCTCAGAACCTCCGAATCAAGCCTCCATTAGGCTCTGGAACTACATGAAAACTGAACAAAGAATTCTGAATATCCGCGGCCATATTAGTCCTTTCAGAGGCTCTGTTTGTTCACTTCTCAGATGGTTAAAATGATGCAGCGCTCACTTAGTGCAATGGATCTTTTATACCTGCTGCCTTTAATGGCACTTTAATGACCAAAAAAAGGAAAAGGGCTGTTGAGATATTATCCAACCTTAATCAGACATTAAGGCCCCTCTGCTGCTGTGGAGAAGAGCTGTGGCTTATTATTACTATTGTGAGCTTTTTAGAATTATCATTTTCTTTCTTTATTTATTTATTTTCAGCTGCTTCTAGACTCCTGAATTTTTCCAACGGAGATCAGTAAAGACAAGTATAGACATTTGGTCTAAATCCTGAACACTTTTCACAATCTGGTGAACCATTTCAGTCTTACATCATTCAGAACTGTTTAGCCTCCGAGTTAGATTTGGATACATCTTGACCGCCATCTAGCCAACTGTATTTTTTGTTGTTTTATAGAAAATCTCCTTTTTCTGATGGTTTCAGGGAATTACATACTGAAATAATAATAGTTTTCCGTCTTATATTTATCAATATTTTTATTGTAATTTGAAAACTGTGAAACAATGTTTTTGAATTCAGATCAGATTTTGATACTTCTGACAACAATTAAATGAGCATTTTCAGTTTGGTTGCATCGAGAGAAAGTGTTGTCAATCAGGTCCTTGACGGTTGCATGTATTAGTTCTGTTGTACGAGCCACGAGCTTGGTTTGTGGTGGAATCAGTTCTTCTGTTCTTCCTCACAGCAGTGTGTGTGTGTGCGTGTGTGTGTGTGCGTGTGCGCGTGTGTGTGCGTGCGTGTGTGCGCGTGTGTGTGCGTGCGTGTGTGCGCGTGTGTGTGCGTGTGCGTGCGTGTGTGCGTGCATCTGTGGGCGTGCGTGTGTGCGTGCATCTGTGGGCGTGCGTGTGTGCGTGTGTGTGCGTGCGCGTGCATGTGTGGGCGTGCGTGTGTGCGTGCGTGGGTGCGTGTGTGTGTGTTTGTGCGCGTGTGTGTGCGTGTGTGCGTGCGTGTGTGCGCGTGTGCGTGTGTTGGATTTTGTGTTTGTGCACAGACAGATGTTGCAGGCAATCACCAGAACCTGATGGGACTCGGTCCTCATAGACCTGGTCTAAAGACCCTTTTGAGTGATTTGGCTCCGGTAAAAAAACACCAAGATGTTCCTCTGTGACCATTCCTCTCAAACTGTACTTCTGTATACTCTAGTACTACTAATCATGCTCTTTGAACGAGGGGTATTTGTACTTGTACTACTTGTAAAGAGATCCACAAGAAGCCTGTCTTCCAACATGTCAAAGATAGAATAATGTTGGAAGACCTTTTGCTAGTGAGAAGTTTTGTTCATAGGGAGCAGGATCACCAATATCTGTAAATGTTAAATGTACATGAATGTCCAGAGGTGCTATATAAGTAAAGAGTACTTACATGAATGTCCAGAGGTGCTATATAAGTAAAGAGTACTTACATGAATGTCCAGAGGTGCTATATAAGTAAAGAGTACTTACATGAATGTCCAGAGGTGCTATATAAGTAAAGAGTACTTACATGAATGTCCAGAGGTGCTATATAAGTAAAGAGTACTTACATGCTTTGATGCATGACATCATTGCAGACAATTGTCAACAACAACTACCATTTCTTACCTGTGAGGATTATCCTGACAACAAATGTGATTCATTCTCAAAAACAACCAAGATTTCTTTTTCAAATGGAGGTAATCCACAAATGAATCAACCCTGAGCAGTTGTTCATTCCTCAAAACCTTCGTCAGAACTCTGGCTCGCTCGGCTCTGTCTCGCCTCTGCGGGGAAATGAGCAGCTTCATTGCAAACTCATTAGTGCGATGTGTTCGCCGAAGGACTGGGACGTGTTTGGTTGTGTGCGTGGTGATGGATGGAGCGTTCTCTGCGTCTCTCTTCACACAGCAGCCCATCTGGCCTTTCTCCTTCTCACATCACTTTAGACTGGGACAGCTCCCAGCATTAGGGATCTGAGTGTCGGAGGAGGAAACAAGTCAAGAGACAAAGTATTCTAGTTGCACTAATTCAATATTTTTCCCTCATGCCTAAAATACAATTTTTTTCAAATGCAGAAAACTATGACATCGTGGACAGACAAAACAAAAACTACAGTGCCTTGCGAAAGTATTCGGCCCCTTGAACCTTTCAACATTTTGCCACATTTCAGGCTTCAAACATAAAGATATAACATTTTAATTTTTTGTCATGAATCAACAACAAGTGGGACACAATCGTGAAGTGGAACGAAATTTATTGGATAATTTAAACTTTTTTAACAAATAAAAAACTGAGAAGTGGGGCGTGCAATATTATTGGGCCCCTTTACTTTCAGTGCAGCAAACTCAGTCCAGAAGTTCAGTGAGGATCTTTGAATGATCCAATGTTGTCCTAAATGACTGATGATGATAAATAGAATGCACCTGTGTGTAATCAAGTCTCCGTATAAATGCACCTGCTCTTTGATAGTCTCAGGGTTCTGTTTAAAGCACAGAGAGAACCATGAAGACAAAGGAACACACCAGGCAGGTCCGAGATACTGTTGTGGAGAAGTTTAAAGCCGGATTTGGATACAAAAAGATTTCCCAAGCTTTAAACATCTCAAGGAGCACTGTGCAAGCAATTATATTGAAATGAAAGGAGTATCAGACCACTGCAAATCTACCAAGACCCGGCCGTCCCTCCAAAATTTCATCTCAAACAAGGAGAAGACTGATCAGAGATGCAGCCAAGAGGCCCATGATCACTCTGGATGAACTGCAGATAACTACAGCTGAGGTGGGAGAGTCTGTCCATAGGACAACAATCAGTCGTGCACTGCACAAATCTGGCCTTTATGGAAGAGTGGCAAGAAGAAAGCCATTTCTCAAAGATATCCATAAAAAGTCTTGTTTAAAGTTTGCCACAAGCCACCTGGGAGACACACCAAACATGTGGAAGAAGGTGCTCTGGTCAGATGAAACCAAAATCTAACTTTTTGGCCACAATGCAAAACGATATGTTTGGCGTAAAAGCAACACAGCTCATCACCCTGAACACACCATCCCCACTGTCAAACATGGTGGTGGCAGCATCAGGCTTTGGGCCTGCTTTTCTTCAGCAGGGACAGGGAAGATGGCTAAAATTGATGGGAAGATGGATGGAGCCAAAGACAGGACCATTCTGGAAGAAAACCTGTTGGAGTCTGCAAAAGACCTGAGACTGGGACGGAGATTTATCTTCCAACAGGACAATGATCCAAAACATAAAGCCAAATCTACAATGGAATGGTTCACAAATAGACGTATCCAGGTGTTAGAATGGCCAAGTCAAAGTCCAGACCTGAATCCAATCGAGAATCTGTGGAAAGAGCTGAAGACTGCTGTTCACAAACGCTCTCCATCCAACCTCACTGAGCTCCAGCTGTTTTGCAAGGAAGAATGGGAAAGAATTCCAGTCTCTCGATGTGCAAAACTGATAGAGACATACCCCAAGCGACTTGCAGCTGTAATTGCAGCAAAAGGTGGTGCTACAAAGTATTAGCGCAAGGGGCCGAATAATATTGCACGCCCCACTTTTCAGTTTTTTATTTGTTAAAAAAGTTTAAATTATACAATCAATTTCGTTCCACTTCACGATTGTGTCCCACTTGTTGTTGAATCTTGACAAAAAATTGTAATTTTTATATCTTTATGTTTGAAGCCTGAAATGTGGCGAAATGTTGAAAGGTTCAAGGGGGCCGAATACTTTCGCAAGGCGCTGTATATCAGAGCAGCAGCATGAGACCGTTACTTATAAATGTTATATTTTGTTCAACCTTTTGGCGCCAGTTGTGTTAAATTTGAAACAGACAAGACAAAAGCTGGAACCCTGAAACTATGAGCATCAATAACAGAAATACATTCTATAAACCCCCTCGCCAAGAATATTTAGGGTAACTCCTCCCCCTCAGGACCACAATATATTCATCTTATTTCAGACTAGAATGTTTAATAATATCTTCAGTTGGAAATATATGGCGGATGGTGAAACAGTGATATCTGCCTTCCCTGTCCCCATGCTACAGCAAAACAGAGAATTATCTTTCCATCCATCCATTTTTTTCCCATTTGTCCATTTCTGGGTTGGGGCGGGGCTGGCCACCCAAAAACATAGCACTAGTCCCTCACTGCTCCTCCTGCAGGTGGTGAGTCCACTGGAGGATGGCTGCTCTGTTGGAGAAGGTGAAGAAGGTGTTGCGACGGGCTCGAACCCACGACCTTCAGGCTCACAGGCCAATGCTATAGCAATGTCGCCCCATGATGGAATTAGAAAATCACCAGCTTCAACCACAGTCATACGATTGTATTTAACATGTAAAATAAATTCACCTGAGAATTTACCAAAGGAAAGCAAGGAAGTAGGAACTTTAGACAGAAAGAGTGGAGTTATATTTTTGTCCCAGAAGAGCCTGCGCTAGCTTTAGCTAATCAGCGGCGGGTTTACCTCAAGTCTCACCAGGCCCCAACGGAGTACCTAGCATGGAGGAAGGATTCGGTTGGGCCCTGTGAGTGGTCCTGTAGGGGAAGTTCCTGCAGTGGAGACAGGCACCGGCGTAGCCTGGCCTTATCCATCCGTACACTCCGCTCAATCATCATTTCATTGCATGTAACGTCTGGGTCTGGTCCCTGTGTTAGCGAATACAATCGGTTCAATTCCCTCCGACCAATCAGAGAGTGCGGGAAGCCGGTTGTAGTTTGGCAACGGTGAAGAATGCGATAGTAAAGTATTCCGGTCTGGTTCTATAAAGAAATTAAATCCGGAGCAAGAGGAATGTTTAGCAAATGGAATCGCTGGAAAACATTGTGGCGCTACTCCCCACGGGCTCCGTTAGCGACTAAGGAGATGGCTAAAGCTAGGCTAAAGCTAAATGCTAATGACTCACTCGGGCGCATTACATTCGTCACGGTAAACTCAGATCCAATGGTTTCAATCTGCAAAAGGACCCCTCCCACCTGTTCACGGAGTCAATGGCCCACCTCCAGACCTTAGTACGTAATGTAATTTGTACTATGGTGTGGTACGACCTGGCTAGCACCAACTGGGCTAGAAAATGCTGCAGTTGGAGTACGGGGTCGAAACACTGAAAACTTGGTCCTGATGTCTTTTTTTGAAACTTCTTAAATGAGCGATGCATCACAGAGCCAGATTCAAAAACATCTGCACCGAGCTTTCAGCGTAGAGACGTTTCAACGAACAGATGTCTCTCTATTTCTAATTATTTTCCAATTCTAACTTTGCCAAAAGTGCCGAGAAAGCCAAACATTTACAACCGCATTGATTAAAACAAAAAAAAAACACTGTTCACAGGAATATAGCAAAAGGAAGAATGTCCCCGAGCATCAGCCTCCTGAGGGACTGAGGAGAGAGCTGTTGTTAGAGCACACCTCTGTAACTAAGTAAGTCATCTTTATTTATGTAGCGCCTTTCACAGACCAGAGTCACAAAGCACTTTACATTTGTTGTGGGCATTTGTCTCTTTCTCCACACAGAGATGGGAGCGAGGTCATCATCAGGAGGTACAGGTTCTAAGGGTAAGGGAAACCGGATTACTGGGATTAAACTCACGCAGACAGACTGTAGAGAGCTGACATGTGCTTTCTGTGTCTGCCATAGAATTCACTCCAATTCAATTCAACTTTATTCCGGTAAAATAAAATAAAATAAAAATAAAGGACAAGACAAACAATTAAAATGGCATTTTAAAAAGACAATCATGCCAATGTCTCCACAAGTCAGATTGATACCGTGTCGCACTCCATTTTATATTCGTGAGGGACACTATTATTTCATTTTCAGACGTGTTCAATCGACACATAAAGCTGTACATCAAAGTTCGTAGCACGGCCTGTAAAGTGTTCACTCTGGCATTAACAAACATTTCTGTGGCACTTGACCATCTCGGCTTTTTCAAAAGCACACGCAAAGCATCATTATAGGCCACCTGGAGCCCGTCCCGTTAATAAACGCAACGGGAACGAGATGAATCTTAACCAGAGTGAAGCAGACATCCAGTCCCACAGACATAGAATGGTGTCCAGTCTTGAATTTTAAAATGTTATTATTGATTTAGAAAAGTCCTATTATTATGGTCAGCAGTGTTGGGAAAGTTACTCAAAGATTATTCGTATACATTTTAGGAGTAGTCCAAAGACTCTGTTTCAAACCAATCTTTCTGAATCCTGAAGAGTGTTGGAAGAGAAAGATGAGGTGAGAAGATCCATCTGACAGGGCCAAAGACAGACTCCATTCTCACCTCCTTCACCATCCACATCCCGCTGATCCCCGAGCCTTGTGTTGCAGAGGTACCATGTAGCACCAGAAGCACCATCAAGGAGTTAGATTATTGGATTTTGTGTTAGAATTGAACAATTCCGCTGCGTCTTTGTTATCTCACACATTAGTTTTTATGTTTAAACAAAGCTTAAGTGCGTCGCTTGAGGACATCTTCATAGCGATGACTATTACATATTGGGTTGTTTGATTAAAAATACTCTCTAAACACATGTTCATTTCATTCTGCATTCATTCTAGAATTATCTGAGTCATAAAAACCCCTCTCGAATTATTTAAGTTTACTAAAATATTTGAAAACTGTTTTAAGAATTCCTTGATGACACTAACAGATGTATATTGGTCATCAAGCCCCACATCCTGTATGTCATTTTAACGTTTATTTTCTCATCTACATTTATACACAAGTTCAGGCAATATCAGACTTTACACTAACACGATAAAAAGCATACTGTGGGCACAAAATAAAACCTTGTGTCATGTGGTGACATGGGGGACTCAAAATGCTCAACTCAAGACTCAAACATATATAAATGATTTAATAATGAAAAAACGAGACCAGGAACAAAGGCACGAACATGAACAATACAATGGACCAGCAACAAGAGGAGAGGAGCACATGGTACATATGGACACAGACACAGGTGAAACACAGCAGGGCGGGGCACACAGGACAGGAAGTACAACAGAGAACAATGTCAAAATAAAACAAAAATAAAACATAAAACCCACACCATGACGCCTTGTTCGTCACATTTCTTACATGTTTATCTGCATCTAGAAAGTTGAAGTAATCCATGCTTGCTATGGCTCATTCATTCTGTAAATATGTCCATGGAAGAAACAATATCCACTTCGAAATATTTTTCTTCCCCTTAATCCATTTCTGGGTCGGGGGGGTGGCAGTCAGAGCTGCACCCAGTTCACAGAGCACCAGCCCCTCACTGATCCTCCTGCAGGTGCTGAGTCCACAGGAGCTGAGATCTTTCAGTGGGAGCTTCAGGCAAAGTGAGTTAAGTGTCTTGCCCAAGGACACAACGACAGCAGTCATCAGTGGGAGTCGTGAAGTAGGTCTTATGGTGGGCTCGAACCCACGACCTTCAGGCTCAAAGGCCAATGCTCTACAACTGAGCTACTGTCGCCCACTCCATTATCCCATTCTTGAGATATTATATATAAAAAAGTAAAATTTTCTTCTTCCCGCTTTGACAAAACTTTGATGGATTTGGCCCAAAACATGATGGCATCTTCCATCCTCTCTTCGTGATCTAATCTTTGCTGAGCTTATCCGTGCAGTACTTTTTCTAAAACAGCCTCGTTTGAAACAAATGTGCTGCGTCCCTGTTCACTCAGCGATAGCTAACTAACATGTTTGACTCTCCCTAACTTGTTATTCTAAATGCTGGATAGGTCTAAACAGACTATGGAAATAATCTTCACACGTGGGTACAAGTGTAAAAGAGGGGAAATGAAACGCAGCAGTTTCACGCAGCATGTAATTACACTATTAAAAAGATAAATAAAATAAAAACGGTAAAAAAAATAGCTTGTAAGTACCAAAACATATACATATGGTTTTTTTTTTTTTTTGATAGATGACCTAATAATTGTCACAAAGTGTTCCAAAAAAGTTGTGAGTGGCACTAATGAAAAAGGTTAACTGCATCAAATCTATAAAACCTAGAGATCTGAAACTTCACACAGTTGTTGCCAACATAAAAATGACCACAAGGTTTGAAAATGTTGAGCTTACAATGAAGAATGCCTTTGTTTGGGGGTTTATAAAATCAATATCGTTGGCAAGGCTAAAAAAAGTTAGTTTTTTCCAAGTGAAATTGGAATGACATATTACATTATTATTGTGTGTATTTCTGCATAAACTATGAGGCTATAGCTTTAAAAAGATGCATCCCACAAGTATGTGATGTGTAAGATGTATTTTAAATTTGGGTATGCCCAACTTTGCCCAAGCCAAGATGAGGCGGCTGCAAAGAGATTAAAAACAAGTATTGCCACATTTCTTTGGTCAAATGTAATTTAAATATGCGCTTTTTAAGGATTAAAATTAATGGGTTAATTGTTTGGATCCCAAGATGTCAGTGAATAGGGATTTTCTTCATATAATATCTTCAAAGAGAAGACTTACAGTGTGTTTTGTTTCATTACAAATACTTTGTTAACACATTTACATTTAATTCAGCTGTCATTCAAGAAATACAAATCAAATCAAAGCACTTTGGTTAGAAAAACTACCAACACACACAGATTGACACACACACATACACACAGACACACGTACACACACACCTTCACAGACACACACACAGATTGACACAGATTGACACACACCTTCACAGACACACACACAGATTGACACAGATTGACACACACCTTCACAGACACACACACAGATTGACACACGTACACACACACCTTCACAGACACACACAGATTGACACACGTACACACACACCTTCACAGACACACACACAGATTGACACACGTACATACACACCTTCACAGACACACACACAGATTGACACACGTACACACACACCTTCACAGACACACACACACACACACACACCTTCACAGACACACACACAGATTGACACACACACACACACATACACGTTTTTGTTACCTGGTGGGTCCCTTTGACAGGGCCGTTCAGAATGGGACCCATAGACATAATCTTTTTTTACTGGGACTACTTTAAGTAATACAAAACAGTCAATAGAAACCAAACAACTATTTTAAAGGAATTTTATTTTTGATTTTTTTTTTTGAATTGCAGTGATTCTATTTTTGACATAGAATTTAATGCCACTCCATGTCCGATGTCTAAGGTCATCTGGTGAGGCATTAATGCAGGCCAGGCCAGGCCAGGCCAGGCAGTGAGACTTCCCAGGGACTTTTCCAGTCTGTATGAAAGGCGTCATGGTCTTCTCCACAGCCTTCACCTCAGATGCAGACCATGGCTTTCTCTAACGTTCTAGGGAGAGAAATAAAAATATATTAGCAATATACACTCCCAGGGTTAGGACCAAGCAGCCTGGCTGTAATCCCCCACCTGGTACACTTACCAGAAGGGGCACTGCCACTACCATGGGGTGCATCTGGATGAATGGTTGAAGGTTCTCCGCTTGAAGTTTCTTTTAGCCCGTCCGTTTGTGAGAGGATCTCTACTGCTCTCCCTGTCGCACAGAAAATAAAAATACAAGTGGCCTTTAGGGGAAAAAAAATCATACATATTTTAATAATATCAAGAATTACCTTCAGGCTCAATTTGTATCTGGTCGAGGCTCTTTCCTTTGAATTCCGTCACTCTTCCCTGCTCCATGGCCATCAACACTGCTGATTTTGGCCAGCTCCAGTGTCCCCTCTGGTAGTCTGTAATATTGTCTGTGGATGTGAATGTCATGGCCGAGGAAGTTGGCTAGTATGTCCATTTCATTCTCTTTCATATTGAGAACTGTAGACATAGTAGCTATGTGCTTTCTAAGTTTGGTTGAGGATAGCATCTCTGGATGCACCGCACCACATTCTTTGGCTACCTGGCGTAGGGAGTCTGATCCCCTGATGTGGGTGTCTGCGCCCGGGCGGGAAAAGAAGTATCTTTTTAATGCACTGTGACTATTTATGATTTTAGTCCCATCTGTGATTTTAATATTTAAAGGTTTTTAATTTTTGTGATTTTATTTTTAATGTTTTTGGTATATCTTGTGCTCTTAATGTGTTTGATTTGTGCATGGTGTGGTAGGGGATGTGAAGCGCTTTGCGTTGCCTTGTGTAGGAAAGGCGCTCTACAAATAAACGTTGATTGATTGATTGATTGATTGTATGGGTTATGGTCAGAGATGGAACAGGCCCTTCTGTTCTCCACCAGCACCTCCATCCAAGCAATCATTTCAGGAGTCAAAAGAACCGGCACTTTCCGACTTCTTTTCCCTTTAATTTCAATGCGTTGAAAATGCTGACACAGCTTTTTCTCAAGTTGGGACAGTCCCAGAGCAATGTCAGAATGGATCCCAGTCTTACTTCTTAAGGTAAAAGCTGTCAGTGGCATCTTTGAAACCTCACCTTCCCTTCTTCGATTGAAAATAATGACCTCACAAAGAGTCAAAACTGCCAGTTTAGACCAATGCTTAGACGTTGGCTCACTTATTAGGGTTTGCACATATTCAGGTCGACATACCTCAATATGTGCATGCATGGCTCTAACGTCCTCAGTCAGAGGGAGCAGGTCCGGAGTGTTCCACTTGGCTTGCCGGAGGGTCTGTAGGGCAGCAGAAGAAACACAGACGTCCCACCTCTTCTCAAAAAGCAGCCGGCTTCGTTGGAGGTTTTTAATAAATAGTTCATCAACACAATGCTCCATTTTTGAGTCACATTCAAGAATATCTGCTTTCTGAGGCTATGGCCGAGTTTGAGGGCCAAGGATGGAGTCTTGTATTGATTTGTTTCCTCATCATATCCAGCCACAGACCTGACTGCATCAATCACATGGTTAAAGTTGGAAGGAATAAAGAAATCCTTCATTGTTTTCAGTTTCCCTGCGGTTTTTGCTTCGTTAATTAACCTACCGACTTCTCTCATTTTGTGCCTAATGTAATCATGCTTAGTCTTATCATGCCCGTGTTTTAAGTACAGGTGCTCTCCGAGTCTCAGAATCCCCTTTTCTGCTTTGACAACACCCGTGACCTCATCCTGATGCATTGCCCAAATTAAAGACCACAGCTTTTTGCTGATGCCCTCCGGTACAGGCTGGGCTAGGGAGCAGAGGGACTGGACCCTACTTCTACCTGGTTTAGCCTGGGCATCTTTCTGTGAAAGCCGGCACCTGGCCACATGCCTCCACAGCCACTTTCGCTTAAGCAATGCCCCACAGTCTATACAGTGCAAAAACTCACTGGATTTAACTGGGGAATTTGGCTGTTTAGCTGGGACTAAAGTTCCAATGCCGGCCTTTAAAACCTCAACATTGTGCTCACGGTTTCCACTATTCCTGATCAAATCAAACTGAAGTTTACGTGCTTTAGATTTCACAGGTAGAGCCAATGCTCTGGCTACGTCACTTTCATTTCCATGTTTTCTAGTCAAATGACGGGACATTTTGTGGCAGGACATTGAACAGTAGAGGCAGAAGTGCCTCTTGCTGTAAACCCTGCCCCCATTTTTCTTCTTTTGCAGCTGCATGATAACAATCTTATTTGCCTTTGGTTCGTCACTTTCCGAGTCTTGAAGAAAAGTGTTTTTGATTTTTCTTTTTCCATACTTTTTTACAGGTTTCTTCTTGACAGTTAAATCGTCAGAATCTGAGTCGACTTCATCAATTAGGGACTCTTGACTAAGCTGCACAAACAACAAATAATTTGTAATAATTCTATATAACAATTTGAAGTCATGACTTGTAGTCAGCACTTACCAGTGGTTTGTAAGCGTGCGCTTCAGTGTGCTGCTCTGTGATTGGCTGCAGCCTAATGAACCACACACTTGCACCTTTTCTAGCCTGACACCTGACTTCCTCTGTTGTGCTGCTCCATGATTGGCTCCAGCCTCTGTTGTGCTGCTCCATGATTGGCTCCAGCCTCTGTTGTGCTGCTCCATGATTGGCTCCAGCCTCTGTTGTGCTGCTCCATGATTGGCTCCAGCCTCTGTTGTGCTGCTCCATGATTGGCTCCAGCCTCTGTTGTGCTGCTCCATGATTGGCTCCAGCCTGCTGGACTGAAATTGCCCCAGTGTGCCCCTCCTTGATATCCCGCAACCCACCACCAGGGTTCCGACACATAACACACTTTTTTCAGGAAAGTAAACCTCCAGGGGTCCTTTCCATATTTTTACAGAGACTGCATAAGGACCGTTAGAAAAGCATTACCCATTGATTATTAAGCTTGGACCAGTGGGGTCCGGTGTTCGGGACCCACTACGTAAAACCAGTCCCCATGACGTGAGTGGAATCTCAGGTTATGGAACCCACCAGGAGTTGAAAACAAGTACACACACACACACACACACACACACCTTCACACACACACACCTTCACAGACACACACAGCTCCTCTCCCTGGTATCAAAGGTTCCCGCTGCTCAGTCTTGTGTGCAGACGTGAAACATGACAGACACACACACACACACACACACACACACACACACACACACACACACACACACCACTGTGTGCAGACGTGAAACAGACAGGCACATGTTTGTGTGAGGAGTTTCAACATCATCTCAGCCTCAGAGGTCTCTGTTAAAGGAGACTTATTCTGCTAAAACATTGGTAAATTTAAATATCATAACCTTTTTAGATGAGATGAGTGTTTCAATATTAAATGAACAAGTATGCTCAGTATCAGTGCATCCTGGTTTCCCCAGACACAAACAGTGGCTTCAAAAAAGGACTAAAATGACTTGAACATATGCACACTGTCATGTTTAAAGAAAAGTGAGACAAACATGTATTGTTGTGTTTTCACTTCACAGTTGTGATCTTCAAAAGAAATTCCAAATGATATAGGTCTGTGGTTGTAAACATGACATGGTGAGAAACAGGGATATCTTTTGGTTATTTTCAACATATATTATGTAAAGCTTTTTTTTTGGAAACGTATAATGCAAAACACTGTTTAACTATGGTCAATATTGTTCCCTCATCACAAATAGACCTGGGGCTGTTTTAATATCACACACTTTTGGCACAGGTTGCCTTTTAAAACAAAAGTATTGTTCATACATTTGTTTTGGCAAACTCTCATGGGTAAATTACAATCTTTACCACCACAGTTCTGTGTTTGAAGCTGGTAATTATCTAATTTAAAAAAAATCTAATTCTGCGTCTGAGGCTCTGCTTGGTCAGGACTGGAGCTGGGTGGTCTAAAGTAGTTTTGTGAATGTATTGGTGCATCATTTGAGACTTTGAGCTAAAAAACATGACTACCCTTGAAACTTATTTTCAATGCTCCGGACAAAGGCATGTCAGACTATTTCAATAAACCCCCAGTGTGTCTTTTAACGCCATAAAAATCCCATTTATCCGACTCAGGCCTCAGACCGCACACCGCCCAATGACACGCTCTGGATGAAGATATGCTAATGCTAACATGTTTGGCACTAACCTACTTAGTCCCCCTCCGTGTTCAATTAACCTCCTGACTTCTGCCGTCTAAATTGGTCCATAGCAGATGAACTCATTTGATTAGAGCTATTTATCTTCTCAGCCAGAGGTGGTTAGCCAGGCACTGGAGAAAAGTAGGGCAAAGTTGTGAAAGGACGCTACAGCGCTGTTTTACTCGTCAGTGTGTGTACAACAGTCCACTGTCTGATTTTGAGGTTGACGTCGGGAGAAATGTTTAGCTTGGGTACCTCTTTTTTCCCCATAAATGAAAGAGTCTTGTAAAAGTAAAACATTGCATTTAACTCACTATTTTATGCTTTGGGCTGGGAGCTGATTGCTTGAGTGAAGGTGGTTCTCTTTTTCAGTCAAAAATATGATCTAAAGCTGTAGCCGCGGCCATGAAACATGAATGTGAAAGATAGCCATAGAACTAGGGCTGTCAAAGGATTAAAATTTTTAATTGAGTTAATTACAGCTTTAAAATTAATTGATCGTATTTAATCGCATATCGAACTACCGGCAAAATTATGTGATATTTTTCTGTGAATGGTTGTTTGAATGAAAAGATAGACATAGTGTGAGATTTCATAACACTTTGAAGCAACTTTTTATTATTTTTTCCATTAACATTCTGTCTTTCTGTAGTCGACTGTGTTTTTTCAGCTCCACATATTCCACCTTCTTTTTCTCTATCTCATAAAAATTAGATACCCCAGCTTTAATTTAGCGAGTTTAGTTGGGCTTCAGGAGGAGACACGGACACTCCCCGGGCTCCATGTATGGTCTTGGATACATAGTCCTGTGGTGTGTATGGTCATGGATACATAGTCCTGTTGTGTGTATGGTCTTGGATACATAGTCCTGTTGTGTGTATGGTCTTGGATACATAGTCCTGTGGTGTGTATGGTCATGGATACATAGTCCTGTGGTGTGTATGGTCTTGGATACATAGTCCTGTGGTGTGTATGGTCTTGGATACATAGTCCTGTGGTGTGTATGGTCTTGGATACATAGTCCTGTGGTGTGTATGGTCTGGGATACATAGTCCTGTGGTGTGTATGGTCTTGGATACATAGTCCTGTGGTGTGTATGGTCTTGGATACATAGTCCTGTGGTGTGTATGGTCTTGGATACATAGTCCTGTTGTGTGTATGGTCTTGGATACATAGTCCTGTGGTGTGTATGGTCTTGGATACATAGTCCTGTTGTGTGTATGGTCTTGGATACATAGTCCTGTTGTGTGTATGGTCTTGGATACATAGTCCTGTGGTGTGTATGGTCTTGGATACATAGTCCTGTGGTGTGTATGGTCTTGGATACATAGTCCTGTTGTGTGTATGGTCTTGGATACATAGTCCTGTTGTGTGTATGGTCTTGGATACATAGTCCTGTGGTGTGTATGGTCTTGGATACATAGTCCTGTGGTGTGTATGGTCTTGGATACATAGTCCTGTTGTGTGTATGGTCTTGGATACATAGTCCTGTTGTGTGTATGGTCTTGGATACATAGTCCTGTTGTGTGTATGGTCTTGGATACATAGTCCTGTGGTGTGTATGGTCTTGGATACATAGTCCTGTGGTGTGTATGGTCTTGGATACATAGTCCTGTGGTGTGTATGGTCTTGGATACATAGTCCTGTTGTGTGTATGGTCTTGGATACATAGTCCTGTTGTGTGTATGGTCTTGGATACATAGTCCTGTGGTGTGTATGGTCTTGGATACATAGTCCTGTGGTGTGTATGGTCTTGGATACATAGTCCACGTCTCCGGGGCTCCAGCTCTGTCCCTGTCCCATTGTCTCCGGGGCTCCAGCTCTGTCCCTGTCCCATTGTCTCCGGGGCTCCAGCTCTGTCCCTGTCCCATTGTCTCCGGGGCTCCAGCTCTGTCCCTGTCCCATTGTCTCCGGGGCTCCAGCTCTGTCCCTGTCCCATTGTCTCCGGGGCTCCAGCTCTGTCCCTGTCCCATTGTCTCCGGGGCTCCAGCTCTGTCCCTGTCCCATTGTCTCCGGGGCTCCAGCTCTGTCCCTGTCCCATTGTCTCCGGGGCTCCAGCTCTGTCCCTGTCCCATTGTCTCCGGGGCTCCAGCTCTGTCCCTGTCCCATTGTCTCCGGGGCTCCAGCTATGTCCCTGTCCCATTGTCTCCGGGGCTCCAGCTCTGTCCCTGTCCCATTGTCTCCGGGGCTCCAGCTCTGTCCCTGTCCCATTGTCTCCGGGGCTCCAGCTCTGTCCCTGTCCCATTGTCTCCGGGGCTCCAGCTCTGTCCCTGTCCCATTGTCTCCGGGGCTCCAGCTCTGTCCCTGTCCCATTGTCTCCGGGGCTCCAGCTCTGTCCCTGTCCCATTGTCTCCGGGGCTCCAGCTCTGTCCCTGTCCCATTGTCTCGGGGCTCCAGCTCTGTCCCTGTCCCATTGTCTCCGGGGCTCCAGCTCTGTCCCTGTCCCATTGTCTCCGGGGCTCCAGCTCTGTCCCTGTCCCATTGTCTCCGGGGCTCCAGCTCTGTCCCTGTCCCATTGTCTCCGGGGCTCCAGCTCTGTCCCTGTCCCATTGTCTCCGGGGCTCCAGCTCTGTCCCTGTCCCATTGTCTCCGGGGCTCCAGCTCTGTCCCTGTCCCATTGTCTCCGGGGCTCCAGCTCTGTCCCTGTCCCATTGTCTCCGGGCTCCAGCTCTGTCCCTGTCCCATTGTCTCCGGGGCTCCAGCTCTGTCCCTGTCCCATTGTCTCCGGGGCTCCAGCTATGTCCCTGTCCCATTGTCTCCGGGGCTCCAGCTCTGTCCCTGTCCCATTGTCTCCGGGGCTCCAGCTCTGTCCCTGTCCCATTGTCTCCGGGGCTCCAGCTCTGTCCCTGTCCCATTGTCTCCTGTCCTGGGCTCCAGCTCTGTCCCTGTCCCATTGTCTCCGGGGCTCCAGCTCTGTCCCTGTCCCATTGTCTCCGGGGCTCCAGCTCTGTCCCTGTCCCATTGTCTCCGGGGCTCCAGCTCTGTCCCTGTCCCATTGTCTCCGGGGCTCCAGCTCTGTCCCTGTCCCATTGTCTCCGGGGCTCCAGCTCTGTCCCTGTCCCATTGTCTCCGGGGCTCCAGCTCTGTCCCTGTCCCATTGTCTCCGGGGCTCCAGCTCTGTCCCTGTCCCATTGTCTCCGGGGCTCCAGCTCTGTCTGTCCCTGTCTCCATTGTCTCCGGGGCTCCAGCTCTGTCCCTGTCCCATTGTCTCCGGGGCTCCAGCTCTGTCCCTGTCCCATTGTCTCCGGGGCTCCAGCTCTGTCCCTGTCCCATTGTCTCCGGGGCTCCAGCTCTGTCCCTGTCCCATTGTCTCCGGGGCTCCAGCTCTGTCCCTGTCCCATTGTCTCCGGGGCTCCAGCTCTGTCCCTGTCCCATTGTCTCCGGGGCTCCAGCTCTGTCCAGGGAAAGTGACAGGAGCCATGCTGGGTATTGACAGGCAGAGAGGAGGCTTATCTGGGGCCAGCAGCCGTGCACTTACGCTGTGTGAGAAGGGACAGAAAGAAATGTATAAGAGAGCAGCAAAATATTTAAAGATGAAGTATTTTGCATTATTCCCAAGGATGACATGTGATTTATATTTTGTTACATTGTCATCATGATTTCCTAAGAATGCATCTGCCTGAGGACCGTGATACAACACAATACAATACAATGTATTCTTGTATAGCCCTAGGTCACAACAGAAGTCATCTCAGAGACTTAACAAAACCATTGAAATCACCAACACAGGTCAGAGAATCAACAGTTAAAACACATGAAGAATATAAAGCACACACAGAAGAAAATGTCCATACATGTTGTAGAATGCTAAAGTGTCCTGATCATCACCAATCCTTTCTGTTGGACACTAACTGTCCAACAAGACCCTCCTGCATCCACAAGGAACAACTCTTAAAAAACCCAGTGGGAAAAAGTGAGAAACCTTGGGGAGAACTAGGGAAACCCACAGGGAGGGAGACCCATATGAGAAAGGGATCCGCTCCTCCGGACGGACAGGCTAATGATCCAGGACCTAAGCTAGCTACAGAACGTGGACCAGTGGCCGCTGAACGTGGACAGGTCCGGTGCAGGACTGAAGCACTCCCAGGCGGGTCGGGCGGGGCAGTCCGCAGGTGTAGATGGAGGAGGCCAGGCTCAGAGATCCTGTCATCGTACCATGAAACAGACAATGGGACAACGGGTGAATAGCAATGAACAAACTACAGTCAGAATCCTAAAAATGCTAAACAGATAAAGTAGGAAGGAGGAGAGGATAGTGCAGTTACCTTACTTCTCCAGCTACAGTCCAGTGATATGACCATGGACTGTAGAAAGGAGAGGACAGAGGCTGTGTTCTCCTCTGTTCTCGTCCTCTGATGAAGTCAGGGACGCCTAGGGGCCACTGAGCATTATTAGTCTTGACTTTAGTCTGTTACCACTGATTTTAAGTGAACAATATTTTGTCATATTCACATTTCCATAAAGAAAGGCTAACTGGACTAATGCTAGTGCTAATGTGCACCCAGGTCCTCTTCTAAACTTTCAACACGGCCTTAAAAGACTATAAACCTGACACAATAATGAACCATTAAAACACCCACATAGCTTTCCAATTTTCACTTACATTTTTGAAACATCTTAATGTAAAAACAGAAAATGTCACACTGTTATGTTGGCCTTGCGTTTAATAGCACAGTTTTTCACTCCCACGGAATCATTAGTCACAATTGGAACGCATTAGCCAGAGCCTCAGCACAGACAAACGTCCACAAAGCCAGTGACGTTTTATTGATTGACATTCTGCGGACGGAGCGAGAGAAGTTTACAAATTCTTCTTGAATAACACCCACATGTACATCATCGTCAATGTGTGCGTTTAGGATCTATTCTTAAAAGTCACAAAACAGTTATTGAAATCTTGTTATAGTGTTTGTTTAATTGATTAAAAAAACATATTCTATGAAAATCTATCTAAAATGTTTATTAAAGTGTCTGAGATTCTGGTAAATTTGTCATTAGTTTGACTGTTTATTTTCCAGTGTTATTATTGCCCCACCAACAGGGGTATTGTAATAATCTCTGTGTGTGGTCTGTGACAGATTTGCACAACTGATTATGTTTTAGAGTTTCTCTGTTGTGTATATTTACCACCGTTTCATTTTAAAGCAGAGATTCTTTTTTGTAGCCTCCAAACTAGGGCTGAAACAACTAATCGATTAATCGACGACTAACCGATTATTGAAATAGTCCGACAACTATTTTAGTAATCGATTAGTCGTTTTCTGGTTCACACGGACTCAAACAGAGCAAACATGACATGAAAATGAGTATTTTGATTAAAAACCGACTTTGTTTTATAATTTCATGAACATCTGTCTGTCTCATCCAATCAGAGCAGGATTAGCACAAAGAAGCCTGTTACAAAACATTTACTTTAAGTTTACGCCTCAATACGTCCTCGAGTGTTCCCCCCCCCCCGCCCCCCCCCACTTTAGCTGTTTTGTGATGAAAAATATTTTTTTTCTACACAATTCACAGCCAAGAAATTACTCGATTAATCGTAAAAATAATTGATATATTAATCGATTACAAAATAATCGTAGTTGCAGCTCTACTCCAAACAGCTTTAGCAAACAACAGCAGGGCGCGTTTCGGCGCGCGTGTGATGTAAGCTGCATAACTTGTTTTTTTATGGACGCTGTCGCAAATTTAATTAAAATATATTATATTTGTGTCAGATTCTTGTCCAAACACAATTTAACAAGTATTGTGTATGAATTGAATCAAAACAATTCCAACACAAATATTTAGAAGCTATTTATTTATCCCACTTTTTATTGACATTTTTTTTGTGGATATTATTTTGCGACCCCCACTTTGGGAACCACTTCGTCAGAGTCCATAGAAGCTCCGTAAAAGACCAAAGCAAAGCAAGCATTAGTGGAAATGAAACGCATGACCCACAAGTAATAATCACTCAAAATGATCATAAACAATTCAACCTATACCAAGGTTAAAGAATATGTAAAGGAAAACGGCTTTATACCAACAGAACACACAAAATAAACTTCAGTCCACTTTTAGGAATGCCCACAAGGTTTATTTAATGACAGAAAATAAAATAGTTCCCAAAGGCTTTCCCGTGACTATGCTACAACAGTTAGGCTGCAACAACTTCCAAACTAGAACTCTCTGGAACTGCATGAAAACTGAACAAAGAACCTGAACATCAGCGGTGAGTGACCCAAACATAAACTTAACCTAAATCCATAATTCCATCCTCTGCAAATGTTCCTAAAATGTGCCCGGTATCTACTTCCGGGTTTTTCGGGATCGCCTTTTCTCGCATTACATCAGTGTTTTTGTCATGAAAACGTAAACGGAAAATTCTGAAAATCTCCGTGCACTTGTATTAAGAATGTATAAGTATTATGTATTCTCCGATTAACATTTAAGTGTGTTGATTGAGCGTGGCTAGCTCCAGAGTGGCCGGAACTACTTGCGGAGTTATCCACGCATCTGAAAGACAAGCAGAGAGTGCGTTGCCAAAGGGCAGCGGTCATTATTGTTTTGAGAGGTCCGTTATAGAAAATAATGACCGGTAGAACGTTTTGAAGTTACATTCAAATCAATGGTTCTACTGCTGCTGTGAGGAGCGGTAATAAATTGATATATTCTTCAACCTTGGCCCACGGATAAATTTGCTCAGTATTAAAATGTTGGCCCACTTTGACTTTGACACCCCTGGTCTCAGTGGTCCTCCCCACATGGACCAATTGAATTATGTTTCTTTTAGTGTCATTTTCTTTGTTCAAACGGTTTGATTCTTTGATCTGTGTTGGTGAACTGACAACTATGTAAGTCCTCCAAGATGCTGTGATTTAAGGGTATACAAAAATAACTCGAATTTATATCGCTTGAACGAAATGTGCCAAAACTCAATGTCGATATTGTTTCCCGATATTGTGCTGCCCTTAAAGAAATTGAAGCCATACAACAGGACTGAGAATGGAAATGAATGGCCACATTTCTTGTATAACAATGAGACTTGGGTGTCATGGATTGATCCTCTTGATGATGCTATGAACTCAAGAAGTTGCCGACAAAGCATTGGGTCAGTTACAGTATTGGTCAGTTTACAGTATTGGTCAGTACAGCATTGGTCAGTTACAGCATTGGTCAGTTACAAGCATTGGTCAGTTATCAGCATTGGTCAGTCACAGCATTGGTCAGTTACAGCATTGGTCAGTTACAGCATTGGTCAGTCACAGCATTGGTCTTGTTACAGTAATTGGTCAGTTACAGTATTGGTCAGTTACAGTATTGGTCAGTTACAGCATTGGTCATTTACAGCATTGGTCAGTTACAGCATTGGTCAGTTACAGCATTGGTCAGTCACAGCATTGGTCAGTTACAGCATTGGACAGTTACAGTATTGGTCAGTTACAGTATAGGTCAGTTACAGTATTGGTCAGTTACAGTATTGGTCAGTTACAGCATTGGACAGTTACAGCATTGGTCAGTTACAGCATTGGTCAGTCACAGCATTGGTCAGTTACAGTATTGGTCAGTTACAGTATTGGTCAGTTACAGCATTGGTCAGTCACAGCATTGGTCAGTTACAGCATTGGTCAGTCACAGCATTGGTCAGTTACAGCATTGGTCAGTTACAGCATTGGTTAGTCACAGCATTGGTCAGTCACAGCATTGGTCAGTTACAGCATTGGTCAGTTACAGCATTGGTCAGTCACAGCATTGGTCAGTCACAGCATTGGTCAGTTACAGCATTGGTCAGTTACAGCACTGGTCAGTTACAGTATTGGTCAGTTACAGCATTGGTCAGTTACAGCATTGGTCAGTTACAGCATTGGTCAGTTACAGTATTGGTCAGTTACAGTATTGGTCAGTCACAGCATTGGTCAGTTACAGTATTGGTCAGTTACAGCATTGGTCAGTTACAGCATTGGTCAGTCACAGCATTGGTCAGTTACAGCATTGGTCAGTTACAGTATTGGTCAGTTACAGCATTGGTCAGTTACAGCATTGGTCAGTTACAGTATTGGTCAGTTACAGCATTGGTCAGTTACAGCATTGGTCAGTTACAGCATTGGTCAGTTACAGCATTGGTCAGTTACAGTATTGGTCAGTCACAGCATTGGTCAGTTACAGCATTGGTCAGTTACAGTATTGGTCAGTTACAGCATTGGTCAGTTACAGCATTGGTCAGTTACAGCATTGGTCAGTCACAGCATTGGTCAGTCACAGCATTGGTCAGTTACAGCATTGGTCAGTCACAGCATTGGTCAGTTACAGCATTGGTCAGTTACAGCATTGGTCAGTTACAGCATTGGTCAGTTACAGCATAGGTCAGTCAAAGCATTGGTCAGTTACAGTATTGGTCAGTTACAGCATTGGTCAGTTACAGCATTGGTCAGTTACAGCATTGGTCAGTCACAGCATTGGTCAGTTACAGCATTGGTCAGTTACAGCATTGGTCAGTTACAGTATTGGTCAGTTACAGCATTGGTCAGTTACAGTATTGGTCAGTTACAGTATTGGTCAGTTACAGCATTGGTCAGTTACAGCATTGGTCAGTTACAGTATCTAGTTAATCTGATTAGACATGGAGCCTTACGTAGCAGTCTGTGTCAGAACAGTTTGTTGGTGCGTTGTGGTCTGGTCCAGATCTTTCCCACATTGCTCTGGCACTCACACGTTGTTCTCCCACATTTGTCTGCGTCCCGCTGAGTTCGCCCTGTTTGAATCCATGGCTCAGGTTTAAACAGCCTGCCAGAGCCGTGCGGCATGATACAAGAGATAGGCAGAGAGTTGGAAATCTGCAAAGCTCATTTTATATCGGTAAAAGCTGAGGGAAGAAGGATATTCATGGGAATGGTTTTTGGGAGCTCAGTAGAATTAGAAAGATTTAAATACCTACTCAGGTTAAGGGTTGATTACTGGGTTATTACTTGTAAGGAAATAAGATGGGAAGAGTGCATGATATATGTATTATAAAACTACTGGATTTGGAAAAACTCAGGTAGCACATATAGACTTGAATTTTGCAGATTTTCTTCTATAATACCCAGATAGTACGCAGTAGTTGTCACAGTCATCTTTGGAATACTAAGAGCCCTGTGAGTTACAAATAGACACTTGCGGATTGACTGAGCAGGGACAGTTCTCTCTTTTTCACTCTTTCTCAGTCTGAAAACGCTGATCTAAGGATGTGACAGAGAACAAACATGTGAAAACAAGTGTTAGAAGCAAACAACTTCATAGTTTGGAACTTCCAGGAGTAAAATGGGTTTGATATAATGTATATAATTTGTGGTGGTCTGGTGCTCCAGCTTTAACTCATTGACTGCCAGCCGCTGATTTCATTGATTCTCAAGACCCATAGAATATTATTTCCTAAGACTATGTTAAATGTGAAACCAGATTCTGAAAGACTGGATTTTCTACTTTAATCAGGAAAAATAAGTTTGTTTTTAGCTATTTTTATTTTTTGTTATCCCCAGTCTAAAAGAGGGTCTAAGAGAAATAAGTCAATGGCAGTCAATGACACCACATACTGTAAGTAGCCCAAATCAGTATTAGGCTTTTACACGGCTTACTGTGTGTCGTCGTAGATAAAGTCTGCTCTCCCCTCTTACTTGTATGTATCCTTTTGAACATTTCCAAAACGCTGCGGAACACTCTCTTATCTAACATGCTCTTAGCGGAAATGAAAGCCTGAGTGCTCTTGTTCCACTTGGACCTTTTTGTGCATTTCTTAGTAGACACTTCATATGCATTTGTAAAGAGAGAGACGATCTTTCCGAGCAGCGAAGAAAGCGGTCGCCCACAAATTGTAGCTTGTTTTATCAACTGTTCCCCGCACAGATAGCATAATGACTTAATGAGGCATTCCTGCATGTTGGATTTGAACTATGTATTGTGCATAAAATACAGTTTGAAATATAAAGTTTGCTCCGAGCCCCATTCCTTCAGAATTTCACAGTGGACATAGCCAAACATAACAGCATTGTTTCATGTTCAAGAGCTGGAGAAAGTGTGTGAAGTCAGGGCATCTCTGCTTAGACTTTGTGACCCGGCAACGGATGCAGCGGAAGAAAATGGATGGATTGATGTTTCTTGTTAATTCAGATAAATATTGTCCTAAAGAACAATTATGAAGCTTTAGTTTGTTTTGGTATGTGAGCTTAATCTACATTGTAGTCAGTTTAAATGAACATAACACCAGCCTGCCCAGGGACTACAGGTGGAAATTAGCATCTCTGCTATAGCCTGGTACATGCATCTCTCCTTTTGTGTTAATGTTTAACTGTACACTGTCCCTGTTCAAATAAAGTACATACAATACAATACAATACAATGTGTGTTCCACTTCTACCACCAGATGGGGGTGTTGCTCACTCTAGTCCCCTCCTCCTCCATTTTTTCTGCTTAAACAGGAAATGCCAAAGTAAATATTGTAAATATCCTGGTTAATGAACTAAATCAAACATCACATGTGTTTGTTTTAAGCATGAGCAGCTGCACATACAGAAATAAAGCTAGGAACATGCCCCTTGCTGTGTGAGGTTGGGTAGACAGCCGGAGGTTAGACAGCCGGAGGTTAGACGGCCGGAGGTTAGACAGCCGGAGGTTAGACAGCCGGAGGTTAGACAGCCGGAGGTTAGACAGCCGGAGGTTAGACAGCCGGAGGAGAAGCCATGGGGCCAATTTCGCTGGTACGACTGAATTTGCGGCAGCGAATAGACACTGGTTCGGCAGAGGCCGATGTAGCGCGACGAAGCGACACACTTGTACTTGTTGGCCCCGCTGGTTTGAACACACTGGCGCGCTGCAATTTTGTGCTTCATTTACCTCCGGATTGTGCCGAAGCCGAAGCGACGTCACGCCAATCGATCCTGGAAAAAGCTGCGGCTCAGCATACGAGTCCTGTGAGTGTAGGGTTGTTGTGTCGAAGTGCTGTGATGTTAAAGACAGTAACTTTTTAAATTGTCGTCTATGCTTCCTGATTTGACAGAATAGATTAGAATTGTTTAATGATAAAAAAAAAGCTCCAATCCCAGTCAACTACAGTATCTATTCTCCTAAGGCAAATCAATCAGTTGTTTGTGTTTTTGTTTCAATGCAACACTTTTTAAAAAGATGATACATTATTCGTGTTCATTTTAGTCCTGATCTTGATCATTTTCACTTTGGCATATTCGTTATATGTGCTTAGAATATTATTATTCATTTCCAAACCCTGACTCTTGCCAAACGACTCGGTGCAGGTTTTGTGGCGATGCGTCCTGGTTTGTGTCTTTTGGCTTTTTAAGGCATGGATTTTTGAGACTAATTGTATGCCCAAAATCTGACTTTAAGTAGTACATAATTTTAAGGATGAATAAAAATTAGACTGTAGCGCCCACTAGATGTAATCATGGGAAAGACACAATTACCTGGTGTGATTGAACTACCACCTGGGAAGGCCTGTGAAGGATGTTTAGTTTTATTGGCGCTTTTTGGACACTCAAAGACACTTCACATGTCATTCTTTCCCTCATACATCCGCACACCTGAAGATTTGACGTGGTGTGCTCTTGCACCTGCTCAGGATGTAGGTAACAATTGCACCCACAGTGGCTCTTTCTGAAACCGGTCTGACAACCCTGGTCTAAAATGGGGACCCGTTTAGACAGAGTTTTGAAGAGTCGTCGCAAAAACAACCAGGTTCCGTATTTGACGAACGAAGGAGTAGAATTGCTCCTCTGTGTCGTGTTCGACGCACACGTAACAATAGTTGACCCGCCGCCATTGTTGTTTACGTTTGTCTTTGGCTACTGCGCATGTCCAAATGTACGTGTTGGGAAATGGTGAGGTCATTGCAGCCAGATTCACACCTTTTTCTTCACACAGCTTTAAAACAGTCCCCCACCACACAACGTATCTGTTCTGTTCCACTCTGGAGGCTGTTTCTCAATGTGAGCATTTTCACCCCCCTGAAACACTGTCTACGTGTGAACAAAAGGCCAATCCCAGACCCAACTCTATGGTATTACTGTCAGCGTCTCCATTTAAACAGCACATGAGTCTGGTGTGTGAAGGTTTGGTGGTGGTCGTAGGGGCTGATGGCACATATTGGTTGCCTCGCTTCTGTCACTGTGCCCCGAAGCATCTGCGACTAAGGACACAACAGTTTGCCACTTTACAGCCGCTCCACTGTGGCACCTGTAATCCCAGAGGTCTCCCATCCCAGTGCTAACCAGGCCCTGCCCTGCTGAGCTTCAGAGGCCTGGCAGCATCTGGCTTTCAGATGCAAGTATGAATGAAAAAACAGTTACATTAAAGTCATTCTGCACTTGCAACACTACATTCTAGGGCTGGGTGTTTTGGCAAAAAAAAAAAATCTGATTTTTTCACCCCAAATCCAATTTTCAATTTTAAGCCATTATTTTTTTCTATTTAAAAACAAACTACAACCTACAAATAGATTTTTCTTTATGCAGTTTAATGTAAATTTCCCCTTGGAGCATAAGCCTTAAAACATGCAGGAAGCCTTAAAACATGCAGGAAGCCTTAAAACATGCGTGTAAACGAGGTGGCGCTGCCGTTGTAAACAGTGAAAATGTAGCTCATCAGTTTTCTACTAACTTCACTTACAACACCTTCAAAATAACTTCAAATGCACAAACGAGGGCCATAGCAAATATATCAATCGTATTAAACACATGCATTATTTACATGAAATATCACATTTTTAAAACTAATACTACACTAAAACTGTTAATGCAATTGTTATAACAGAGAAAGTCTGTTACAAAAGCCTCCTCCTTTTCATGCTTGTTCTTTCAACCGAGTAACTGTGCTGCAGTACAACGCTCGGTCCAGCTGGTGGCGCTAATACTAACTTCAGCGACTACCTCGGGGTCTAGAAGGTCCTGGGTTCGAATCCCGGTTGGACCAAGGCCTTTCTGAGTGGAGTTTGCATGTTCTCCCCGTGTCTGCGTAGGTTTCCTCCGGGTGCTCCGGTTTCCCCTACCACTAAAAATATGTACAATAGTTCTAGCATGTGCCTCCTGTACTGGCCCCACTCCCAAAAAATAACAATTGTAAACCGCTTTGAGACTCCGATGTGCAGTGAAAAGGCGGTATATAAATAAAGATTACTTAGTTAAGTTTTCCGTTTCTCTTCCTGTTTACACTCTGCTACTGTAGCTAACACCTCGAGCATGGATCGCGTTGTTTGCTGTTATAATAGATCCATGTTTTTTTGTATCAGAGCAATGTGTGCGACGTGTCTTTCCCCAAAGTGCAGCGGCTCATTGGGACACGTGTGTGCGTGTGCGCCGTGGACACGGGAGCGCGCTTTGGCGACCGGAGCCAGGCAGGATACAAGTGTGTGTTGGTGTGTTCTGGCGATTAGATAGAGTCTGATTGCAACAGCATCACACTGTGACAGCAAGAGTCAGGACAGAAGGGAGACTGTTAGCATCAGGGAGCATTCAAAATGACTCTACACCCACGGTTAGCGGGTTAGCACTGTAGCTCCGCGCTGGAGAAAAGAAATCACCCTAACGTCAAATTTGACTCGATAATTCAAATCGATTTATGGCCAGCCGTACTACATTCTGCACTAGAATGTCTTTCTAATTAACAATTCTGTAACAGTTACAAACTCAAAACTCATGATTTTGCATAATAAGACGGGTTATATGAAAAAACGTTCACTATTCTGAACTAAACCAGTCAGGTGTGCATCCACAACTGCATAGTCACTCATTCATTATTTACAAAATGGCTGTGCCCAAACCCCCGGCACTGAGCTTTCTGCCCACAGCCCTCCGTACGCTCTGCTGACATAGCCTTGGAGAGATTATCCAGGATTAGATGGGATCTGCTGCAGAACCAAAGGTATAATTGGAAATACATTCAGCACGTTGTGAATTACAAGCTCCATCCACACCTGCTGAGTCAAGAGAGACGTGAAAAGGCCAAATGGGCAGATTAGAGCATCAGACAGCCAAGCTGGGCACGTGGAGAGACATGGCAACCGCTCCAACAATTAACTGACAAATTAGAGACTCATGATGCGGCAAACAAAGCCATTCGCTGTCGTTATCATTTCATTTTTACAGCAGAATCTTGAGTTGGGGATAGGGCTACGTCTGTAGCACTTTTCGTTCGAGTGATTTTTGGCAAAAGCTGTTTACATGAAATGGCAGCTCTGTTTGTACACACAGCGTTTTCAGTCTGCAAAGACTCAGATAAAGGATGTATCGAGTAATTCTTTGTATGAATTATCTGCATGAGTTTGGCACAGACCATAGACTGTAAATATTAACGGAGGTAGTCACAGCTATATCTGCCGTTGGAACTAATGTGCCATCACTTTTGGCTTCTATGGGGCTCCTTCAAATTGGCCGCGGGCATCTCCTCCGACAGGAAAGTGTGAAAATATGCATTTACCCAAGCGTTAGCCAGCACCAGCCCCATTCATTTGACAAGTGCCTTCTGAAGTCCACAGAGGCTAAACTAGACTGGTTCAAAATAATATACTCCTCTCAGCATTAACACACACCTGGAACGTAAGTAAGTAAGTAATGTTTATTTATATAGCACATTTTACAGACCAAGGTACAGACCCAAAGCTCTTTCCAATGTTCAGAGTCAGATATTGTTCCAATCCTTCCACACACGGTGATGACAGAAGCGAGTCCAGAACACACTGGACCATCAGCTCCAACACCATCATTCACTCTCTCAGTTACATTCAGACCTATTGTGCATGTTTTTAGTGGTAGGGGAAACCGGAGCACCCGGAGGAAACCTACGCAGACACAGGCAAACTTCACTCAGAAAGGCCCAGTTCCAACCGGGATTCAAACCCAGGACCTTCTTGCTGAGAAGCGAGTGCCATCCACTCAGCCGCTTGTGCAGAAATGAATATCAGCCACTTCAGATCCATGATTGCAGTCAGTAAAGTCAGCTGTAACGTTTAGTTCCACAAAAGCTTAATGTCTTCTTTACATTCAGACGATTGAGGACAGCACCTTTTTACTACTCCTAATCCTTCTCACATTATTAAATCTGTTTCATATTGGGAATGGACTCTTTCCAATGACCTAAGCCTCTCGTTAAGTGTCCTTGTCTGCACCCAACTGTGTGTGCACCAGTCTATTATTTGGGTCAATGGAAATAGCTGTGTGTCTAATGAAGAGCATCACAATGTTAGGATGGGCTTTATGGTAGAGCAGCTTTACCCTCCACATGACCCACAAAAAAAATAACAATTGTAAACCGCTTTGAGACTCCGATGTGCAGTGAAAAGGCGGTATATAAATAAAGATTACTTAGTTAAGTTTCCGTTTCTCTTCCTGTTTACACTCTGCTACTGTAGCTAACACCTCGAGCATGGATCGCGTTGTTTGCTGTTATAATAGATCCATGTTTTTTTGTATCAGAGCAATGTGTGCGACGTGTCTTTCCCCAAAGTGCAGCGGCTCATTGGGACACGTGTGTGCGTGTGCGCCGTGGACACGGGAGCGCGCTTTGGCGACCGGAGCCAGGCAGGATACAAGTGTGTGTTGGTGTGTTCTGGCGATTAGATAGAGTCTGATTGCAACAGCATCACACTGTGACAGCAAGAGTCAGGACAGAAGGGAGACTGTTAGCATCAGGGAGCATTCAAAATGACTCTACACCCACGGTTAGCGGGTTAGCACTGTAGCTCCGCGCTGGAGAAAAGAAATCACCCTAACGTCAAATTTGACTCGATAATTCAAATCGATTTATGGCCAGCCGTACTACATTCTGCACTAGAATGTCTTTCTAATTAACAATTCTGTAACAGTTACAAACTCAAAACTCATGATTTTGCATAATAAGACGGGTTATATGAAAAAACGTTCACTATTCTGAACTAAACCAGTCAGGTGTGCATCCACAACTGCATAGTCACTCATTCATTATTTACAAAATGGCTGTGCCCAAACCCCCGGCACTGAGCTTTCTGCCCACAGCCCTCCGTACGCTCTGCTGACATAGCCTTGGAGAGATTATCCAGGATTAGATGGGATCTGCTGCAGAACCAAAGGTATAATTGGAAATACATTCAGCACGTTGTGAATTACAAGCTCCATCCACACCTGCTGAGTCAAGAGAGACGTGAAAAGGCCAAATGGGCAGATTAGAGCATCAGACAGCCAAGCTGGGCACGTGGAGAGACATGGCAACCGCTCCAACAATTAACTGACAAATTAGAGACTCATGATGCGGCAAACAAAGCCATTCGCTGTCGTTATCATTTCATTTTTACAGCAGAATCTTGAGTTGGGGATAGGGCTACGTCTGTAGCACTTTTCGTTCGAGTGATTTTTGGCAAAAGCTGTTTACATGAAATGGCAGCTCTGTTTGTACACACAGCGTTTTCAGTCTGCAAAGACTCAGATAAAGGATGTATCGAGTAATTCTTTGTATGAATTATCTGCATGAGTTTGGCACAGACCATAGACTGTAAATATTAACGGAGGTAGTCACAGCTATATCTGCCGTTGGAACTAATGTGCCATCACTTTTGGCTTCTATGGGGCTCCTTCAAATTGGCCGCGGGCATCTCCTCCGACAGGAAAGTGTGAAAATATGCATTTACCCAAGCGTTAGCCAGCACCAGCCCCATTCATTTGACAAGTGCCTTCTGAAGTCCACAGAGGCTAAACTAGACTGGTTCAAAATAATATACTCCTCTCAGCATTAACACACACCTGGAACGTAAGTAAGTAAGTAATGTTTATTTATATAGCACATTTTACAGACCAAGGTACAGACCCAAAGCTCTTTCCAATGTTTAGAGTCAGATATTGTTCCAATCCTTCCACACACGGTGATGACAGAAGCGAGTCCAGAACACACTGGACCATCAGCTCCAACACCATCATTCACTCTCTCATTTACATTCAGACCTATTGTGCATGTTTTTAGTGGTAGGGGAAACCGGAGCACCCGGAGGAAACCTACGCAGACACAGGCAAACTTCACTCAGAAAGGCCCAGTTCCAACCGGGATTCAAACCCAGGACCTTCTTGCTGAGAAGCGAGTGCCATCCACTCAGCCGCTTGTGCAGAAATGAATATCAGCCACTTCAGATCCATGATTGCAGTCAGTAAAGTCAGCTGTAACGTTTAGTTCCACAAAAGCTTAATGTCTTCTTTACATTCAGACGATTGAGGACAGCACCTTTTTACTACTCCTAATCCTTCTCACATTATTAAATCTGTTTCATATTGGGAATGGACTCTTTCCAATGACCTAAGCCTCTCGTTAAGTGTCCTTGTCTGCACCCAACTGTGTGTGCACCAGTCTATTATTTGGGTCAATGGAAATAGCTGTGTGTCTAATGAAGAGCATCACAATGTTAGGATGGGCTTTATGGTAGAGCAGCTTTACCCTCCACATGACCCACACTGACAGGAGCCTTTAGACAAGCTTCAGAACATGACCCACACTGACAGGAGCCTTTAGACAAGCTTCAGAACATGACCCACACTGACAGGAGCCTTTAGACAAGCTTCAGAACATGACCCACACTGACAGGAGCCTTTAGACAAGCTTCAGAACATGACCCACACTGACAGGAGCCTTTAGACAAGCTTCAGAACATGACCCACACTGACAGGAGCCTTTAGACAAGCTTCAGAACATGACCCACACTGACAGGAGCCTTTAGACAAGCTTCAGAACATGACCCACACTGACAGGAGCCTTCAGACAAGCTTCAGAACATGACCCACACTGACAGGAGCCTTTAGACAAGCTTCAGAACATGACCCACACTGACAGGAGCCTTTAGACAAGCTTCAGAACATGACCCACACTGACAGGAGCCTTTAGACAAGCTTCAGAACATGACCCACACTGACAGGAGCCTTTAGACAAGCTTCAGAACATGACCCACACTGACAGGAGCCTTTAGACAAGCTTCAGAACATGACCCACACTGACAGGAGCCTTTAGACAAGCTTCAGAACATGACCCACACTGACAGGAGCCTTTAGACAAGCTTCAGAACATGACCCACACGACAGGAGCCTTCAGACAAGCTTCAGAACATGACCCACACTGACAGGAGCCTTTAGACAAGCTTCAGAACATGACCCACACTGACAGGAGCCTTCAGACAAGCTTCAGAACATGACCCACACTGACAGGAGCCTTTAGACAAGCTTCAGAACATGACCCACACTGACAGGAGCCTTTAGACAAGCTTCAGAACATGACCCACACTGACAGGAGCCTTCAGACAAGCTTCAGAACATGACCCACACTGACAGGAGCCTTTAGACAAGCTTCAGAAGCAACACACATGCTCTATGGCAACACACATGCTCTATGGCAACACACATGCTCTATGGCAACACACATGCTCTATGGCTGAAGGAAGACACATGGTCCTGTCTGCTATGTAGGATCATCTCTGACACCTGTCGCTTATTTATAAGTATATAACTAAATATTGAGTATTTACAGTTTGTGCTGATGGATGGAGCTAAAATCGACCGTACGTCTGTTTTTTATCGGAAAACATAAAAAGAGATGCTGCGGATGCTGTCCTCGTGTCCCCATGTTTCCCATTTGTTTTGACTTTAGTAGTAAGTAGTAGTAGTAGTAGTAATCTTTATTTATATACCGCCTTTTCACTGCACATCGGAGTCTCAAAGCGGTTTACAATTGTGATTTTTTTTGGGAGTGGGGGTGCCAGAACAGGAGGCACATGCCAGACCTATTGGACATATTTTTAGTGGTAGGGGAAACCGGAGCACCCGGAGGAAACCTACGCAGACACGGGGAGAACATGCAAACTCCACTCAGAAAGGCCCTGGTCCAACCGGGATTCAAACCCAGGACCTTCTTGCTGAGAGGCGAGAGTGCTATCCACTCAGCCACCGTGCCGCCCACGGTATCTCTTTAGCCGTCACTGTGTGAGCAAACATATGTGAGGCACTTCCCACTGCACTTCTATACAATTAAATACATTTGCCACTGCTACCAACTACTACTTGCTCGATAGTTTGGTTTGATTACTAGTTGTATTATTTTATTTAGAGCTTTTTAGATCTCAGCCCAAAGTGTCAATATTGTATCGTATTATATGTATTGTGTTTGTTTTATGTTCACTGGACCCTCTCGGAAATTAGATGCTGCAATAAAATAAAATGAATAGATAAAATAGTTACTCACAGGGAGAAGTTGTGTTTTCTAATAAGATGAACACACCATGTTGTGGACTAAGTAGTTCCCAACCTTTTCCTTTTACAAGACTTGTTTTAAAAAAACAAGCAGCATGGATTATTTATGAAAGTAAAACTGCAAAACAATTCCAATCCCTTCAAGAAATCCACGACATGTAACCTGAGTGATGCGATCCATTTCCCCCAAGCTTCTTCTGCAGCACCCTCAGAAAACCTGCTTTGCTTTTGCACACACTCACCTTTGTTTGCAGTGGGAGATATGAACCGGCCAATCACACGCTTCCATTTCACTCAGATTGAAATTGCAAAATCCACAGACCAAAGGCGATGGAGGAAGAGACGGATGGAAGCGCCACGTCTTGTGATAAACTTGTCATTGAGATTGAATTCTTCCGCTGGATAAAGCTGCAGGATTCTTGTGAGAAAAAGGGAAATAACCTTAAAATGTAGCTAATAATATTAAAAACCTACTTTTTCTGATTAAATGGGATGTAGTATGAATGTGTTGGATAATGTAGTAGAGGTCGATGAGGAGAAGGATTCATATTCACGTACACCACTGCAAAAGTCTAAATACTTGTCACGTTTAAAACAACAGAACAAGGATTATAATTTATTAAAGTGGACATATCGTGTTTTCAAATAATTTATTTTTACATCTAAATCATTAATTTGTGGCCTATATAAAGCGTAACTGCAATGCCTGGGTCTGAGTCTCATTATTTGTAGCTCCACGGGCCTTTCTTCTACACCTGTTCTGAGGTGCGTCTGAGAGCAACCTGTTTTGGTGCTGTCTCTTTAAATGCAAATGAGGCGCTTTTGACCACGCCCCCATCCAGGTTCAACTCCACCCCGAGCGGCCATTTTTGTAGTTTCTAAGCACAGATACAATTATCTCATAGAAACGTCTCATTACATCGCAAACATGAAGCAGTCCCTCCTCATTGACTGAAAGCAAATGTTAAGTTTCATTCTTAGTCCATTCTTATTATCGACTCTTCTCTTTTTAGCTTTGGGATCCATGCGCACAGTCTGTGATGCTCACACGCCGGTTTGACAGACACGTTGACATAAAATTTTAAATTGAATATTACTTATGCACAATTTTACAGCATTTAAAAACGTTAAGAACGTTTTTCCTTCTACAGAAGGAAAGAGACGCATGCGCCTCCGGAGCCGCAGGTTGCCGACTCCTGGTTTATACAGTATGTTGAAGCAAATACTGTAGAGCAGTGTTTCCCACACATAGACTAATCTGTGGCGCACCGCCACAGATTAGAGACCGCCCGCCACAAATTGCGTTTCGTATTATTATATATATATATTTTTTGTTACGCTATTTAAAACATGCATCGTCTAGTGCCGCCGCAGCGGTCAATTTGACAGCGGGGAGGGGGGTTTAAAATGTGGCGGCCCTTCGTAACTCTCACTCAAGCTACGCGTCTCTCCCACATACAGAGACCTACACACACACAGCCCCTCCCCTTCGTGCACACCGCGTGTCTCCGTCTCCATCAGCGATCATCGCTGTAAGCAGCTGTGTCTATTAATTTACCGCGGTAAAGTGGCCCGCATCTTTCAGCTCTATGAACATGCGGCCCGCATCGGGGAAAAGACGGTGCGCGTTTTGTTGAGAACTTACGGTAACAGCGGAACGTCCTTTCGGAGTCACCCATTTTTATCGAACAGAAAGCGCGCTGGGGTCAGGGAGACACGTTTTTGTGATTAAAACCTTATAGAGATGCCACCCGGTACACATAGCACCAGCCCCCTACGATTCCTCCGGCAGATTGTGAGTCCTCAGGAGGATAGCCACTCTATTGTTTACATGTATAAAGTACACAATTTGGTCCGCTAGTGCAATTTTCAAGTATTGTAACTATTTACTGGAATAAGGTGTGCGCGACTAATTTTACTTGACTCATGACCTTATTATTGCCCTCTGCCACTGTACCAAAGACCAGAAACTTTTACTGTAGAAATATTGAGAAATATTGAGGTAAAGTAGCCATTTTGGTCCAAAATACCTCCAAAATAGTCAAAACATGTCACTTTTGATCTACTGTAACTTTTTACTGTAAAAAGGTGTGCGACTAATTTCACTGGATTCATGACCTCAAGATTGTCCTCTACCACTGTACCAAAGACCAGACACTTTTACTGTAGAAATATTGAGAAATATTGATTTAAAGTAGCCATTTTGGTCCAAAATAGCCTAAAAATGGTCAAAACATGTCACATTTGATCTACTGTAACTTTTCACTGTAAAAAGGTGTGCAACTGATTTCACTGGATTCATGACCTCAACATTGCCTTCTACCACTGTACCAAAGACCAGAAACTTTTACTGTAGAAATATTGAGAAATATTGAGGTAAAGTAGCCATTTTGGTCCAAAATACCTCCAAAATAGTCAAAACATGTCACTTTTGATCTACTGTAACTTTTTACTGTAAAAAGGTGTGCGACTAATTTCACTGGATTCACGACCTCATGATTGCCCTCTACCACTGTACCAAAGACCAGAAACTTTTACTGTAGAAATATTGATTTAAAGCAGCCATTTTGGTCCAAAATAGCCTAAAAATTGTCAAAACATGTCACTTTTGATCTGCTGTAACTTATTACTGTAAAAAGGTGTGCGACTAATTTCACTGGATTCATGACCTCAAGATTGTCCTCTACCACTGTACCACTGTACCCCCCCCCCCCCCCCCCCCCCCCCCCGCCGACGACCACCACACATTGCCTTCAAACCTGTGGGAAACACTGTAGAGGATCAGGATATGTGCAGTTTCAACAATAAAATAAAATGCAATAGTCTACATTAAAGAGAGTAATAAACATGTCTCAGAGTGAGGGAGGTGGACACAGACAACACTACTGTTTGTTACAGGGATGAGAATTGGTCAAAAAAGACTGAAATGCATAATGTCAGTCATTTGCTGGCTCTAAATCTGTTTAATTTGTTCACAACATATTACTTTTGGGCTCAAACATGAACTTTTAATGCAATGCAAAATGTAGGTATCAGAGCTTTATTTAGGGCGTTTAATCGCGCTTCGAGAGGAGAGAGAGACGCGGACTGTTTCCTGCAGCGGTGTATTTATTGGGTGCACAGATTACTCAAAGACACGCATGGTCCTGTGTTTATGGGGTTGGGTCCATGGCCACGTTGAGGCTGCGCGCTCAACCGCAACATGGTGGAGCGGCTGGACGCTCACAGCCTCTCTCCGCCGCTGGACGCTCACAGCCTCTCGCAGCCGCTGGATTATAGGAAGCTGCTCATTACAAAGCGGCCGCAGATGCCCCGGAACACTGCGGCCGCTGAGGTGGCGGAATCCCGTTCGAGTACATACAGCAGGTGCCCCGCGGATACGCGCGCCCCGCTCCAACAATTCTCAACGGATTTACACTTCTCATATCCAAAAACGTGTTTTGTATGAGACAGACAGACCGGCCCAAATATGGGCATCGGCCCTTTGGGCATTGCCCGGTACGCCCAATGGCCAGTCCAGCCCTGTAGAAAGAGATTTTGGTTTAAAATTAGTTGCTACCTTGATAAAATAGAAGCGTTAACGTTAAAGACAGAGTGCCTTTTGTTACTAGTGTGGAAAGTGATCACTTTTCTAGTTTGATGACAAAAGTATAAAGACAAATCAGTTAGTATCGCTTAAAATAATTAATCTTGAAAGTCTTCGTCTGTGTCTTTCGGCCTGTGTGTGCGCGTCATGTGTGAAAGGAAACCCACCCCTCCCTCGCTGCTGCTGAGCTGCTGCTCTGATTTAAGGGGAGCTACTGCGTGAGGATTTTTGGCTTTTCATAGTTGTTCATTCCGTTAAATTGCGAAATTCCATGTTGAACATTGTGTTAGACACAGTTAAAAAGTTTTTAAACACCATTCTAGTGAATAGAAGTTTTGAATTAGTTTCTGTTTTTGATATAACCAAATATTAGTGCTAAGTTTGCTTTTCCTTTTAAATCTGCTACTTATTTTGTGAGTCCATATTGTTTCTCTGATATATTTATTGCTGTTTGTATGAGAATGGTTTTTAGGTTTTTATTTTAGTACTAAGCCGTTTTTCAAACATTTAAATTAGAATTGTTAAATGTGTTAATGATTGTAGACTTGTCTAAAAAAAGAAAGAGGGAATTAGGCTGTAAAAGTATTATATATTAAGTTAAAACTACCCATTTCTATGCATGTGGTGACTTATGTTATTTTTGTTTTGAATACACGCGTGACCTTGCTGCTGTCTCAGAGCATGGGAGGCAGCCTCCGACGCACAATTGAGGTTTATTGAACCAAATCCAGTTTAGCTGGAGCTAAATCTTTTGTTGATTTCAAGTTTTTGTTTTAAATGTTTTTACAAATTAATGTTCATTTTTATCGAGATTTTTCTAATTTCTTTTCATGGCGTCATAGAAACCCAAGGACGCATAGATTAATTAATCACACAGTACAAAGTATATTCAATACATGTTTTGTAAAGTTAAAAAGGTTGTTTGTTTTGCAGTATAATTGTTGTTTTGATAACTTCTTTAGTTTCTGGTCTTCAAATGTCATTCATTGTAAAGATAATAAGTAATCTTTATTTACATAGCGCTGGGGAATGCAAGTGCTCTTCGAAATGATGTTTAGACTTTCAGAGAGTAAATCAATCTCATTCACAATCTCTGTTGTTTTTAATTTGACTATAAGGTTGTGTTCCAGGGGACGACATCACGGTACAGGGTCAATGGACTGTGGGCTGGACACTGGACAGAGCAAAGCCCACCAGCCACAGGTCATACAGATCAAAGAGCAAATGGAAATGCCACCCTCCTTGCCTCCCCACACTACAGAAGTAAGTTGGGAGTGAGACGGGCCATGAAAGGAGAGGTTTCTGGAGACGTGATGGTGGGTGCATTCAGGGAAAGACCTGATATGAGAGTTGAGTGTGTCCAGTGGTTTGCATCACCACAGTGTGACCTTTGACACCTGCAGGTGGTTCGAAGGAGTCTTGAGAAAACAACCCCAAAAATTCACATACAACACAATACACATACACACTCAACACTCCACATTCCATTTCATTAGATACTGAAAAAGCAGAACATGAGAAAAAAGGCATTTTAAAAGTATACTCCAATGTTAAAAAACATATTTTTATTGTCTATCACTTGAATCTTTAGTTGAACTCAGATTTTTTTTGGACCAGAAAAATGTTTCATTTGGAATTCTATATTGTCATGGACTTAAGTGACGTCTGTCCTGACACTTTTGATTTGTTGATTTTGTAACTGTGTGAAGTAATAACATTGATGAGAATTAGATTGATAAAAACACCATATTAGAGAGTAAATTGCGCTTGCTTTTGTCCCCTCCCCCCGAGGGACATTGCAACAGCATGAATAGAAATTGTCTTTAAAGTAGAATCAAAAGTGATTAACCATAGAGAGTAACGATTGCTAACAGATGTGTACGAGGAACTGAGACACTGCACCATTTGACCAGAAGTGATCTTTATGTATTAATTATTTTATCAAATGCCCCCCACCCCCCCCATGCATCCCCCCCCCCCCCCTCCCCCGCCCTCCGCCCCACACCCCCCCCCTCCCCCCCCCCTCTCCCCCACCTGTCCCTGAAACAGCGACCATCCCCCCTACCCTCCCCCCTCCCCCCCTCCCCCCCCCGGAAGAATCCGATGTCAACTGGAGAAACCAAACCATGGCTTGGATCCTACTGATGACCAGATGATATCTCTCTATGACCTGACCTGGTTGACGGACTGAGATCTCCCTCAGGGACCATGAGGACCCTGTGGACCTGAGGACAGAGAGAGAAAATGGGGAGTGATGTTTTATTTTTGAAATATTACATTGATGAGGGCTAAATGAGAGAGCATAACTCATGATTCTTTCTTTGTTTTGTTTGTCCTAGCTTCTGGACATCTGATGATTCTATTGGACAAGCCATTGGCTGAACAAGAAAACCAGCAATGAAAAAACGTCTTTTGCCGATGCTATTGCTACAACCAGATACTGTGACAATTGCAATTTTACATGTTAAGTATTCCGACTCATTGGACAGACAAAAAACTTGAAAATGATAAGTATGAGTATTGTAGCGTTTAGTAGATGTTAAATAGTAGTAAAAGGAGTAGAATTTGACTTCTATGTTTTTCATAATACATATTTCAGTAAAGAGTAAAATAGTACCCTACAATGTTTCCTTTTGAGAGTTCAGCTATTATATTAGTTCACGTAGTTATTTAGAGATATTAAAAGTGACAGAAGTCATAAACTTGGAATATGCTTTTGCTCAAGCTGCCAGAACGAGTTTTGAGTTATAAAATAGCGTAAATATAGGAATAGATAAATGCATCAACATAGATGCTTTCATAAAATTAGAGAATATTTGTAGCCAGTGCTAATATCAAATGGTAAGGGACCATTTCTAAACATTTTACTTCAGAAGTAGATAAAGTTAATTACAGTTTATGTACAGTTTTATTAGATACTTGCCAAATTCATTGTGTTCACACATGAGTGAATGTTGTACAATACAAAAGTCCATATGAGTGTAGCCTTGATTAATGAGATAGATTAGCACCAACAGAGATTCAAAAGCATTTAAAAGCATTTGATGTATTTGTGTGTAGCCTCAAAAACACATATAGTAGATATTTAGATATTGAGAAGTTTTTCCAGCACCAAAACACCATTGTGGAATAAATGACCCAACCCCAAACCTGCTAAATTAGATTAAGCTCTGTAAGGTTAATTACTAATTTGATTAAATGATTGTACATTCATCCCAAATGCGGAACAATTTAATATCTTTAGATAATAAAATGTAATAATTCACTGACCACTTAGAAGTGTATAATGTTGACCATTAGCCTGACTGTGTTCACGTTTTATTCTGAGAATGATGAAGGTATATTCACAGCGTCTTAACCCTTTAAGCGCCAAAGTCGCAATATTGCGACAAGCAACATTGCTCACTTAAACAGGCTGTATCTAAAAATGTGGTGCAGAATCTTGTTAATACTTTTCACCAGGGGTTAGTGGACATGTGTGCCTGTAATATGAGCAGCATTTGTGGGTGTGGTTATATTGAAAGTTTTTGAGTAAATTGAGTTCGTAAAACACCTGCGGCGCAGCAGCGCGGAGGCGAAGCAGCAGCGGTAGAGCTGAGAGGAGCGAGAGCAGAGCAGAGGGAGAGAGTGTTTTTTATTTTACTCACGAGGTCTTCAGTACCAGAGAAGTACTTGGTCTGGTACTGGCTCACTCAGATTCAGAGGAGGAAGACACACAGGTGTCCAGTGAAGCAGACACAGACATTATTAGTGACGGGGAGACCGCGCCATATAGTCCACAATCAGCCCCTGTACAGCGGCTGCTTGTCCTCCGTGTGCCCGCGGTAGAAGCATTCTGTGAACGCCAAGCAGGGACCGTGGTGGAGGGGACAGGGGGATCATAACACCGGGCATGTGGGAGAAAGTAGCGGGGGTAGACATCCACGGGGAAGACGGGAGACGCGGGAGAAGTCGCGGGAGAGCCGCGGGAAAAAAAACACATCGCTAATCGCGTTCACTGCCTTTACCAACAGTGATGATGAGGATGAAGGCAGTTCTTGAGAGAAAATAATCCACAAAAGTGGATCAGAAGTGTTGAAGAGCCTGTTGTGTCTTGTTGAGACGATCTGACAAGTTCTGAGCCCATTCATTTCATTTCTCTGTTTCTAAACGGTAAATCCTGGAGCCTCATTTCCACTGAGAAAAATAGTAAGCCCACTACTTCTCTGAAAGGGAAATATTGAAACCAATCTCAAGATTTCATGACTGTAAACTATAAAGAGTGCTGTCTTGATCACTGAAGGTCTTTGAAAATAATACAATTCCATATGGCCGCGAACCAGTGCTAAAACATTATCTATAATCTGGATCAGGGAATTTATTTCTATCCAAAATTCATTTCATACTAAAGATATTTCACATTGACTGTTTATAGTATTCCCTGATCTCAAATAACTCCCAAGCTACAGCTTTTTGAAGTCTTTATACAATAATTAACATGTTCCAAAATGGCCGCCACCTTGATGACGTCACAATATGCAAATTAGATGACGAATCAACTTCCATCCCAAAGTTTGGTTCAAACTGAAGATATTTCTAATTTACAGTATGCCTTTATCTCAAACCATTTTAAAGTTATGGCCTTTTGAAATCTTGAAATCAAAATTGTATATTTTCTTGAAAAAACTCTGGCGCCTAAAGGGTTAACAATGAGCAAATGTTTCACAAAGTCTCCAACAAAAAACTGTTGAACGTTCGGGAGACGCAGTGTCGAATATGCTCACGGTGCTTTCGCTTGATAGGGAAACTCGAAGACACACATTTTTAAAAGACGGCAAACCACTGAAGAGGAAAAGAGTCGTTTCCAGTTCTTTTCTGATACTAGCCTAAATCTAATTCGATCTTTATAGTTAGCATAATAAGACTAAAGTACATTTCTTATACAACTAGCTACTTGTCCTAATTAGCTTTCTGTAACGTATATGCTACAGAATACATGTGTATATTCTGTGTCTTAGCTGTTGATTCTCTGATCTGTGTTGGTGATTTCAAGTCCTCTGAGATGACTGCTGTTGTGATTTAGGGCTATACAAGAATAAGTTGTTGTGTATTTGAAATCACTGAAAACCTCACTGATGACTAGGAGAATTTCCTGTGCATATCGTACTCTAAATACATAAAGGTTGTTTGTTATGTAACTCTAGTGAAATTTAAAGGCACTGTGTATGACTGCCGATTCGATAAGTTCAGTCCCAAACCCAGTGCAGACAGTCTTGTTAGTGACAAGTGGCATGTCAGGGACTAAAGTGCGTCTGTACTGTTGTAAGCAGGCCAGGATTACATTTGTCTTCCTCAGTCACCTCTCTAGATATAATTGCAGTAGTGCACAAATTTGGTTCTACAGATTCATATTTTGGAGTAAGCTCTACACAAACACCAGATGAACGTGAACACATGGAGTGGCAGTAGGTACAACAAGGTGCTGATGTTGCATCTGTTTGGGCTCACAGTTATTCAAGTTGCCTTCTCCATGTGCAGCAGCTTGATCACCCGGCCTCTGTTGACGATATCAGCAGATTCTGTCAAAGCCGTTTCAGGTGTGCCTGAAGCTCTCTCTGAAAGCTGGAACGCCTTTTTCACCTTCACCCCTGTTTTAGAGAAAAGTAACGTTTGGCTACTCAGTGAGTAAATAGGTTACTCAACGTTAACATAACGTTACAGCAGATACAAGATTAGACAAGGTTTTTTGTTTTCATACTTGTATGAGTTATCACTATCTTAGCATGAGCAAACTAAAAATGAGACAAAATATCCAAAATCCTCTACTATATTTTAACTACTAATGTTAAAATGACATTATGAGTCAGTCAGTATTGTTTCGAATACAATAAAGAAACGTTAGTGACAACTGTAGAGTTTTTAACTTACCATTTATACGTGACGTGAACCTGGTACACCTCTGATGTAAGCATGGTTCGCCATTTATCGTTTAGCCACGATTCGGGACTACTACGAGATGGCAACGTCCTTGGAGGATTTCCTTATTGCTCCCAGCTGCATGCCTGTTACCCCCAATAATCCAGCCTCACGGATCTGATCCTCTACCAGACCAAACAGCGGGGAGACAATTATAACGACTGGGTTTTGCACTTGTCCCATTTCCTTCACCACCAATGGAGCTATTTGGTAAATCAAGCTCTTTCCAAACCCGGTCGGAAGATGAGACAAAACATCCTTGCCACCAATAAATGCCTTCAAAGCCGTTCTCTGGTCATCTTTTAAAGAATTAATATCCGATAGATTGGATAAAAAAGTTGCAATAGCAGAATCAATGTAAGCACCTGCCTCTTCTCCGCGTGCTGCAAGGGTCTGGCGAGAATCAGGCTAGGTCAAGAAGTAGTGTTCCAGAGTTTTGGGGCAGAGTGGCTGAATGCTCTGGCCTCAATTGTGGCCATTTTGACGGTGGGGACAGTGAGGAGAGCAGCAGATGAAGAGCGGAGAGAGCGGAACGGGGTGTATGGGTGGAGAAGGTCACTCAGGTATGAGGGGGTCAGGTTATGGAGAACTTTGAATGTGTGGAGGAGGAGTTTAAACTGGGTTCTGTGGGTAATGGGGGAGAGGTGATCTGTTGATTTTGTAGGGGTGATGATCCTCGCAGCTGAGTGATGGACATGTTTGAGATGTTGGATATGTTTCTGAAGTAAACAAGTAAGGAGGGCGTTATAATAGTCCAGACGAGATGGGACAAATGCACGAACAAGAGCTGGAGTGTTGGGTGAGAGAAAGGCGGACTTGTGAGATCTCTTGAAAGATTGTACGAATGGTTATATTGATGTCAGTTGTAAATGAAAGAGTGAAGTCCAGAATAACACCTAAGCTTTCGAAGTGTGAAGGCAGGGGAACTAGCCAGCCACCGTCATATGTATTACATCAAGTATTTTAAGTTAGGGCTGTCAAACGATCACTTTTTCAATTGAGTTAATTACCGCTTTATTAATCGTAATTATTCTCATTTTGAACTATGAGCAAATACTATATGTGCCCTATTTTTCTGTAAATGGTTTAAATGGAAAGATAAATGACAACATAGTGTACATTTGTTCAGTATTTGTTTATTATAACAACAATGAATCCACACAAAATGGCATTAACATTATAAACATTCTGTCTTTCTGTACTAGGCAGTATTTTTTCCTCTAAAAAAAGCAAAATGAGGGCTTCTTGTTCAGTAACAGAAAACTGTCTAGTCTATTGAAACCCGGCAGAGTCGACTCTACCTGCTGAGGAGGCTCAGGTCTTTTGGAGTGCAGGGGCCACTCCTGAAGACCTTCTATGACTCTGTGGTGGCATCAGCCTCTTGTACGGTGTGGTCTGCTGGAACAGCAGCATCACAGAGAGGGAAGAAGCTGGAACATCAGGAAGTCCAGCTCAGTCCTGGGCTGTTCCCTGGACACAGTGCAGCAGGTGGGGGACAGGAGGGTCCTGAGCAAACTAACATCTATGCTGGACCATGACTGTCGCCCCCTGCAGGACACTCTCTCTGCTCTGGAGAGCAGCTTCAGTGACAGACTAATTCACCCTCGATGTGTGAAGGAGAGGTTTCGCAGATCCTTCCTCCCGGCTGCTCTCAGACTGTACGACGAGAATGTGTAAGAAGAACTGCTGAGTCTGAAAAACTGCTGAGTGTCACTGAAAAATTCACTAGTAACTTTTTATTATTATTATTATTATTACTGCATTATCCATCCATCTGATATTTCTGTCATTCACTAGTCACTTTACCTGTTGTTAGTATTACTGCATTGTTACCAGAGATGCACACAAGTCTCTGACCCGCAAGTCCAAGTCAAGTCTAAGTCCCCACCCAGGAGACCAAGTCCCTGGACCCGCAAGTCCAAGTCAAGTCTATGTCCCTGGACCCGCAAGTCCAAGTCAAGTCCATGTCCCTGGACCCGCAAGTCCAAGTCAAGTCCATGTCCCTGGACCCGCAAGTCCAAGTCAAGTCTATGTCCCTGGACCCGCAAGTCCAAGTCAAGTCCATGTCCCTGGACCCGCAAGTCCAAGTCAAGTCCATGTCCCTGGACCCGCAAGTCCAAGTCAAGTCCAAGTCAAGTCCATGTCTCATTTGCTATGCATTAAAATTATGGCCAATACAATTTAAAAAGGACTAAAATGTGAATGTGAATTAATTGTATTGTTTTTTAACACACATTTTTCTAGCCTTAACTTCACTTTGAAGAGACCCAAGAGGGAAAATGCAGTTAGAAGTTTGTTGATTGAGTATGTTTGGCGCCCTAGGCCCAGGAGAGATGCTGTTGAGCGCGGCGCTTGATCGCGCGCATAATCCCCCCCGGGGCCTAGGCACTGGTGACGGCAGAGGCAGTAGGCAAGCACGCTTCATGAGAGAAGGAGGAGGTGGGGCGGCGGAGGCTTTGCAGACTTCAGAAGGCCGGGAAGTGGGCGTCTCCGGCTTTTAACTTGCTGTCCTGGTGGTTATTGGTGGATTAGATGTGGGCGTTTTGCTGGTGTAATGAGTAGAGGATGAGCAGGCTTGTAGATCTGGCGGCGCGGCCGGGTCTACCACAGTGAACTTTCGCGAAGAGCTCCATATTTCAGCCTGCAGGCCATACCAGGCCAAACCAGGGCTGGACTGGGACAAAAAAATGGCCCGGCACCGGTTTGTTGTGTTTGTTTTTTTTTAACGGTTATGTATACGTTATGCAGAAGCCCATACTGTAGAGGATGTATGCAGTTTCAACAATTAAAATGAAGTGCAACAGTCTACGTTACAAGAGAGTAACAAATACAGGGATGAGGGACATTTTAAAAAAGTCTGAATTACATAATGTCAGTAAATGGCTGTCATTAAATCTGTTTGTTCACAGCATTTTACGATTGCCACAACCAACATGAGCTGTTGATGCAAGGGGAAATGAACGTACCCCGGCTTTAATGAACGTACCCCGGCTTTAATGAACGTACCCCGGCTTTAATTGAGACACGGGCATTTTAAGGGACGAGTCCGAGTCAAGTCCCGAGTCTTTAGGGGACGAGTCGAGTCGCAAGTCTCTAAAAATAGCGACTTGCGAGACCCCATCTCTGATTAATACATATCCATCCATCTGATACTTCTTCCATTCACTAGTCACTTTACCTGTTGATATTATCACTGATGTTTATTCTGCTCATAGTACAATATACACATCTTTAAATACTTCTGAACCACGTGCAATTATCATTCCCGAGTTTATTCTATTTTACCATGAGTTCATAAAAATGCGTATTACTATATACAAGTTGTATTAAAACCTGTAATTTAATTGAAAAATTGAGCTCATTGATTCAGCTGCGTATGAATTCAGATGATAAAAAGTGGTGAGTAGAAACTTTGCATGATGCTAGTTCTCCTTCATTTGCAGACCACGCCTCCTCTGTCTGCAGCGCAGGTAAGAACAGCATGGCAGCTGAAAGAACAACTGCATTCACGGCAAAACAGCCCAAAAGACGCAACAATGAGGTGGAGAAGAGGGAGCACAAGTGAAGAAATTATCAAAGAAGAAATAAAGCCTGAGTGAATATAGATTACATCGTATCCTCGCTGGAGAGACTTACGGGAGCGGACCGCCTCTGACTAAATTTGGACACGAAACTGGCGGTAATCTTTCAGTCATTGTACTGTATATTTTGTTAGCAGTGTGTTGCTTTTGTACCTTTTATCAGTGATTGCTGTACAGCTTATAAGAAGTTGTCCTGATGATAGCTAATGCCTTCTCAGATCGCTACTAAAACTAGATGGCTTCGTGGGAGGAGAGCGTGGGAGGGAGTAGGAGGGTTTCTCAAAATGAGAACTCTGTGAGCGAGGTGGGGGGTGGTGCTAGTGCTAAACATTCAAACTGAAAAAACCTTGCAGAAACAGGTATAACTCTGTTAATTTCCCCTCGGTGAGTTTGCTCATTGGCCTGGAACTCCTTCTCACAATAAGTGCAAACCACTATCTGCTTATGTATTGTTCCATCTGTATTTTTTCTTTACTTGAATTCCCTGCCCAGAGATCCTACCTGCTCTGTCGCCATCTTACACACGCATGTGTCCGCGGCACTTCTGAGTGCTCTTATAGGATGCATGCGCTGGTCCTTCGGCACATGCGTCAAGCGGGTTAATTATTTTAATGCAATTAATGGAAAAAAATATTAACGTGTGATAAAGCGATACATTTTACAGCCCTAATTTAAACGGAAGGTAAATTATTGTTCATCTTATGTTTTGAACACAAACAGTTAGACCTGCCCCCATAGTTTCCTTATTGGACATCAATTCCAATCCTTGATAGATAGCTGAGGCCCCTCCTATGAATAGTTAGACCTAATGATCCAACTATTCTCCCTCAACAAATCTTCAAAATTTAATATTATTGAGGTTTCAGACATCACCATTAAAGGTGCATTGCGTAAGTGGCAGAGTTTTTGCATTAGTTTGCCCCCTTTTGGCGTTTTATGTAACTGCATCTAATGCCGTGCACGCGCCCTGTACACTTTACGCATCTGGTTCTCAAATTCTCACTTCTCACAACATTTCTAGTTACATCATGTTTTCTCAGGTAAGAAAACTAATTATTTGGCATTAAATTAGTTTGACTAATTGTATTAGTCCTTTTTGACAGACGAAATTTGGCTAACTAGTTAGACGATGAAAGTTTGATTATTTGTGTGCAAGACAATGATACATTACTGCCTTTTTCAAGAACTATCTGTAATAAGTGATGAAAGTAATTAGGCACTATTGACAGTGAGCTAGATTTGTCCAAGCCCAGTAGCTAGTTAGATCGTCCCTGTGCCGAGAAGCTTCTGTGTCTTCTGCCCACTCTGTAACAATGAGTCTTTTACAATACATCTCGGTACTTCTTACCTGTAACTGCCATTTATGTAAACCCACATTTCAGTAGTATTCCTGTATAAGTAAAACAAAGTATATATACAACTCAATGGATTTAGATATTATATCGATGAAGAGTTATCGATAATAATAATAATAATAGATAATAATCTAAGAGCCTAATAACATTTTACTCCATTTAGGGCTCCAGCAATGACGAGCTTGTTCCTATGGAGACAACCAGTGAGGATACCAGTGACTCTGGAAGTCAACCTCGAGGACAAGGAAGGGGTAGAGGAAGAGGGAGGAAGACTGCACAGAAGACTGAACAGACAGGAAAGGGGAGGAAGACAAGTGCTAAAAATAAGGAAGATACTCCAGCAGAGGGTGCAAGAAAAAGAAAATCAAAAGCCCCATTTACACAAGATCGATTCCGAATAACTTTATTTAAAAAAGTAAAAATTCTTGTACATTTTTTTCTGTGTTATACTAAAAAAAAAAAAAGTATGGTGATGTTGTATTTCTTTAACGTTAGGGAACAGATGTTGTCTCCTGGGACATAGAAAAGACACATTTTACAAAATTGTAACATTCCAAAGTAAAACTTGAAGATACACAAAAATCCAATCAATATTATTCAGTATGGAAAATAGGGCAGAGAGAAGAAGCTAAATCTTAGAATCATACAACACTGGAATGTCTCTTCAAGGGGTCAGTTGAGCCCAATACATTAGTTATTCTTTATAACAAGCTGGTTAGTTACACAAACATACCTGTCCTCTCTGGACCTGTGTACGCATCAGTTCTGAAGTAGGAGGTGGGTTAACACCAGACACTGGTCCAAGTGCTTGTGGGTCCTCCGGTATGATCCTCCGTCTGGTTGGGAGGCCACCAGCAGACTGAAGTCGTGGGTCCTGGTATGATCCTCCGTCTGGTTGGGAGGCCACCAGCAGACTGAAGTCGTGGGTCCTGGTATGATCCTCCGTCTGGTTGGGAGGCCACCAGCAGACTGAAGTCGTGGGTCCTGGTATGATCCTCCGTCTGGTTGGGAGGCCACCAGCAGACTGAAGTCGTGGGTCCTGGTATGATCCTCCGTCTGGTTGGGAGGCCACCAGCAGACTGAAGTCGTGGGTCCTGGTATGATCCTCCGTCTGGTTGGGAGGCCACCAGCAGACTGAAGTCGTGGGTCCTGGTATGATACTCCGTCTGGTTGGGAGGCCACCAGCAGACTGAAGTCGTCTGCCAATGATTTGTGTCAGGTCAGGAATGTAGTTGTAATCCTTTGCTTCTTTGACAGTGTGTACCCGATACCGTTTCAATTTTTTGCTGTACAGTCTCCAAGGCTACAAGATAAGTCATTTCACGTTAGAAGACAACTTCTTAAAAATAATTGAATAAGAAACAATATGAACTATCACTTACAGAATGAAGCCTCTTAGTTAGATTTTTTGCAGCACTCCATGATCCATATATCTTCGCCGTTCTGGATCTATTTTAAAGCTCAAAAATGCAGTAAGCACAAATATAGCACATAAAATAATACAGACAAAAATACTTACGCATGAGGGCTGCAATTTGCACATGGGCGTCAGTCACAATCTCTTTGACTTTTAATTCTTTCGATAGATCATCAAATGTTTTGATGAATGCTGCTTTCTCCATAGAGACACTTTTCCCACCAACTTGCCTTTTATCAATATTGACAACACTGATGATGTCCATAGTGTCAAGTTCCATCGTTGTGTATGTGCAAAACGTTGCAGAATGACCTTGTTGAATCAAATATGGTGAAACACAATGTAATACACAATAACTATGTTGTGAAGTGAAAGGCTTCAGACTTACCTGGTGAGTCCATTCTCCCGCCAGCTGTAACAGATATAGTACTTATAGTGACTGCAAATATGACAAAGAGAGTTCTTTAACACATTACTTACCTCTATAAAAGGCTGCACCCCTGCCACAGATAAGTCATCCCTGTTAAAAAATACAGTTTGTTTCAGTGAAATTGTCAATAAGGATTGAATCAAACATAATGCCAATCCTATTTTTCTGGTAAAAAAGTACCGGTCAGATTCTACGGGACTGATTGAACTCGGGAGATCACCAGTCGCAGTAGGGGTTTTAGGAGTTGAGGCCTTGGGACTCCTTGATGCCATAATTTTTTCATAGCTGTAAAGTAAATAAATATACGTTACCTATACACACATGCGTCTCATTGTATTACAGTTGGACTAACCACATTATATTACTAATATAGTCTGCAATTCTACGATACATATAGTACAGGCACTGAGGTACATATAGTACAGGTACTGAGGTACATATAGTACAGGTACTGAGGTACATATAGTACAGGTACTGAGGTACATAATCACTGCATCTGCAAGTTTCATAATGGTTTACATGCACAGTAGCAGCCCAATAATGTACACAGCTGTACTAAGCTAACAGATGCTAACGTTCTTTCAAAAGCTCTAATCAACGTAACAGTCATTATTTCTAAACATTCTTTATACAGAACAAACAAAATGCTGAATGTGTCTCGCCAATCTGTTCAGAAAAAAAACGAACCAAATGGAATCAGTCCATGTTGCTAAGTCAAAAAGCTAACACATAATAATACTATATCACTTCGTATTCGAAGACACTAGGACGTTTAGAACTGAGTCACCGTCTTACCTTCTAATCAAGATAAACGCCAAATGAGGATCAATTTTTATCCCCAGAGCGTTTCGGAGGCTTCTCCATTTCTCAAACGCATGGCCGAGAGCGACTCGGGTCTGAGCTCTCCGCCGGTCGGCCTCTCGCTTCGTTCTTTTCGTAGCACTGGTGACAATCTTTTTTCTCTTCGCTTGGCGTGGAGTTCCAGACGGTGATTCTGAAGCTGGTCTCTTAGAAGAAACTTCTGGATCCATCTTCAAATACGCGTGATACGGAGACGGGACAGATCCACTGAACGCGAGGGAACATATGGAGCCAAAACAGTGAACGGGCACGCGCTTTGCGTCACTTCCGCTTAAACAGCGCGCGAGAAAGCGACCCGAGTCAGGGATTTCTCAGTCACTGTATGCGCTCACAGAAGCAACCACAGTGAATCTGCTAATGCTCAGTTTACACACCAGGCAACTGCTGACCACAGATGCAAAATATTGCGTTTTGGCATTTTTCAACTTATGCAATGAACCTTTAAATGAATCCTTATGCACCCAGAATGACTCCATTTGTGTCACAAGTTTGTGTTTGTGTGGTAAGTTGCTACTTTTAGGCCATGTCCACCCCTCTGTTTATAAAATAATTTGCATCCACACATAACCGAACAGCTGCGTTTTCAATCACTCTGACGTCTTGCGTCGGGCGAAAAACACAGAAGTGAGCGGAGCTTTGATGCAGACGCCGGTGCTTCTGTAGCGGCACTTGCAGTCACAGAAGAAACTCATGGTGAAGACGTATGTTTACACGCACTGACCCCCGTCCTCAGCCCTGGTTTAGCTCCTATTTTGGTTGTTTCCGAGCGTGAGTCCCTGTGATCACTTTGTGGAGCGAGGATGTTCGCTGCTGCTGCCAAAAAAAATCTCCTTTGCCCGGAGTTTTATATATTCGTTTATGATGCGTTGTCGTGTGGATGACAGGTGCAAACAAAGAAAAATAAAAAATATATATAACAAGCATACTTTATGTGCTAATTTGACTGAAAGCTGCGTCACTGCGCTTTGGAGAAAACAAAAGCAGTCGCGCTCACCGGGTGTCCCTCAATCTTCACGACTATCTCAAGGTCACAGCGAAAAACAGGGACATTTAGAATAGTCTTAGTTCATTGTGACATAAATGCATTTAATTTTGATTGTTTGACAGCACTAGTATAACACTTTGACATGGACTTGACTTGGACTCCTGGGCAGAGATTTGGACCTGACTTGACTTGGACAGACAGGTCCAGAGACTTCGCAGGGGCAGGGACTTGGCGTTCTGGTAATTACAGTTCTGGCGTTTACAGCAATGGCGTTTAAATCCTTTTGTCTAACTTAAGGACAAAAACTGAATTCCCTTCCTGTGACGCCATCAGTTCTAAATCCCTGCTCAACTCAACCTTTTTCCTGTATAAGATAAGATAGACCTTATTGATCTCACACATGTCACATCTGGCACAGATAGAATCACTCAGATTGTGCAAAACAAAGAAATGTGAAAATGTATTTGTGTATGTTGAATTTGGATTAAATCATGTGTTATTCCATTGTTTTAGATCCTAAATAAAGTACATGTTCAGTATATATAGGTTTATCTTATCTTATATAGAAACATGTTAGAGCGATGACCAAGTAGAATACCAGAATTCAATCATTTACATTTGTAAACTGCTTCCGGCAGTGCACATGCTTCACTGGTCTACTGTTCAGTCCACATAAAAGCAACAGCCTGGGGGAATACTGCTCCTGTCTGATAAACAAGCCTGCTGGCCTCAGGGCAGACACGGCCAACAAACTGCGTCTGCCGCCATTCCAATAATGTGGGGCAGCATTGGCTCCGTAATATTGTTGTTTGGTTAACTTTTACCCAATCAACCTTTCTTATCTTTTTTGAATACTTTATACTTTCATTTATTGTAATAGTCATCAATTGTTTAAGAAATGTCTGTTCTATGAAACTCTGCACATCCACTCTGCTGCTTGGATGGAGCTGATGCGGGCAGTGTCTGATTGCTGCAGGTGAGGGTTTGCGTGAGGCGCTGCAGCTGAGTGTGATTGACAGATTACTGTTGCCCACAGCAACAGCAGGAGGACTGAGTGCACAGGAGCGCTCAGACCTGGGTCCTCAGGTTAAAAAAAAATATATATATACCTGGGTCCTCAGGTCTGAGCGCTCTTGTTTGGGAGCGCTCAGAGCTGGGTCCTCAGGTTAAAAAAAATATATATATATATATATACCTGGGTCCTCAGACCTGAGGACCCAGGTATATATATTTTTTTTTAACCTGAGGACCCAGGTCTGAGCGCTCCTGTGCACTCAGTCCTCCTGCTGGGTCCTCAGGTCTTCTACTCTGAATTTGCGCTTAAGCTTCATTTCAATCTGGAGAGACTTGAACAGGCAAACATAGTATTAGAATTGTATGTTGGTTAGCAAGTAATCTGACACTGCATGAATTACACATATGACACTAAAGACAATATTTTCAAGATTACATTTATTGTGCTGAACAGAATGGGCCTCATTCACGAATAACTTCGTAAGAAACTACTCAACTTTCTTCTCAAGTTGTCCTTAAGTAGATTTCTAAGATGTCCCCACGTGGGATTCATCAACGCACTCGTAAGCCGCTGAATTGTTTGCAGCTGTTCTCTCAGATTGATGAATCCCATTTCCTCGTAAGCACAGCGCGCGTGCCCGGTGCTTCATTAGCATAGGTACTTAGCATAAGTAACCGCCCACTAATGCCCATATAAGGGACTGCAGGGCCGTGTGCAGACGGCAGAGGAAACAGCAACAGGCCTTTACACGGAGCAAAAGAGTCACCCAAACTGAGAATAAAGTTATAAAATGTTGACTTAAAAGTCGAAATATTATGATAATAAAGTCGAACTAGCAAAATTATGAGATTAATCTAAGAATATGATGAGATTAATCTCAAAATGTTATGAGTTTAATTTAAAATTATATTATGTATTATTTTAAAGATGAATCTCAAAATGTTTTGAGATTAATCTCAAAATATTTTGGACCCTGGGAGGAGATCCAGCGCGGACCAGCGCTGAGACCAATGTAGACCTGAGGAGAGACTGGAGTGACCAGCACACAGAAACCAGCGCGGACCTAGAGAGACCGCATAGACTGGAGTGACCTGACTGGAGAGACCGCATAGACTGTAGTGACCTGACTGGAGAGACCGGTGCGCAGAGACCAGCGCGGACCGAAGGGAGACCGCATAGACCAGACTTGAGAGACCAGCGCGGACCCGTATGGATCCAGGAGCATGTAGCACGGACCCGTATGGAGAGAGACCAGTGCAGACCCGTCTAGATCCATGGGAGAGACCAGTGCAGACCCGTATAGATCCATAGGAGAGACCAGTGCAGACCCGTATAGATCCATGGGAGAGACCAGTGCAGACCCGTATAGATCCATGGGAGAGACCAGTGCAGACCAGTATAGATCCATGGGAGAGACCAGTGCAGACCAGTATAGATCCATGGGAGAGACCAGTGCAGACCCGTATAGATCCATGGGAGAGACCAGTGCAGACCCGTATAGATCCATGGGAGAGACCAGTGCAGACCAGTATAGATCCATGGGAGAGACCAGTGCAGACCCGTATAGATCCATAGGAGAGACCAGCGCAGAGACTCAGCGCGGACCCAGTAACCTCCTGGAGCAGCAGTATATATGCCGTTGTTCTGTGGCCCGTGGATAAAGAAATGCCCCCTATAAATAGGAAGGGGTCACTAATACACGGCAAGATTTCCAATGTATTTGATAAAGCGTTGGCACATTTCATTTCAAAATGAATTAAAAAGTAGGCCAGATCTGCAGTGAAAAAGGCGGTATATAAATAAAGATTACTACAAATAAATAAATACATACATCAATATGACGGACATATCACTGGAATGTTGTATTTTTATTCAACTTCACCAAAGAGGACAACCCCGGCGTGTGAACATGTCGGCACTGAATGCGTACGAGTGCTCCTGAGGACTCGTAGGATTTGTACTTGCCCAAGAGAAATTCTGGTTACGAGAAATATTCGTGAATGCCACTTTCTTCGTAAAAACCGCGTAAGTAGGATTTACGTACAAATCTGTTCCTAAGAACCGTTCGTGAATGAGGCCCATTGTTTTTAGGATTTGGCGCATAGACCCCGGCAGAGTAGCCTGACTCTAGCCAGTCCCATGTAGTTCGCTGCACTTCACACATGTGTCTGGGCCTCCTCCATAGCAGTTGGATTTCAGAAGGTGGGGCCTTGCAAAATAAATCCTTGTATGTGATTGGACAAACCACCTGTACGTTATCTTGAATGACGTGTTCCTTCAACCACTTGCATCGAAGCAAACGACTCCCATGGGTTGCCAAATGCCGGCAAGATTTTCAGCCCAAAACCTGCGAGAATGCCCCAAAAAAACCACCCAGAATGTTTTTTTGGCTAAAAACGTAATGTAATCAACTTGGGCTATCATAATTCTGTTTATTGTCTTTGTTTATTTATTACCTACAAGTCTCTTGAAGAAAAGTATGCGGGAAACCACCCAACCTGGCAACCCCGCTACGTTGTGTTGTAAACAGGAACACTGAACCAGTGCTTCAACCAAACTTTACACAAACATTTGACTCTTAAAACACACATATATCAACATCTCGCCTCAAATTGCATTAAAAGTTACATCCGTGTCTTAATTCGTTCGTATTTAAACTTTTTTTTTAAATTGCGGACTTCATGTCCGCCACCTTGGATTGCTTTCACTGCTGCGTAAGACAAGCGTGAGGAGGCAGTGCAAACCCCACGTAACACCGGCAACCCTGATTGGTCGATTAAAAAATAATCTGCTGAAGGAGTTGGCTAGGGCCTCGATCCCAGACCCATGTGGTTCAGCCAGACGCCTCTGGTGGAGCATGGCGGAACTACAAGGGTCTTGCGAGAGCCAAGCTACTGGGAGAGCACTGCACGATTGAAGAAGGGGAAAGATATTATGAGATGAAATCCCGCCAAAAGGAAGGTGCCGGCACCTTGGAAATTGCTTGCCAGGGAATAAGGCCGTGACTGATTTATACCATAGTCCTGTCAACTGCTAAATACTAGGACAGAAACAAAAATGCTGATTCAATATTGATGCTCATTATATTTAAGGTGGGGTAGCAAATCATCTGAGTTTCCATAAATAACACCAGAGTCACTATTTTATGCCTCATGGTGCTTTCAGACCAAAAATGCTGAAACGCTGAAGCCCCGCTCACCAGACGCGCATTCTCTATTTTTCAGACGCGGGGGTCTTCACACCGAGATGTCTTGACGCACACTGGAAGTGCTCTGATGCTAACAGAGCTATGCTAGCGGCTTCTTGTGTACAGATCTTCTCCAATATGCAGCTTTGCAGCGAGTCTTTGCTCAGACATTCCACGGGCTTTATATAACAGCAGTATGTGTTCACGGAGGTGACTTTATATAACAGCAGTATGTGTTCACGGAGGTGACTTTATATAACAGCAGTATGTGTTCACGGAGGTGACTTTATATAACAGCAGTATGTGTTCACGGAGGTGACTTTATATAACAGCAGTATGTGTTCACGGAGGTGACTTTATATAACAGCAGTATGTGTTCACGGAGGTGACTTTATATAACAGCAGTATGTGTTCACGGAGGTGACTTTATATAACAGCAGTATGTGTTCACAGAGGTGACTTTATATAACAGCAGTATGTGTTCACAGAGGTGACTTTATATAACAGCAGTATGTGTTCACGGAGGTGACTTTATATAACAGCAGTATGTGTTCACGGAGGTGACTTTATATAACAGCAGTATGTGTTCACAGAGGTGACTTTATATAACAGCAGTATGTGTTCACGGAGGTGACTTTATATAACAGCAGTATGTGTTCACGGAGGTGACTTTATATAACAGTAGTATGTGTTCACGGAGGTGACTTTATATAACAGCAGTATGTGTTCACGGAGGTGACTTTATATAACAGTAGTATGTGTTCATGGAGGTGACTTTATATAACAGTAGTATGTGTTCACGGAGGTGACTTTATATAACAGCAGTATGTGTTCAGGAGGTGACTTTATATAACAGCAGTATGTGTTCACGGAGGTGACTTTATATAACAGCAGTATGTGTTCACGGAGGTGACTTTATATAACAGCAGTATGTGTTCACGGAGGTGACTTTATATAACAGCAGTATGTGTTCACGGAGGTGACTTTATATAACAGCAGTATGTGTTCACGGAGGTGACTTTATATAACAGCAGTATGTGTTCATGGAGGTGACTTTATATAACAGTAGTATGTGTTCACGGAGGTGACTTTATATAACAGCAGTATGTGTTCACGGAGGTGACTTTATATAACAGCAGTATGTGTTCACGGAGGTGACTTTATATAACAGTAGTATGTGTTCACGGAGGTGACTTTATATAACAGTAGTATGTGTTCACGGAGGTGACTTTATATAACAGTAGTATGTGTTCACGGAGGTGACTTTATATAACAGCAGTATGTGTTCACAGAGGTGACTTTATATAACAGCAGTATGTGTTCATGGAGGTGACTTTATATAACAGCAGTATGTGTTCACGGAGGTGACTTTATATAACAGCAGTATGTGTTCACGGAGGTGACTTTATATAACAGTAGTATGTGTTCACGGAGGTGACTTTATATAACAGCAGTATGTGTTCACGGAGGTGACTTTATATAACAGCAGTATGTGTTCACAGAGGTGACTTTATATAACAGGTATGTGTTCATGGAGGTGACTTTATATAACAGCAGTATGTGTTCACGGAGGTGACTTTATATAACAGCAGTATGTGTTCACGGAGGTGACTTTATATAACAGTAGTATGTGTTCATGGAGGTGACTTTATATAACAGCAGTATGTGTTCACGGAGGTGACTTTATATAACAGCAGTATGTGTTCACGGAGGTGACTTTATATAACAGTAGTATGTGTTCATGGAGGTGACTTTATATAACAGCAGTATGTGTTCACAGGTGACTTTATATAACAGCAGTATGTGTTCACGGAGGTGACTTTATATAACAGCAGTATGTGTTCACGGAGGTGACTTTATATAACAGCAGTATGTGTTCACGGTGACTTTATATAACAGCAGTATGTGTTCACGGAGGTGACTTTATATAACAGTAGTATGTGTTCATGGAGGTGACTTTATATAACAGTAGTATGTGTTCACGGAGGTGACTTTATATAACAGTAGTATGTGTTCACGGAGGTGACTTTATATAACAGTAGTATGTGTTCATGGAGGTGACTTTATATAACAGCAGTATGTGTTCACGGAGGTGACTTTATATAACAGTAGTATGTGTTCATGGAGGTGACTTTATATAACAGTAGTATGTGTTCACGGAGGTGACTTTATATAACAGTAGTATGTGTTCACGGAGGTGACTTTATATAACAGCAGTATGTGTTCACGGAGGTGACTTTATATAACAGCAGTATGTGTTCACAGAGGTGACTTTATATAACAGCAGTATGTGTTCACGGAGGTGACTTTATATAACAGCAGTATGTGTTCACGGAGGTGACTTTATATAACAGCAGTATGTGTTCATGGAGGTGACTTTATATAACAGCAGTATGTGTTCACAGGTGACTTTATATAACAGCAGTATGTGTTCACGGAGGTGACTTTATATAACAGCAGTATGTGTTCACGGAGGTGACTTTATATAACAGCAGTATGTGTTCACGGAGGTGACTTTATATAACAGCAGTATGTGTTCACGGAGGTGACTTTATATAACAGCAGTATGTGTTCACAGAGGTGACTTTATATAACAGTAGTATGTGTTCATGGAGGTGACTTTATATAACAGCAGTATGTGTTCACGGAGGTGACTTTATATAACAGCAGTATGTGTTCACGGAGGTGACTTTATATAACAGCAGTATGTGTTCACGGAGGTGACTTTATATAACAGTAGTATGTGTTCATGGAGGTGACTTTATATAACAGCAGTATGTGTTCACGGAGGTGACTTTATATAACAGCAGTATGTGTTCACGGAGGTGACTTTATATAACAGCAGTATGTGTTCACGGAGGTGACTTTATATAACAGCAGTATGTGTTCACGGAGGTGACTTTATATAACAGCAGTATGTGTTCACGGAGGTGACTTTATATAACAGTAGTATGTGTTCACGGAGGTGACTTTATATAACAGTAGTATGTGTTCATGGAGGTGACTTTATATAACAGTAGTATGTGTTCACGGAGGTGACTTTATATAACAGTAGTATGTGTTCACGGAGGTGACTTTATATAACAGTAGTATGAACACACTTGAAGCCGTTGCATAAAGTCACAGGAGCATGACAACACATATTTTCACAAGCACAGAGTCCCCCATTGTCAGCCCTGGTTTGAGTTCTGGTGAAGTCTGGTGTGGGTCCTGTTTTGGATGTTTACGAGTATTTTCAGTCTGCTCGCTCAGTCCGCTAATGTCCCCGTGACCACTTTGCTGCTCTCTGATTGGTTGTCGCACGAACGTCCCAAGGAAAGGATGAGCAGAATCCATCTCCTGTGGGCGTTGATTTTTCGCTCCTGCTCCTCCCTTTTTACTTTCCTGCAAGTCTGTGTGTCTCTACAGAACAGTCCGTTCGTGCGAACCAAGAGGTCCGTGCGTTGTGACGCTCGAACGCTCGTCACCATAGACTTTGCATTGAAACCCGACGCAGCATGATCCGGTCTGAAAGACCCATTAGGCTGAAATCTGATTGGCCAATAAGGGCGGTCCTCTCTTTTCACTTTTCTGAGTGAAAAGTCAGATTTAAAGAGGCAAAAAAACTTTGTGTAAAATCTAGTGATAGAACCAAACTGAACCAAACCAAGTGAAAAGGGATTAGGTATCCCAGCTTAAAGGAACCATGGGATAGTTTTTAATTAAAATTCATAGTCCTACCACTATTATCTCAGTCAAGTCCTATCATAGTCCTACCATGGTCCTATCATAGTTCTACCATAGTTCTACCATAGTCCTACCATAGTCCTATCATAGTCCTACCATAGTCCTATCATAGTCCTATCATAGTCCTTTCATATTCCTACCATAGTCCTACCATAGTCCCTATCATAGTCCTATCATAGTCCTATCATAGTCCTACCATAGTCCTATCATAGTCCTACCATAGTCCTACCATAGTCCTATCATAGTCCTATCATAGTCCTATCATAGTCCTACCCATAGTCCTATCATAGTCCTACCATAGTCCTACCATAGTCCTATCATAGTCCTAAGTTCTTGTTAGCGTTTATTGGCAAACATCTTAGTAGAATTAAAAGATCCCACCCATACATCTCCCTCTATACCCACTTTTTATTTTAAGATGTCACAGTAGGTAAACATTGGATAATACTAACCTTCTTCATCTCTCGTCTTCGTCGTAGGCAGTCTTTCTGATATAACCAGTGGATTTCTCTTATGTAACATGACTTCCCGGCTGTGTGACCTACGCCGCAGAAAGCTTATCTCCTGCCACAGATTTCTATCGTCCTTTATCAAAGCTCAGCAGATGGAGCTGTGCCCAGAGCCAGGGGCACAAACACCTCTGCTCTGGACGGGACGCAACGATACGTGTCAGTGTGAGGTGAGGTGACAGTCACAGATCACAAGCATTAATATGAAAGCAGAGCCCCAACTCGCCTCAAGTCCCAGTTTTCATTTTAATGGGTGATATTTCAACTTTTCCACCGTTTATGCATTATGTATGTAGCCTTTGGGTTGAACATGGGACAGTGGAACACCAGGGTAATGTTTTAAGTCGATTGGGATTAGTGATGCATGAGCGTGTGGAAAGGGGGATGAGACACTGCCCTAACTTTTGTGCTCAATTGGCTACCATCATTTATGGGGAAAGTCCTTGAAAAAGTTGTCTACCTACAGCTTACTAGATTTCTTATAATCAACAACTCATTTGATATGTTTCAGTCCGGCTTTAGACCCCACCACAGCACTGAGACTGCTCTCGTTAAGGTTACAAACGATATCCGGCTGAACACTGACGCAGGCAAAGTCTCAATCCTAATCCTGTTAGATCTAAGTGCTGCCTTTGACACTGTCGACCATGAGATCCTCTTACAGAGACTAGAGGACTGGGTTGGCGTCGCTGGCACCGCCCTAAGTTGGTTTAGGTCTTACCTTGAAGACAGGAAGTACTTTGTGGAGATTGGAAACTGTGTCTCAGATCATATGGCCCTGACCTGTGGAGTACCACAGGGGTCGATCCTGGGACCTCTCCTATTTAATCTCTACATGCTGCCGTTAGGTCAGTTAATACGCAGAAACAAAGTTTCCTATCATAACTATGCAGACGACACTCAGATCTATGTCTCACTGACTGCAGGAGAACATGGACCAGTGGACTCACTCCTTCACTGTATCCAACAGATCAGTGAGTGGATGCAAAACAACTTCCTTCAGCTAAACGCAGACAAAACTGAAATGATTGTCTTTGGTCCCCAGAAACAAAGAGAGAGCGTCATCTGTCACCTACAGTCTCTCTCCCTAAAACCTTCAAACAAAGTCAGAAATCTAGGGGTAATACTGGACTCAGACTTACATTTTAATAGCCACATCAAATCAGTAACATCAGCAGCTTTTTACCATCTAAAAAACATTTCCAGGATCAAAAACATAGTGTCTAAAGCAGACCTGGAGATTCTTATCCATGCATTTGTCTCGAGTAGGTTAGACTACTGCAATGGCCTGCTCACAGGTCTTTCCAAACAGGCTGTAAAACAGCTGCAGTACATTCAAAATGCAGCAGCTCGAGTCCTGACTAGAACCAGGAAGTACGACCATATTAGTCCTGACTAGAACCAGGAAGTACGAACACATTAGTCCTGACTAGAACCAGGAAGTACGACCACATTAGTCCTGACTAGAACCAGGAAGTACGACCACATTAGTCCTGACTAGAACCAGGAAGTACGACCACATTAGTCCTGACTAGAACCAGGAAGTACGACCGCATTAGTCCTGACTAGAACCAGGAAGTACGACCACATTAGTCCTGACTAGAACTAGGAAGTACGACCACATTAGTCCTGACTAGAACCAGGAAGTACGACCATATTAGTCCTGACTAGAACCAGGAAGTACGACCATATTAGTCCTGACTAGAACCAGGAAGTACGACCATATTAGTCCTGACTAGAACCAGGAAGTACGACCACATTAGTCCAGTCCTCAGGTCTCTGCACTGGCTTCCTGTGGCTCAGAGAATAGACTTTAAAACAGCACTGCTTGTTACAAGTCTCTCCATGGCCTCGCACCAAAATATATTAGTGACATGTTAGTCCCATATGAACCAGCCCGGACTCTGAGGAGCACAGGGACTGGCCTCCTGCTGGGACTCTGAGGAGCACAGGGACTGGACTCCTGCTGGGACTCTGAGGAGCACAGGGACTGGACTCCTGCTGGGACTCTGAGGAGCACAGGGACTGGACTCCTGCTGGGACTCTGAGGAGCACAGGGACTGGACTCCTGCTGGGACTCTGAGGAGCACAGGGACTGGACTCCTGCTGGGACTCTGAGGAGCACAGGGACTGGACTCCTGCTGGGACTCTGAGGAGCACAGGGACTGGACTCCTGTTGGGACTCTGAGGAGCACAGGGACTGGACTCCTGCTGGGACTCTGAGGAGCACAGGGACTGGCCTCCTGCTGGGACTCTGAGGAGCACAGGGACTGGACTCCTGCTGGGACTCTGAGGAGCACAGGGACTGGCCTCCTGCTGGGACTCTGAGGAGCACAGGGACTGGACTCCTGCTGGGACTCTGAGGAGCACAGGGACTGGACTCCTGCTGGGACTCTGAGGAGCACAGGGACTGGACTCCTGCTGGGACTCTGAGGAGCACAGGGACTGGACTCCTGCTGGGACTCTGAGGAGCACAGGGACTGGACTCCTGTTGGGACTCTGAGGAGCACAGGGACTGGACTCCTGCTGGGACTCTGAGGAGCACAGGGACTGGACTCCTGCTGAGACTCTGAGGAGCACAGGGACTGGACTCCTGCTGGGACTCTGAGGAGCACAGGGACTGGACTCCTGCTGGGACTCTGAGGAGCACAGGGACTGGACTCCTGCTGGGACTCTGAGGAGCACAGGGACTGGACTCCTGCTGGGACTCTGAGGAGCACAGGGACTGGACTCCTGCTGGGACTCTGAGGAGCACAGGGACTGGACTCCTGCTGGGACTCTGAGGAGCACAGGGACTGGACTCCTGTTAGTGCCCAGAGTCAGAACTAAACATGGGGAGGCTGCTTTTCAGATTCAAAGAATTTTATCTTTTTAACACACCTTGTTATTTATTGTTGTAACTTTTTGTGTTTTTAACTATTTTATTGTTTTTAATTACTTGTGTGATTCTTATGTTTTTAAATTACTTGTGTGATTTTAATGCTTTTTAATTACATATGTGTTTTTAATTGTATTTTAATGGTGATGATTTGTGCATTGTGTGGTGTGGACTGTGAGGCGCTTTGTGTTGCCCTGTGCAGGAAAAGCGCCCTATAAATAAAGATTGATTGATTGATTGATGCTGCTAAAATCTGGAACAGTCTTCCTGAAGATGTGAGACAGGCCTCCTCAATGACAATGTTTAAAACCAGGTTAAAGACAGTTCTGTTTAGCTGTGCTACAACTGAGGGATTTTATATTTTTATCTTCCTTTTTAATGTTCTGTGATTATTTATGATTTTAATGCTTTCTTGTTTTGTTCAGCACTTTGAATTGCCTTGTGTATGAATTGTGCTATATAAATAAACTTGCCTTGCCTTACCATAGAACCTCCAAGCAGACAAATGGTGGTGTACCTTTCACAAAATAGGTAAATTTAGTATGTGAAAGGACTATAAATGTTTACAGTCCAAACTATAAAGAGGTGTATAGCGTAGAATAACCTGCTTTCAACCATTTACTTGTGTCAGTTCCAATGTTCGGTGCATGCAAGCGGTGGGGGAACGCAGCATCATCGTGGATGTGGACATTTTGGACGCGGTTGACTGAGGTCCACTTTGCCATTCTTTCTTCTGCTGTTTTGGATGAAGCAGCCGTCCAGTATATATGATTTTTCAGACTGCGACACCAATGGTCCAATATTGTGCAGTCTTTCACGTCATAGTAATGTGTGACATTGGCCTCTCGCAGGTATTTCTGTATTTGTGGATGTCGATCTGTCACCAAGAAAAGCAAGGCTCCTTTTCGATCCTTCCAGCTCCATATGAAAGCTCCCTCTTACTTCATTACTCTGTAATTGCAATTAATTTAAGTTTTTTTCATATCGTGATAGGCTAAACATTTTCATTTTTCACCTGCACTAGCTGTAGGTCTATGATCTTCTGACTTTTCAGATCCATCATGGAGTAACACCCAAACTTGTTTAGAATTTCCTAAAAGATAAACAAAAAATTGTAAGATAAAAGTCGAAATACAAAGTGATGATTGTACATATTACCTGGAGAGTCGGCTTATGTCACAACCGAGGATGACATCCTGTGTCGTAATCAGTGGGGGAGGGTCCCAGCTCAAAAGTGGCCAAAATGACGTGCGCTGACATGCTGCAGTACCACCCCGGGCCTGTGGGGGTGGACCCAGAAGAAGAATTAGCCAATGCTAACATATAGCGTTAGCAGACCTCTCAAAAACGTCTTTACAGGATGGACCAAAAGTTGTCTCTTGGCCCAAAGCTCCGTTCCACATGTGTGTCAATGCTGAGGGGGGTGTTTTGGTCCACTCTAGTTTACTTGCTGTGAATTTTTGAAGTATCTCGTTCAAATGAATGGAGTTGTGCCGCTGACGCATGCGCAGATGCGTTTTTTCACAATTTTCTTGTGGGCGGGACCACTCGCGGCCATTTTGGATAGCTCCAGTAGAGCACATTTTCTGGCCCATTAGTTAGAACGGCGGAGATAGGCGTGACTCTGTCCATTAATATATACAGTCTATGGTCTTTACACAATCCAAAATGTCCCTCTGTGATGCACGCCATTTGTAAATAATGACAGGTTCAATGAAACTCCTGGCATGTTTCCAGAATGTGTCATATTGAAATGTCCTCAACCTCATCGCCTTGAAAATCTGAGGAAACAATCAACAGCAAACTATTCAAATATTTGCATTACTCTCATAACTAAAGGCAGAATACCTTAGCAACTTTCATAAAGGAGCCACCATTTGTGTACACTGCCACTGACAGGTGTATGTTTCATGCCGGAGTGCTTCCAAGAACTGGCTATTCCATTTTCATGAGAAGTCACAATGATGACATTTCTGCTCCACACATAAAAAGTTCCGTCCTGGTCTGGATTTCTGATGTCCGCTGGCATACTGGACAAACCTCAAAAAGCTCAATCCGACATTTCTCATAGACTATATAAGTCGACATCTCATGGATAGGTGAGGCAGACCCAGAGCTACAAATGAAGAAAAAAACATACATTAGATAAAACATCAATAACTACATGAAATTAACATTCGCCTCTGATCAAACTGTGACTGAATTGTCTGGCTCATACGTAACATCCTCTGTGTCTTTTGGAATGTCCATTAATGAGCTGCCTTCTAAGGGATCCTCTATTTCACTCTGCTCAAGACGGAGCCTTTTAGCTTTTGGAATCGGCGTCAGCTCTTCACAGATCTCCTCTAACCGTGGCCTTTTCACAGGTGTTGATGTTCAAAGTTCTCCTCCTTGTACAAAATGCAAGTCTGTCTGACTTCCTAAGTAAAAGAAAATGCATGGATACAGGATATTTTTTCATTAGATTACCGTAGTCTCAAACAAGGCTCTAAAACATTTTTTACATTCACAAGTCGGAACCTGAAATAAGGTTGAAAGGTTTTGATGGACAGCTGTGTCCCAAATGTGTGCATCTGTACGTCATCCGTCTGACAGCCTGTTGTAGCAAACATCGATCGACTTGAGGAGCCCTAAAAAAATAATAATAATGTAAATATGTTGGACCAGGGAAAAACAGACCATGTGTGCATCTACTGGCTTGTTTCAGACAAATACATTGTCAAAGTAGCAAAGTAAAAACATAATGCAAAGTCAGAATGTACTCGTAGCGGTGTTACTTTAATCTGTTCCAAAACGGGGCTAGATGAAAATGAACAAACTACCTCATTAATAGCAGCATACAAACATGAAGGCACTGGGTCTTTGAGACCAAATAATGTACTTCTCATTGTTGTTTTTGCATACAGCACGTACATGACTAGAATGACTAAATGACAAGATATACAAGAAGCCCAATGCTGAATGCCCAGCTAGCTAACTGGCTTAGCGGTTTTGCCCGCAATATTAAATAACAGATATTTAAAACATAAATACGGTGAATATCAATTGATTTCTGTATGCGAAGGCCAAATAAGAAACCCAAGCGCTAACTCGTTCAGTGTATTCAATTCAATGGTAGCATTAAACCTGAACAAATGTGACGAGAAAAGGCAAAATGTGACGGCTAACCAAAAGTTAAAAGCCTGTTTGGCCCGGAACACCAAACAAAACACTTGTTATGCTAAAAATAATTATCGTAATCATTGTCAGACTCACTGAACTTCGTTAGTGTATATCAAAGGTACAGAGCCCTCATTTAGCCGCAATCGCTCTGCAAATCCCAGCAGTATTGATCCATGTTGCTGTAGCAGCGGTCTTCGAAATGTTTAGCACAGACGTATAGAAATTTAGGCATCTTTGTCGGCACATTGCCCTTACAGGTATATATAAAGTTTAGCCACAAGCTTCTCTGAGGCTCTTTGACTGGAAGCTGGTGCAAAAGACAATGTTGGTTATCACAACCAAATACCGAACATTTGTTTCTATGAGCCCAGACTCGCTTCATAATGCTGGCTGCACTTGGACTACAAGTCAAATGCAAGATGGAGGACTCGTCCAGCAATTAGTCGGAAGTTTTGACCTTGTATTACCTTGTTTGGGTTTGTTCCCGTGGTATACTCTGACGCAATACCCGTACAAAACGCAATAGTATGCTCTAGGGGTGGGCGATATGGCCTAAAATTCATATCGCGGTATAATTTGGGTCATAGACGGTAGACGGTATATATCGCGGTATAATTTGGTGTGAATTTCAATATAGGTCTAGCAGGTTCTTGCATAAAATAGTCAAGATTGTTAATTATTTATATATTAGAATCTAATATATATATATTTTGAGTTAGAAAATCAGTTGTGAGACGAATAAAGAGACAAATAACATACATTATTTATGTATGTTACAGTAAATACCATTCACTGTAAAAGCAATTTTTAAAAAGAAAAACATATGCATTCATTTAAAATATAAAAAACTCACAAATGTTGAAATCAAAGTCTGTAGGAGTTAGACATGGTCATTATTTATAGTGTCTGAGAGTTTTGTGCAGGTGCATGACTTCAGTAAAAGCTGTTTGTTTACAAAGCTGGTCTTGCCATTTGTTGACGCTCCCTAAGCGCTTTTCTCTGCGCTGGATGATTCAATGGATTTTATGTTCATTAAACAGGGCATTGGATTTGAACAATTGATGTAAATGGTCATTTTGGCACAAATAATTTTGTTTAACAAAGTAGCTTTCGTGAGATATTGACCGCGGAGGTCCGAATCTGACGCTAACTTTCGCAAACTTCTGCTGTGATGCTGCGGACACGGCACACGCATGGATCTTGGCTCACGCTGGCGCTTCGAGCCTACGCCCCTTTGACACTGATTGGCCAAAAGGTAGACTCTTAAACTGTGATTACTGTGTGTGTATTTACCTCTGCTGGGGCCGCTGTGACAACAATACATAGACAGAAACACTGTGTTAATGCCATGCTGTTGTTCGTTGTTTCCAGTGGTGTCCAATAGTGCTAGGCTAATGCTAGGCTAATGCTAGGCTAATGTGCTAGGCTAATGCTGCTGAATGCCGGTTTGTTTTGATGCTCTCTGCTGGCGTCAGAGCCCGCGCAATTTAATGACATAATGACCTATCGCAATATGCCGGTATAACAAAAATCTCTACCGTGGGCCAAATTTATACCGTCTACCGCTTATACCGTTTATACCGCCCAGCCCTAGTATGCTCTAAACCAATCAGACGCGTCTCCACCAGAATTGATAAATGCCAGTCAAAAATTGTAGATAGCTTTGTAGCCCCTAGATGCTTTTAAATCAGATTTTCTGTGCAAATACAGACCCTAAACACCTAAAACAACATATCCAAGACCAATTTTAGTGGATTTAGCATAATATATCTCCTTTCAAAGAAAGCCCTACCAGTGTCTCCACATCTTGAACTCAAATGGAGTGGTACTGGACCTGATGCTTGTCAGCACTAATATTTAATTTTCTGACTAGTTGAGTCCCCAGATGAAATTGTACATAAGGGTCCTCAGCACAGCCTGTAAAGTGTTCACTCGTGAGGTGACAAACAGCCCGTCCATCGAAAGCGAGCACTTGAGAAGCATCATTGTAGGCCACCTGCAGCTTGTGCAGACTGGTTTGTTTATGGTTAGTCCACAGGTGGGCCATTTACAGCAATGTGCAGCAAAACTTAAACTGTTGCAACTTGACATCAGTTAAACAGAAGCCATTTAAGTTATGACATTTAAGACATCATGAGCAATCCATAAATCAGGAAAGATCATGAGCCTGTCCTCTATGGTCCGACAGATCATGATTTCTTAGCTGCATTGAACTTGATGTCACGCTCAACTCCTTATTATTTACAGATATTGAACTTGGTTCTGCAAGCCAGCTGTGCTTGGGCAGAGACATAATCCTCATACATTATATGATTCAGGGCAAAGCTTCCAACCCCACCTCCATTAGTACATGATTTAAGGCGCAAAGACAGTTCATCCAGAGAGACATTAATAATAATAATCATACATTTTATTTATAATGCACTTTACATTTCAGCGAAATCTCAAAGTGCTACAAAGCAGGGAACATCCCCAAGATACACAACATTAAAAATTACAAATTTAAAATACATCAAATATAGACACCATCATAAAACATAAAACATAACTACTGTACATTTCTAGGAGGCCTGTTTGAATAAAAATGTCTTTAGGCCTTTTTTGAAAGCCTCCACACTTTAAACAAAACTGGGGATGGAATACCCCTGTTTTCTACTTAAATGTTGCAGATACACTGTTCCCCAACTGACCTGCGTGGTTTTTGACAGTATTGACAAGACGGCAAAATATATATGGGCACACCTCTCAAGATAAGCTTCATGAACAGTTTCTCATGATTACCCGATCAAATAAGCATCTCAAAAACACAAACACTGATCTATTTTGGCCTCTGTTTGTTTCAATGACCTCTTTTAGGAAATAAACTCACATGTCCATACTCAGCCAAAATAGTCATGTTCTGTGTTTTATTTTGAAATCCCCCTTACTTGTTCAGGTCCCTGGATTGACTTCCTGTTGTTGACTACTGCCCCGCCCTTGATGTGCCTCACCTGTGTCCTGGGGTACATTAGTTTGTGTCCTGGGGTACATTAGTTTGTGTCCTCTTTACCTCATTGCCAGATTGTCTTGTTTCCTGGTGTTTGTGTCTAGTCTGTTTTTTGGTGTTTTTTGCCTGGATGATAAAACTTCAAAACTGCCTCTTGACTTTGGGTCTGTTTTTGAGCCACTTTTGTACTAGCCTGACAAAAATACTTTATACGTATTAAGATTCTGTCCTGTAGGACTAAAATGTAAAAAAAAATTACACAATGCAGGCTAGAGCTGTAGGCAAACATAACGATTATAGTTAGTATGTGTAACTAAATTAAATTAGGGCATGCCACAGACTTACAATCAGTCTTGTAACTTACTAAGTGTGTCCATTTATATGTGTGGGCTTCTGTCCCCCCGAAGCTAAATCATTTTGCAGGTTATGTCTTTTTTTAAGAAGCACACTATTTTGAGTGGTCAAGGTCAACTGCACAGTTTCATTAGAAAAAAAATCAATTCTTTTCTTTTTGAATCAGCGTGCGCAGACCTTTAATGACCCTGGAGGTAAATCAGGTCAAGTCTTATACTTAAATCCACTTTCAGGATTCAAATGTCCCAGTTAATACCTCCTGAGAATGTTGCAGAGATATACAGCTACTGTACTGGATTGGAATTGGAGGAAAATCTATTAAGGTTAAATGGATTTAACCTCAGCCCTCAGAGTGCTAACCACTCAGCCACTGTGCCAACATGAGTGGATAGCACTCTCGCGTCTCAGCAAGAAGGTCCTGGGTTCGAATCCCGGTCGGACCAGGGCCTTTCTGAGTGGAGTTTGCATGTTCTCCCCGTGTCTGTGTAGGTTTCCTCCGGGTGCTCCGGTTTCTCCTACCACTAAAAATATGTACAATAGGTCTGGCATGCGCCTCCTGTACTGGCCCCGCTCCCATCTCTGTGTGGAGTGAGAGACAAGTGCCCAAAAATAACAATTGTAAACCGCTTTGTGACTCTGGTCTGTGAAAAGCGGTATATAAATAAAGATTACTGACTAACTTGATTTGAACAAAATGGTATAATCTATTCTGCTGTGGATCGAGATTATGGAGCATTCCTCCCTTTGGTCACACTATCACATGTAATCCAGAAAGCCATAACCATTCAGCACCTTTATGGTTAGTCCACTCCTTCTACGGTCTTTGGTTGTTACATGGTCCAAATCTAAAAACAAATGTGAATTTATTCAAAACTCTGGACAAGGCTCTTTATAGAACTAAGTATACAGTTGTGGAGAATGTCGCGGAGGCTTGTTGTGCGCCTGTGTGCCACCAGCGTCCCGGTGTGACGGACAGGGGATGTGCTGTGGCTCATTACACACACCATGTTTGGAGACGTCTCGCTGAGTGTAAAGTGGAGCGAGGAAAGACACTAGACAGCTGAGGAATACAAATGACCAAACCAACTGTGAAGGCGGTCAGATGTGAGGGACGAAACACACCAGGAGCCGAAGGATCTAAAGTCAAGACGTATAGTTTGTATACGTTAAAAGCTCACCATTAAAGTCTTTATTTTTCTTTCAAGTTAGTAATATTAGCAAGTGGTGACCCAAGTGAGTCACAGCAGCAGAGGTGGAATAGCCGCCGGTGATGAGCTTTTTCCTTTTCTGTCTCTGGTTGATGTTTGCAGTCTGCTTGGTTTCGACCATTTTCTCCGCTATGGTGATTGATTCAAGTAGTCTCGGATCCCGTCAAAGTTAGAATGTAAACTTTTACAGTTAAAATGCACTAAAGAGATATTTTTATCTTGTGTGAATTTGTTTTCAAATGTAACATCAGTATTATATAAGCAGACATTGTTCATACAGTATTATGACGGGAATTACTATCTGGGTCAATTTCAATCATGTTTTCTGAAGTTATGAGAGTTCATGCTCAAATCATCATCCTCGATTTCATTATCAGAACTATACATATATTTTCATTTCAGAAACATGAATGGATGGAGAGGGTGTATGGTCAGAGAGTCTAGGCCCCGGACATACGCAACAGATAATCACACCGCAACATTCAAACAAGCACATACACAAGCTCTCACTCATACAGACGCACACATACACAAGCTCTCACTCATACAGACGCACACATACACAAGCTCTCACTCATACAGACGCACACATACACAAGCTCTCACTCATACAGACGCACACATACACAAGCTCTCACTCATACAGACGCACACATACACAAGCTCTCACTCATACAGACGCACACATACACAAGCTCTCACTCATACAGACGCACACATACACAAGCTCTCACTCATACAGACGCACACATACACAAGCTCTCACTCATACAGACGCACACATACACAAGCTCTCACTCATACAGACGCACACATACACAAGCTCTCACTCATACAGACGCACACATACACAAGCTCTCACTCATACAGACGCACACATACACAAGCTCTCACTCATACAGACGCACACATACACAAGCTCTCACTCATACAGACGCACACATACACAAGCTCTCACTCATACAGACGCACACTATTTTAAGATCTTGAATCAAGTTGATTCTAAGATAGACCTGCATCCCACCAGACCATAAAACAAATGTTAAAGAACGAGTTTAAAGACCTTATGCCGGGTTTGATTTATTTAGAAATACAGTTTTAATACCATTTTATATTAGAAGAGAACTACTAAAGGTTTCAAAATCAGTTGTTGTTTTTTTTGTCTGATCCCCCCAAATCGAAATAACCCCATAGCAACGCCCTTAGAGACGAAAAAACTTCACAGCGCTTGGTGACGTCAGAGTGGGTACGTTTCAACGCTGTAAGTTGTTTACAATTTGGTATTCGTTCTTTTTTCGCGGATATTCAAGATGACAAGGCCGTGTACAGCGAGTGTTATATAACTACTAGAATGTAACACTTCATTGTCACTGAGATAGTCCAGTGGTTGTGTCGATGGACTGCCAATCCAGATACTTGGGTTCAAATCCCACCTCGGACACTTTTTCACTCTCAAACGGCAATTTATGTGTAGTGAGCAATTGTCACCTGTAGAGGGCAGTATTGTGTTGGGCATCAGTGGAGAGAAGAGAGTAAAGGCAGTCCTGTGGCATAGATCCATGGTTTTCAATGCATGGGCGTTACCCGCTGTGACGTCACACACAGGTTAGAGCATAGACAGCTTAAATTCATGAAAAACACGTTCTTTTTATAAAATATAGGATTTTTTTTGCCGGAATCTCTTTCAGATTGACATTGTCATGCAATTTTGATATCCACAATTTTTTTTTTTTAAACCCGGCATAAGGTCTTTAAGCATAACATTATTGTGAGTTTAATTAAAGTTCTTACACAGAAGCACAGAAGCACATACAAAGCAGGGTAAGAGTAAAACAAAAGCACAGCTACCTGAGACGAGGCTGTGTTCATCGGACTTTTCTCTCATATCGCACGCCTTTTATAGCGAACTATGACGTTTTTGTGTCTGTCTTATTTTCATTATGATCCAAGCTTTGAACTTGTTCCAGATTTTCCCTATTCTAAATCTGTCGTGCATTATGGGTGTCTTATTTTCTCAGTCCCTGGCCATGTTTTTTGTCCAAACTAACATTTTGGGTCAAACGTCAGTTGGCAAGCTTTATGTTGTCTTCTTGTACTGTTCCCATCGTAAACCTGTCCCTTATCTAATTATCCGAATTATTTGTGTTATTCTGAAGCAGTTGGTTTGACTCTAATTTCAGGCCTGGCTGTCCCTAGTTCAACTATCAGTCGATTCCTAAGCTTGACTTTCGTTAGGTCATTCTAAGGTTACTTCTTAGCTTCTGTTCTGAGGCTTTTTAGAAATGCAGAGTAGAAAACATCAAGATATAAAGTATAAAAAACTATTTCCCGAAATCTTATCACATCACAACAGTTTGAATGGAAAGATAAATCACAACATATGTACTGTAGTTGTTTATTATAACAACAATAAATCCACATAAAATGGCATCAACATTATTAACTAGGGGTGTGACGATATATCGTTTTTTTTTTTTTAAATTGGTATCAATACTTAATATATGGCTACATTACGCATCTCCATTCTATTTATCATGAAATAAAGAGTAATTTTTCTTTTATTTATGCCATAAATTGGCATATTGTATATTTCTGACCAATATATCAATAATCGTCATATCGTGATATCGTTATCGTGATATTCTTGTTATCGTGAGCTTTGTATCGTATCGTATCGTGAGGTACCCTTAGGTTCCCACCCCTATTATTAACATTAACGTCTTTCTGTAGTAGATTAGTATTTTCCCTTTAAAAAACTGTCTACAGTCTATTGAAACCCACTCGGCAAGGAACTATACCTGATTTATTTTCTAATGAGTTCACAAAAATGTGTATTACTACATACAAGTTGTATTAAAACCCGTAAATTAATAGAAAATTTGAGCTAAATGATTCAGCTTGAGTATGAATTCAGGCCACAAAAAGTGCTGAGTAACTTTACGTGACGCTCGTTCTCCTGGGCCACGCTTCCTCTAGCTTCTACAGTGCGTGTAAACAACAGAAGCATGGCAGCTGAAAGTGGCTATACCTCCTCTGGCTGTAACTGCATACACAGTAAAACAGCCCAAAAGACGTAAAAGTGAGGAGAAAACTGAAGCAAAAAAATTATCAAAGAAGAAATCAAGCCTGGGTGAATATAGCTACCTGACATCGTATCCTCTAGCAAGACCTGCGGGAGCGGGACCACGGGCAAAACTCGTTTGGCACATGCGTCAAAAGGGTTAATTTTTAAAAACGCGATTAATGAAAAATTTCATTGACGTGCAAAAACGCGATAATTTTGACACATATATCTATCTGCGAAGGTGTACGCTCAGTGGCAGGGTAACAGGGGAGCAGACCCACCAAGGCTGGAAACTGAACAGTTCTGGATGAACATATGGGAGAAGGAGGCAGCACATAACAGAAGTGCACAATGGCTGGTGTCCCTGAGAGAGGAGCACAGCCACCTCCCAGAACAGAACTCAGTTACCATCACAGAGGCAGACATCCGAGAAAGAGTCTCAGGTATGAAAAACTGGACAGCACCTGGCCCTGATATGGTCCATGCCTACTGGCTAAGGACACTCACATCACTCCATGAGCGCCTAGCAGCACAAATGAACCAGCTGCTGAGAGATGGGACTCACCCAGAATAGCTAACCGAAGGGCGAACGGTCCTGATCATGAAGGACCCTGTCAAGGCTGCAGTCCCCTCCAACTACCGGCCAATAACTTGTCTCTCCACAACATGGAAGCTCATGTCAGGCATCATTGCGGCTAAGATAAGTGGGCATATGGAACAATTCATGAGCACAGCACAGAAGGGCATTGGTAGAGACACCAGAGGAGCCAAACACCAGCTCCTGGTTGACAGAAGAGTCGCCCAAAACTGCCGGTCACGACACACCAACCTGTGCACAGCCTGGATTGATTACCAGAAAGCCTACGACTCAATGCCACACACATGGATCATGGAATGCTTGAAGATGTAAAATATCAACAGGGCTCTTAGGGACTTTGTTGCAAACTCGATGGGGATGTGGAAGACCACCCTTGAGGCAAATGGCCGCTCGCACAAGTGAACATCAAATGTGGTATCTACCAAGGAGATGCTCTGTCCCCACTTCTGTTCTGCATAGGCTTCAACCCTCTAAGCCAAATAATTGACCAGACTGGCTATGGATACCGCCTCAGGAACGGAGCAAAGATCAGTCACCTCCTCTACATGGATGACATCAAGCTGTACGCCAAGAGCGAGAGAGACATCGACTCTCTGATCCAAACCACCAGGATCTACAGCCATGACATCGGGACGTCATTCGGACTTGAGAAATGTAGCAGGATGGTGACTCGGCGAGGCAAGGTAGTCCACACAGAAGGGATCTCACTCCCAGAGGGAACAATAGCAGACGTTGAGGACAGTTACAAGTATCTCGGTATACCACAGGCAAATGGCAACCTCGAACAGGCAACGAGGAAAGCGGCAACTGCCAAATACCTCCAGCGAGTAAGGCAGGTCTTAGGTTCAACGGCAAGAACAAGGCCCGGGCAATTAACAGCTACGCCCTGCCAGTGATCAGATATCCTGCAGGAATAATCAGGTGGCCAAAGGAAGAGATTCAGACCGCGGATGTTAAAACTCGAAAGTTCCTTACCATGCATGGCGGGTTCCATCCCAAATACAGCACCCTGAGACTGTACGTAAGCCGTAAAGAAGGAGGCCGAGGACTAGTGAGTGTGAGAGCCACTGTCCAGGACCAAACATCCAAACTCCATAACTACATCATGGAGAAGGCCAAAACAGATGACATACTCAGTGAATGTCTCAGTCAGTGGCGAGATGAGGAGGTGCTGGAGGAGATCCCATCATGGGAGGACAAGCCCCTACATGAGGATTTGCTGGAGAAGAGCCCATCATGGGAGGACAAGCCCCTACATGAGTAGGTGCTGGAGGAGGGCCCATCATGGGAGGACAAGCCCCTACATGAGGAGGTGCTGGAGGAGAGCCCATCATGGGAGGACAAGCCCCTACACGGCATGTACCACCGGAGCATAACAGAAGTGGCTGATCTCAAGAAGTCTACCAATGGCTAGAAAGGGCTGGCCTACAGAACAGAGGCACTCATCATGGCTGCACAGGAGCAGGCCCTGAGCACCAGAGACGCCCAGATATACCACACCAGACAAGACCCAAGGTGTCGGTTGTGCAAAGAGGCACCTGAGACGATCCAACACATAACTGCAGGGTGCAAGATGCTGCAGGGAAGGCCTACATGGAACCCCATAACCAAGTGGCTGCATAGTGTACAGAAACATCTGTGCAGAGTATGGGCTGGAACCCCCAAGGTCTAAGTGGGAAACTCCTCCAAAGGTGGTGGAGAATGAGCGTGCGAAGATCCTGTGGGACTTCCAGATACAGACCGACCGAATGGTAATGGCAAACCAACCTGACATCGTGGTGGTGGACAAAGGGCAGAGGACAGCCGTGGTGGTGGACAAAGGGCAGAGGACAGCCGTGGTGGTGGACGTGGCAATTCCAAGCGATGGTAACATCAGGAAAAAAGTACACGAAAAGCTTGAGAAATACCAAGGTCTCAGAGAGGAGCTGGAGAGGGCCTGGAGGGTAAAGGTCACAGTAGTGCCCGTGGTGATGGTGCACTCGGGGCCGTGACCTCGAAGCTAGAGGAGTGGTTACAGCGGATCCCCGGAACAACCTCGGACATCTGGGTCCAGAAATGTGCAGTGCTAGGAACAGCAAAGATACTGCGCAGAACCCTCAAGCTCCCAGGCCTCTGGTAGAGGACCCGAGCTTAGAGAGGGATAACCGCCCACGGAGGGTGAAAGGTGAGAATAATTTTATAGTACAGACCAAAAATTTGGACAAACTTTCTCATTCAATGAGTTTCCTTTCTTTTCATGACTATTGACATTGTAGATTCACCAGGGTCACCAGACCTGAACCCAATCCAGATGGTTTTGGGGTGTGCTGGACAACAGAGTGAAGGCAAAAGGGCCAGCAAATGCTAAGCATCTATGGGAACTCCTTCAAGACTGTTGGAAGACCATGTCACCACCACTTGAAGCTCATCAAGAGAATGCCAAGAGCTACTTTGAAGAACCTAGAATATAAGACATATTTTCAGTTGTTTCATACTTTTTTTTTTTGTCCATACATAATTCTACAAGAGTTAAAGAATATATACCCAATTTATTATCTAATGAATTCATAAAAAATTGTAATACTGTACAAGTTGTTTTAAAATCTGTAATTTAATGGAAAACTTGAGCCCATTGATTCAGCTTGTGTATGGATTCAGGCCGTAAAAAGTGCCCAGTAGAAACTGGAGGAGAGCGTGATGCTAGATATATATATATATATATATATATATATTAGGGCTATCAAAATACCGCGTTAACGCACGTTAATTAATACAAAATAAATAAAATAAAATAAATATAAAATAATTATTAACGCATGCCCATGCATCCCATAATATCACTTAGAATGCCGCGGACACATGCGTGTGTTGGTGACAGAGCAGGTAGGCCCTCTGGGAATTGAAATGTAAAAATAATACACGCGTGACCGCGGGGCACTTTTGCTGTTGTTCCCTGCACTCTGTAACGTGATCATATCCAAGACCACGCACAGAACTATTCTCTTGTAGTGCGTGTCTTTGCGTAACCAGTGCACACAATATATACAGTGCTGAAGCTGGACTTCGGAGCCTCAGTCTCCTTCGTGTCTTCTCCCGAAGCGCACTCGCTAAATTAAAGCTGGGGTACCTAATTTTCCCTTCCACTACCAGTTCAAACAAATCAAACAGATTTAATGACATTCTGCATTTCAGACTGTTTTGAAATGTCCCTCATCTGTAACAAACAACAGTTTTGGTCTGAGTCTAAACAGAAAGACAGAATGTTAATGTTAATGCCATTTTATGTGGATTTATTGTTATTATAAACAAATACAGTACATATGTACAATCTGTTGTCATTTATTTTTCCGTTCAAACAACCATTTACAGAAAAATATGGCATCATTTGGCCCATAGTTTGAAATGCGATTACGATTAATTAATTTTTAAGCTGTAATTAACCCAATTAAAAAATGTAATTGTTTGACAGCCCTAATATATGTATAATATATACATTATATATAATGTGTATATATGTATATATTATACATACACATGATATATATATGTGTGTGTATATATATAATATATATATATATATATCTCTCCAGGTGGGTAGAGTGGTAGTTCAAGTATCTTGGGGTCTCGTTCACGAGTGAGGGAAGAATGGAGCGTGAGATTGACAGGCGGACCGGTGCAGCGTGCGCAGTCAATATCAATATCACTTTTACAACAAGGGTTTATCACAAGGGAGCTGAGGGAGTTGAGCCGAAAGGCAAAGCTCTCGATTTACCGATTTAAGCGGTCAAAATGAGCTTCCTCCGAAGAGTGGCTGAGATAGGGTGAGGAGCTCAGTCACACGGGAGGAGCTCGGAGTAGAGCCGCTGCTTCTCCACATCAAGAGGAACCTGCCTCGCTGGGGAGGTGTTCCGGGCACGTTTATCAGGAGGAGGCCCCAGGGAACACCCAGGACACGCTGGAGGGACTATGTCTCTCAGCTGGCCTGGGAACGCCTTGGGGTCCCCCCGGACGAGCTGGAGGAAGTGTGTGTGGATAGGGAAGTCTGGGCGTCTCTGCTTAGACTGCTGCCCCCGCGACCCGGCAACGAAAATTTATGGATGGATTTATATATTTTGTTATATTTTGTATTTCATCAGTGATTGTTGTACAGTTTACAAGAAGTTGAGCTAATGCTATTGTTGGCATACGTATCAGATCATAAATAAAACTAGATGGCTTCGTGGGAGGAGAGCGTAGGGGAAATGAGAAGAAACTGATATAGAAACAGGTATAGCTCCTTTAATTAAAAGTTTTGATGTATTCAGTGTGAATCTACCATTTTCATAATAATGAAAATAAAAAACTCTGAAGGAGAAGGTGTGTACAAACTTTTGGTCTGTACTGTATATTATATATATACATTCCGTTGTTGGTATATTACAGGCATGTCAAAGTCAAATACATCAGAGGGCCAAAAAAACAAATTTGCTGCGAGCCGAGGGCCGGACTGGTTCAATGTTTATTAACTCATTGCCTGCCAGCCTATTTCAGAACAGATACTCCAATATTGCCAGCAGTTTCTGATGATTTTTATAGATTTTTCAAGACCCACAGAATTGTGTGTACTATGACTATCTGAAATCCGAAACCAGATTGTCTGGTTTCGGATTAGACTGTCTACTTATAGACTGTCTACTTTCATCAGCAAAAATAATTTTGTTTCTAGCTTGTAATCCCCAGTTGAGTAGAGGGAAGTTTTACTGAAATCACCAAAAAGCTGAGAAAAAAGAGGCACAAGTGCATCTAACTGTTTTCAAACCATTCAGAGAGCGCTGCTGCCACCTGCTGGCTCGATTCAATATGCTCTCAAGCTTATCCCCAAACATATTAGATATAATAGACATCTGGGAACATGAAAATAGCGGAAAACGCAATTGACGTATTAGTGCGTCAATGGCAGGCAATGGCAGAATGTAAAATTCATTTGCGGGCCGGATTTGGCCCGCGGGCCTTGACTTTGACACATGTGGTATATTATATGTTACTTACGTGGCAATAAAAATGATTCTGATTCTGAAATTATTCTGATATTAGGCAAGGCAAGGAAAGTTTATTTGTATAGCACAATTCATACACAAGGCAACTCAAAGTGCTGAACAAAACAAGAAAGCATTAAAATCATAAATAATCACAGAACATTAAAAAGAAAGATAAAAACATAAAATCCCTCAGTTGTAGCACAGATAAACAGAACTGTCTTTAACCTGGTTTTAAACATTGTCAGAGAGGAGGCCTGTCTCACATCTTCAGGAAGACTGTTCCAGATTTTAGCAGCATGAATCTGAAAAGCAGCTTCCCCTGATGTTACTGATTTGATGTGGCTATTACAATTTAAGTCTGAGTCCAGTATTACCCCTAGATTTCTGACCTTGTTTGAAGGTTTTAGGGAGAGAGACTGTAGGTGACAGATGACGCTCTCTCTTTGTTTCTGGGGACCAAAGACAATCATTTCAGTTTTGTCTGCGTTTAGCTGAAGGAAGTTGTTTTGCATCCACTCACTGATCTGTTGGATACAGTGAAGGAGTGAGTCCACTGGTCCATGTTCTCCTGCAGTCAGTGAGACATAGATCTGAGTGTCGTCTGCATAGTTATGATAGGAAACTTTGTTTCTGCGTATTAACTGACCTAACGGCAGCATGTAGAGATTGAACAGAAGAGGTCCCAGGATCGACCCCTGTGGGACTCCACAGGTCAGGGCCATATGATCTGAGACACAGTTTCCAATCCCCACAAAGTACTTCCTGTCTTCAAGGTAAGACTTAAACCAACTTAGGGCGGTGCCAGCGACGCCAACCCAGTCCTCTAGTCTCTGTAAGAGGATCTCATGGTCGACGGTGTCAAAGGCAGCACTTAGATCTAACAAGATTAAGATTGAGACTTGTCCTGCGTCAGTGTTCAGCCGGATATCGTTTGTAACCTTAACGAGAGCAGTCTCAGTGCTGTGGTGGGGTCTAAAGCCGGACTGAAACATATCAAATGAGTTGTTGATTATAAGAAATCTAGTAAGCTGTAGGTAGACAACTTTTTCAAGGACTTTCCCCATAAATGGCAGATTTGAGATGGGACGATAGTTGTTAAGTACCGTAGCATCCAGACTGATCTTTTTTAGCAGGGGCCTGATGACTGCAGTTTTCAGGGCCTTTGGGAATATTCCAGAATTAAGGGACATGTTTACTATCTGTGTGAGTGAAGGTAACAGACTGCTGTGGGAGGGGCCACTCACATGCTGAGTGAGACCAAAAGATTCAAGAACAGAACTCAGCTCTTTTGCATTTCTGTCAATAACATTATCCACATGAATATTAAAATCACCTGTAATAACTAAACTATCAAAATCTGTGCATACAACTGAAAGCAACTCTGTAAAATTATCAATAAAACTATCACATGACTGCGGTGGCTTGTATAGGACAATGAAGAGTATTGGAGGAGATTGTTTTTGTTGTATTTTAAAAGACACATATTCAAATGACGAAAAAACTTCCCAAGAGACATTCTATGGGAGACAAAGTGGTCTCTGAAAATGGCAGCTAAGCCTCCTCCTTTTTTGTTTTCCCGTATTTCAGATTCAAACTTGAAATTTGGTGTTGATGCTTCTATTAAAACTGCATTTTCTGTATTTTGGTCAAGCCAAGTTTCAGCCATGAACATAAGATCTAGATTATGAGAACAAATAAAATTATTGATTAAAAAAGACTTGTTACAAAGAGATCTGACATTAAGCGTAGCAAGTTTCAAAGTTTCAGGATCAGCGGTTGTGGTCGGTTGATTCTTACACGGAACAAGAATTAGATTTTCCAGATTAGACTGATTAACTCCAGATGTTTTTCTGTAATGTATTCTTTGTGTTAGCACATGATCCTAGCGAGCGACAGTAGCTCAGTTGGTAGAGCATTGACCTTTGAGCCTGAAGGTTGTGGGTTCAAGCCCACCTCAAGACCTTCTCCACCGACTCCCACTGACCTCTGCTGTCGTTGTGTCCTTGGCAAGACACTTAACCTTTGGGAACACCAGCCACAGTGGGGTGACTGCTGTCCTTCACCCCCATTGCCTAGAATGAGTCTGGTGTGTGTGTGAATGGTTGGTGGTGGTCGGAGGGGCCGATGGCACATATCGGTTGCCTCGCTTCTGTCAGTGTGCCCCAGGGCAGCTGTGGCTACAGTAGTATATCACCATAAAAGTATGGAATGAATGAAAAATGACATGAAAAGCATCTTGAGTGTCCAAAAAAGCACTATATAAAACCGATGCCAATTGGAGAAAAACTGTTGACTTACTTACTTGTTGATCAATACAAGCAAAACTTTGTGAATAATCTATCTCAGAAACAAACCTGGGCCATCTATTATTACAGTCTCAGAGGAGGCTGAAGATATTGGGACGGATACTTCCATCTCCCTGGCATCTCTCATCCTAAGTCTCTGGATGTTTTAGGACTGTCTTGGCTGACACATCTTTTCAACATTGCGTGGCGATCGGGGACAGTGCCAACAGATTGGTAGACCGGTGTGGTTATCCCTCTCTACAGTACTGTAAGGTGGACTGGAGGGTGTGTTTCAATTATTGTGGAATTACACTCTTCAGCCCCCCCGGTAAGGTATTGGAAAGGGGACTTTGACCAATTGTTTCTCTAATTCAGAAGGAACAGTGTGGTTGGTTTTCGTCCAGGCCGCAGAACACCTGCTCTATACACTCAATCGGAGTTCACCCAACCTGTCCACATGTGCTTTGTGGATTTGGAGAACGAGTTGCCTCTGTGTGAGGCCCTGTTTATACTGAGACGCTGCGCAGACGTTTCCAGGCTATTAACAGAAACGACCAGGCTCCTAATGCAAACTTCTCTGCGTTCACATGAGGTTGAAAAACGATGTAGTTCTAGCGCCCGGCCAGTAGGGGGCAGAGAAACTTTACAACACTCACTCAACCCCCAGCCCCGTGCCCAGCCCCCCTCCTGGCAGTGTACTCACTTCCTGTGCCAGACCCTCAGAAAGCATCAACATAATTCTGCCTTAACAGCAGCTGTGAAAATGGAAACTGAACCTAGAGCTTCGTGTGGTCTCGTTTGGACGAACGAAGGAGTAGAATTATCCTCTGTGCTGTGCTGGAAGCCCACGAAGCTAGTTAGTGTGACCGCCGCCATTATTGTTTATGTTTGTTCTCCGCTACTGCGCATGTCCAAATGTACGTGTGGGAGCAGCAGGAGGTGGGGGTCAGAGCAGCAGGAGGTGGGGGTCAGAGCAGCAGGAGGTGGGGGTCAGAGCAGCAGGAGGTGGGGGTCAGAGCAGCAGGAGGCGGGGGTCAGAGCAGCAGGAGGTGGGGGTCAGAGCAGCAGGAGGTGGGGGTCAGAGCAGCAGGAGGTGGGGGTCAGAGCAGCAGGAGGTGGGGGTCAGAGCAGCAGGAGGTGGGGGTCAGAGCAGCAGGAGGTGGGGGTCAGAGCAGAGGGGATTTCACACCTTTCTCCCTCTCGCGGGTGTGAAAGAGCCCCCGCTGTGCAGCGTTTCTGAGCTGTCCCACTCTGAGGCTGGATCTGAACACTTACGTTTTCACCTGGAACAGTCTTCGTATGAACGGTTGGTAGCAACCGACATCCAACTATACCGTTTTACTGCCACATTGTCTCCGTGTAAACTCAGCCTGAGTTAGAACACAGGTAGCAGTATTAAGTTTATAGTTTATTTGATTGCGACAGCGGCAACACGGCATGTTAAGTTAAAATACTTTTCTGTCCACAATACATCTTCTATACACAATGCAGCAGTGTCCTCTGTACAATCTCTTCCTCTTGACCCATTGACTCAGAACACAAGGATCTGTTGCTGATCTGCCTCCACCCTCTCCCAGGCTTCTGCTTCGTATTCTCCGCCCCAGCGCATTCACCTCCTCCTATCGGCCTTTGTCAAAAAGCCCTTGTCTTGAAACGATGCTCTGTAATGGCATGTAGACAGCGAATCCGCCCACCACTCAGCCAAACCGGGCACTCCAGCGAGCAGGGGATCCCACATGACCCTCCATTTTCCTCATCATTAATGACACGGAACATCCACCCATGCATCTCCTCCCACTGCCCTCTGCCTGTTTACGGCTTTGTTTGAGAATCCGCACACTGAATGGGGGTGGATTGGACAATTGTCAGGATATCAACACCCTATAAACACACATACTACATACACATACAAATATTTACATGTACACATACTTATAGAATATCTGGAACTGGATATCTGAAGGAATTTAATATTATTTATTTTATATTTTCCATAGTTGATCTGAAGATCTGAATCTTGGCTTCAAAGATAGAACGATGTGCAGCTAAGTTTTGACAAAAGATCTTTAAACAGTTTTCGTTTTAATGTCAAACTAATTTCCTTAATTATATCATGAATAAATAGGAAAAAACTAATATTCCAAAAAACACATACGAGTGGTGTTTCCAACGAGTATGTCATTCTGATATACTGCCTTTTCATTCATTCATGGAGTTCCTCTGTTTGAAACAGTTTGATGTTTTATTAATGTATGGTTTGGCCAGTGTGATTTTATTACCAGTGTGTTTTTTTACTACAGTCAAGTAGACTATGGTATAAGTTTTTACCACAGTCAAGTAGACTATGGTATAAGTTTTTACTACAGTCAAGTAGACTGTGGTACAAGTTTTTACTACAGTCAAGTAGACTGTGGTATAAGTTTTTACTACAGTCAAGTAGACTGTGGTATAAGTTTTTACTACAGTCAAGTAGACTGTGGTATAAGTTTTTACTACAGTCAAGTAGACTGTGGTATAAGTTTTTACTACAGTCAAGTAGACTGTGGTATAAGTTTTTACTACAGTCAAGTAGACTATGGTATAAGTTTTTACTACAGTCAAGTAGACTGTGGTATAAGTTTTTACTACAGTCAAGTAGACTATGGTATAAGTTTTTACTACAGTCAAGTAGACTGTGGTAAAAACCGACACTTACAGCTGCTACTGCGGAGCTACGTGTTGACTCTTAGGCAGGTGCCGTTTCTCTTGTGTCCCATCATATATTTTGCTCCATATTTGTACAGACGACAATCAGCAGCACTCTTATCAAAATGTGATTACGATTTTTTTGTCCCACAGTGGAGAAATTTCAGTCTTGCATTACAAGTTACCTAACAGTAGGAATGAGGAGCACACAACACAAACTGGTGAATATTAAGTAATAATAAAAATAATGAATCAGTTTTATACAACGCTTTTTTTGACACTCAAAGACACTTTACATGTCATTATTCATTCTCTCCATACACAGTGGTGATAAACTACTACTGTAGCCACAGCTGCCCTGGGGCACACTGACAGAAGCGAGGCAACCAGTCTGTGCCATCGGCCCCTCCCACCACCAACCATTCACACACACACCAGACTCATTCTAGGCAGTGGGGGTGAAGTGTCTTGCCTAAGGACACAACCACAGTTTGGCACTTTACAGCCGCAGCCGCCCCACTGTGGCTGGTGTTCCCGGAGGTGAAGTGTCCTTCAGGCTCAAAGGCCAATGTTCTACCAACTGAGCTGCTGTCGCCCCTAAGTACAACACAACTCAATACTGTACTTGTTCCTCGATCTTTTGCCCTCAAACTATCTCTGTGCCAGTCAATAGATTATAAGTTCCAAATGATCTAATATTTAGTTAATCAAGTGTGGTGATAAAAGTGATAATATGCATTTGGTTCATGGTTTCCGTAGGGCCTGGTGCAGTTTGATCTTTTAGATTACTGACTGGAATCATCCAGGTTACAGAAAGGATATCAGATGACACTTTTTCCACCATTTTTGACTGTAGGTAGACATTATGTTACAGAGATTTTTTATTTTTTTTTATTTTCAAAAACATAATCGAATCGAATTCTGGGGCGACAGTAGCTCAGTTGGTAGAGCATTGGCCTTTGAGCCTGGAGGTCGTGAGTTCGATTCCCACCATGGGACCTACTCCAACTGCTCCCACTGATGTTTACTGTCGTTGTGTCCTTGGGCAAGACACTTAACCCCACGTTGCCTGAAGCCCCCGCTGAAAGAACAAGGCTGTTTCACCACTGACGGAGCAGCCATCTTCCTGTGGACTCACCCCCTGCAGAGGATCAGCGAGGGACTGGTGCTATGAGCATTGGGTGGCAGCTCTCCTTGCCACCCCCCTGACCCAGAAATGGACAATAAAGGGCTTGAAAATGAATGAATAATCGAATTCTGGCAATGTTCACATTTTTGCAGCCATCTTATTAGACGCTATTGCGCGTGAAGAAGCAGTGAAGGGCCGGTGAAGGGCCGGTGAAGGGCCAGTGAGAGGTTTAATGGGTCAGTAATTACAGTGTGGGAGAGAAAAAGACAGCGTTCAACAGGTCACAGCGCAGAGAGGGTAACAAGAGGACCATGGATCAGATTTCTGCACAGAATGTGAACTTTTCAGTAGATACCCACTTCACTTCTTCACAGTTCTCTAGTGGCTGTCAACGTGAAGTAGCTGCTGGCTTTTTATACCTGCTGCTCTTGGAGAGTAGTTTCTTTGGGGACAGACAACTTGCAACGTTCACTTGGCAGATGACAAGAAGCGTTTAATTGTGGCAGGTACATGGATCTATTTAATAACTTATTATAAAAGACAGCGTTAGGGCGGCACGTGGCTGAGTGGATAGCACTCTCGCCTCTCAGTAAGAAGGTCCTGGGTTTGAATCCCGGTCGGACCAGGGCCTTTCTGAGTGGAGTTTGCATGTTCTCCCCGTGTCTGCGTAGGTTTCCTCCGGGTACTCCGGTTTCCCCTACCACTAAAAATATGTAAAATAGTTCTGGCATGTGCCTCCTGTACTGGCCCCGCTCCCATCTCTGTGTGGAGTGAGAGACAAATGCCCAAAAATAACAATTGTAAACAGCTTTGTGACTCTGGTCTGTGAGAGGCGCTATATAAATAAAGATTACTTACTTACTTATATAACTGTACAGGGTATTACTAGCCCATTGGTCCAATATAAAGCATGCCACTCTCAAAACAGGAACAATGTTGTAAGATGGTTAAAAGTTCAAAAGGTCGATTGTCACTTTTATTTCACTGAAACAGTGAAGAAGACGAGTAACTTGACTGTACTTATCCCCTAACCTCTTAACACTCGCCTCATTTTAGCTTGTGCTTGTTGGGCAAACCCAAATGTCTTGTGCTTTCTTTAAAAACACATCTTACATGTCACATACTTACATACTTCATTGTAAGCTCACAATATTCAAACCCTACGATCATTGTGTTGTTGGCAGCACCTGTCTAAAGGTTCAGACTTCTCAGTTTTATAGTTTTTATGTAGTTTCTCCTTTTCATCAAGTAGTTCCAATCGGAACCAATTTGGCACACTATGTGCCAAATTGTGCCAATTTGCTTTACTGAGATTTAATGTCCTCAACCATATTTTATTTATATTTTTGGTACTTATAAGTTACCAATCTGTGTAATTTTTAAAACGTGTTTTCAAAGTTCATTTTTTAGTAGTGTAAATGCATTTAAAATATGCGCTGCTCCAAACATCGTCTCTCTCCCTACCTTTAAGTGTCCTAATGAGAGAATTCAACAGAGTATCTCCATGTTCCACCCCTTGTTAGAAAGCTCTTCCTATTGGCTACTTAGACATGTCAATCATGCGCAAAAGGTAGCTGCTTGTTTTATTCACAGGGGTGTTGCACACGAACTCGAGCACGTATCTCTGCAGGAAAGAGCTCACTTTGTAGCTGACGAGGAGAACACGAGCGTACCCTGTGTTTGGGTGAAACACAAAGCTGAAACTCTGCTAACAGTAAAAGAGCAGCCTCTGTGTTCTTTCTGAATTTTTTGTTGTTGTTGCCCTCCCTTTTCTCAAAACTCTAAACACAAACCTCTAAAGCTACGTACACACAACAACACAGTCTCTTTTCAAACCGACCCATCACCAAAACACCTCTCATGGTCTGAAACATGTGAACACTATGAGCATCATCACCAAAACACCTCTCATGGTCTGAAACATGTGAACACTATGAGCATCATCACCAAAACACCTCTCATGGTCTGAAACATGTGAACATATGAGCATCATCACCAAAACACCTCTCATGGTCTGAAACATGTGAACATATGAGCATCATCACCAAAACACCTCTCATGGTCTGAAACATGTGAACATATGAGCATCATCACCAAAACAGTTGAAAACACAGTTTTCAGAATGTGAGACTGTTCTTTTTACAGTTTCACACCTGCCAGGATGCATTTGAGCAACACTTTTATATTCTCAAATATGTTTTGGGCATTTACTATAGATTTGTGCGTTTTTGTGCGTTTCATGGGAATAGTTACAAAAAGCAGAAAATGCAGTTATATCAAAACTCAATGCAAACATGAATAACTCCATTACACCTGCTCCTCTCCCTCCTTGACCTGCTCCTCTCTCTCCTTGACCTGTTCCTCTCTCTCCTTGATCTGCTCCTCTCCCTCCTTGATCTGCTCCTCTCCCTCCTTGATCTGCTCCTCTCCCTCCTTGATCTGATCCTCTCCCTCCTTGACCTGCTCCTCTCCCTCCTTGACCTGCTCCTCTCCCTCCTTGATCTGCTCCTCTCCCTCCTTGATCTGCTCCTCTCCCTCCTTGATCTGCTCCTCTCCCTCCTTGATCTGTACCTCTCCCTCCTTGATCTGTACCTCTCCCTCCTTGACCTGCTCCTCTCCCTCCTTGACCTGCTCCTCTCCCTCCTTGACCTGCTCCTCTCCCTCCTTGATCTGCTCCTCTCCCTCCTTGATCTGATCCTCTCCCTCCTTGACCTGCTCCTCTCCCTCCTTGATCTGCTCCTCTCCCTCCTTGATCTGATCCTCTCCCTCCTTGACCTGCTCCTCTCCCTCCTTGACCTGTTCCTCTCTCTCCTTGACCTGCTCCTCTCCCTCCTTGACCTGCTCCTCTCTCTCCTTGATCTGCTCCTCTCCCTCCTTGACCTGTTCCTCTCTCTCCTTGATCTGCTCCTCTCCCTCCTTGATCTGATCCTCTCCCTCCTTGACCTGCTCCTCTCCCTCCTTGACCTGTTCCTCTCTCCTTGACCTGCTCCTCTCCCTCCTTGACCTGCTCCTCTCCCTCCTTGACCTGCTCCTCTCCCTCCTTGACCTGCTCCTCTCTCTCCTTGACCTGCTCCTCTCCCTCCTTGACCTGCTCCTCTCCCTCCTTGACCTGTTCCTCTCCCTCCTTGACCTGTTCCTCTCCCTCCTTGACCTGCTCCTCTCCCTCCTTGACCTGATCCTCTCCCTCCTTGACCTGTTCCTCTCTCTCCTTGACCTGTTCCTCTCTCTCCTTGACCTGTTCCTCTCTCTCCTTGACCTGCTCCTCTCCCTCCTTGACCTGCTCCTCTCCCTCCTTGATCTGATCCTCTCCCTCCTTGACCTACTCCTCTCCCTCCTTGACCTGCTCCTCTCCCTCCTTGACCTGCTTCTCTCCCTCCTTGACCTGTTCCTCTCTCTCCTTGACCTGCTCCTCTCTCTCCTTGACCTGCTCCTCTCCCTCCTTGACCTGATCCTCTCCCTCCTTGACCTGCTCCTCTCCCTCCTTGACCTGCTCCTCTCCCTCCTTGACCTGCTCCTCTCCCTCCTTGACCTGTTCCTCTCTCTCCTTGATCCTGCTCCTCTCCCTCCTTGACCTGATCCTCTCCCTCCTTGACCTGCTCCTCTCCCTCCTTGATATGTACCTCTCCCTCCTTGACCTGCTCCTCTCCCTCCTTGATCTGATCCTCTCCCTCCTTGACCTGCTCCTCTCCCTCCTTGATCTGTACCTCTCCCTCCTTGATCTGTACCTCTCCCTCCTTGACCTGCTCCTCTCCCTCCTTGACCTGCTTCTCTCCCTCCTTGATCTGTACCTCTCCCTCCTTGACCTGCTCCTCTCCCTCCTTGACCTGCTCCTCTCCCTCCTTGACCTGTTCCTCTCTCTCCTTGACCTGCTCCTCTCCCTCCTTGACCTGCTCCTCTCCCTCCTTGACCTGATCCTCTCCCTCCTTGACCTGCTCCTCTCCCTCCTTGACCTGATCCTCTCCCTCCTTGACCTGCTCCTCTCCCTCCTTGATCTGTACCTCTCCCTCCTTGACCTGCTCCTCTCCCTCCTTGATCTGATCCTCTCCCTCCTTGACCTGCTCCTCTCCCTCCTTGACCTGCTCCTCTCCCTCCTTGATCTGTACCTCTCCCTCCTTGACCTGCTCCTCTCCCTCCTTGATCTGTACCTCTCCCTCCTTGATCTGTACCTCTCCCTCCTTGACCTGCTCCTCTCCCTCCTTGACCTGCTCCTCTCCCTCCTTGACCTGCTCCTCTCCCTCCTTGACCTGCTCCTCTCCCTCCTTGACCTGCTCCTCTCCCTCCTTGACCTGCTCCTCTCCCTCCTTGATCTGATCCTCTCCCTCCTTGACCTGCTCCTCTCCCTCCTTGACCTGCTCCTCTCCCTCCTTGATCTGTACCTCTCCCTCCTTGACCTGCTCCTCTCCCTCCTTGATCTGTACCTCTCCCTCCTTGACCTGCTCCTCTCCCTCCTTGACCTGCTTCTCTCCCTCCTTGACCTGTTCCTCTCTCTCCTTGACCTGCTCCTCTCTCTCCTTGACCTGCTCCTCTCCCTCCTTGCTGACCTGACTCCTCTCCCTCCTTGACCTGATCCTCTCCCTCCTTGACCTGCTCCTCTCCCTCCTTGACCTGACCTCTCCCTCCTTGACCTGCTCCTCTCCCTCCTTGATCTGATCCTCTCCCTCCTTGACCTGCTCCTCTCCCTCCTTGACTGACCTCTCCTCTCCCTCCTTGACCTGCTCCTCTCCCTCCTTGACCTGTCCTCTCCCTCCTTGATCTGTACCTCTCCTCCTTGACCTGCTCCTCTCCCTCCTTGACCTGCTCCTCTCCCTCCTTGACCTGCTCCTCTCCCTCCTTGACCTGCTCCTCTCCCTCCTTGACCTGCTCCTCTCCCTCCTTGACCTGCTCCTCTCCCTCCTTGACCTGCTCCTCTCCCTCCTTGACCTGCTCCTCTCCCTCCTTGATCTGTACCTCTCCCTCCTTGACCTGATCCTCTCCCTCCTTGACCTGCTCCTCTCCCTCCTTGACCTGCTCCTCTCCCTCCTTGATCTGTACCTCTCCCTCCTTGATCTGTACCTCTCCCTCCTTGACCTGCTCCTCTCCCTCCTTGACCTGCTCCTCTCCCTCCTTGATCTGTACCTCTCCCTCCTTGACCTGCTCCTCTCCCTCCTTGACCTGTTCCTCCTCTCCCTCCTTCCTTGACCTGCTCCTCTCCCTCCTTGATCTGTACCTCTCCCCTCAGGTTTTGTTGACTGTGGGAGGCATTTTGTATCACATGAGCTTCTCAATGTATAATGAAGCAGATATATATGCAAAAAGCTCAGCAAACACACATCCGCAACGTGGTGTACGAACCAGAACCATGGACGCGCAAACAGAACCATGGACGCGCAAACAGAACCATAGACGCACAAACAGAACCATAGACGCGCAAACAGAACGATAGACGCACAAACAGAACCATAGACGCACAAACAGAACCATGGACGCGCAGACAGAACCATAGATGCGCAGACAGAACCATGGACGCGCAAACAGAACCATGGACGCGCAGACAGAACCATAGATGCGCAGACAGAACCATGGACGCGCAAACAGAACCATGGACGCGCAAACAGAACCATAGACGCACAAACAGAACCATAGACGCGCAAACAGAACCATGGACGCGCAGACAGAACCATAGATGCGCAGACAGAACCATGGACGCGCAAACAGAACCATGGACGCGCAAACAGAACCATGGACGCGCAAACAGAACCATAGACGCACAAACAGAACCATAGACGCGCAAACAGAACCATGGACGCGCAAACAGAACCATGGACGCGCAGACAGAACCATAGACGCACAAACAGAACCATAGACGCGCAAACAGAACCATGGACGCGCAGACAGAACCTTAGATGCGCAGACAGAACCATGGACGCGCAGACAGAACCATGGATGCGCAGACAGAACCTTATATGCAAAGACAGAACCATGGACGCGCGGGCAGAACCTAAGATGCGCAGACAGAACCATGGACGCGCAGACAGAACCATGGATGCGCAGACAGAACCATGGATGCGCAGACAGAACCTTATATGCAAAGACTGAAACATGAACTCGTGGACGGAACCATGGACGTGCCAACAGAACCATGGACGCGCAGGCAGAACCTTAGACGCAAAGACAGAACCATGGACGTGCAAACAGAACCATGGACGCGCAAACAGAACCATAGACGCGCAAACAGAACCATGGACGCGCAGACAGAACCTTAGATGCGCAGACAGAACCATGGATGCGCAGACAGAACCTTATATGCAAAGACAGAACCATGGACGCGCAGACAGAACCATGGATGCGCAGACAGAACCTTATATGCAAAGACTGAAACATGAACTCGTGGACGGAACCATGGACGTGCCAACAGAACCATGGACGCGCAGGCAGAACCTTAGATGCAAAGACAGAACCATGGACGCGCGGGCAGAACCTTAGATGCAAAGACAGAACCATGGACGTGCAAACAGAACCATGGACGTGCAAACAGAACCATGGACGCGCAGACAGAACCATGGACGCGCAGACAGAACCATGGACGCGCAGGCAGAACCTTAGATGCAAAGACAGGACCATGGACGTGCAAACAGAACCATGGACGCGCAGACAGAACCATGGACGCGCAGACAGAACCTTAGATGCAAAGACAGAACCATGGACGTGCAAACAGAACCATGGACGCGCAGGCAGAACCTTAGATGCAAAGACAGGACCATGGACGTGCAAACAGAACCATGGACGCGCAGACAGAACCATGGACGCGCAGACAGAACCTTAGATGCAAAGACAGAACCATGGACGTGCAAACAGAACCATGGACGCGCAGACAGAACCTTAGATGCGCAGACAGAACCTTAGATGCAAAGACAGAACCATGGACGTGCAAACAGAACCATGGACGCGCAGGCAGAACCTTAGATGCAAAGACAGGACCATGGACGTGCAAACAGAACCATGGACGCGCAGACAGAACCTTAGATGCAAAGACAGAACCATGGACCTGCAAACAGAACCATGGACGCGCAGACAGAACCTTAGATGCGCAGACAGAACCATGGACGTGCAAACAGAACCATGGACGCGCAGACAGAACCATGGACGCGCAGGCAGAACCTTAGATGCAAAGACAGAACCATGGACGTGCAAACAGAACCATGGACGCGCAGACAGAACCATGGACGCGCAGGCAGAACCTTAGATGCAAAGACAGAACCATGGACGCGCAGACAGAACCTTAGATGCGCAGACAGAACCATGGACGCGCAGACAGAACCTTAGATGCGCAGACAGAACCATGGATGCGCAGGCAGAACCTTAGATGCGCAGACAGAACCATGAATGCGCAGGCAGAACCTTAGATGCGCAGACAGAACCATGGACATGTGTTGAGGACCATCTTCCATGTTTCTCCCATGTCTTATGCCGAAGATCAACCAAAACTCCTGAATTTAAAGCTCGGATATCTGAATTATTAGTGCACAAAAGTAACATTTTGTGAACAAATCAAACAACACACACAGCAGGCCATGTTTGTATTATTATTTATCATACATAAGAGATGTCTTTTTTCCCCCACAGTTAGTGCCACTTTATTCCCAAACTCTTGTTAACTCATTGTATTGAGAAATATTAAACCAAGCTTAATGTCAAGGCCTGGATTCAAGCACTTTGATCAGAATGATTTTATATTGTAAATATGGGCTACAGAGTATATTTTTTTTTCATTTTCTCCTGGTGGGTGTGCTGCAAGATTTTTTCAATGAAAAAAGTGTGCGTGTCTGAATGCCCGGGACGGAATAGGACTAATAACAAATGCCCTAAAAAGAGTTTGTTTTATTACTTTTGGATACCAGATTTCAGTAATGCTCAATTTTGTGATTCTATAGAGTTTGCTCTTTTGGATGAAAACAAGCTCAAGCCTTCCTCTCGTTTCATCATGTGTTTTGTACTATTGTCATGACTTGTATTTTGTCCTGGTCATAACAATCGATCACAACCATTACTTGCGCACCTATGCTCAAAAGTCACTTTGTGGATACACTTGCATGAACGATGTCATTGGCTGATCCACACACACCATTAGTCCCATTAACCAGCCCGGACTCTGAGGAGCACAGGGACTGGACTCCTGCTGGGACTCTGAGGAGCACAGGGACTGGACTCCTGCTGGGACTCTGAGGAGCACAGGGACTGGACTCCTGCTGGGACTCTGAGGAGCACAGGGACTGGCCTCCTGCTGGGACTCTGAGGAGCACAGGGACTGGACTCCTGCTGGGACTCTGAGGAGCACAGGGACTGGACTCCTGCTGGGACTCTGAGGAGCACAGGGACTGGCCTCCTGCTGGGACTCTGAGGAGCACAGGGACTGGACTCCTGTTAGTGCCCAGAGTCAGGACTAGACAGGGGGAGGCTGCTTTTCAGATTTATGCAGCTAAAGTCTGGAACAGTCTTCCTGAGGATGTGAGACTGGCTGCCTCTCTGTCGATGTTCAAATCCATGTTAAAGACTTTTCTTTTTTCCCGTGCATACAACTAGAGAATTTTATCTTTTTAACACACCTTGTTATTTATTGTTGTAACTTTTTGTGTTTTTAACTATTTTATTGTTTTTAATTACTTGTGTGATTCTTATGTTTTTAAATTACTTGTGTGATTTTAATGCTTTTTAATTACATATGTGTTTTTAATTGTATTTTAATGGTGATGATTTGTGCATTGTGTGGTGTGGACTGTGAGGCGCTTTGTGTTGCCCTGTGCAGGAAAAGCGCCCTATAAATAAAGATTGATTGATTGATTGATGAAGAGAGCTGATTAAAAAAGACTAGAGTTGTCTGTCTTTACACAAGTCTATATATTGTTTTGTAATACTCTTGTATCTTAACTAGCCTATTAATATTGTTTCAATTGGATACAAATATTCATAAGTTCATTAATCACGATTGAAAGTGCTTTTAAATACACCATTTAACTCGGAAAAGGTGACCTTTTTTTTATAGTTCAAGCTCTCTGTAGAGTTAAGAGATAAAGTATTAAACCTTCATGTAATATTCTCGTGTCCTATCCTTATTGTCATATTTGTTCAGTCAGTAAATATAAATCGAATGGAACACGATTTAAATGCTTCTTCCAACTAAATTACTATTCCGTATGAAAAGGAGATTTCATTATCATTTAATATTCTCTGTGAATACCAACAGAACACACAAAATAAACTTCAGTCACTTTTAGGAATGCCAAAAGGTTTATTTAATAACAGAAAATAAAATAGTTCCCAAAGGCTTTCCCGTGGCTATGCTAGCAACAGTTAGGCTAACAACTTCCAAACTAGAACTCTCTGGAACTGCATGAAAACTGAACAAAGAATCCTGAACATCAGCGGTGAGTGACCCAAACATAAACCTAACCTAAATCCATAATTCCATCCTCTGCAAATGTTCCTAAAATGTGCCGGTATCTACTTCCGGGTTTTTCGCAATTGCTTTTTCTCGCATAAAAATAGTATTTTTGTCACGAAAACCTTAACAGATCATTCTGAAAACCTCTGTGTGTGAAGAATGTATATGTCTAGTGTATTCTCCCATTAACATTTAAGTGTGTTGATTGGTATTTGTGTTTATTGAGCGTGGCTAGCTCCGGAGTGGCTGGAACTACTTGTGGAGCAATCTACACATGAATTACAAGCCGAGAGTGCGTTGCCAAAGGGCAGCGGTCATTATTGTTTTGAGAGGTCCGTTATCAAGAAATAATGACCAGTAGAACGTTTTGAAATTACATTTAAATCAATGGATCATTCTGCTGCTGTGAGGAGCGTGTGATAATGCGGTATAACTTGGGACACAGACGGTAAACGGTGTATATTGAGGTATAATTTGGTGTGTGAGGTCTTTCAGGTTCTTACATAAAGAAAAGTCAAGATTGTTACTTATTTATATATTAGAATTAATATATATATTTTTTTGGTTTGAAAATCAGGTGTGTCCAGTCTCCACAAACAAAATCACCAGTATTTCATCCAGTATTTAACACATGTTTAGCATATCATATTATTCCATATTAAAGAGACCATGCTTTTGAAATGCAGATTGAACTGAAGACCCTGTGGTTAGTGGGCGGGGCCAACGAGAACAGAAAAATAAGGGACCATTGGGTGGATCCAGTTGAGCACTTTTTAGTCCTGATTTCCATCTACACAGGAATCATGGAATTTCATAATCAGTTTTTAGAACTTCATTTATTGACTACATATAAAAAAATCATTTGCTCTGCTCCCTCCAGGTACGGGATCGTTGGTTCTTTGTTTCGTCATTCGTTATTTGTTAATATTAGCTTTGTTTTCACACACATACACTGGTCTTCATTCACTGACTTGCACACACTGCCCACATTCCACTGCTCACATACTCACACCTCATTCTTGTTGATTATTATCCTTTGTTCGTCGTTTTCATTATTTCCAATAAATATGTCAAATGACCCTACCTGTCTGTCCCTCATTTTGACACAAGCATAGAGCCAGCTTGTGACAATCCTTAGTCAAAAATAAAATTAAATAAACAGGTGGAACTCTTGAGACAAAGACTGTAACATACATTATTTATGTATGTTACAGTAAAGACCATTTACTGTAAAAGCAATTTAAAAAAGAAAAACATGTATTCATTTAAAATGTAAATAAATCACAAACAGAATACACACAGCTGTATTCTGTTCTATTCACATCCAACAGGAATGCTGACCAGGCCACAGAAAAGCAGGCTTGCTTTTTATTTTAAGAGTCTAGGGTCATAGGTCAGATGGACATATATGGTAAAGGTAAATGTTAGTATTTAACCCACTTTAGTTTTCTATTCTGGGTCTTCTGGCGTTGAGCCTGAATCAGAGAGGGACCCAGGCAGAAGAGCTCTTTGCCTGAATTGAACTCAATGTATTCTGATTATGTCATTAAACTCCTTTTAATCATAACTCAGAGTTCATTCCTTCTCCATCACTATCCATGTGTGCGGGAAACCCTGTCTTCAAAGATCAGGAGCCACTACAGTAGAAATCAAAGTCTGCAGCAGTTGGACATGGTCATTATTTATAGTGTCTGAGAGTTTAGTGCGTGTTCATGGCTTCAGTAAAAGCTATTGTTCGTTTAAAAAGCTGGTCTGGACATTTGTTGACGGTCCCTAAGTGCTTTTCTCTGGGCTTGGATTTCTCTGCATTAAAACAGAGCATTGGATTTGAACAATCGATGTAAATGTGATAATTTTGGCAGTTACTTTTGTTTAACAAAGCTTTCGTGAGTTATTGACCGCGGATCTGGCTGTTCCTACACCCGTGAGGAACTTATGAACATCCAACCCACCGTCCCCATGGACCTATTGCCTGTTTTCTTGGCATCTGCGGCTGATTTAGTCCATGTTCTAGCCGAAAAAGTGTGGGTCCGTAAAAGGGGAAAGCGCGGAGGCTGCTCGTGCATCTGAGGAGGAGAGGAGCCTCTCCCCGGCATTTTTCTGTCCAACGTACGCTCACTGGGCAATAAGACGAACTCAGCCTGCTCATGAGAAGAAACAAGGACTTCATCCTGTGTCCTCTCTGCTTCACTGAGACCTGGTGTCCTCTGTGTCCTCTGCTTCACTGAGACCTGATGTCCTCTGTGTCCTCTGCTTCACTGAGACCTGGTCTCCTCTGTGTCCTCTGCTTCACTGAGACCTGGTGTCCTCTGTGTCCTCTGCTTCACTGAGACCTGGTGTCCTCTGTGTCCTCTGCTTCACTGAGACCTGGTGTCCTCTGTGTCCTCTGCTTCACTGAGACCTGGTGTCCTCTGTGTCCTCTGCTTCACTGAGACCTGGTGTCCTCTGTGTCCTCTGCTTCACTGAGACCTGGTGTCCTCTGTGTCCTCTGCTTCACTGCCATTGACCTGGTGTCCTCTGTGTAACGATGTGACAGTGATCTCCAAGCACTGCTCTCCTGCTCTGGAATATCTTTTCATTCATTGCAAGCCATACTATTCTCCTCGTGAGTTTGTTTCATTCATTCTTGCCTCTGTTTACATACCGCCATGTGCGGACGCAGAGCAAGTACTGTGTATGGAACGTTTATACCCGGACTCTCTGATTATTATCCTGGGGATTTTAATAAGGGAAACTTGAGCCAGGAATTACCCAAATACAGACAGTTTATCAAATGCCCGACCAGAGAGGAGAACACTCTGGATCACTGCTACACCACCGTGCGCGGAGCTTTTCACGCTGTTCCCAAAGCAGCCCTCGGCTTCTCAGATCACTCCATGATACATCTGGTTCCTGCTTACAGACAGAGACTAAAGCTCTCGAAACCTGCAGTGAGGAGCTCCAAAGTGTGGTCTGATGAAGCTGTGGAAGAGCTGCATGCATGGAATCTACAGACTGGGACCTTTTCAGAGCTGCCACAGACAGTTTGGATGAATATACGGACACTGTGACGTCATACATTCACTTCTGTGAGGATAGCATCATTCCAACAAGGACCAGGGTCATCTATAACAACGACAAACCCTGGTTCACTGCTAAACTCCGGCAGCTCAGGAAAGCAAAGGAGTCTGCTTTCAGGGAGGGGGACCGCAGCGGCTACAAAGCAGCTAAATATCAGTTCAGGAAAGAACTGAAAGCAGCCAAGTCCCGGCACAGAGAACGACTACAGGAGCAGTTTGGTAACAACGATACTGCTTCTGTCTGGAGGGGCCTACGGGAGATCACCAACTACAAACCCAAAGCCCCCCCCTGTGCTGACGACCACAAGCTAGCTGACGATCTGAACTTATTTTTCAGTCGCTTTGATGCTGCCCCTGACACCTCTCCCTCCCCCACCCCCCACTACTCTAACGACCCACCCATCAGCCCTGCCCCCAGCCTAACAATAGCCTCTAAAGAGATTAAACAACTCTTCTTGAGGCTGCACCCCCGCAAAGCTCCTGGCCCGGACCACGTGTCTCCGGCCACTCTGAGACACAGCGCCAGTGAGCTTACTCCTGTGTTCACGGACAGTTTCAACACCTCTCTGCAGTCCTGCCATGTCCCGCCTGCTTCAAATCCTCCATCATTGTCCCCGTCCCGAAGAAGCCCAGGATCACAGGACTCAACGACTACAGACCTGTAGCACTTACGTCTGTCGTCATGAAGTCATTTGAACGCCTGGTTCTCTCCCATCTCAAGTCCCTCACCTCCCCCCTCCTGGACCCCCTGCAGTTCGCCTACAGAGCCAACAGATCTGTAGACGACGCCATTAACCTGGCCCTCCACCACATCCTACAGCACCTGGACTCCCCGGGGACCTACGCCAGGGTCCTGTTCGTGGACTTCAGCTCTGCCTTCAACACAATCCTGCCATCCCTGCTCCAGGACAAGCTCTCCCAGCTCAACGTGCCCGATTCCACCTGCAGGTGGATCACTGACTTCCTGACGGACAGGAAGCAGCGAGTGCGTCTGGGGAAGAATGTCTCGGACTCTCGGATTATAAATACAGGAGCCCCACAGGGCTGTGTTCTTTCTCCCCTGCTCTTCTCCCTGTACACCAACCACTGCACCTCCAGCCACGACTCCGTGAAGCTGATCAAGTTCGCGGACGACACCACCCTCATTGGACTCATCTCCAACAACGATGAGTCCGCCTACAGGAGGGAGGTGGACCGGCTGGTGTCTGGTGTCTCCTACAGGAGGGAGGTGGACCGGCTGGTGTCCTGGTGTCTCCTACAGGAGGAGGTGGACCGGCTGGTGTCCTGGTGTCTCCTAGGAGGAGTGGACCGGCTGGTGTCTCCTACAGGAGGAGGGACCGGCTGGTGTCCTGGTGTCTCCTACAGGAGGGAGGTGGACCGGCTGGTGTCCTGGTGTCTCCTACAGGAGGGAGGTGGACCGGCTGGTGTCCTGGTGTCTCCTACAGGAGGGAGGTGGACCGGCTGGTGTCCTGGTGCAGTGGTAACAACCTGGAGCTGAACGCCCAGAAGACAGTGGAGATGATTGTGGACTTCAGGAAGAGCACTGTCCCCCCGCCCCCACCCTCCGTGATGGACTCCCCCATCACCTCTGTGGAGTCCTTCCGTTTCCTGGGCACCACCATCACCCAGGACCTCAAGTGGGAGCCGACCATCAGCTCCCTCATCAAGAAGGCCCAGCAGAGGATGTACTTCCTGCGGCAGCTCAGGAAAGCCAAGCTGCAGTTCTACACGGCCATCATCGAGTCCATCCTCACCTCCTCCATCACCTCCTCCGTCACCTCCTCCATCACCTCCTCCATCATCTCCTCCTTCACCTCCTCCATCACCTCCTCCATCACCTCCTCCATCACCTCCACCATCACCTCCTCCATCCCCTCCTCCATCACCTCCTCCATCACCTCCTCCATCACCTCCTCCATCACCTCCTCCATCACCTCCTCCACCTCCTCCATCACCGTGTGGTTCGCTGGAGCCACAGTCAGGGACAAACAGAGACTACAGTGCATTGTGCGCTCTGCAGAGGAAGTGATCGGCCGCAGCCTTCCATCGCTGCAGGACCTGTACGTCGCCCGAGCTCGAGGCCGGGCTGGTCGTATCACAGCCGACCCCTCTCACCTGCACATGGACTATTCCAACCACTCCCCTCTCACCTGCACATGGACTATTCCAACCACTCCCCTCTCACCTGCACATGGACTATTCCAACCCCTCCCCTCTCACCCTGCAGATGGACTATTCCAACCACTCCCCTCTCACCCTGCAGATGGACTATTCCAACCACTCCCCTCTCACCTGCACATGGACTATTCCAACCACTCCCCTCTCACCTGCACATGGACTATTCCAACCACTCCCCTCTCACCTGCACATGGACTATTCCAACCACTCCCCTCTCACCTGCACATGGACTATTCCAACCACTCCCCTCTCACCCTGCACATGGACTATTCCAACCACTCCCCTCTCACCCTGCACATGGACTATTCCAACCACTCCCCTCTCACCTGCACATGGACTATTCCAACCACTCCCCTCTCACCTGCACATGGACTATTCCAACCACTCCCCTCAGGCAGGAGGCTGCGGTCCATCAGGACTAGAACCTCCCGCCACAAGAACAGTTTCTTCCCCTCTGCTGTTGGACTCTTGAACACTTCTTAACCTGTCCCCCCGCCCTTTATAAAGTCACTTTACTGCCCATCATACGTCACTTTACTTCACTGTACTGCTGTCACCTTACATTGTGTGCACCATGTGCACTTGTATATTGTAAATAGTAACTGTAACTCTATTTTAAATTTAAATTTATTCTTTAGAAATGTTTTTTATTCTTTATTTTTTATTATCTCTTTCTGACTGTTGCACTGAGCCAAAGCAATTTCCAAGTCTGTGACTTCCTGTTACTTACGTGGCAATAAAAATGATTCTGATTCTGATGAGTAGCACATGGTTATTATAATGTTTACATGTGAATAATCAACATTTGATAATGAACTAATAACAATTAGTAAATCATGTGTTAATCATTTATGAATGATTATTAACACTTAAATAAAACATGGCTTAATGAGTCCAAGATTATTTGTTCTTTAGTATGTAATGGTTTCCAAAACAGTTACAAATAACACTTGTTAATGAGTCGTTAATGTTTAGATGATTATTTTTTAATAAAAATAAGACACACATTAATGTTTTAATAACTAGAAGTCAATGATTTATAAGCAAACAGTCTTATAAAGTGTTACTGAAAATACTTTAATATTGTAATATTCTCATACATTTTTAAAAATGTATAATATTTCTTCTGCCCAACGTTGACATGCCTGATGTCAACGTTTGCTAACGTAAACTATGTGTTGTGATTCTAGTACTGCTCTGATCCCATTCGGCTCATGTTGCGGTTGCCTGGCTTTTGGTTTTCCTCAAGTGAAGACATGCACAGACTGCCCCAGTGTCGTCTGCAGATCAGAGAGATCCACTTTCAACTCCCCGCCATATTCCTCCTCTCATCTACAAACGCTTATTTAAAACTGACACACTTTCAAGTTGTGAGCGTCTTCTGGGACCGTCCTCTGTCAGAGCCTCAGAGTGTCGTCGTGTTCAGTGAGAGAAGGAATGTCGCTTTTACATTCCCAAAGTAGTGGTCTATAAATGGAAGTATGTAAGAGTTGGGGCGTGTGCACACTTGTTGGTCTAGTTCACTTGAGATTTTCACTCAAGCTTCAGCTTCTCAATCAAAAAGATTCTGAGTAAAATCCTGGTTGAAACGGCATCTTTCTGAGCGGCATTTGCATGTTCTCTTCATGAAGAAAGTATAGACTCAAATCAGATGAACATTTACATAAAAAACAGATACTTCCCAACAGAACAGAAAAAGTGTCCAACAGAAAGGATTGGTGATGATCAGGACACTTTAACATTCTACAACATGTATGGACATTTTCTTCTGTGTGTGCTTTATATTCTTCATGTGTTTTAACTGTTGATTCTCTGACCTGTGTTGGTGATTTCAATGGTTTTGTTAAGTAAGTAAGTAAGTAATTATTTATATACCGCCTTTCACAGACCAGAGTCTCAAAGCGGTTTACAATTGTTATTTTTTTGGGCACTTGTCTCTCACTCCACACAGAGATGGGAGCGGGGTCGCCAGTACAGGAGGCGCATGCCAGAACTATTTTACATATTTTTAACGGTAGGGGAAACCGGAGTACTCTGAGGCTATATCCACACGAAGACAAAACGCTTATAATTTCAGAAACGTTTTCTGTAAACACGGAGTTAGCTCAGTAAATGTGTGCGTCCATATGAATGTAGTCAATACGCCTGAAAACGCTGTGAAACTATGCCAGACCTGTTGGTGGCGCTGTGACGCAATGACGGGATCAAGCCCAAACTTCCGTGACGGGAACTGGGCATGCGCAGAATTTTGTAAACAGACAACATGGCGAGTGGGCGAGCTGGTACCACATTAGTATGGACGGACGATGAGGTTGAACTGTTGCTTCGGGTCACACTGGATTACAAAACCAACAAGCTACAAGAAAGTGTAGACTGGGAGACGTGTATGTCCAAATACACGGACATCATGTCGGCCTTTCAGGAGCAATATCCACGCGACTCTCCGGACAGAGATTTCCCACATGACTCCACAGCGATAACTAAAGGCCAATTAACCGCCAAAATTAAAAACATCAGAGGGAAATACAGGCAGGCAGTGGACAGTGGGCGACGGAGTGGCCATGGGCGTGTGGTGCTCATGTTTTTTGAACTCTGCGAGGAGATCTGGGGAGGATCGCCTGCAACACGCTCCATTGAACAAGGCATTGAGACGGGGGACCTGGTCGAGACGTCTTCATCGACCTCGGAGCTTCCCACTGACTCGCCACAGTCGTCAGACTCTGTTGAAAGTCTGCTGCCTCCTCCAGTCGTAAGGCAGCGCAGAGAGATGCTGCAGGTAGGCAACAACATCAATGCGCTGATTATTTACTTTAATTATGTAAGACATAACTGTGTAAGATGAAAGGGTTTGACTTTCGTAATGCTTATAACTGGCTCCACATTTTCAGTTTTTCTATTTTTGTATTCCATATAGCTGTATTGAACACTAAGATTGTGATCAAAACCAATCATGTCTTACTGCTACAGAATTAATGTACATTACTCAGTGAGGCCTGTGATGTTCATTACGTTAATAATCAAGCAAACCTTTGCTATTGTCCTGTTAATAAAATTACATTGTTCTATGTGTCTTTCAAGGCAAAGCTAAATAGCCACAGAGGGGACAGGCTGAAAAGAAAGGTCCCTGCCGATACAGGACAGGAAGAGTTGCAGCTGAAACGGAGGATGCTGGACCTAATGGAGGAGTCGTCAAGACGCAATACAGACAACATGCAACAGATAAATAACAACATAGCAAACATCACCAATACCATACAGGAAGGATTTTCTCTGATGAGAGAACTATTAGTCCAGCCTCTCAATGCACGCCCCCACAGTAGCAGCAGTGTATACCAGGGACACCCACCTTCATACAACATGCACCAGAACTCACACCACAATGCATCACCCTTCATTCACACTCCAAGTGAAACACACCACTCTGGGAGATACACACCAACACCACCACTACCATCACACGAAACTTTACAGCAATATACCCCCTCATTTTCATACACACGAGCACTATCTGAAGATGATTGAGCTCATCTGTTTATTTTTGTGAATTTTGCACTACTTTGTTTAGTTCTCAGGTAATTTTTTTTAAATGAAGCAGTTATTTTGTTACAAAACAAGCTTCGCTATACCAGTGATATTTGCAGATTTTATACTGTGACTATTTTTGTTGCACTTTAATAAAAAGACAGTGTTTGAACATTGTTATATTCAATCTTTTTATTTTTGTCAATACATAAGGCAAATTAAATACTTTTTCCGGATCACCCACAAGTTTAAAGTAACATTGATTCAAGTTGGAAATTATTTGTAGCTGTGAACATAAATAACATTGTCAAAATAACGACTTCAAAACTTAAAACATGTTGTCGTCACGCTTAACACTCTACTCCATTCAAACTAAACTAAACTAAACAGAAGTAACCATAACCTCATAGTGGTTTCCCAAATATGATTTTCAAAGTTTTACAAAGTTAAATACAGTATTGGCAATACTGGCAGTCCTTAAGGGTCAAGGTACTTCATTACCACTCTTCTCACTCTCTTTCCTTCCCCCTCATTACAGTCAGTGCGGAAATTGTTGCACTGTGTGGGAGGCTGTGAGTCCACCTCTCCTCGCATCGTTCCCATCACAGACACTTCATCTACACCCTCCTTACTGGCCTCACAGAAATTGTGAAGAACAAAACAAGAGTATATGACATAGGGCAGGTCATTCAAATTTATGTCCATCGGCCTTCTCAGTGCTGCAAATCTGGCTTTCAGACGACCAAATGCACACTCAATGACCATCCGTGCCCTACATAAACTCAGGCCAAAGTACTGTTCTTGCGGCGTCGACCCACCGTTGGAGAACTCCTTCATCAGATGAGGCAGCAGTGGGTACGCAGGATCACCGAGAAGGAAAATGGATATAGGCTCCTCATCGTCCACAATCCGCCTTTTAAGAGGCGGGATCTTGCCATTTTTCAGTGACAGATTTAGCTCTGAATTGGCAAAGATCCATGCGTCGTGCACACTTCCAGGCCACTTGATGACAACATCCATAAATCTGTACTTGTAATCGCACACTGCCTGTACATTCAGGGTGTACTTGCCTTTTCTGTTTATATAGTCCGTGGAGTTGACAGACGGTTGTTTGATTTCAATATGGGTGCCGTCAACTGCTCCTAAACATTGGGGCATGCCATGAGTCTGTTGAAACCCCACAACCAGCTCCGTAGCGTCTTGCTCCGTGAAAGGCAGTCGGACGTACCTGGGACCGAGGTGGATGGAGATCGTCCTGCAGATCTGCCTAACGATGACAGACACGGCCTGGCGCGACACATCGAAGGCGTTTGCAGTCTTCCGTAGCCTTCCTTCGTCGCTCAAATAATAAAGCGTCAGAGCGACCCGTTTTAGAGGATCAATGGGTGCCCTCATATTTGTCGTTTGCCCTTCGATGTGCGGACTTAGCTCCTCGGTGAGCGCCACGACAGATTCCCATACGAAAGTTCTCCCTCCATTCAGCGTCCAGGACAACACCATTCATGAAGTTGTCCCACCAGCTACTAGTTCTGCCAGGTCGTGTCCAAAACCTCCGCCGGGATGCCCTTCGGGTCCTTATCCGCGGGGAATCCAAAATAAAGTAGCGTACTATGTTGTCAAGAATAGATTGCCGTAACCGAAGATGATGGAGAAGAAGGATATTTTGCTGTAATAACGTTAGTAGGCTCACTTGCTTCAACAGGACACAAGCAACACTGTACGGCGCCATTCTTGTTGTCATTATTTTCTGAGTGCGGCGCATGCGTGCTTTAACAAGAGGCGGGGCGATGACGCAAGCGTCTCAGATACATTGTGGAGAGGCAGTAACCACGGAGCGCCATATACGGAGTTTTGAAATCTTTCCACTCTGGGACCTACTTTCAAAAATGTTCGTTTACACCCCCCCAAAACGCCGGCCTCGTATGGACGATACACTGGATTGATAAAGTATTTTTGCGTTTAGGCCTGAGCTTGACTTCGTGTGGACAGGGCCTGAGATGACTTCTGTTTTGACATGGAGCTTTCGCGCAAGTTCACCGTGGTAGACCCGGCTGCTGCTGCCCAGATCTACAGGCTGCTCATCCTCGGCTCATCATACCAGCAACGCCCACATCCATCCATCCATCCATCCATTTTCTACCCTTTAATCCATTTCTGGGTCAGGGGGGTGACAGTCAGAGATGCCACCCAAGTCTCATAGCACCAGCCCTCATCCAGTCAACCAATAACCGCCAGGACAGCAAGTTAAAAGCCGGAGACGCCCACTTCCCGGCCATCTCAAGTCTGCAAGCCTCCGCCGCCCCACCTCCTCCTTTTCTCATCAAAGCGTGCTTTCCTACTGCCTCTGCCGCCACCAGTGCCTAGGTCCCGGGGGGATTATGCGCGCGATCAAGCGCCGCGCTCAACAGCATCGCTCCCGGGCCTAGGGCGCCAAACATGCTTAATCTAATAACTTCTAACTGCATTTTCCCTTGTGGGTCTCTCCAAGGTGAACTAGGGCTATACAAGAATACATTGTATTGTATTGTATCGACAGTACAAATGCTAAATATTAAAACAGGTTTAAGGCCCTGGGCGACAGTGGCTCAGTTGGTAGAGCATTAGCCTTTGGGCCTGAAGGTCGTGGGTTCGAGCCCACCTTGAGACCTACTTCACGACTCCCACTAATGACTGCTGTCGTTGTGTCCTTGGGCAAGGCACTTAACCCCACTTTGCCTGAAGCCCCCACTGAAAGATCTCAGCTCTTGTGGACTCACCACCTGCAGGAGGATCAGTGAGGGGCTGGTGCTCTGTGACTGGGTGCAGCTCTGACTGCCACCCCCCGACCCAGAAATGGATTAAGGGGAAGAAAATGGATGGATCCACACATAGCTGGGTATTTACTAAACCTGAGTTATTTTTCTTCGCTTGGACCTGTCAGCCACATGCCACGCATCATAAACGAAAATCCATCCATCCATCCATCCATTTTCTTCCGCTTTATCCGTTGCCGGGTCGCGGGGGCAGCAGTCTAAGCAGAGACGCCCAGACTTCCCTATCCACACACACTTCCTCCAGCTCGTCCGGGGGGACCCCAAGGCGTTCCCAGGCCAGCTGAGAGACATAGTCCCTCCAGCGTGTCCTAGGTCTTCCGCGGGGCCTCCTCCCGGTGGGACTTGCCCGGAACACCTCCCCAGGGAGGCGTCCAGGAGGCATCCGGAACAGATGCCCGAGCCACCTCAACTGGTTCCTCTCGACGTGGAGAAGCAGAGGCTCTACTCCGAGCTCCTCCCGTGTGACCGTGCTCCTCACCCTATCTCTAAGGGAGCGCCCAGCCACTCTGCGGAGGAAGCTCATTTCGACCGCTTGTATCCGCGATCTCGTTCTTTCGGTCATTACCCAAAGTTCATGACCATAGGTGAGGGAGGGAACGAAGATTGACCGGTAAATCGAGAGCTTCGCCTTTCGGCTCAACTCCCTCTTTACCACAACGGTCCGATACAGCGACCGCATCACTGCGCACGCTGCACCGATCCGCCTGTCAATCTCACGCTCCATCCTTCCCTCACTCGTGAACAAGACCCCGAGATACTTGAACTCCTCCACTTGAGGAATAAACGAAAATATCAAAAATATCTGTTCATGCATTGGCGCGTAGACAGATCTAACCAGAGTTTTTTGTGTGTTATCAAATCTCCCAATATGCGCCAAAACAACAACAAATCTGAATTGACGTCAAACGTGCAACCTCTGGTCACTGAAGAAGCATGGCTCTTTCTGCCTTGAAAACTGTGGTTCCCACCCAAGCCCTGGCAATCCAAGATGGCGGCGTATTCAAATGAATGGTTTGTGCTCAGTGGCGTTTTGTGGGTGCCGAAAAGATTAGTGGAACTCTGCCTGGAACTCTCAACGATCTATGGGAAACTCGCAAAGATCTATGGGAAACTCTCAAAGATCTATGGGAAACTCGCCTGTATTTGGGCATTGTCTGGTCCTCCCGGTTCTGTGCAGTGGATGATCTCCCATAATGCATTGCACCAAACTAGTATCTAACTATTGATCAATGCATACTGTTGTCATGGGTAAACTTTTCATGGGTTTCCCTGTCAGACTGTACAATAAGTCACTTTAAGTCACTAATAGGACTGAAAAACACCTACACTGTTATAGCCACTTTTTCTTGTACATAGATGGTGCAGACTGCGTTGCTCAAGCTCTGGGTTGCACACTGTCTTCACAATGCTTTTATGAGTTTTATTTGTGCCTCATTGTGTCTAGCTATATTTTTATTCTTTTGTCTGTTTGTATTCCAATTTAGTGTTTTCTGCAAATAGCAATACATTTATTCTTCTGATTCTTCTCTGGCGACATAGTATTTCCTGCACAGACTATATATTTTACCTCTGACATGTTTGCACACTTCTGTCTTTTGCACAATCTGAGTGATTAAATCTAAATGTGACATGTACATTTATCTAGTGTGAGCTCAATAAAGTCATAATTGCCTTGGTCCAGTCCTTCACTTGACACAGTACAGTGGGGACCAACAGCATTGCCCCTGAGACAGTATACATCTGTCTTTTTGCTCTCATTAGAGATATTCTGTTATATGGTCCAATGGTACTGTTTTCTGAATACTTGGAATACTTGTCTGTGCATTTGCATATTACAGCATGATATAAAAAACACATTATTGTTCATTAAAAATATGATTGTTATCTAATAATGTTTTCCTAATTTGTTTCCGTATTCTGAATACCACCCCCCAAAAAGTATGTATGTTTACTAAGAAATTAAATTCTGAATATGTATTTTTATTCCAGAATGATGTATAATAAAACATCCTTGTCATAATGTGCCATTGTGACTGATTTGGCTCTGAGTACAAGCACAGATGTACTAGACATGCTTGGTCAGCTCTACAACTCCAGACACCGGCCAATCAATAAAGTCTGTCTGCTCCACTCATCCATCCAAATATTCTTATTAAGATTAACGGCTCCCTCGCCCATTTTTATTTTCAACCCAGAAGGAATTAATCTGACAGTGAAGCGAAGCCCATCAAATGCAACACACTTCAAAGAGCCGCAAACTGGTGGTTCAGATGTGTGTTTGGGTTTGGCAGCCGGCATAATCCTTGTTTGAACGTGTGGCTTTCATCTGCCACATGAAAATAACTGGTGGTCCTAGACAGGCTAATGTTTCAGACAAGCGACTAACAGTACTTTAGGTTTTTACTACCTAGTAAAATATATATATTACATATATGTAATGTTTGAAGGTTTTAGGGAGAGAGACTGTAGATGACAGATGACGCTCTCTCTTTGTTTCTGGGGACCAAAGACAATCATTTCAATAAAAACATACTTGAGGTCTTTCAATGTACATTGTGAGTACATTTTCTACCTTGTATGTTCTGTATTGTGCTGGTAAGTTTAATACTGCACTATTTATTTGTATTTTGTTTATTTTTGTATTTTAACTTGTTTGCTCACTTCTGTGTTTTGCGTGATTCTATCCATGCCAAATGTGACATGTACATTTCTCCTGTGGGAGATCAATAAAGTCTGTCTTATCATATCTTAGCTTATGTTATCGTAGGGCCCCTATGCTGACTTCTGCTTAGGGCCCCAGCAAAGCAAGCACCAGCTCTGCGTGTCCTCTTCACTGGACACCTGCGTGTCTTCCTCCTCTAAGTCTGAGTCAGTTAGTGCCCGTAGAAGTACTATGTCAATGGTAAAATAACCGGTTCGCTCTGCTCTGCTCAGGCTCCGCTCAGCACTTCCGCTCGCCTCTGCGTCGCTGAGCGCAGGGGTTTTATTCATTTTACTCCAAAACTTTTCATATAACCACACCCCCAAATGCCACTCATATTAAAGGCACACATGTCCGCTAACTCCTGGTGAAGAGTATGCAAAGATTCTGCACCACATTTATAGATACAGCCTGTTTTATTTAGCAGGACGGCAGCCCCCGGGCGCACCATTGTTGTTTACTCCACGTAGGATACTGCGCTGTGATTGGTCGAGTGGATTTGCAGCGTTCTGTGGAAAAGGTGGACTGGCGTTTATCGCTGTTTGGAAAGAATGGGAGAAAGCAGGACTGAATAAAACTGTGGATATCGCGTTTTGCAGAAAACTGAATATGGGGTTATCAACAGTGACCAATTACATTTCGGATTTTTTTTTAAATGGTGTTTATTGCATTTTGGAACCACACTCTTCATATATAGTTTATGTACAATGTCCACAGGTTTAAAAAAACTTGCATAAAATGAGCATAAAATATGCAAAACACACAGAATGCCCCACAGAGCAACCACCAGAATACTGTTTATCGACAGAGGTGGGTTTCAATGTTCTGCTTTCTTACCTGGATTGTGAGGCAGAACATTGCTCATAAGTTTCTCTGCAACGTTTATGTTTATTTCAGCGTCATGTGATCAAGTCGGACAACTTTTTTTAAACACGTTTTCGTGAGAATGGTATTGTAACTATATCTGCGATCAAATCAACATAACAACTTTTCAGTTTCATACTGTTACGCATTCACCCTCACTTGAGAACCCCTGGGTAAGTCTACTTTTTCAGCCTAATCACTGGGCTCCACAAACCTTATATAAAATATATTTGACTGGAACCACCTCCATCACTGAGGAGGAGCTGAGGAGCTCCTTCAGTGGAAGACTGAGACACCCTCAGTGTGGAGGAGCTCTACCGCAGGGCCTTTATCCCCATCGCTGTCAGACTGTACAATAAGTCACTTTAAGTCACTTGCATCAGGACTGAAAAACCTGCACTACTATTGACACTGTTTCTTTAATATTTACATAATATATCCTGCATTTAACATGTTTGCACATTTCTTTCTTTGCTCAATATTAAGTGATTATATCCATGTAAATGTACATTTCTTCTGTGTGAGATCAATAAAGTCTATCTCATCATTTCTTATCTTATCTTCCATCCATCCATCCATTTTCTTCCCTTTAATCCATTTCTGGGTCAGGGGGGTGGCAGTCAGAGATGCCACCCAAGTCTCATAGCACCAGCCCCTCACTGACCCTCTGCAGGTGGTGAGTCCACAGGAGGACGGCTGCTCTCTGACTGTGAGCATAGCCTTTATCTTATCTTGTTCCTGTTTAAATGTTTTTATTATGTCCTGCACATTTTGAAATAACACTTTTAAATAAAATGTATTATTATCATTAATAAAACTAAATAGATATAACTATCACTGTGTTAATACTGTGCAAGGCCTAAGTTTTCACACATACATGAATTAATTAATACTTTATTTCAAGCTACGGAAAATATACAGTATGTTTTGTTTTAATAACAAAAATCCAGCTTGAAACTCCCACCCCCTACTTATTATTCTAAATGAACCTGACGTAAATGATGTGGTTGCTACAGCTTAGCTTAGTCAGTAATATATTTACAGTTATGCGACAGTGACATTCACAATAATATGCACTTGATTTGTTTAGTGTGATATGTATGATCATACTGTCGTCATCAACTCCATTCATCCATACATTATTAATGTTTATAATTTTATTTATCATGTATAGTGTATATAAAAAATTTGATAATCGGTACTGAGCAAGTTCTTCGTTTCAATTTTAAAATCCTGGTGTTGACCTTCAGAGCCTTGCATGGTCAGGGTCCCTCTTACATTAGAGACTTGTTGTGTCCTTATACCCCCTCTCGGAGGCTGAGGTCTCAGGATCAGAACCTTCTCATGGTCCCTCGTACCCGTTACAAGACGAGAGGAGATCGCTCCTTCCAGGTGGTCGCGCCGACGCTCTGGAACGATCTTCCGCTTTCCTTGCGCTTACTTGATTGTGTTGATGTTTTTAAGTGTAAACTGAAAACCTACTTGTTTGAAAAAGCATTTTAATTCCAGTGGGAAAGGGGTTGTTTTATGACCACCATGTTTTGTGATTGTAAATGTAAATGTACTTTTATTTATATTTGTATTTTTTGTGAAGCACTTTGTGACCTTTGTCTGTGAAAGGTGCTATATAAATAAATATTACTTACTTACTTACTTACTTATGATGGTGATTCATGAAGGGAGTCTTGGCCTCCGCAGATCTGCCTCCAGAGGGGAGCAGCCTAAACAGCAGACCACCCTTTGCTACATGTCCTTTGCTGTGCATTAAAAGAAACACTTTGTATGATGATTATATTCAAATGTCTAACTTACTATTCAAAGCATTAATCTTACATTGACACATCTATCTTTTTTTTATTTAAATATTTACAATCAAAGTCTTCCTAAGATTGGATTCCATAGCCACAGTTCCACCGCAGGAGTTCCTGGTAAAAGGAGAGGGGTGGAACTTTTACAGGAACCTTCCTCTGCCTTGGTCCTGTCAGTGGCCGGGTCTCCCCTGCAGAGTAGGACCACTCAGCGACGTCATGAGTTTCGATTGCTGCATAAGCCAAACTCATTTACGACCATACATTTGTTTATTGTACGGTCCTAACCGCTCTGAAATGATGACTCATACCTAGAAACCGGGACGGCCATGTTGGGAGTTATTGTCCATTCCTTGCTCAGAGTTGTCTGAGAATGTTCTGGAATAACTTTTAAGCTAAGACTCCTAGCTGAGTTTTTAGGTTAAGTTTGTCTTCTCTGAGAGGACTCTTATGCCGCTTTTCCAAAGTTACGGTACGGCTCGGTATGGTTATTTTGCATTTCCACTAGAGTTAGGCTTGGGGTACTTTTTTCGTACCACCTCGACTGTGGTTCCAACCGTGCCGAAGCTATACCATAACGTGACGACACTGATTGGTCAACGAGTGTCGTCACTGGAAGCGACGACCGACCCTACGGTAAAAACAACCCAACCCTTCCATCTTTAAAACCGGCCTCTCTGCTTCAATACGTCCTCCCATGGATCTATTTTAATAACGTCCTCCTCACTCCAGAGAAATGGAATCGCACAGAAAGCCCCCAAAGTCAGCGTCCTGGTCGCTCGACGAGGTCCACACGTTACTCTCTTTAGGCCGAAGAAAGAATTCAAAGGCAGCTCGAACGCACAACACGGAACGTGAAGGTGTTCAGGGAGATCGCTCTAGATTTGTGGTAATCCTGGAAATAACTGGTGTATGTATCCCGTTGGCCCTGGTCTCAGACGTACTTTGGACTTTGTAAACTGTTGGTTTAGCACTTTACTTTTGTTTTTAAAAAATCTGTGATCAAGACTTTGTTTCATTCATTCGTCTGTGCACGTGCAGAAAATGGGTTTAAAAGTTACGATTTCCTTCCACACACTTTCACTTCTATTTACATTTATTTTTGTCAGTAAATCCGTATAACCTTGGTAAATTTATGAACGAGGATGGAGACATATTTGCTAAATACAAAAAGGTTTTAATATTGGTCAAAACACAAAGGACAAAATAAATGTTTAGGCAGATGATTTTTATCATATATTCCTTTGTTACTTCTCACTCCTTTTTCGAGTTGATAGATTTACAATAAACATGTATTTTAAATATCTGAGATATGTATTGAAATCAAAATAAAAACCTTTCATTTCAAATGACTCTTTTCCATCTTGGACAGCTTGTCACTTCCATGTTAGATTTGGATAGTACATTTAGCCTACAGGTATTACCCATAGCTATCATCAGATGGAAATATTGCTATTTCTAGTCATATCTTAATCTTTTTTTTGATAATTCTATTTTTTATTTTACATAATTTCTCCTATTTTACATAAGTTCCTCCTTGTGTAACAAGTTTCAAACCAGACTTTAGGCCGAGGGTCTCAAACTCAATTTACCTGGTGGGCACTGGGTGCAGAGTCTGGGTGAGGCTGGGCCGCAATAAAATAATTCTTTAAAACAATCTTTTTAAATGTGTTTATTTTTATTTTCACTCAACTCAGGATAAATATCAAAATATAAATGAAAATAATGAAAATTAAGAAATTGCACAACCGCCTAAATTCCTCAGTTTTAATAGCACTATGTCTGAACTGGAGCTCTGCTGTCAGCATTTTCATTATCCATCATAAGACTCTGTGCTACAATATGTACTGCTTTTTCGGCATAGTTTTCTCACTCACGGTTAGTAAAAATTTATAAAATGACTTATAAGTGCGCCCCTAGTGCTAGGTTTATGTTTTGCATGTTTTATGGTACGATGACGGGACCTCTGGACCTGGCCTCCTCCATCTACACCTGCGGACTGCCCCGCCCGACCCGCCTGGGAGTGCTTCAGTCCTGCACCGGACCTGTCCACGTTCAGCGGCCACTGGTCCACGTCCTGTAGCTTAGGTCCTGGATCTACAGCCCGTCCGTCCGTGTGGAGCGGATCCGTCTCTCAAGGGAGAGAGGGATCCGGGTTTTGTGAGTTTTTCCTTGCCGATGCAGAGGGTCTGTTGGACAGTTCGTGTCCAACAAAAAGAACTGTGGTGATGATCCAGGACACTTTAACATTCTACAACATCCATCCATCCATTTTCTGCCCCTTAATCCTTTTCTGGGTCGGGGGGGTGGCAGTCAGAGCTGCACCCAGTCACAGAGCACCAGCCCCTCACTGATCCTCCTGCAGGTGCTGAGTCCACAGGAGCTGAGATCCTTCAGTGGGGGCTTCAGGCAAAGTGGGGTTAAGTGTCTTGCCAAAGGACACAACGACAGCAGTCATCAGTGGGAGTCGTGAAGTAGGTCTTATTCTACAGCATCTATGACATTTATCAACATGTGTTCTATATTCTTTATGTGTTTTAACTGTTGATTCTCTGACCGATGGCGGAGTTGTCGGAGAACAGCTGTCACCTGCAGAAGTTCTCCGACGACTCCGCCATCGTGGGCTGTGTGTCTGAGGGGAACGAACTGGAATATAGGTCGGTTATCACAGACTTTGGCGACTGGTGCGAGAGCAACCACTTGTGCTTGAACCATAGACTGTATACAGTGCCTTGCAAAAGTATTTGAACCTTTCAACATTTCGCCACATTTCAGGCTTCAAACATAAAGATATAAAAATTATTTTTTTTGTCAAGAATCAACAACAAATGGGACACAATCGTGAAGTGGAACAAAATTTATTGGATAATTTAAACTTTTTTAACAAATAAAAAACTGAAAAGTGGGGCGTGCAATATTATTCGGCCCCTTGTGCTAATACTTTGTAGCGCCACCTTTTGCTGCAATTACAGCTGCAAGTCGCTTGGGGTATGTCTCTATCAGTTTTGCACAACGAGAGACTGGAATTCTTTCCCATTCTTCCTTGCAAAACAGCTGGAGCTCAGTGAGGTTGGATGGAGAGCGTTTGTGAACAGCAGTCTTCAGCTCTTTCCACAGATTCTCGATTGGATTCAGGTCTGGACTTTGACTTGGCCATTCTAACACCTGGATACGTCTATTTGTGAACCATTCCATTGTAGATTTGGCTTTATGTTTTGGATCATTGTCCTGTTGGAAGATAAATCTCCGTCCCAGTCTCAGGTCTTTTGCAGACTCCAACAGGTTTTCTTCCAGAATGGTCCTGGTTATACTTTCGCAAGGCACTGTATATTAACGGACAGAGTCACGCCTATCTCCGCCGTTCTAACTAATGGGCCAAAAAATGTGCTCTACTGGAGCTATCCAAAATGGCCGCGAGTGGTCCCGCCCACAAGAAAATTGTGAAATAACGCATCTGCGCATGCGTCAGCCGGCGCAGCTCCATTCATTTGAACGAGAGACTTCAAAAATTCACAGCAAGTAAACTAGACTGGTCCAGAACACCCCCCTCAGCATTGACACACATGTGGAACGGAGCTTTGGGCCAAGAGACAACTTTTGGACGTCCTGTAAAGCGTTTTTGAGAGGTCAGCTAATGCTATATGTCAGCCCGGGGTGGTATTGCAGCATGTCAGCGCACGTCATTTTGGACACTTTTGAGCCGGGACCCTCCCCCACTGGTTTGAACACCAGTAAGACCAAGGAGATGGTCATCGACTTCAGGAGAAAACCACTTTCCCACACGCTGCTGAACATCCAGGGGGAGGACATTGAGCTGGTGGACAGCTTCAAGTACCTGGGTGTTCACATTAACAATAAACTGGACTGGTCCATAATACAAACGCCCTGCACAAGAAGGGCCAAAGTCGCCTCTTCCTTCTGAGGAGGCTGAGGTCCTTCTGAGGAGGCTGAGGTCCTTCTAAGGAGGCTGAGGTCCTTCTGAGGAGGCTGAGGTCCTTCTGAGGAGGCTGAGGTCCTTCTGAGGACGCTGAGGTCCTTCTGAGGAGGCTGAGGTCCTTCTGAGGAGGCTGAGGTCCTTCTGAGGAGGCTGAGGTCCTTCTGAGGAGGCTGAGGTCCTTCTGAGGAGGCTGAGGTCCTTCTGAGGAGGCTGAGGTCCTTCTGAGGAGGCTGAGGTCCTTCTGAGGAGGCTGAGGTCCTTCTGAGGAGGCTGAGGTCCTTCTGAGGAGGCCGAGGACCTTCTGAGGAGGCTGAGGTCCTTCTGAGGAGGCTGAGGTCCTTCTGAGGAGGCTGAGGTCCTTCGGAGTGAGCAGGCCTCTGCTCAGGACTTTTTATGACTCTGTGGTGGCTTCTGCCATTTACTACGCTGCCGTGTGCTGGGCCCCGGGCAGCACAGAGCGGGACAGAAACAGACTGAACAAGCTGGTCAGGAGGAGGTGAGGGACAGGAGGCCCCTGGACTCTGTGGAGGAGGTGAGGGACAGGAGGCCCCTGGACTCTGTGGAGGAGGTGAGGCACAGGAGGCCCCTGGACTCTGTGGGGGAGGTGAGGGACAGGAGGCCCCTGGACTCTGTGGAGGAGGTGAGGGACAGGAGGCCCCTGGACTCTGTGGAGGAGGTGAGGGACAGGAGGCCCCTGGACTCTGTGGAGGAGGTGAGGGACAGGAGGCCCCTGGACTCTGTGGAGGAGGTGAGGGACAGGAGGCCCCTGGACTCTGTGGAGGAGGTGAGGGACAGGAGGTGCTAGCCAAAGTCACCTCCATCATGAACAACACCTCCCACTGCACAGGACTGTAGAGGAGCTGAGGAGCTCCTTCAGTGGAAGAAGGAGCAGGACCTTTATCCCCACCTCTGTCAGACTGTACAATGAGTCACTTTACAGTAAGTCACTGTATTAAGACTGAAAAAACCTGCACTACTATTGACACCTCTTCTCATTGCCACTTTTGTACATAATATGTCCTGTCCTGTTTGCACATTTCTTACTTTTTGCACAATCTTGAGTGTTCCTATCCATGCCAAACGTGACATGTAAATTTCTCCTGTGTGAGATTAATAAAGTAAATCTTATCTTATTCTATCTTATCTTATCTGTGTTGGTGATTTCAATGGTTTTGTTAAGTCTCTGAGATGACCAATGTTGTGATTGAGGGCTATACAAGAATAAATTGTATTTTATTGTATTGTGTTGTATCACTTTTGCTTTTGAGCACGTAGCTATTGTCAGAGCAACACGCAGCCTTGTGCGCGTCATTCATTTGGTTCCCTGTGAGTCAGTGTCATGGATCTATGGAAAGTAAGTGCAATGTGGGATTTGTTGGTAGATATGTCTGCTTGTCAGACTTGACGCTCCAAGCGCAAAGGCTCATGGGAGATCAAGTTGAAGTGAACCCTGAATGAGGTGTATTTCTCCATAGATAAGTAAAGCACTGAACACCATTCACAATGCTGCACATTGACCGTATGCAGGCCGCTAAAGATAAACCTGTAAAGTTAGGTGTGGGCTGCAATATGACAGCTCGTGGCCGCGAATGGCCGGTGGGTCACATCTCTGAGACGCCAGCTTTAAACAGATGGAACCCTTCACAAAAATCAACAGAGAACAACAAACCATTATTGCATAAATACTCTTATACAAGTTACATGGTGCCAGTTCTTAACACTGACCGGTCTTTGTTCGTAAATTAGGTTTGAACAAATACAAACCTTTTGTGTGGTTATGCGTAGCAGGACCAAAGCGCCTTACCTCATTCAGGGCTTGTGCTCGTTCCTTGTGTGGAAACGATTCCAAAGCATTTAGGTGTTCGTCTCCATGGCATTATTCCCACTCGGTTTGTTCGGAGCTTTTGTCTGGAGCTTTGGCGGAGCTGAGGCAGGATTAGGAACACTTATTTTCACGCTCTCTTGGAGGTGGGCTGCTGTTGAAAATGCCATGGGTGCGATAGCGGGCTTTGAGTATGCAGCGTGGACTTTGCATTCAGACAAAGTGCAACTCAATGTGACAGATGAATTTGGAGAGACTCATTTCAAAGGTCAGAAAATGTCATAATATCAGCGTTAGAAGAGTATTTCTGAGCTAGTAAATGTGATATGCAAATCTACCAAAGCCGGTGCCAGGTCAGGAGCTTGTGTCTATGTTTTTTGGTAGAATTTCCTTGACTAAAACTAAAACTTGAGCTTTGTAGTGAAATGTGTTTTGCATATGTTTTATAGAAAATGGAAGTGGAGCCCAGCATCTTGTGCAGCATCAGCGGCAACTAGAGGAAAGTCTGTACTACAAATTCCTTCAGCAAGTATGTGGCAGGGTCCGGCTACAGAATCCCGCTCTGCCTCTAAAAATAGGAAAAAAGAACAATGACAATCAAAGTGGTCAATTTCTTAAAAGATGAAGCTGGAAAGGAAGCAAAGAGACTGGAACTTTGACTGATGTAGGAATAAGACTGACACACTTGGATTGTTTAGCACAGTAGACCCAGAGTTTAATATTGAATAGAAGTACTAGAGACCTAAAGGTATAGAGCAGTGGTTCTCAAACTTTTTACACCAAGCACCACCTCAGAAAATACTTGCCTCTCCAAGTACCACCACAAATGACCAACACTACACAGTAGCGTAGTAAGCCTAAATATTCATCAAAAACAAGGCAGAGGTTTCATTCCTAAAGAAGTATATTTAATATTGTCAGCCATTGTAACATTTTACACAGTTTCAACAGTAAGACTGCACTTAAAGATGCAGTAAGCAATTTTGTTAGCTTAGCCGTAGCACCAACTGAAACCACTCCCCCCTCCCCTCGCCTCGCCTCTCCACCAAAACAACCGGCACACGTGAACGCACATCCACACGTGACATTATCTGTCATCAGATGAACATGTCACATTCTCCTGATGAGCAGAGGAGTCGCGTATCGCGGCTGTGTACACAGCTGCAGAGTCGCGGCTGCTGATGTCTCTGTGAGGTCTATGGAGAAGTGTAGAGGACAGTGTAATGTGTTCACAGTGAGGTCTATGGAGAAGGGTAGAGGACAGTGTAATGTGTTCACTGTGAGGTCGGTGGAGAAGTGTAGAGGACAGTGTAATGTGTTCACTGTGAGGTCTATGGACAAGTGTAGAGGACAGTGTAATGTGTTCACTGTGAGGTCTATGGAGAAGAGGACAGTGTAATGTGTTCACTGTGAGGTCGGTGGAGAAGTGTAGAGGACAGTGTAATGTGTTCACTGTGAGGTCTATGGAGAAGGGTAGAGGACAGTGTAATGTGTTCACTGTGAGGTCTATGGAGAAGTGTAGAGGACAGTGTAATGTGTTCACTGTGAGGTCTGTGGAGAAGTGTAGAGGACAGTGTAATGTGTTCACAGTGAGGTCTATGGAGAAGTGTAGAGGACAGTGTAATGTGTTCACTGTGAGGTCTGTGGAGAAGTGTAGAGGACAGTGTGTAGTGTGTTCACTGTGAGGTCTGTGGAGAAGAGGACAGTGTAATGTGTTCACTGTGAGGTCTGTGGAGAAGTGTAGAGGACAGTGTAGTGTGTTCACTGTGAGGTCTGTGGAGAAGAGGACAGTGTAATGTGTTCACTGTGAGGTCTGTGGAGAAGTGTAGAGGACAGTGTAATGTGTTCACTGTGAGGTCTGTGGAGAAGTGTAGAGGACAGTGTAATGTGTTCACAGTGAGGTCTATGGAGAAGTGTAGAGGACAGTGTAATGTGTTCACTGTGAGGTCTGTGGAGAAGTGTAGAGGACAGTGTAGTGTGTTCACTGTGAGGTCTGTGGAGAAGAGGACAGTGTAATGTGTTCACTGTGAGGTCTGTGGAGAAGTGTAGAGGACAGTGTAGTGTGTTCACAGTGAGGTCTGTGGAGAAGAGGACAGTGTAATGTGTTCACTGTGAGGTCTGTGGAGAAGTGTAGAGGACAGTGTAATGTGTTCACTGTGAGGTCTGTGGAGAAGTGTAGAGGACAGTGTAATGTGTTCACTGTGAGGTCTGTGGAGAAGTGTAGAGGACAGTGTAGTGTGTTCACTGTGAGGTCTATGGAGAAGGGTAGAGGACAGTGTAATGTGTTCACTCTGAGGTCTATGGAGAAGTGTAGAGGACAGTGTAATGTGTTCACAGTGAGGTCTATGGAGAAGTGTAGAGGACAGTGTAATGTGTTCACTGTGAGGTCTATGGAGAAGTGTAGAGGACAGTGTAATGTGTTCACTGTGAGGTCTATGGAGAAGTGTAGAGGACAGTGTAATGTGTTCACTGTGAGGTCTATGGAGAAGAGGACAGTGTAATGTGTTCACTGACACTAAATGATCAGACCAATGGGTTGTGTTCGTACGTTTACTCTGCACTCTGTCCTAATACACTATAGACGTGTTGCTGCAGCCGTTACTTTACTGTTAGTATTTGCGGCGTTCACGGGTAGTCCGTACAGAAAGTGCGGTAGAGCAGTAAAATCCACATGTGTGTTTTCCTCATGGTACCTGTGGCTGTTGTGGTCAGACGTGAGACTCCATGAACTGCGTGAAGCGGAGAGACCCGTGCACGTGCGGCCGTTTTGTGTGCTCACAAGCAGCGTTTCCGTCTAATTGTATTCACGCGGGTGGTAATGACGTTCGGCGGAAACAGTCCGAGGTGTTGAAGCTGCAAGTCGCCGCGGTGTGCAAGCTGGCTAGCACAATGGCCGACACTGTCATCTTCTCTGGGCCCCTACCTAGCACAATGGCCGACACTGTCATCTTCTCTGGGCCCCTACCTAGCACAATGGCCGACACTGTCATCTTCTCTGGGCCCCTACCTAGCACTAGCAGTGCAGAAGCATTCAGCAGACACTCGGCTTTCAACCGCTGGCTGTCTGGCTGGTGCCCTCGAAGTGGTGTTGTTCATGTTGACAATTGGAGTGCCTTTTGGGGAAAGCCCGGTCTCATCCGCTCGGATGATATCCACCCAACGTTGGCGGGTACATCCCTTTTGGCTAAGAATTTGGCCCTGGCTCTAAACTGTTCTGCTCGGCTCAAATGACGGTGCAGAACTGAGGCCCGGGTGCAGAGCTGCTCTGCCACAACCTCTGAGCCCCCATCTGTTCAGTTACTAGCCTCAGAAGCTAGTCAGATTGAAACTGTGTGTGCATGTGTGTGTGTGCCTGTGTGTGCTCAGTTACTAGCCTCAGAACCTAGTCAGATTGAAACTGTGTGTGCATGTGTGTGTGTGCCTGTGTGTGTGTGTGTGTGTGTGTGTGTGTGCCTGTGTGTGTGTGTGTGTGTGTGTGTGTGTGTGTGTCTGTGTGTGTGTGTGTGTGTCTGTGTGTGCGTCTGTGTGTGTCTGTGTGTGCATGTGTGTGTGTGCCTGTGTGTGCTCAGTTACTAGCCTCAGAACCTAGTCAGATTGAAACTGTGTGTGTGCCTGTGTGTGTGTGCCTGTGTGTGCTCAGTTACTAGCCTCAGAACCTAGTCAGATTGAAACTGTGTGTGCATGTGTGTGTGTGCCTGTGTGTGTGTGTGTGCCTGTGTGTGTGTGTGTGCCTGTGTGTGTGTGTGTGTCTGTGTGTGTGTGTGTGTGTGTCTGTGTGTGTGTGTGTGTGTCTGTGTGTGCGTCTGTGTGTGTCTGTGTGTGCATGTGTGTGTGTGCCTGTGTGTGCTCAGTTACTAGCCTCAGAACCTAGTCAGATTGAAACTGTGTGTGTTCCCCGCTTGAAGTCTAAAGCACTATATGAGGAAATCTGACCTGGGTGTCAGACACAGTAACTTAATAAAAGTTCAGACAGACAGAAATAGTTCTAACAGTAGGGTTGTTAAATGTGGTTTAATGAACGTCAGATCAATCTCGTCTAAATCGCTTCTCATAAATGAACTTATTATAGACAAGGGCTTGGATCTGTTAGCGCTCTCGGAGACTTGGCTCCAACAGGACGACTACGTTAGATTGAATGAGTGCACTCCTCTGACGCATGTTAACTACCAGAAAGCCAGAGCTACAGGTCGCGGCGGTGGTGTTGCGATTATATCACACACCAACTTGGTTCTTAGTCCCAAAACCAACAACGCTTTTCACTCGTTTGAAAACTTAACACTTTCAATCACCTGTCCTGGGTGGAGAAAACAAAAAGCAGTACTATTTATAGTTTTATACCAACCTCCTGGTCCTTACAGCGAGTTCCTAACAGAATTCTCTGACTTCATTTCAAACCTAGTTTTGGAATGGGAAAACATAGTTATAACTGGAGACTTCAATATACATGTGCACTCACAGAAATGATTCATGCCAGAGTTCATTTTTATGCATTTACATCTATTTGATTTTATTTAAAAACTCATATTCTTAAAATGTATGCATTAAAAATAATTTTAATCTACATAATTTAATCAATTCTGAAATGTATTAAATGTAATTAGTTAATACATACTGACATTATTTAAATAATCAAAGTTATAAAACAAACAAGAATATTTTATTTAATATTTATGTGATTGATTTTCGTAGAAGTTATGTGAAGTGAAATGGAGAAACCGGAAACAGCGCCTTTCACTTCCGCTGAATTCTCGCGCTCAGGCACTTCAGGCACTTGTGGGCATAATACATCCATGCTTGTGGGTTGTCCTTGCAGTCGTCCATGTGAAGGTAAGTAATCCGAGATATCCTGTGTGTAGTTACTCCTAATCGTGCAGTTTATCTCACATCAATATTATATAATGTATGTATTTGTATCTGCGTAGTTCGTGATTCTTGTAAGCAGCTTAATCTTGGTCACGCCGCGTGTACCGTCGCGCGCTAGCATCGTAGCTAACAAGTTAGCTACCATTTTCTGTAATGGTTGTCATTTGTATGAAAACGATTTTCACATAGTAAACTGAGCTATGTAACTGCAATTAATTAATGTAAAGAACTGAAGAAGAATTGAGTCAAGAATCTGGACTCTAATATGATGGTTAGCTAGGTGATAGAGTACTTTATTTAAATACTGGCTTGAATTTCAGAAATGAATGTTGGATGCCATTTTCTTCTCACTTCTCTATTTTTTTTTTTTTTCCCAGATACCTAACTCTTGGGGTATTTGTCTCATTCGTGTGCTCACCTCCACGTGGCAACATAGTTTGTAAGTATAAGTGAACAATGTATCACAGTTTAATTGTAGTTCATATTAATTTACAGTTCATGTGTGGTTAAAATTGTTTGCAATATAAATTGGAAACATTTAGAGTAAGTATAGTTAAAAGCACAAATGATTGATTTATGATTCAAAAAACTTGAAAAGGAGCTGGCTTTTTGAATGTCTTTTTTGTAACATGAAAGCTGTTAAACCTTAACAACAAACTCTGCTGAAAGGCAGCTGATTTTACAAATAACCTAATTGATATGTTGTCCTTTGTCTTCATTCACAGGTGCTGTGTGAATGTGGCCTTGCAAATTGTGTGACAGTTTGTTATCTACCAGGTATGAGTTATTAAAACATTTTAGGTTGAGACATTTCCACCAGAGCTTGACAGGTCGATATACCTGTGTATATCTAGACTGTCCTTGCACATTCATAAGCTGGAAGCAACTTTTGACACACACATCGAACACACCACAAGTTTGACACAGCAGGTGCTCAGTCCACTACGTTCTCATGTCAGACATGTGGGTGTGAAGAACTTTCAACAGAGAAGGAATACTTTAGTCATATTAATCAACACCTTAGGCAGTATGAACATGTGACTTGTATGTTTGAGGGATGTACTTATCAGTCAAACATATATGGTACTTTTAATTCACATAAAAATCGTAAACATAATCCCCACAGTCTAAAGGATTTTAAAGCAGGTGTGGTTAAAGTTGGTGTTCAGTCAGTGTCTAGTCCAGTAGATGAGGAGCCCACATTTACTGGGGACATAGACGGTAGTCTGTCAGACGCAGATAGTGATATTGATCATGCAGAGGACCTTCCTGAAGTTGTAGAAAAAAAACTTGCCTCTGTTCTATTGAAGTTGGAAAACATTTTTCATGTTCCATCTATTGCTGTAGATGAATTAGTTGATGAGCTACACTACTTGCTGAGTACTGTGTCTGTGTCAATAACTTGTAACAGTATTTCAGATTTTTTCAAAAGAAAAAACATAGAGGTTGATAGCTTGGTTATTAAGGAATTAGCCAATTCACTGTGTCAAGCTCACCGCACACCGAAACGCAGCGCCTCGCGGCGCGTCATTTGACGCGCGTTCATGACATGTGTCAAATTACACCGGAACGCCTTGGCTAGCGTCCTTTTCCAGCTGATCGCAGATGAAATGGGTGAGTGACGTTTGGAAGTTTCTACTAATATTTTGGGGGAGGAAACAAAGTATTTACGTGAAATTATGCTGGCAAATATTACAAGAAAAGACTATTTGGACCCATTTTTTAAACAGGCTAATAACTAGCTCTGGGTAACGCTGTACTTGGGTTATCAAGCTTTCCTCGTCCATTGTGACCGGTTTACTTGAGCAATAGCGCCGACAAGTGTGTAAATTTGAGACCGCGCTCACAGCTACGTGATAAGAAGCGCAGAAGAAGAAAACTACGGGTGCTTGGAGGGACAGTTTCAGCCGCGGCGCCGCGTCTGGATTCAACAAAACTGAATCGTGGCGCCCGGTCCAGCGTCGCCGCGCGTCACTGCAACCTTGGTGTGCGTTCTCTCATAGAAAATAAAGGAGGCGGCTCTTTTGCCGCGCGTCAAGGCGTTTCGGTGTGCGTTGGGCTTAAAACTAGTCCTTTGACAAATGCACTGGAAAAGGGTGGACCCCTTGCAATAGCTTATAAGAGAAAAGAGTACTATAAAGAAGTGTTTAATTTTGTCGAGCCAGTGGAGTTTCTTCTTGATCAAAAAACAAGCATTTTGTTTTCTTTTCAGAATGAAGACATTAACGTGAGGCGTGATTGTGTGCTTCGATGCCTGAGCATCTACCTCAATGAAGATCTGGACACACTGGTTAAAGAATACATGGTAAGATGTTCAGCCTACTGTCCTTTCTGCAAAATGTAATTAATTTCTATCCAGATAGAATAACTTGTAGCGTTCATGAGAATGGGATGGACATGAGGATGCATTGACATGACCACCAGTAGTTCACGATTGAGTCCAATGGGTTGTTTAGAATGAGAATTTCCCACAAGGCCAACGGTGGTAGTTTTGTCACTTTGTAGGAAGTAAATCCACTTAGTTCAGAGGAGCCAGAGGATACAGTGGGCCGGGTCCTGGCATCTAAAAGCCTCCATTATGCCAAGGACGACAGTTTTCGTTCAAACAACAAGGTGAGGACACTTCATTGTTCTTATGAACCAGCAGTTTTTTGTTCAATGTTTGTCTGTGTTTGTTTTTTGTGGTAATCAATAGGATGCATGTTGTGGACTGTCTGCTTACGAACTCCAGCGCCTTGAGAACATCAAAGAGAAAGAGGCCTTCTTGTCGTCTTTGAAGATATGGCAAGTATGTGGACATGTTAATTGGAACTGTATCCAATACAAGACTGATCAGTTTTTTTTTTTTTACTAAATTTAAAGGGGAAGTTCAGCATCCCTTGTAGTTGATGAGCAATTGCCACTGTTGTCCATTGATAAAAATAATGGGGTAATTGTATTTCTCTGTCAAAAGGCAGCTGAGGATCTGAGGCAATCAGTAAAGCCAAAGACGCATGTCAAGAGGTAAGCCCTAAAGCAGTGTATTTGAAAGCATGTATTGTTTTTGCTGTAGGGGCTGAATCTATTTAGTAGTAGGGGTCATTTCTGACAAGTAAGGGGTAAAGGGAGAGAGAGAATGTTAGGATAGGGAAAGGTTGGTCCTTTCTCTTCCCTGTTGTCCTTCCTTCAACTTGTAGGCCAACCACTCACTTTTCTACAGGTGCTGAAAAGTTGAATAATTTAAACTTCTCAGTGCTGCCCAGCACCTCCCCTGTTAACATCACAAGGTCAAGTTTTGTCACTAGGCTTGATGCACAAACTGCACTATTTCCTGACTGGAATATTGCATCATTATTTCCTGCACCATACTATTTTTAGTGATTTATCAGGTACACGTTGATTGTGTCCTGGCTAAAACTTAAACATCTGACAAGACCCCTTCATGAATTTGAATTGAGTGAGAAGGTAAGTCCAGGATCTCCCCCTGGACTGCCACCTTAACGTGGTGGGGGAGTTTGAGTACTCGGATGATCCTGGGAGCTATGCTGTCTGGGGCTTCATGCCCCTGGTAGGGCCTCCCATGGCAGACAGGTCTCGGGTGACGAGTCAGACAAAGAGCAGTCCAGAAGACACCATGGACAGCACTCAAAAGAAATCAGTGACGTCGCCCGGCATGGCGCAGCCGGGGCCCCACCCTGGAGCCAGGCCTGGGGTCGGGGCTCGTAGGCGAGCGCCTGGTGGCCGGGCCTTAGCCCACGGGGCCCGGCCGGGCTCAGCCCGAATGGACGACGTGGGCAGTCCCTCCTGTGGGCCCACCACCCGCAGAGGGGTCCGTGGTGGCGAAACGGTGCAGAGAGGACTGGGCAGCAGTCGAAGGCGGAGACCTCGACGACCCAGTCCGCACACACAACAGCTGGCTCTTGGGACGTGGAACGTCACCTCACTGGGGGGGAAGGAGCCCGAGCTCGTGGGGGAGGTTGAGCGATACCGACTAGAGATAGTCGGCCTCACCTCCACACACAGCTTGGGCTCTGGAACCCAACTCCTTGAGAGGGGTTGGACGCTCCACTTTTCTGGTGTTTCCCGCGGGGAGAGGCGGCGAGCTGGGGTGGCCATTCTCATTGCCCCCCATCTCAGCCGCCACGTGTTGGAGTTCTCCCCGGTGAATGAGAGGGTCGCGTCCCTCCGCCTCCGGGTGGGGGATAAGTCTCTCACTGTTGTGACGGCCTTACGGGCCTAACAGCAGTGCAGAGTACCCGGCCTTCTTGGAGTCCTTGGGAGGGGTACTGGACGGTGCACCGCCCGGGGACTCCGTTATTCTCCTGGGGGACTTCAACGCCCATGTGGGAAACGCCAGTGACACTTGGAGAGGGGTGATCGGGAAGAGCGGCCCCCCTGATCTGAACCCGAGCGGTGTTCAGTTGTTGGACTTCTGTGCCAGTCACAGTTTGTCCATCACGAACACCATGTTCGAGCACAAGGGTGTCCACCAGTGCACGTGGCACCAGGACACCCTAGGCCGGAGGTCGATGATCGACTTTGTTGTCGTATCATCTGACCTTCGACCGCGTGTCTCGGACACTCGGGTAAAGAGAGGGGCGGAGCTGTCAACCGATCATCACCTGGTCGTGAGTTGGATCCGCTGGCAGGGGAAGAAGCCGGTCAGACCTGGCAGACCCAAGCGTATAGTGAGGGTCTGCTGGGAACGTCTCGCTGAGCCCCCTGTCAGACGGACTTTCAACTCACACCTCCGGGAGAGTTTCTCCCAGGTCCCGGTGGAGGAGGGGGACATGGAGTCCGAGTGGACCATGTTCTCTGCCTCAATCGCCGATGCGGCGGCTCATAGCTGTGGTCGCAAGGTCTCTGGTGCTGGTCCCGGCGGCAACCCCCGAACCCGGTGGTGGACACCGGCAGTAAGGGATGCTGTCAGGCTGAAGAAGGAGTCCTATCGAGCCATGATGGTTCGGGGGACTCCTGAGGCAGCTGTCCAGTACCGGCAGGCCAAGCGTGCCGCGGCCCGGGCTGTTGCAGAGGCAAAAACCCGGGACTGGGAGGAGTTCGGAGAGTCCATGGAGCATGACTATCGGTCGGCCTCAAAGAAATTCTGGCAAACCGTCCGGCGCCTCAGGAGGGGGAAGCAGTTCTTTGCCAACACCATGTACGGTGCGGGTGGAGAGCTGCTGACCTCGACTGGGGATATTGTCGGGCGGTGGAAGGAATACTTTGAGGTTCTCCTCAATCCCCCCGTCACGTCCTCTGTTTCAGAGGCAGAGGCTGAGGATGTTGGGGCGGATACATCCATCTCCCTGGCTGAGGTCACCAAGGTGGTTGGTAGCCTCCATGGTGGCAAGGCTCCGGGTGTGGATGAGATCCGCCCTGATTATCTAAAGTCTCTGGATGTTGTAGGACTGTCTTGGCTGACACGTCTCTGCAACATCGCGTGGCGATCGGGGGCGGTGCCAATGGAGTGGCAGACCGGGGTGGTGGTCCCTCTCTACAAGAAGGGGGACCGGAGGGTGTGTTCCAATTATCGTGGGATCACACTCCTCAGCCTCCCCGGTAAGGTCTACTCCAAGGTACTGGAGAGGAGGCTACGGCCGATGGTCGAATCTCGGATCCAGGAGGAGCAGTGTGGTTTTCGTCCCGGTCGCGGAACACTGGACCAGCTCTATACTCTCCATCGGATACTCGAGGGTTCATGGGAGTTCGCCCAACCTGTCCACATGTGCTTTGTGGATTTGGAGAAGGCGTTCGACTGTGTTCCCCGGGGTGTCCTTTGGGGGGTTCTCCGGGAGTACGGGGTCGGGGGTCCTCTGCTGAGGGCCATCCGGTCCCTGTATGACCGGAGCCAGAGCTGTGTTCGCATTGCCGGCAGTAAGTCAGACCTGTTCCCGGTGAATGTTGGCCTCCGACAGGGCTGCCCTTTGTCACCGGTTCTGTTCACTGTATTTATGGACAGAATATCTAGGCGCAGCCAGGGGTCGGAGGGGGTCCGGTTCGGGGACCACAGGATTTAATCTCTGCTGTTTGCGGACGATGTTGTCCTGTTGGCTCCAACGAACCAGGACCTGCAGCATGCACTGGGACGGTTTGCAGCCGAGTGTGAAGCGGCTGGGATGAGAATCAGCACCTCCAAATCTGAGGCCATGGTGCTCGACCGGAAAAAGGTGCCCTGCCCTCTTCAGGTGGGTGGAGAGGTCCTTCCTCAAGTGGAGGAGTTCAAGTATCTCGGGGTCTTGTTCACGAGTGAGGGAAGAATGGAGCGTGAGATTGACAGGCGGATCGGTGCAGCGTGCGCAGTGATGCGGTCGCTGTATCGGACCGTTGTGGTAAAGAAGGAGTTGAGCCGAAAGGCAAAGCTCTCGATTTACCGGTCAATCTTCGTTCCCTCCCTCACCTATGGTCATGAACTTTGGGTAATGACCGAAAGAACGAGATCGCGGATACAAGCGGTTGAAATGAGCTTCCTCCGCAGAGTGGCTGGGCGCTCCCTTAGAGATAGGGTGAGGAGCTCAGTCACACGGGAGGAGCTCGGAGTAGAGCCGCTGCTTCTCCACGTCGAGAGGAACCAGTTGAGGTGGCTCGGGCATCTGTTCCGGATGCCTCCTGGACGCCTCCCTGGGGAGGTGTTCCGGGCACGTCCCACCGGGAGGAGGCCCCGCGGAAGACCTAGGACACGCTGGAGGGACTATGTCTCTCAGCTGGCCTGGGAACGCCTTGGGGTCCCCCCGGACGAGCTGGAGGAAGTGTGTGTGGATAGGGAAGTCTGGGCGTCTCTGCTTAGACTGCTGCCCCCGCGACCCGGCAACGGATAAAGCGGAAGAAAATGGATGGATGGATGGATGGTTGGATAGGAGTAAACCTTACCCCTATAAGAGCTTACGAGAGAGAGGTGAGTAGAGCTGCTGGAGGGTAGAAAAGAGGGAAAAAGGGGTTGGAGAGGTTTGTCTTTTCCTTCAATCCATTTTCCTGTATCCAATGTTTATTAGGGTCTTACAGCTACTGGGTATTTACATCACTGATCTCTGAACAAAATCTGGATGATTCCTGGTTATGTATTTTTATATATGTTTATAGTTGGCGTTTTTTAATTTTAATGTTTGTTTTTTATTGCAGGTCAAAGGCTTTATTGGTAAAAGAGCAGTTTATGCACTCTCTCCGGAAATCCCTCCATCTTAAAGAACCACAGAACCTTACCCTCAGTGAAGGATCAGCCCATAAACACGTGAGACCAAGACTACTACTAAGAATTTACCTTTGGCCAAGCCACACCCCAGAGCGCAGCAAACAAAGGGCTCCCACAAAAGTTGGATAGTTTTTGACAGCTCTCCATTGACTTTAACACAGGCGTCTCTTGTTTTTGCTTTCAGCAAGCTATTACCGTCCTAGTTTTATTTAAATATTGTTGAACATTGTGCCTGGGGTATTTGTAACACAGATGTGTTTCCCAGAGAGGTGGTACAAGGGTGTTTATTTCCCCTTCCGAAAACGTGTCGTCCGCACAGTCGTCTAAAATTCTTCAAGGATCAACAAACGTACTTTTGTGTGCTCCAATTGTCTAACTAATGTAACTTTACAGTTGGGTCGTAAGCAAAAATCTTCCTGTTAAGGTTATGATTTCGGTTCTCTAACCTAATTAATGAAGACCCAAGGTGCTAGCAACCAAGCATAGCTAGCACGTACGTTAGGATTGTAAAGATATGTTTTGACTAGCAGCTTGATCTTAACGTTGTTGTTCAAGCTACAAACACCTAACATTAATGTTACACACTGTTGTAGTAGTCTTGAAGGAGACCACTGCCACCGTGTTGGTTAATTTTAGCCACTTTGCGGCAGAACCCTAGGATATAAAACGAGGATAAATCCGTAGCCTACCATAGTGCAGTTTATCCCGGTGTGAACTTTGAGTCCACTATCAACATCTCACAACTGTTGTACATATTAGTTCCTTAGAGAAATAAATAACTTGGATTCACAATATTATCAATGGACTGTTTTACTCGGATGAACTACTGCAGCAATAAGCCACGTTGATATCAGCGCCCAGACGTTAATCTATTTGACATAGCAACAGTAACTTGGGCAGGGCTTAGCCAAAGGTCAATTGTCAGATTTTTAATTGTGCACAATTTGAGAATGGGCTGTATATTATGTTAACACAAAATGCTTCCTTAACATTTTTGGAATTTGTTTTTTTTTTCAGGCTTTTAGGTGAGAAAAGGTCTTGGGGTCATTGTTACAATGAACTCACATCCATCTCATTCTCATGAACGCATATATACTGTGCCTTAAAGCTCTTCAAATAGAACATGTCTGAAATACCTTGATTACCTTTTGTTACCATGGTTTCCGTACACTTATGCCAGTTTCAAAACCAGGAAGGTGGGACGGTTTAATTAATTTTTCCTGCTAACAATGTGAACAACAATAAAGAAAAGCAATTGCTAGGTTTCAGGTTCTAGAATTTCATGTCACAGGACCCAGTTGGGGGGCAAGAGCCAGTTTTTCCTATTAATTGCATTACACTTTCACAAGTGATATCTAAAAAGTAAATGTATGAACTACAAAAAATATTATCATTAATCCCTGGGTCCATGATCTCTATGTAAAAGACAAAATTATTTTGTTTTAGAGGAAATTTGTTATCTCCATATATTATAGGTCTTTAGAATGCTGTGATGTCACATGCAACCCAGCATATAAATCTTATTCATAAGAAAAATAAACGGCACCAAAACTTAACTCATATCAAAGTGCCGTCCTGTTCTCTGAAGTAGAGTAGAGTTTTGGTGCTGTATATTTCTTTTACTGTTTTTCAGTCATGGTCCTAACTATGTGGACCATGACTGCTTGCTGCCTGGTCTTGAAACTGGCACAGGTGTATAGAAACCATGTCAATGAAGGTAATCAAGGTATTTTAGAAATGATCTATTAGGGATGGTCTGCTTAGATTTTGGTTAAGGTTAGGGTCACACAGCCCATCATTCTGTTCTTTATATTCCAGGACATTGAATCCAGAGAGGCTGAGGCAGACATTGGCGAGAAGACCATGGGTATCTACACAGTCCAAGCAGAAGTTGATGTTCCAGGTGATGGACGCTTTGCTGATGTCGGAGTTGTGCTGGAAGGTGTGAAAGTTCTCCATAATCTACAGAGTGTCAGCCATGCTTGTGTGATGCTTTATGGACTGATCTACGCACTCAACTTGAGCTATCCAAAAAGCCTGAAGAGTACATTTGAGGTATACCAGAAAATCTTGATGGACCTTGACTCAAGCAAGCTTTCACCAAAAGTGCAGGCACTGAAACTAAAATTGCTCCAGTGATTTGACGGGCAATAATGAACTTACACAGCCCATACCTGAGTTTCCCTTTATTTTTTAAATCTTGTGTTTAAATGATCCCTTAGTTCTTGAAGGGTGCTTCAGGGAAATGCCTGTTTTTTTTTTGTTTTTTTTATTTTGGTGTCCAAGCATTTAACAGGGGAGGTATGTATTGTGATGTATGAGCATGGCTGTGTAGGTGGGTTCACAGATGGGTAGTTTCTAGTGCTAGCAGGCATTGTTGTAGTTGCTAAGCTCAAACCATATTTATCTTGAATTGTTACCAGATTCAATGGGAGCTAGTTGTGTGTTAAAGACATTTTGTTCCAAAAAGGTGCTTCAATTCCTGTGAAAGCCTGTCATCACTCAAACATTTTTTTTTCTAATATTGAAGGGAAACTATGGCCAAAATGCCTTCAAAACAAGACCCTAGTTTTGGCAATATTTTCTCTTAAACATTACCCTATGGCGTCAAATTGGGGTCTGAGTAAATGTAAACGTAAAATTAATATTGTAAACGTAGGTGGTAAGTATTGTAAACATAAAGAGAACTGTAAATGCACATAAAAAAAAAATTATTGTAAATGTAAAACTTACATTTACAATTCTCCTTTTCTTTCTTCACTTGAGCTACGGTTATGTTTTCATCCCAAAAGATCTTTAATAGTCTTCATTTTATTTTCCTTGACATTGATTACTGAATATGACTTTAAGGTACATATTCCTGATCGAACCTTTATGTTCAACATTATTAAGAAAATATCTAGAAAATAAATATTTTGAATTTTGACATGCAAAAATAGTGTATAAAACGGAGCCCAGTGCAGTGTTTTTGTAGGTTAATTTCAAAATTCAGGAAAAGGATGTCCTGATGAAGACGGATGCCCTTCCCTGTGTTGTTAGGATTCCAACATTATCCAATCTTTTACTTTTTTCATTGACATTTCTGCCTCTTGCATTACTTTAAATAATAATCCAGCTAATCAGCCATTCACAAGATGGCCGCCACGTTAAAGTTAGCATGTCCATCTAGCGTTTTGTCCATCTAGGGCTTTGGGAACGCCAAACACAAAAAAAAAGTATGGTAACCGTAGCTTGTGAATTGTAAACCTAACTTCTGACGTGAAGAATGAAAAGGGGAAATGTAATTAAGTTTTAGGTTTCCAATATTTGTTAAAGTTACATTTACTGTTTTTATGTTTACAATACTTACAAACTACATTTACAATACCTTTTACGTTTATGTTCATGCAGACCCTAATTTGCATGCCATAAAACCATCAGAAACAAAACTGCAAAGACCACAAGTGGAGTATGTATTGGCTGGATAGGAAGTTTTATAGAATTTTTGCACTGGCAGTTTTGCACTTTGCTCTGTTGAGCCGAATTATTTGACATTTATTGGACTTGTTTGTGTTTTTGCTTCATGTCATGATTTATATACCCATTTTTTTTATATAATTTTAATTTCCAAGAAAAGTGTTTTACATATATTTTTACAGTTTAGTCACTCCAATGTGGAACTAGCGAGGACTATAAAGGTTAACAGTGGTTAGCCCAGTTCTGGATGGAGGAAAAACGTAGGATGGAAAGGCATGAGATGGACTAGAAAGATGGAGTTTTTTGTACGCACATTAATATTGAAGAAAATACGTTTTAAGTGGACCACAAGGATTGTGGATGTTCTGTCCTATAACAGCTCCATGTCTTGGACTATTGAGAGGCTTTAATGTTAATAAATCTGTGGAATTAACAAGGTGATCTGATTGTTCTTATGCATCATTAAGATCGTACTGAATGGAGCAAAAATTACATAAATGTGATGCATTTTGACTAATTTTGTTTATTACATAAGCATAAATAAAATGTAATTCAAACAATATACTTTATGTATTTTAAATAATTACACTGCTTATAATTAATTTGGAGTAATTATATTTTATTAATACAAAACGCATAAACTTGAAGATTATGCATTTCAAATAAATTAGCATTAGTACACTAATGAATATAAATCATTTAAGGTTTATTTGGTAGGTTTGTATTAAAATTATCTAAAAAAAGTGAATGGGAATTTGTCATGTAATAAAATTACATAAATCTTAAAAGTTAGTGTTAAATATTTCTGTGAGTGTGGACGACAGCACTGACAGCTTAAACAAAGCTTTCAGCGCCGTACTAGATGGTGTTGGTTTTACTCAGAATGTTGAGGAACCTACTCACATTCATAACCACACCTTGGACCTTGTCCTGACCTACGGCTGTGATGTCTCCAATGTTGACATCCAGCGTCAAAGCTTGTTGCTGTCTGACCATTTCTTGATCACGTTTGATCTCGATTTGGAGGACTTTCCTGTCCCGCAAGATAAAACCATAATGAAAAGAACCTTAAATGATAAATCTATCACAAGGTTCAAAGAACTAATACAGCCTATGTTGAATACTGCTGCAGGTGAACCTGTTCACAGCAGCTGCAGTCCCTCAGTCATTGACCAAACGGTGGACAACACTATGGAGTCTTTAAAATCTGCATTAAATGCAGCAGCTCCTTTAAAACAGAAAACTATTAGGATTAGATCATCGTCGCCCTGGTACAGTGTTCAACTCCACACTTTAAAACAGGACGTCAGAAAATTGGAGAGGCTATATCGCCACTCCCACTCGGAGCCTGTCCACAGGGAGTGGAAAGCAGGTCTCCGAAACTACAAGAAGGCCCTTCGCGGGGCTCGAACTCAATACTATTTAACTTTAATAGAAGCCAATAAAAATAACAGTAGATTTTTGTTTGGCACCGTTGCTAAACTCACAAACTGCCATAGCGCAATCGAGCCTAAAATTCCAAGCTCACTGAGCAGTGTCGACTTTCTCCACTTCTTTAATAATAAAATGACATCCATCCGTGACAAACTGGAGGAGGTTACTCCTGCTGTTGGTAGTGGACAGGTTGAAGCGGCATACGTGACTTCCCACTTACACTCTTCAGTGGAGGAGGTTACTCCTGCTGTTGGTAGTGGAGAAGCTGAAGCGGCATACGTGACTTCCCACTTGGACTCTTCAGTGGGCCTCGATAAATTCATGGCTGTGAGCCAAGCAGAGGTGATCTCTGTGGTCACATCCTCAAAAGCCTCAACTTGCATGTTAGACGCAGTCCCGACATGGCTCTTCAAAGACATACTTCCTTTGATAATTGAGCCTATCGTAAATATAATAAACGCATCCATACAATGTGGCTATGTCCCACAAGCTTTTAAAACCGCGGTAATCAAACCCCTTCTGAAGAAAACAAACCTGGACCCAGAAATACTTACAAACTACAGACCGATCTCAAACCTCACTTTCATATCTAAAATCCTGGAAAAACTTATAGCTGAGCAGCTTTGCTGCCACCTGCAGGAAAATAATATGTTTGAAGTCTTTCAATCAGGATTCAGAGCTCATCATAGCACTGAAACGGCACTAGTCAAAGTCACAAATGACTTACTACTAGCTGCTGATAATGGACAAGTGTCAGTGCTGGTCCTACTGGACCTTAGTGCTGCATTTGACACAATAGACCACAGCATTCTACTGCAGAGGCTAGAATGTGATATAGGTCTTAGAGGAACAGCCCTTGACTGGTTTAAATCCTATTTATCAGATCGGTATCACTTCGTCAACGTAAATCAGAACTCGTCGCCTTATTCTGGAGTAGAATTCGGTGTGCCGCAGGGTTCGGTACTCGGACCGATTCTTTTCCCTCTCTACATGCTGCCGTTAGGAAACATTAAAAAGCATGGAATTAATTTCCACTGCTGCAGATGACACACAGCTTTATCTGTCGATGAAGCCAAATCAGACAGTACAGCTAGAAAAGCTCAGTGCTGCATAAAGGACCTTTATGTGGATGACTCTTAACTTCCTACTGCTTAACCCGGAGAAGACAGAAGTGATCCTACTCGGTCCGAAGCGCCTGCGTGACTCCCTCACTAACCAGATAATCACTCTCGATAATGTCAGTATAATACCCAGTAACACTGTGAGGAATCTTGGAGTCATTTTTGACCAAGAACTCTCCTTCAAGGCTTATATAAGCCAAGCAACTAAAACGGCGTACTTCCACTTACGGAACATCGCTAAAATTAGGAATTTCCTTCCTAAAAATGACGCGGAAAAACTTATTCACGCTTTTGTCACCTCAAGGCTCGACTACTGTAACGCTTTACTGGCAGCGTGCCCTAAAGCCTCTTTGAAGAGCTTCCAGCTCGTTCAGAATACAGCAGCTAGGATCTTAACAGGTACCAAAAGGAGGGAGCACATAACTCCGGTGTTAAAATCACTCCACTGGCTCCTGTGGAGTACAGAATAAAGTTTAAAATCCTTCTCTTAACATATAAAGCCATAAATGGCTTGGCTCCTTCTTATCTCCAAGACACGTTAGTGTCGTATCAACCAAGTCGAGCGTTGCGCTCACAAAACGCCAGACGTCTGGTGGTCCCTAAGGTCTCAAAGGTCACTGTTGGTGGCAGAGCATTTAGCTCCAAGCTCCTTTACTGTGGAATCAGCTTCATTTATGTTAAGGAAGCAGATACGGTCTCCACATTCAAGGCCAGGCTTAAAGCACTTTACTTTAATTTAGCATATAATTAGGTAATATATAATATGTGGTGTATATATTATATATATATGCTGTATTATGTTATATATTATGTTATATATTATACAATATATGTATTATGTTGTGTATTGTGTTATGTTGTATATTATGTTATATATTATGCTGTATGTTATGTTGTGTATTATATATGATATATATGGTATGTATGGTATATATGATGTATATGATATATAATATATAATTAGGTTTGCTTGGATCGGTTTGGCACACCTGGTGTGCAGTCCATGAATCTTGGTGCTGTAGCCTGGGCTAGCCTAGCCGTGGCTGCTGCTGTCTCGCCTCCTTTCAGATACGCTCTCTTTATTCAAGGGTAGGTTTAAAACAGTCCTCTTTAGTTTAGCATATGGCTAGGAAGGTAAGACTCAGGGAAGGCTAAACTTGAGCACTATCCTCTCCTCCTTCCTACTTTATCTGTTTAGCATTTTTAGGATTTTGACTGTAGTTTGTTCATTGCTATTCACCCGTTGTCCCATTGTCTGTTTCATGGTACGATGACGGGATCTCTGAGCCTGGCCTCCTCCATCTACACCTGCGGACTGCCCCGCCCGACCCGCCTGGGAGTGCTTCGGTCCTGCACCGGACCTGTCCACGTTCAGCGTCCACTGGTCCACGTTCTGTAGCTAGCTTAGGTCCTGGATCATTAGCCTGTCCGTCCGGAGGAGCGGATCCCTTTCTCATATGGGTCTCCCTCCCTGTGGGTTTCCCTCCCTGTGGGTTTCCCTAGTTCTCCCCAAGGTTTCTCACTTTTTCCCACTGGGTTTTTTAAGAGTTTTTCCTTGTCGATGCAGGAGGGTCTTGTTGGACAGTTAGTGTCCAACAGAAAGGATTGGTGATGATCAGGACACTTTAGCATTCTACAACATGTATGGACATTTTCTTCTGTGTGTGCTTTATATTCTTCATGTGTTTTAACTGTTGATTCTCTGACCTGTGTTGGTGATTTCAATGGTTTTGTTAAGTCCTCTGAGATGACTTCTGTTGTGACCTTGGGCTATACAAGAATAAATTGTATTGTATTGTATTGTATTGTGTGATGTCAGTGAAAATTACCTTGTGAATGTACTGCAAGTTCTCAGTCGTAAAATTCAGTCATGTTTAGAAAATCCAACTCAGGTGCACACACTCGCGAAAAACAGGAAGGGGGTAAATGCATCCCATTGGTTCGTTGGGGATGAACGAATCCCATTGGTTTATTTTTATCGGTCCGCTCCAAGATATGATTTATTTATTTTTGGAAACTACAGGCATCTGGTCAATTCCCTTACTATTTGAAAACACATGATAACTTGACTACTTTTAGGGTTTAGGGACGTTTTCCCACAATATTTTTAAAAATGCATCTGGAAAAAAATCACTGACTGCATCTTGAAATATAGGAAAAAAATAAAAATAATCTGTACTTAAAAATGATTCAATTAAAATTTTCAATTCATTACTAACTAAACTGGACTGGACTCATAACACAGACGCCCTCTTCAAGAAGGGCCAGAGCCGCCTCTACCTACTGAGGAGGCTCAGGTGTTTTGGAGTGCAGGGGCCACTCCTGAAGACCTTCTATGACTCTGTGGTGGCATCAGCCTCTTGTACGGTGTGGTCTGCTGGAACAGCAGTATCACAGAGAGGGACAGGAAGAAGCTGGAACATCAGGAAGTCCAGCTCAGTCCTGGGCTGTTCCCTGGACACAGTGCAGCAGGTGGGGGACAGGAGGGTCCTGAGCAAACTAACATCTATGCTGGACCATGACTGTCGCCCCCTGCAGGACACTCTCTCTGCTCTGGAGAGCAGCTTCAGTGACAGCCTAATTCACCCTCGCTGTGTGAAGGAGAGGTTCCGTAGGTCTTTCCTTCCTGCTGCTGTCAGACTGTACAATAAGAACTGCTGAGCCTGTAAATTTCATTCATCTGTTATTAAGTAAATTCTTAAATCATGTGCAATGTGCAATACTGCAACTTCAGAATGTCACAGAACAATGTTTACCTCATGTCACTTTACTTATATACTTTTTATCCTGCACTATTTAACTGTACAGTATATAACTGCACTACTACATATATATTTTGACTGGTATTGACACGGCGACTGAGTAGATAGCACTCTCGCCTCTCAGCAAGAAGGTCCTGGGTTCAAATACCGGTTGGACCAGGGTCTTTCTGAGTGGAGTTTGCATGTTCTCCCTGTGTCTGTGTAGGTTTCCTCCGGGTACTCCGGTTTCCCCTACCACAAAAAATATGTGCAAGTCTGGCATGCGCCTCTTGTACTGGCAACCCCGCTACAAAAATTAACAATTGTAAACCGTGACAGAAGATGTCAAAGTCTGGGATCGTGTCTTAAATTCAGACAGAAGACATGTTTTATTGTCGATGGTAGAGACAGCACGAACAACAGAATGCAAGTGTATTATACAGAGCGGAGGCATGGAGACCTCCAATCAGCAGCTGCCACAGTGCCAGCAGAGATAGTCGCTGTAGTTATCTGCAGTTCATCCAGAGTGATCATGGGCCTCTTGGATGCATCTCTGATCAGTCTTCTCCTTGTTTGAGATGAAAGTTTGGAGGGACGGCCGGGTCTTGGTAGATTTGCAGTGTTCTGATACTCCTTCCATTTCAATATAATTGCTTGCACAGTGCTCCTTGAGATGTTTAAAGCTTGGGAAATCTTTTTGTATCCAAATCCGGCTTTGAACTTCTCCACAACAGTATCTCGGACCTGCCTGGTGTGTTCCTTTGTCTTCATGGGCTTTAAACAGAACCCTGAGACTATCAAAGAGCAGGTGCATTTATACGGAGACTTGATTACACACAGATGCATTCTATTTATCATCATCAGTCATTTAGGACAACATTGGATCATTCAAAGATCCTCACTGAACTTCTGGACTGAGTTTGCTGCACTGAAAGTAAAGGGGCCCAATAATATTGCACGCCCCACTTTTCAGTTTTTTATTTGTTAAAAAAGTTTAAATTATCCAACAAATTTCATTCCACTTCACGATTGTGTCCCACTCGTTGTTGATTCATGACAAAAAATTGTATATCTTTATGTTTGAAGCCTGAAATGTGGCGAAATGTTGAAAGGTTCAAGGGGGCCGAATACTTTCGCAAGGCACTGTACTTAACGCGGTCAGCATCTGCCGAATTCATGGCTTTAAATGACATGGGGACAAATTATCCGTGACAAATTATCCATGACAAATGATCAGTGCAATATAAGCCAGACAAACAACATGGCGTTCACGCCAAGCATCATGGGTAATAAGCACGTGATGGAAAACCATCTATAGTGTACTAAGACTATGAAAAATATGAAACCAGAGTCTAAAAGACGGGACTGTCTACTTTCAGCAGCAAAAAAAAATCTTGTTTTGTTCTCCTGTGATCTCCAGTCGAAAAGAGGGAAGTGTGAAAAAGCACCAGTCTTAGACAAAAAGCTGAGAAAATGAGGTGTTTGTGAAAACAGACGAACCTGCAGAAAAGGGACTATTTAGTTTAACTTTAGCGTCGCCTCAAACATGTCCAGGATCTTACATGTTAGAACACAGCAAGTTATGATAAAGTGTTTTTGATGTGGCACACAGCCACATCCACAAAGTGTTGCTCAAATATTTCAAAATGTACTCTTCCAAAAAACATACATATTGAAAGTAGAGCCCATGACAAACTATGGCAGAAAGAATGGCCAGTATTCAGCCATTAGGTGGCGCTATATTTATGTCCATAAGAGTAAATCACAGAATAACAAAATTACAATGATAAACACTATAAATGACAATAAATCAAAGTGAACAAACAATATACTACAAGTGCAATAGAATACTCCTGTGTGTCGTTGTGTGTTTGGGCGTGTATGTCCGTTCCACATGGTCTCTGTCAGCTCTGGAGACACATTTACTGCTCAAACTGCCTCCAAATGTAGCCTGACCCTGACTATATTCCTCCATGCCTGCTTCACCTCTGTCTCTCCTGCTCAGAGTGCTGGGGCAGTGATCTTTGACCAAGACACCCACAGAGCTCTGCTGCCACCTGCTGGCTTAATAAAATACTGTCTACAGCCAAACCCCAGACATATATGATACACAGACACAGACGGACAGGAAAAGATTGAAAAACAATGTTGACGTCGTATGACGTAAATGGCTGTCAATGAGTTAATCTCAATGGGACAATCCTGGTTTACCCTACTTGAGAACCACTGGTAAAGAGGTGTATGGAGACATTGAGCGTGCTTAAAAACAATAAGACAAATAAAGTACAATATTATACATAGTTGTTTGTTGGGATTATCAAGCCAGCCTGACAAGTTTGGTCCTGTCTTTGCGCTCAGCATGAATCATTCTATTTCCACTGCACTCTTTAAAACATGTTAAGAGCGTCATGTCAACCCAAATGAGTCTCCCCTTTTGGTTGCCAGTTCGGTGATATTTAGCCGGTCCGTTTTTTGTGTGGAAATGTACAGTAATTGGAAATGTTTCAATGAAAGCAAACTCAAAAGTAAGTAGTCATACATAATACACATAGTTTGCAGAAGATGGTTTACATCAGTTATCAGTGTTTACATGCACATTTAAAGTAAAAACAATAAAAGGAAAACCAACAAAACACACTATATAACTATATTCAACAAATATTTATACTGATGACTGCATCGTTTGTCATAGCAGCTGTCCTGTCTCCTGGTACCTCATTGTGCGAGAAGGGTCACACTCATCTTCTAAATAGTCATTATTTGGTTCAAGCTGTTCCCATTTGCCAGGCAAACATTATGAAGATTTGGAAAAAAGTAAGTAATTCTTCATCACTCTGAAAGCTCTTTAGATCATTATCCATGCCTTAGAGTGATGAAAGTTTAAATATCTCTGAGCATGTGCATATTTAGGTTCCTTGTAAGACCTGATCAATGAGACAGGGTTTTTTTGAAAATGTCTTTTATACAGCTGTGTGAAAGTAACACGTTAACCACCTCTAGTATCCATACTACTTTGTAGCATGTCATTTCACACAGCTATATACTGTATGAGTCTGGTAAATCCCTGTTCCATTTCCTCATTTGGTTTTGGAACCTAATAGAACATATGCACCATCCTGCAAACTGTAGCTTTAGGGACTTTGAAAAAGCTGTTGTCAACTAGCTAGGACAAGCTCAGATTCAGATTCAGATTCAGTTTATTTGCCATTTGCAGTAAAAACACCACATAGGAATACATTAGCAAAAGTCTCCAGTGTGCACAGACAAATACAGACATAAAACAACATTAAAAGACAAAAATCAAACAAATAAAACAGTAAACAAATGTCACTGTGAAATCGATCGACTAAAACAAAAGCTTTGAGCCAAACAGTAGTTAAAGCTCACATATTTCGCTCTTCTACATTTTCACAGCACGTGTGATGTTGATGTTTGTTGTTGTAATTTCACTTCAAACTAGTGACTAGTGAGTCGGGACCATGTGTGCGCTGATTCTCTGTTTTGGTTTCTCACCTGTCCATCACCTGGAGGCGGGTTTCTGCAGCTCGTCATCGATGTTGTGCACGTCATCAATGTGGACCGTGTTGTTTGGCTGCCTCTTAAGAATGAAAGAGAAAGATTGCTATCTAACTAAGGCTTGAAGGGAATGAAAAAACTACTTTGGGCATGTGTCTGGTGCTGTCATGATGTTTAATTCATAGACAAGTCTGGAAGTGTAATATGGGACCTGTATGCATGCGGATTTCCCGGTCGGACCAGGGCCTTTCTGAGTGGAGTTTGCATATTCTCCCCGTGTCTGCGTAGGTTTCCTCCGGGTACTCCGGTTTCCCCTACCACTAAAAATATGTCCAATAGTTCTGGCATGCACCTCCTGTACTGGCCCCGCTCCCATCTCTGTGTGGAGTGAGAGACAAATGCCCAAAATTAACAATTGTAAACCGCTTTGAGACTCAGATCTGCAGTGAAAAGGCGGTATATAAATAAAAACTTACTTACTTACTTACTTTGTAGTGTAACACGTCACGTAACTGTATTTAAAGGGAACACGTGGAAGAGTTTGGGAGCTTCTAACGGGAGCTGATTTGGAACTATACAGTCTGTGGAAGAGGCTGTGTTTGTGCTGCGTTTGCATGACAGAGCACACGGACACAGACCAGACAGGTACATATCAGTCTAAGGTAAGAACATGTGTCAGTATGTAAACACTGTGGCCTATTCCTTTAAGCTTAGGGGAACCCATGGGTCGTTATTGGAGAAACACTGTGCCTTCCAGGTTGGTACAGTATTGTCCTCACAGAAGTGTATGTAGTCTGTGATGCAGTAAGTCGGGCCATCCATGAGAGCTGCAAAAACACATCTACAAGAAATAATAGGGGAAATATTAGAAAAAAGGGGAGAGTCAAAGTTACTAGCAGCTCAGTAAAAGTCACGGTCTTATCTTCAAAAAATGGTTTCCAACTCCTTTTTTGGCCAAGGTGTGGAGATGCCATTGAAGAACATATACAGTGCCTTGCGAAAGTATCCGGCCCCCTTGAACTTTTCAAAATTTCAGGCTTCAAACATAAAGATATAACATTTTAATTTTTTGTCATGAATCAACAACAAGTGGGACACAATCATGAAGTGGAACAAAATTTATTGGATAATTTAAACTTTTTTAACAAATAAAAAACTGAAAAGTGGGGCGTGCAATATTATTGGGCCCCTTTACTTTCAGTGCAGCAAACTCAGTCCAGAAGTTCAGTGAGGATCTTTGAATGATCCAATGTTGTCCTAAATGACTGATGATGATAAATAGAATGCACCTGTGTGTAATCAAGTCTCCGTATAAATGCACCTGCTCTTTGATAGTCTCAGGGTTCTGTTTAAAGCCCAGAGAGAACCATGAAGACAAAGGAACACACCAGGCAGGTCCGAGATACTGTTGTGGAGAAGTTTAAAGCCGGATTTGGATACAAAAAGATTTCTCAAGCTTTAAACATCTCAAAAAGCACTGTGCAAGCAATTATATTGAAATGGAAGGAGTATCAGACCACTGCAAATCTACCAAGACCCGGCCGTCCCTCCAAACTTTCATCTCAAACAAGGAGAAGACTGATCAGAGATGCAGCCAAGAGGCCCATGATCACTCTGGATGAACTGCAGATAACTACAGCTGAGGTGGGAGAGTCTGTCCATAGGACAACAATCAGTCGTGCACTGCACAAATCTGGCCTTTATGGAAGAGTGGCAAGAAGAAAGCCATTTCTCAAAGATATCCATAAAAAGTCTTGTTTAAAGTTTGCCACAAGCCACCTGGGAGACACACCAAACATGTGGAAGAAGGTGCTCTGGTCAGATGAAACCAAAATCAAACTTTTTGGCCACAATGCAAAACGATATGTTTGGCGTAAAAGCAACACAGCTCATCACCCTGAACACACCATCCCCACTGTCAAACATGGTGGTGGCAGCATCATGCTTTGGGCCTGCTTTTCTTCAGCAGGGACAGGGAAGATGGCTAAAATTGATGGGAAGATGGATGGAGCCAAATACAGGACCATTCTGGAAGAAAACCTGTTGGAGTCTGCAAAAGACCTGAGACTGGGACGGAGATTTATCTTCCAACAGGACAATGATCCAAAACATAAAGCCAAATCTACAATGGAATGGTTCACAAATAGACGTATCCAGGTGTTAGAATGGCCAAGTCAAAGTCCAGACCTGAATCCAATCGAGAATCTGTGGAAAGAGCTGAAGACTGCTGTTCACCAACGCTCTCCATCCAACCTCACTGAGCTCCAGCTGTTTTGCAAGGAAGAATGGGCAAAAATTCCAGTCTCTCGATGTGCAAAACTGATAGAGACATACCCCAAGCGACTTGCAGCTGTAATTGCAGCAGAAGGTGGCGCTACAAAGTATTAGCGCAAGGGGGCCGAATAATATTGCACGCCCCACTTTTCAGTTTTTTATTTGTTAAAAAAGTTTAAATTATCCAATAAATTTCTTTCCACTTCACGATTGTGTCCCACTTGTTGTTGATTCTTGACAAAAAAAAATATTTTTATATCTTTATGTTTGAAGCCTGAAATGTGGCGACCCCCCGCTACAGTATGGTATGTTTTTGATAAGGGGACAGTGTAACAACATGTTAGCCGGAAAAGTCAGTGTTACATAATAAATGCTGTTAAAATGTGTTAAAGCCTTCAACTCATCCACTGCACTGCTCTCTGCTTGTTTAAGCAGTCAGATAAACAAGGCAAGAACAAATGATTGCTCATAAAGCGTTCAATCCCTCTCCGCTGAATGTGATGAATGCACAGTGCTGAGGCCCTGACGTCCTCTGCATTGACACACTGAAGGCAAACAGCTTCAGAAACAGTGATCTGCTCCTCGCCACAGCAGAACACTGTGACGTCCTCTGCATTGACACACTGAAGGCAAACAGCTTCAGAAACAGGGATCTGCTCCTCGCCACAGCAGAACACTGTGACGTCCTCTGCATTGACACACTGAAGGCAAACAGCTTCAGAAACAGCAGAACACTGTGACGTCCTCTGCATTGACACACTGAAGGCAAACAGCTTCAGAAACAGCAGAACACTGTGACGTCCTCTGCATTGACACACTGAAGGCAAACAGCTTCAGAAACAGTGATCCGCTCCTCGCCACAGCAGAACACTGACGTCCTCTGCATTGACACACTGAAGGCAAACAGCTTCAGAAACAGTGATCCGCTCCTCGCCACAGCAGAACACTGACGTCCTCTGCATTGACACACTGAAGGCAAACAGCTTCAGAAACAGGGATCTGCTCCTCGCCACAGCAGAACACTGACGTCCTCTGCATTGACACACTGAAGGCAAACAGCTTCAGAAACAGTGATCCGCTCCTCGCCACAGCAGAACACTGTGACGTCCTCTGCATTGACACACTGAAGGCAAACAGCTTCAGAAACAGTGATCCGCTCCTCGCCACAGCAGAACACTGACGTCCTCTGCATTGACACACTGAAGGCAAACAGCTTCAGAAACAGGGATCTGCTCCTCGCCACAGCAGAACACTGTGACGTCCTCTGCATTGACACACTGAAGGCAAACAGCTTCAGAAACAGGATCTGCTCCTCGCCACAGCAGAACACTGTGACGTCCTCTGCATTGACACACTGAAGGCAAACAGCTTCAGAAACAGCAGAACACTGTGACGTCCTCTGCATTGACACACTGAAGGCAAACAGCTTCAGAAACAGCAGAACACTGTGACGTCCTCTGCATTGACACACTGAAGGCAAACAGCTTCAGAAACAGTGATCCGCTCCTCGCCACAGCAGAACACTGACGTCCTCTGCATTGACACACTGAAGGCAAACAGCTTCAGAAACAGTGATCCGCTCCTCGCCACAGCAGAACACTGACGTCCTCTGCATTGACACACTGAAGGCAAACAGCTTCAGAAACAGGGATCTGCTCCTCGCCACAGCAGAACACTGTGACGTCCTCTGCATTGACACACTGAAGGCAAACAGCTTCAGAAACAGCAGAACACTGTGACGTCCTCTGCATTGACACACTGAAGGCAAACAGCTTCAGAAACAGCAGAACACTGTGACGTCCTCTGCATTGACACACTGAAGGCAAACAGCTTCAGAAACAGCAGAACACTGTGACGTCCTCTGCATTGACACACTGAAGGCAAACAGCTTCAGAAACAGTGATCTGCTCCTCGCCACAGCAGAACACTGTGACGTCCTCTGCATTGACACACTGAAGGCAAACAGCTTCAGAAACAGTGATCTGCTCCTCGCCACAGCAGAACACTGTGACGTCCTCTGCATTGACACACTGAAGGCAAACAGCTTCAGAAACAGGGATCTGCTCCTCGCCACAGCAGAACACTGTGACGTCCTCTGCATTGACACACTGAAGGCAAACAGCTTCAGAAACAGGGATCTGCTCCTCGCCACAGCAGAACACTGTGACGTCCTCTGCATTGACACACTGAAGGCAAACAGCTTCAGAAACAGCAGAACACTGTGACGTCCTCTGCATTGACACACTGAAGGCAAACAGCTTCAGAAACAGTGATCCGCTCCTCGCCACAGCAGAACACTGACGTCCTCTGCATTGACACACTGAAGGCAAACAGCTTCAGAAACAGTGATCTGCTCCTCGCCACAGCAGAACACTGTGACGTCCTCTGCATTGACACACTGAAGGCAAACAGCTTCAGAAACAGGGATCTGCTCCTCGCCACAGCAGAACACTGTGACGTCCTCTGCATTGACACACTGAAGGCAAACAGCTTCAGAAACAGCAGAACACTGTGACGTCCTCTGCATTGACACACTGAAGGCAAACAGCTTCAGAAACAGCAGAACACTGTGACGTCCTCTGCATTGACACACTGAAGGCAAACAGCTTCAGAAACAGTGATCCGCTCCTCGCCACAGCAGAACACTGACGTCCTCTGCATTGACACACTGAAGGCAAACAGCTTCAGAAACAGTGATCCGCTCCTCGCCACAGCAGAACACTGACGTCCTCTGCATTGACACACTGAAGGCAAACAGCTTCAGAAACAGGGATCTGCTCCTCGCCACAGCAGAACACTGTGACGTCCTCTGCATTGACACACTGAAGGCAAACAGCTTCAGAAACAGTGATCCGCTCCTCGCCACAGCAGAAACACTGTGACGTCCTCTGCATTGACACACTGAAGGCAAACAGCTTCAGAAACAGTGATCTGCTCCTCGCCACAGCAGAACACTGACGTCCTCTGCATTGACACACTGAAGGCAAACAGCTTCAGAAACAGTGATCCGCTCCTCGCCACAGCAGAACACTGTGACGTCCTCTGCATTGACACACTGAAGGCAAACAGCTTCAGAAACAGCAGAACACTGTGACGTCCTCTGCATTGACACACTGAAGGCAAACAGCTTCAGAAACAGCAGAACACTGTGACGTCCTCTGCATTGACACACTGAAGGCAAACAGCTTCAGAAACAGGGATCTGCTCCTCGCCACAGCAGAACACTGTGACGTCCTCTGCATTGACACACTGAAGGCAAACAGCTTCAGAAACAGTGATCTGCTCCTCGCCACAGGAGAACACTGTGACGTCCTCTGCATTGACACACTGAAGGCAAACAGCTTCAGAAACAGTGATCCGCTCCTCGCCACAGCAGAACACTGTGACGTCCTCTGCATTGACACACTGAAGGCAAACAGCTTCAGAAACAGTGATCCGCTCCTCGCCACAGCAGAACACTGACGTCCTCTGCATTGACACACTGAAGGCAAACAGCTTCAGAAACAGTGATCCGCTCCTCGCCACAGCAGAACACTGACGTCCTCTGCATTGACACACTGAAGGCAAACAGCTTCAGAAACAGGGATCTGCTCCTCGCCACAGCAGAACACTGTGACGTCCTCTGCATTGACACACTGAAGGCAAACAGCTTCAGAAACAGTGATCCGCTCCTCGCCACAGCAGAACACTGTGACGTCCTCTGCATTGACACACTGAAGGCAAACAGCTTCAGAAACAGTGATCTGCTCCTCGCCACAGCAGAACACTGTGACGTCCTCTGCATTGACACACTGAAGGCAAACAGCTTCAGAAACAGGGATCTGCTCCTCGCCACAGCAGAACACTGCCAGTCAACACAGACGACGATGGATGAGAAGGAAATGAAATGGAAGTAACTAAAGTTTAGTTGTGCTTGAACGTTTACACACCCAGACATAGATTTCATTGTTTTGGCCTTATTTTAGAGAATATGAATGATGAGAATATGAACACTCATTTTTCTACTCATTGTTTGTATGACGCAAATTATGTTTCAAATCATAACATCACTGAGCTGCTATGGGGAGATCTCAAACATGATTAAAGCTGCACTAACTGACTTTTAGAAATTTTCGAATGAGAACGCTGAGCTCGCTCTCTCTGCTCGCCCTCCGGCCCCCCCACGTGGATGGCGTGACCATAGAATGACAGAACTGGGAAGCGCGGCGGAAGGAGACTTTCTTTTGGCTGTTTCGCTGAGTAAGCAGAAACCGGTAACGAAGACACCGGACGTTTCAGGTTGTTTTGTTTACCTCAGCTGCCTGTGCTAACAAGAGACCTGTGGCGATTCTCAAGAAAGTGGGGGCCAGTGGTCCGCTGTGATGGGTCACAACCTGTCATTATAATTTGAATTAGGGCTGTAACAACATTCAGATTCATTTATTTGCCATTTGCAGTAAAACCACATAGGAAAAACTGTGCAAGACTACCCCAGTGTGCACCATACAGAGAAGACGACACACACCAGAGCTCTTGCCAAGGCGCCATTTTTACGGCGCCATGCAACAAACAGTCCGAGGCCTCCCACTTATTCTACACCTCTCATGTTTATCACAATTTAAATCGATATATCACAACTAATTGATTATTGAAATAGTTGTTAATTAATTCAGTAATCATTTAATCTTTCATTTTTTGCCTAACATACAGTGGGGCAAAAAAGTAGTCAGCCACCGATTGTCCAAGTTCTCCCACTTAAAGGACAACTCACCCTCAAATCCACTTTTTTTTGCTGATAAACGGTATAAATGAGTGTCCAATAGTGTTGTTTACATATCCTGGTCATAATTTTGTCACTTTGGTGCAAATTAGTTGAAAGTTAAACTTTCTGCCTAAAACCGTCTGTGAGGCGCCATCTGCTGGCGACCTGTATTACTACATTTGAATTTTGAATCTGGCGCCAACACTGGCACAGAAGTTGGACCTGACGTCAGCAGCCCCCCGCCCAGAGCAATGTAAACGGCCCAGTCTCGTTCACGCCCCCTTCAGTCCTCCAGGCTACGCCCATTTAGAGGAAGATTTGAACAGGAAATGTGAGTGACGTAAGCTCCGAGGAGCGGGGGTGAGAACCACTTTAAAATAATGACAGAGGTCTGTAATGTTCATCATAGGTTCACTTCAACTGTGAGAGAAAAAATCCAGGAATTCACATTGTAGGATTTTTAAAGAATTAATTTGTAAATTATGGTGGAAAATAAGTATTTGGTCAAAAACAAAAATTCAACTCAACTTTGAACTCCCTCCACAGATGTTCAATGGGGTTGAGGTCTGGAGACGTGACTGGAACAACCTTCCAGCTTCCACTCGGTCACATCCTTTCCTCTGTTCACTCATCTTAAGAACACTTGTCTTTGTTTGTAACATCTCATTTATAGCTAAAGAAATAATGTGTATTCAAAACTGGTTATGTATACGTGAATGGTAGCTATTTATATGTGTATGCTTTTAGACATGTACAGTATGTATGTCTATGTATATGTGTGTGTATGTGTGGATATATGTACTGTATATATGTATGTGTACATGTTTATATGTATATGTGTGTGTATGTGTGGATATATGTATATATGTATGTGTATATACATGTTTATATGTATATGTGTGTGTATGTGTGGATATATGTACTGTATATATGTATGTGTATATACATGTTTATATGTATATGTGTGTGTATGTGTGGATATATGAACTGTATATATGTATGTGTATATACATGTTTATATGTATATGTGTGTGTATGTGTGGATATATGTACTGTATATATGTATGTGTATATACATGTTTATATGTATATGTGTGTGTATGTGTGGATATATGTACTGTATATATGTATGTGTATATACATGTTTATATGTATATGTGTGTGTATGTGTGGATATATGTACTGTATATATGTATGTGTATATACATGTTTATATGTATATGTGTGTGTATGTGTGGATATATGAACTGTATATATGTATGTGTATATACATGTTTATATGTATATGTGTGTGTATGTGTGGATATATGTACTGTATATATGTATGTGTATATACATGTTTATATGTATATGTGTGTGTATGTGTATCTGTTTATATGCATGTATGTATGTATGAATATATACACATATACACTTAAATTAAATGATATCAACTGTATCTTATGACTATCTGTCTGTGAGATACAGTTGTAAAGAGTGGGTACGCGAATAGTGAGAGAGTGTGTGTGTGTGTGTGGCATGAGTGGTGTGTGTGAGTGTGTGTCTGAACTGAACTGGTCTGAACTGGTCTGTGCAGGTCATTTATAAGGTAAAACCATAACACACTTTTAAATGTGCATTTTACAAACTTGTGTGTTGTTTATGAGCAAACAATGCAGACATGAAACATTCTGCTGTAGCCAAACAAACTGTGAGCCGCTCTGTAGGTCCTGTTCACTTATATATATATACTTCTTTCTTGTAAAAAAAAGTATAGGTTGTGCTATACTTAATATTAACGTATCTTGTGTTGTGTGCTCCTCATTCTTATAAAGCAACAAAACTTGTAAAGCAACACTGAAACTTCCCACTGTGGGACAAAAAAAGGGATCATTTAAATTCAATTAGCTCGTTCTTGCAGGCTTTGGAAGCTTTCTCCCTGACATCTGTTAACAGGGCAATAAGATAAGATAAGAATTCCTTTATTGGTCCCACAGTGGGGAAATGTCGATGTTGCAGCGCACAGACAGGACAGTAGTAAGAGACACAGGGAGCACACAATATACAAATAAGTAGTAGGGCAGAGGTGTGAACCAGGAAGTATGACCATATTAGTCCTGACTAGAACCAGGAAGTACGACCACATTAGTCCAGTCCTCAGGTCTCTGCACTGGCTTCCTGTGGCTCAGAGAATAGACTTTAAAAAAGCTCTGCTTGTTACAAGTCTCTCCATGGCCTCGCACCAAAATATATTAGTGACATGTTAGTCCCATATGAACCAGCCCGGACTCTGAGGAGCACAGGGACTGGACTCCTGCTGGGACTCTAAGGAGCACAGGGACTGGACTCCTGCTGGGACTCTGAGGAGCACAGGGACTGGCCTCCTGCTGGGACTCTGAGGAGCACAGGGACTGGCCTCCTGCTGGGACTCTGAGGAGCACAGGGACTGGACTCCTGCTGGGACTCCGAGGACCACAGGGACTGGCCTCCTGCTGGGACTCTGAGGAGCACAGGGACTGGACTCCTGTTAGTGCCCAGAGTCAGAACTAAACATGGGGAGGCTGCTTTTCAGATTCATGCTGCTAAAATCTGGAACAGTCTTCCTGAAGATGTGAGACAGGCACATCTTCAGGAAGAAGATGTGCCTGTCTCACATCTTCTTCCTGAAGATGTGAGACAGGCACACTCTCTGACAATGTTTAAAACCAGGTTAAAGACAGTTCTGTTTAGCTGTGCTACAACTGAGGGATTTTATGTTTTTATCTTTCTTTTTAATGTTCTGTGATTATTTATGATTTTAATGCTTTCTTGTTATGTTCAGCACTTTGAATTGCCTTGTGTATGAATTGTGCTATACAAATAAACTTGCCTTGCCTTGCCATAAATACCATGTTCACAATGACAGTCAGTCCTGTCATAAAACCTGCAACTTTCCTCAATCTATTTGCGAAGTCGGCGTCTCCCGGACTATTGAAACAAAGAAAGAGTAATGCTGCAGCCTTAGCTCAGTTAGAAGTTAGCCTCTTTAGCCTTGTTGGAGCTGCTAAAAACACTTACATATTATAATCGTGTTGTGAACAGAATCTGAAGAGACACAGGAGGCGTGGTCTTTCTTCATCTCACGATAATAAATAAATTTTTTCATTGCAATTTCCAACAAACATGAGTATTCACATTATTCACAACTTTGTCTTGCCCTCTTCCATTTTATACACAACAGAGTAATTACATTCAACTGTCATTTCCCCGTCACGCTCCAGTAATACCAATATCCCTAAAACTCATTAATGTTTGAAATAGAAATGAAGCTAAATGTAGCATAAAATAGCTCTTTCAAAGTGACGCAGCAGTGAGTCTGATGGTTTAGCACCAACTATGGCTCTGTGAAGGCGGTGACGACCACGACTCTGACCTTTCACCCTTATTTTCAGCTAAAACCACACCTCCATATATATGTTGTGTGATATGGGGATTGTTTAAAAGGTACATTATCAGTTTGTGACTTTGAAGTATATAGATCTCTCAAACCTCAAAATGAAATATGACCTTATTATAAATATTGCCATTCAACAAGAAATGTAGAATGTGGAATTATGTCTTCAATTGCATTTATTTCTGTAAAATCTTAACAGACTTTACTAAAGATAATTTATCCTCCAACACAGATCAGAGAATTGAAACAGTTCAAACACAGGAAATGCGATTATAAAAAACAGTGACTTCGGGAGGCCCACATTGGATCAACGGACTTAAGATGGATGGTCCACAGTAATGTCAATTCAGTTTGTTTAGCAAATGCTCCTGCTCTACGCCCCGGCAGTTACTGTACTTCCATCCATCCATCCATCTTCTTCCCTTTAATCCATTTCTGGGTCGGGGGGGTGACAGTCAGAGCTGCACCCAATTCACTGAGCACCAGCCCCTCACTGACCCTCTGCAGGTGGTGAGTCCACAGGAGGACGGCTGCTCTGTCAGTGACAATACGGCCTTGATTTTTCAGTGGGGGCTTCAGGCAATGCAGGGTTACGTGTCTTGCCCAAGGACACAACGACAGCAGTCATCAGTGGGAGTCGGTGGAGAAGGTCCCGTGGTGGGCTTGAACCCACGACCTTCAGGCTCAAAGGCCAGTGCTCTACCAACTGAGCTACTGTCGCCCCTGTACTGTGAGTTACTGTACTTTAACTATTAAATACCAACGAGGCCAGTGTGTGTAATATGATTGTGTTGACACCAGTGGGGGCGGCTCAAAAGTGCAGCAGAACCCAAATGCGGAAACAAAAAAGGGGTTAACAAAAGAAATTAATGAACAAAAATAGAATTAATTAACTGGACAATCAAGCAAGAACAGGAGAAGTTGCCGAAACAAGGGCAAAAGTAACACAAGGTCGCAAGGCACGGAACGGAGATCTGAAGTAACAAAGACAGATTCAGATTCATTTTATTCGCCATTTGCAGTAACACTACATTGGAATACATTAGTAAAAGTTCCCAGTGTGCACAGGACAAGTACAGACACAAAACAACATTAAAAGACAAAAATAAAACAAATTTTAAAAACAGTAAACAAATGTCACTGTGAAGTTGACCAACTTAAAACAGATCTATACAAGTGCAAAAACATTAAAGTGCTCTGTTCACACTGATAACAGCTCGTGGAAAAAAACTATTAGCATAACGAGATGTCCTGCATCTCAGAGAACAGTATCTTCTGCCAGAGGGAAGAAGCTGGAACAAGGCTTTTCCAGGGTGGCCAGAAGAGTCATTGATAATTCTCAGGGCACTGTTAAAAAGTCTGGATTGATAAAGAGCCTCCAGAACAGGAAGTTCACAGCCTACGGTCCTCTTAAGGGGACGTAAAACATGTGACAAACACTGGCAGAAAAGAACTACACTCGACCGAGCTGTGAATCAGGGAGTGGCCATCTGAGGTTCTGACCTTTGATTCTCCAACAGGACATACTCTGACATCTTCTGTGCTTGTGTCCTTGGGCTAAACGTGACAATTTTTTGGGGAAAAAGGTCAGGTAAACAACGACAAATGGAAAGTAAACAACAAATGGCGTCTGAAATGGTGTGGTTTAACCGAAGACACGCAGTAGAAAGACAATAATCGTATTTCCCGTATCTAATTGGTGACAATACTTTGAAGATGCATTTGGACAGAAGGAGTTGAGTTTGCATCCAGCTGTGCCAGAAGTTCAACTCCAGGTCTGTTTTTTGAAGGTTGTAACATTAAAAAAGTGTTGCCTCTGCATTTTAAAAGGAATGCATGATGTGCACAGGCTCCAAGTCGCTGAGCATGTATTTATTTGAGCCAGTTAGGAATACTTATGTATGGGACACAAATGGAGGCTAATCAGCTTCATAAAGGCTGATTTTATGGAAACCTCCCTGTGCTGCTGTTAAATGGGCCTTATCATTAAGTATGTATGCGCTCTCTAAAGGGAAGGATAGAAGACTTCAGTTTAGAGCACTAATGCGTTCTTTCACATTTTCCTGCAGGAGCGGCTGGCAGCCATTTTAAAATTGTGCACTTATGTTGGTCACATATACATTTCAACAGAGGAAATAGGCGCCACTATGTCCAATAATAGTTACAGTCTGTGGTCAGAACCAATGTCCCCATAATGTAATGTTCCGATCTTCAGCTTGGCTTAATTGAACTCTTTTTGTTCAGTACCAGCCCAATACCAGGCGGAGGAGGGCGATAACAAATCTGTTTGCTTGTCCCTTCTCCACAAGATGTAAGAACAGATATAAAGCTCACAATGCTCCATCCTGTTTGTGTTGACTTTTGGAAATTGCTTTGGCTGGATGTTGGAAACAGAGTGTCGATGTGAGAGCAGGCGGGTCAGTCCTCACATAGACTTCTGTTTGACTTCAACATGGATCAATGTGTCTCCTTTTGCAGAGCTATTAGGAGCCATTGTGTCACTAAGATTGCTTTCCTTCCAAAATAAAAAAGCGACTCAGCCCAGGTCAGGGCAGTGCTGGTGAGCTTCCACGTGAGAGATTCAACATCTAACGTTGCACAGTCTAATTGAAGTTTTAAAGACTGTAATGTGACTGGATACAGTTCCAAAAATCTTTTAGATGCAAAATGTTTTTTCTCTCTCAATGCAATCAAAGTCTAAGGAGTTCTTAGTATTAAACATTTTGAGAATAATAACGAGTTCATGTGACATCACACATTTCCAAAGAACCAATAGTTTAATATTGTGGTGAAGAGCAGCTCCCCTGGTAACTACAATACAATACAATTTATTCTTGTAGAGCCCTAAATCACAACAGCAGTCATCTCAGAGGACTTAATAAAAACCGTTGAAATCACCACAGATCAGAGAATCAACAGTTAAGACAAAAATATACATAGAACACGTATGTATTGGTCCATAGGGAGAGACCAATGTCCATTGATGTTGATAAATGTCATACATGTTGTAGAATGTTAAAGTGTCCTGGATCATCACCACAGTCCTTCTCGTTAGACACTAACTGTCCAACAGACCCTCCTGCATCAGCAAGGAACAACTCAACTCCACGCATGAGACTGGAACAGCTCCCAGGCAGGTCGGGCAGGGCAGTCCGCAGGTGTAGATGGAGGGGGCCAGGTTCAAAGGTTCCATCGTCGCACCATGAAACAGACACAATGGGACAACGGGTGAATAGCAATGAACGACTACAGTCAAAATCCAAATAATGCTAAACAAATAAAGTAGGAAGGAGGAGAGGATAGTGCTCAAGTTACCATACTTCTCCAGCAGGGGGCTCCCTATGCAGCTTGACTGACAGTCTACCTTACCTTCCTAGCCATATGCTAAACTGAAGAGGACTGTTTTAATCCTAGCTTTGAATGTAGGGATTGTGTCCGACCGAAGGAGGGACAGCAGCAGCCACGGTTAGGTTAGCCCAAGTCCACAATCTATAATAACAAGGTTGAAGATGCACCAGATCGGGTCCCGTACAAGCAGACTCCAAAACCAGACAAACAAACTAACCATTTGCTAAATTGAAGAGTTTCTTAAGCCTGGCCTTGAATGTAGAGACCGTGTCTGCCTCCTCAAAGGTCCTGTATTACGCTTTTCTTCATGTTTCACAGTCAGTCCGATGCACATGTGTGATAATAATGTGTGTGATACACCATACAACACTCAAAACTTGTGAGATTATAGCCTCAACCTCGACTCAAACGAGCTGATCCAGAGATCAGTCTGCTCCTCTGTCTGTGAGCCCACCTCCCCCCGCCTGCACGGTGACGTAGCATCTGTCACAGTGTGGCTTTGTGTTTTGTCCTGTTCTCCTCCCCTCTGTGTGTGTGTGTGTGTGTGTCTCCACCTTCCTGGGTGTGGCAGCTCCAGAGTGCAGGGCAGCACAGCTGGCTGCTATCTTCAATCAACACAGTTCAAAAGCTATGGCTTTCCAGCAGGACTCTGCCAGTTTGTTTGTGACTCTAAGTACCAGTTTTGGCTCTTGTTTTGTGTAATACAGCCTTTTTGTACTTACCTCAGTTTTTTTTCGTCCAGTTCCTTCCTGCCTGCCTTCCACTTATCTGTCTGACCTGCCAAGATCTGACCTGTCCGCCCTTCTGGTATTTTAATATTACTATCTGAAAATTTCCCAACCTGCAACTTACCTCTCCAATCTCCTCTCCAGTACCTTGGTCCACATCCGTCCGTCTCCTGGTCTCCGGTTCACCTGCATTATTTATCCTGTTTCATTTTTGTAAATAAATTCTCATCATTTTCTGCAATTGAGTCATACTCCTTCATCCATGACAGCATTACGCTCTGAGGTTTGTCATCGCTACTTAGTCATTTCAGACAAACGAATAAACTTTTTCCAACAATGACAATCCGTCACATCGAGCCCATGTCTTCGGTGCGCAATCAGACCCTAGTTATTTAGTTTACAGAAGTATACGGCGTGTTAGCATCCCGGTACTCACAGATGGGAGGGTTCGCGTTAAGTTTTTTATTGTGGGAATAACACTGGTTTCCAGATCAGTTTTTGAGTAAGTCCAGTTCCATTGTTCCTGTAGTTCTGGAACAGTCTCAGTGAAGTGTCGCTGATGAACTGTTATTATAATAGATCCATGAGATGAACAGATGAAAAAAGTCGAGCCGCTTTCTTCCTCTTCGGGGCAAATAGTGAGTCACATATTTACACCCAAAAAACATGTTATCCTAACACTTTTAGAGAAACAGTAGCTCTATGTGGTGTCCAAACCAGACATACGCTGGAGCTGGACTCGGGAGCCGGACTCGGGAGCCGGACTCGGGAGCCGGACTCGGGAGCCGGACTCGGGAGCCGGACTCGGGAGCCGGACTCGGGAGCCGGCTGCACTCTCTGATTCGCTGTTTCGATCAGTTGATCAACTCCCGCCGGCTTTTACTTTCATTTTTATTTTTATCACAGCATACTTATTGTGTATTGTTTACCCCGTTTTGACAAAAGTCTTTAACAACCATTTTAAATACAAAGCAAACTGGCCTGGAGGACTAAAGGGGGCAGGCGGGGGGTGAATGTTGGGTGGATCTACGCTGTGATTGACACTTGACAATAAAAGCAATAGTGACTAAAACTACAATATTCAACAACAACACTATTAACACTACACAATTATCAATAATACCAACAACTACACTAATAATAATCTACCTAAATGCTAAAACTAATCGCAAACCTGACAATCGATAGATACTCTCTGCTATTCCTTCCTTCCTTCGGGGGCGTGAACGAGACTGGGCCGTTAGACGTCAGGTATCACTGCCGCGCCAGTGTTGGCGCCAGATTCAAAATTCAAATGTAGTAATACAGGTCGCCTGCAGATGGCGCCTCACAGACAGTTTTAGGCAGAAAGTTTCAACTAATTTGCACCAAAACGACAAAATTATGACCAGGATATGTAGACAACACTATTGGACACTCATTTATACTGTGTTTCAGCCACAAAAAAAAGTGGATTTGAGGGTGAGTTGTCCTTTAATGTGCACGGGAAGCTGATTCCACAGTAAAGAATTTGGCAGCTAAATGCTCTTGGGCCAACAGTGCTTTTTGAGACCTTAGGAACCACTAAACTTCTGGCGATTTGCGAGCACAGAGCTCGGTTTGGTTGATAAGACTCTTAACATGTCTTGAAGATAAGAAGGAGCCAAGACATTTATGGCTTTATATGTTAAAAGAAGGATTTTAAACTTTATTTTAACTCCATGGGAAGCCAGTGGAGTGATTTTAACACCGGAGTTGTGTGCTCTCTCCTTTTGGTACCTGTTAAGATCCTAGCTGCTAACAATCTGATTTAATTGTGCCTTACAAATGTGTGTGCATCTTTCTTTATTCATTTGGCTGTTTACCAAATGAAAAACCAAACGTATTACCTTGGGATTGAAAAATACATTTGGGCTAATTTTCATCTGTTTTCCCACAGTCAATGTACAAACATCATCATTCACCATTTTACATGTTTTTAGCGGTAGAAGAAACTGGACTAGTCAGAGGAAGCCGACACAGGGAGAACATGCAAACTCCACACAGATAGGATCTAAATTCTAAATTATCTTCTCTCTCTTATATTGCACCTTGTCCTTAAATCCTGTGAATACAAAAGCCACCATTATTATAAATAATTTGGTATCCAGTGTCAGCCTTATCTTCAGTCTCATTAGCTTCTTTTAATCCTGCATTCGCACTGCCACAGACGTAATTGAAACATACTTTCAGAGCGGAGTTAGATTAGTTTCTGCATGTAATACTATTTTAGGACCAAACTTCATACTAGGATGTAGCTGGTTTATGGTAGGGTAACAATGGCAATTGTTTCACACCCATTTCTTGCTTTTTTTAAATCTACGTAGAACATTGTAAAAATCTAAAATAAATGAATAAGTGTGCATGTCACTCTTTTTGTTTATACAGATGTATTTGGACAAATTTTGGCAGGTCTGCTATGAAAAATACACTGCTGTCGGGGCAGAGTGTGTTTCAGCACCGTGGCGCTGTCCGTGGTGCTGAACCAGCATATCTAACTGTTGCACTCAGAGTAAAGAGGAGAAAGTGAATACACTGTTTGAATATGCAGAGGAAGCATGAAGGATTCCGGTATTGCCGTGCACAGTACAGGAACAGTGCTGTCTGATTGCAAGTATAATGAAACAAAGAAAACCAGAAAGACTAATCTATTGTTGACTTTTGAATGCGCTGGAAACGGCAGCAAGTTCTCAGTAGCAGTGAAACAGTTGTTTTGAGTTTTACAATTGTTATTTTTCTTGCTTTTTTCCTACCTGAGATGTTCCTGCAGTACAGTGTTCATGGTTTTGCACTGGTCTAGACCGGAGCAGAGAGGTTTTGTGGTCTGAAACAAGCGGATAAACTTTTTGAATGACGCTAAAAAAAACATTAATCAATTGTGATGCAATCTGGGAAAACCCGTCGGATGTCGCTCTGGCACGTTTCAAGCAAATAGTAAAAATATGTTGATTGTCATTTATTTGGCAAAATTGTGTTTTCATTAAATAATTATTATAAACATCTTGTCTTTAATTTCTGAAAATATCTCTGTGAAACTCACTAGTTTTATACATTAAAAATTGTGATATGTTTTGATAAACTGAACGTTACGTTACATCCTCCGCTCTGGCCCCGGGAGCAGCTGCGACCGCTTTGACAGCTCAGTGAACGCACTGCTGTCAGGGCTCCGAGCGCGGACCATAGACATGTGGACAGGACCATAGACAGGACCATAGACAGGACCATAGACAGGACCATAGACAGGACCATAGACAGGACCATAGACATGCGGACAGGACCATAGACAGGACCATAGACAGGACCATAGACATGTGGACAGGACCATAGACAGGACCATAGACAGGACCATAGACAGGACCATAGACAGGACCATAGACAGGACCATAGACATGCGGACAGGACCATAGACAGGACCATAGACAGGACCATAGACATGCGGACAGGACCATAGACATGACCATAGACAGGACCATAGACATGCGGACAGGACCATAGACAGGACCATAGACACATGCGGACAGGACCATAGACATGCGGACAGGACCATAGACAGGACCATAGACACATGCGGACAGGACCATAGACAGGACCATAGACATGCGGAGAGGACCATAGAAAAATGCGGACAGGACCATAGACAGGACCATAGACACATGTGGACAGGACCATAGACAGGACCATAGACACAGGTGGACAGGACCATAGACAGGACCATAGACACGCGGACAGGACCATAGACAGGACCATAGACATATTCGGACAGGACCATAGACATGCGGACAGGACCATAGACATGCAGACAGGACCATAGACATGCGGACAGGACCATAGACAGGACCATAGACACGCGGACAGGACCATAGACACGCAGACAGGACCATAGACATGCGGACAGGACCATAGACATGCGGACAGGACCATAGACAGGACCATAGACACGTGGACAGGACCATAGACAGGACCATAGACACGTGGACAGGACCATAGACAGGACCATAGACACGCGGACAGGACCATAGACAGGACCATAGACATATTCGGACAGGACCATAGACATGCCGGCAGGACCATAGACACGCGGACAGGACCATAGACAGGACCATAGACACGCGGACAGGACCATAGACAGGACCATAGACACATGCGGACAGGACCATAGACACATGCGGACAGGACCATAGACAGGACCATAGACACGCGGACAGGACCATAGATTCAGATTCAGATTCAGTTTATTTGCCATTTGCAGTAAAAAAAACCACATAGGAATACATTAGCGAAAAGTCTCCAGTGTGCACAGACAAATACAGACATAAAACAACATTAAAAGACAAAAATAAAACAGTAAACAAAAGTCACTGTGAAATCGATCGACTAAAACAGTTCAAAACAAGTGCAAATCATTAAAGTGCTCTGTTCACACTGATAACAGCTTGTGGATAAAAACTGTTAGCGTAACGAGATGTCCTGCATCTCAGAGAGCGATATCTTCTGCCAGAGGGAAGAAGCTGGAACATGGCTTTTCCAGGGTGGCCAGAAGAGTCATTAACAATCCTAAGAGCTTTGTTTAAAAGTCTGGATTTATAAAGAACCTCCAGAACAGGAAGCTCACAGCCCACGGTCCTCTTTGCAGAGCGGAGCACCTTGTTTAAAGCTCTCTTTTCTTTATCTGTGATGTTTCCAAACCACACAGACACAGAACCAACAAGTAAACTCTCAATGGTGCAGCCATAAAAGTTAAGCAGAATCTTAGAATTAGTGGTAAATTCTCTAAGTTTACGCAGAAAGTAGAGACGCTGACGAGCTTTCTTAACGACTCGGTCAGTGTTTTTAACCCATTTCAGGTTAGACAGAGTTAAACCCAGAAACTTGCACTCCTCTACGATCTGCACCTGGGAGTTATCGATTACGACAGGCAAATGAGAACTATTGCGACTGAAGTCAAAGACCAGTTCACATGTTTTGGATGCGTTCAACTGGAGGTTGTTAGTTTGACTCCACTGAACCACATTTTGTATCTCTGCTCTATAAGAGGATTCATCAGTGTCACTGATGAGACCGATGATGGTGGTGTCATCAGCATATTTAAGGATCAGGTTAGAGTCTGAGGAAGACACACAATCATGAGTGTACAGTGTAAAAAGTAAAGGACTCAAAATACATCCCTGAGGAGAACCCGTGCTCACAGAAACAACATCAGAAAAACAGTCATTGATTTTCACTCTCTGAGATCTGTCAGTTAAAAAGCTATAGATCCATTTACACATGGCAACACTTAAACCCAGAGACATGAGCTTTTCAATCAGTTTACCTGGGACAAGGCAGTTAAAAGCAGAGCTATAATCGATGAACAGCATTCTGGCCACAGATTTACTATTGTCCAAGTGACTGTAGACAGAGTTCAGAGCAAAGGAGATGCATCCTCCACACTCCTGTTCTGTCTGTAAGAAAACTGGAGCGGGTCAACACTCACAGGGTTCTGGCTCTTAATGAAGTCCAGCACAAGCCGCTCAAAAGTTTTCATAAGAACAGACGTGAGAGCCACAGGACGATAGTCATTCAGGCATGTCACAGGAGTTTTCTTAGGAACTGGAATGATGGTGGACTCTTTAAAGCAGTTCGGCACAGTACAGTTCCTTAGCGACAGGTTGAAAATGTCTGTTAGCACAGGGACAAGTTGCTCAGAGCACAGTTTCAGGACACGAGGAGGGATGCCTCGTGTCCTGCAGACAGGACCATAGACATGCGGACAGGACCATAGACTGGACCATAGACACGCGGACAGGACCATAGACATATTTGGACAGGACCATAGACATGCCGACAGGACCATAGACATGCGGACAGGACCATAGACACGCGGACAGGACCATAGACATGCAGACAGGACCATAGACAGGACCATAGACATGCGGACAGGACCATAGACAGGACCATAGACATGTGGACAGGACCATAGACAGGACCATAGACATGTGGACAGGACCATAGACATGCAGACAGGACCATAGACATGCGGACAGGACCATAGACAGGACCATAGACATGTGGACAGGACCATAGACATGCAGACAGGACCATAGACAGGACCAGAGACATGTGGACAGGACCATAGACACGCGGACAGGACCATAGACATGCAGACAGGACCATAGACAGGACCATAGACATGCGGACAGGACCATAGACATATGCGGACAGGACCATAGACACGCGGACAGGACCATAGACATGCGGACAGGACCATAGACACGCGGACAGGACCATAGACAGGACCATAGACACATGCGGACAGGACCATAGACATATGCGGACAGGACCATAGACACATGCGGACAGGACCATAGACACATGCGGACAGGACCATAGACACATGCGGACAGGACCATAGACACATGCGGACAGGACCATAGACACATGCGGACAGGACCATAGACACATGCGGACAGGACCATAGACACATGCGGACAGGACCATAGACAGGACCATAGACAGGACCATAGACAGGACCATAGAACGCAGTAACTTATAGAGAGAAAGACACTAAAAAGGAAAAGTTACATAAAACAAGTTCAATTCATTGAATGTTGAAAGAATAAATACATTCTTGATTTTAATCTAATTACTGAGTGTTATGTGTTTGATCGGTGCCAAAGTAAATTTTTTATCTTTTACAACATATAAAGTGACTAAAATAAGTGCCATAACAGAGTAATTCACATGTAACATGTTAAATGTCTAACTTTAAACCTGTTTTTCTCAGAATTCTGTTTCATAAAACCATGTGAATATGCTGACTTCAGATAATGATAACTTTTGTTACAGACCTGCTATAAAAACAGATTTGAAAAGAGATTGAAAGCAGCTTTAAGATGGTGTCAGAATCTTAAATTGGTCAAATTTCACCATGTGATGGGTTTTCCTAGATCGCATCACACTTTACTTTGGACGAGAGAGAACATGGTCCACTGCTGCTCCTATTTTTCATCTTATAATTTATATACTAATATTAATATTAGTATATATAGTATTAGTATTAGTAATACTACAATATTACAAATGATGGTTAATACTACAGTACTACACACAAGAGTACTGCACTTTTTACCACAGTATTGGATATGACTAGCATTGGCCTTCAGGCCTGAAGGTCGTGGGTTCAATTCCCACCTTGACACCTTCTCCACGGACTCCCACTGATGACTGCTGTCATTGTGTCCTTGGGCAAGACACTTAACCCCACTTTGCCCAAAGCCCCCACTGAAAGATCAAGGCTATGCTCACACTCAGAGAGCAGCCGTCCTCCTGTGGACTCACCACCTGCAGAGGGTCAGTGAGGGGCTGGTGCTATGAGACTTGGGTGGCATCTCTGACTGCCACCCCCCCGACCCAGAAATGGATTAAGGGGAAGAAAATGGATGGATGGATATGACTACTACTGTGACTGGCATTTCTCAGAGTTGTTCCTACAGCAGCAGGTAGAAAAGACCTTCTGAATACTTTGTTGTACAAAAGGCTTGTGTTGATATTTAGTGGGAGGGATCTGTAATGTTGACAAAGCGTTGCTAGTTCTCCCACAATATGCTGAGTGTGAGGAGCCTAAAGTGGGTCACACACACATCTATATTTCATGTCTGTGTGGGAGCTGGTATGAATTATTCTTTATGGAGAACGACAGTCTTTTGAGCTGTGTGCTGTTTCTCTAATGATACAAACTCACACTGTTTGTGTTCCAAAAGCTGTCTTTTCCCGATGCTTTTCAAGAACCCTTTATTTGACTGGAACATTTCAAATGGTTTGAGTTTGAAATGTCTAACAGAAGATCTCTCTCTCTCTCTCTCTCTCTCTCTCTCTCTCTCTCTCTCTCTCTCTCTCTCTCTCTCTCTCTCTCTCTCTCTCTCTCTCTCTCTCTCTCTCTCTCTCTCTCTCTCTCTCTCTCTCTCTCTCTCTCTCTCTCTCTCTCTCTCTCTCTCTCTCTCTCTCTCTCTCTCTGTGTGTGTGCTTGCGATTGTTTATTTAAAGCTGACAAAAGCATGCACGATGCCATCTGCATGGCACAGAATCTTGTACAAATCAGTGGCATAATTTTGTGAGTTAAATCAGCACAAATATCAGAGTCAGACAAGGACGTTTTAGAGATTCAATGGAAAATACATCATATATATATATATACGTAATAAAGATCAGTTATGAATTATGTAAATTGTCAATAATAATGATGAAAACACTATTTAAAGATGCATGGTTAAGATGATGCTAACAATTATAGTTAAACTAACAGTAGACTAGGATATGATGTGAGTTATGTTCAGAGTATTCAAAGCCTGCATGGGTCTTTGTCCTTCTTCTAAGTGAGGTCTTGCTGCTTGGGTCAAAGCTTTATCTAAAGAGTAGTAGAGATTGTGTCATTTACACAGAGAGGATGAGGGGCCAACATCTGTGAAAGAGTTTTTACAGCTGGTATGTGGCTCCATGGTGCGGTGCGCTGGCCCTGGTCCGGTGTTCGTCCAATTCCTCAGGCTTATAGCAGTTAAGAGGTGCTTCAAATGTAGATAGTTATCAAAGAAAGATCACCTTGGTTATCCTACACACTTAAACCAATATTTCTTTCAGCGCTATAATTTTTTAGTTGGAGCATTTAATTCCTGGACTTGTACGAGTTTACATTTAGTTTATGATTGTTAAAAGGCACACTTACTGTTAATTTATTCTACTGTGTTTCTTAGAAGTTATTTTTTTAATAAAGGTTCCATGCTTTAGTGTCTGCTGTAGCTTGTAGACACGGGCAGAGTTTGGAAAGCGGTGAATGGAAAGCTTTCTGCACAACTTTCGGTCTACGTCGGATGCTGTGACAAAGACTCTGCAGCTGCGTTTGTTTGAAGCTGTTTATTAAATGACCATGTGCTCGTTTCAACAAAAAACTATGGAAACCCAGTAAAGGTTTCCCAAAAGCCACAACATCAGCGTATGGCCATCCCCTCTGGGTCCACTTTGTCAGAAACACTCAGTCCCGTCTCTCCCGGGTCACTCCTGCTGTCGGGTTTGATTAGCTTTTAATGAGCTTTAAACCATTCTGGAATATTCAATTCTTTTCAGATTGTTGAAGCCATGAAAAGTTAAAGCTGGGGTACCCACTTCTCAAACCAGGGGAAAAAGCATCCTCACCCAAAGTCTGGTGACTCACAGGGCAATATAACAAAAGCATATATTCACACAGAATACAGAGGGAGGAGAACAAAGGGGGGAATTCATTACAATCATCCTTCATTCATGTACACACACATGTTTATACACGTACAGAATATGTGCACATACGTTTTCTCTTTTTTTTTCTTTTCGACAGAAGGTGAACATCAAACATATAAGACAGTTTATCAGTTATTCCCGCCCAAAATAGCTCAACAGGGCATTTCCACAGTGTGCCCTCTGCCCCACAACCATGCTATTTTGAGCTTTTTCTGTCCATTTGCAAGATTTTTTGTTGTGACACATTTGGACGAGTTTGCAGTGCTGCATTCCCTTGAGACTCAGGAATGGACACACCAACTTTTTGTGAGCAATGATTTTTTGTTTGCAGTTCCTCTTTATATTCATTCATTTTCAATCCCTTTATTAGTCCATTTCTGGGTCGGGGGGGGGGCAATGAGAGCTGCACCCAATGCTCATAGCACCAGTCCCTCGCTGATCCTCCTGCAGATGGTGGGTCCACGGTAAGATGGCTGCTCCCTCAACGTTGACACAGTCTTGGTCTGTCAGCGGGGGCTTCGGGCAATGTGGGGTTAAGTGTCTTGCCCAAGGACACAACGACAGCAAACATGAGTGGGATAAGTTGGAATAGGTCTCAATTGAACCCACAACCTTCAGGCTCAAAGGTTAACTCAGCCACTGTCGCCCCAGTAAAATATTCACTATATATTTATGTTTTAGAGTGTAAATATTATACCCATATATTATAAGTTGTAGGACGAGAAGAACACAAATACAAAAGATGAATACGAGAGGCGATTGAAATGAGGAAGCGGGGCGCCAGGACCATCAAAGGCGATGAGGGGGCTTTCATCTTGGCTCACACTTGAGACTCACTTCTCCAGAGAACAGCAGCAGTGTCCTGGTATGGTCAGTCTGACGGATCTGCCTGATCTGTCAGACTCTGCATCCGGTAAAAACGGCTGATAAGAGACACTACACACCAGGCGGAAGTCTACATGAAACAAGTAATACTAACTTCTTTACACTTTTGTCTTATTCAAACAACCTTCTAAGCCCTAAACCTGTAATACTTTGGGAAGATTGGTAGTGGACTGAGACTGATCAGACCTGCTTTGTTACATCAGCCTGGTCTAACCAACATTATTATTGTATTTGTCTATCATTCTACTTCCTCCACATGCTGTAATTAGGCGGATTAGCCGAGGGGTTTGCTAACAAGTGTTTGGAGCAGACTGACGGGCTTCAGCATTAGCCCTCTGGCTGTGTGTGAGAGCCTCCTCCGCCTGTCAACCTGTCATGTTTCCCACAGATACCAGCACTCCGTCATACATGTGGACACGGTATGGCCCCGCAGGACTGAAGCATGCTGCTATGATCTGTAAGATTGATTATAATAACAATGGGAACGATCAGTTTGAAATGACAGCTGACAATCTTACATTTACAGAGCTTTGCCAGGACAACATGTGTTTATGGAACTGCACCGTAATGAGCAAGCCTCCAAGCTTTGCCTTAAGAATGCTATGCCTTTAAAGCTGGGGTACTTAACTTTAAAACAATAAAAACATGTTTTATTTACAGAAAGATCTCTCAAAATTGTTTGTCACTATTTCAAATATCTATTTATTTTTATCTTTAGATCAGACACATGAAAAAGAGGACTGCGTTTACTCAGCCAATCAGCACTCAGCCCAAAGTGTCAAACAGTGACTCAGAACTTATTCTTAGAAGTATGCAAAAGATAAAATGTTTTATTATGAAACTAATAATTATTACATTCATTATCTGAGGGTAAAATACTGCAGTGAGGTACCCCAGGTTAAAGCAGTTGAAATAACACGATGAGATACAAGGGCAGGGACTTTATTTCTTCTTGTAATGAATACATTTTGAGTGTACCCAGCCAAGATGGCACCCTATGCAAGCTCAATTCTGTGTCATGAGGAGAGGCGAATGAAGGACTCAAAATGCAGGAAATGCCAAAATAAAAATAATTTACTGATGAAAAAACAAAAGGGTAGATGAAAACAAATTCAACAATCCAAAACCACAAGGAACCAGGAACGGAACGGAACATAACGGACAAGGACATGAACATTAACAAGACAATGGACCAGCAACAAGACGAGAGGAGCACATGGTACACAAAGACACAGACACAGGTGGAACACATCAGGGCGGGGCACACAATCAACACAGGGGAACAAGACAGGAAGCAAAACTAAAACCAAACTGATGTCAAAATAAAACCAGAATACACAAATAAAATCCACACCTTGACATTCTGAGTCCATTGGTGGGACAGCTCTGAGCTAGTAATGCCCTACTCAGTTCTCATTAAAGATCCCAGCAGACAAGTTCAAAGAAAATGGATTTATAAAGTTGGGAGATAATTGATAGTATTAGATAGCAATATGGCCTACGTGCAGGACTCTACAAGGACTCTGATTATTCTGACTATGATGTGACTGTCTCTTTGTGACACGTACGTCTTTCCATGTGTGACGTGACAATGACTATATAAACCTTGTACTGCCTTTATTCTGTCTGAGAGAAAGAAACAGAGTAAACCAGTGGAACTTGAGAGAAACTTAAATAAACTTCCAGAGTTTGGCGCACCACGATCCGTCTCTGTCTGCTTCATTCCTGACATAATGAATGATAAATGATAAATGAAAACTGCATCCATTGTTTTGGTACAGTTGGATACCCATGATGCAATCTGATATCATTGCTCTGTACATAAAGTTTGTGTCTGCCCATTTACACAAAACTACCATTTTTAATATTCAGTATGTGAAATGTTTAAGTCCTTTGGGAGCTGCTTGCAAAGGGCTGGTGGAGCCCATGGCGGCACGGTGGCTGAGTGGATAGCACTCTCGCCTCTCAGCAAGAAGGTCCTGGGTTCGAATCCCGGTCGGACCAGGGCCTTTCTGAGTGGAGTTTGCATGTTCTCCCCGTGTCTGCGTAGGTTTCCTCCGGGTACTCCGGTTTCCCCTACCACTAAAAATATGTCCAATAGGCATGTCTGGGATGCGCCTCCTGTACTGGTCCCTCCCATCTCTGTGTGGAGTGAGAGACAATTGCCCAAAAATTAACAATTGTAAACCGCTTTGAGACTCAGATCTGCAGTGAAAAGGCGGTATATAAATAAAGATTACTACTACTACAGCTAGAAGAGTCCATCAAAGACAGACTAATCTTGGAGGAGTGATTCTGTTCCACATCAGTTGGCACAAACATTATAAAAACAAGTGAGGCTGGAGTTCTCAGGAGTATTCATTACACTGTTTGCTTCTGCTTTTCCAATAACAAACTGGATTAAACCAACCTCACAATTCACAATGTGTTTAACTGTTTCATGTCTTAACCAAAGCATACAGTGTTAATGCAATGGGAGAAGAAAAACCATCTAGTTTATCCCCGCCGTGTCTGCAGTGAAAGAACAACGACATGTAAAGTGTCTTTGAGTGTCCCAAAAAAGCGCTTTATAAAACCGATGCATTTTGTTTGTTTTATATTATACACCACATCTATATGGAAAAGGTCGTCTTCATGTGAGGGCACGTTGCCAGTACAAATATGGGAAAGTTTTCAACATATCTTTGAAAAGTTGTTTTCCAATAAATGTTGAAAAAGAAAATGTCCAAATGTTTTACCAGAGATTAGTTTAAGTTTAGTTTAAGTTTATTAAGGAAAGCCCCTTGAGATGAATCATCTCATTTTCGAGGGGGTCCTAAACATAAATACAAACATATCAACAAACACACATACACAAAAAGCAATTTACAGCGAATTAAAGATGAGAAAAGTTAATTAAACACACACAAAGACAAACAAAACAAACAACAACAAAATATAACAAAACAAATGCTCCATCGCACCCCACTCCTCCCCTCTGCTGAAATTAAAAATATAGGAAAGAAGAAAAAAAAAAAAAAAAAACAAAGTAAAACTATTAACAATAATGACACAGAACATTAGTGACATAAACAAGGAGTTTCAAGAAACCTAAATAATTCAAACTTAAATAAACCAACAGACAGAATGGATCTTATGGATGTGGGGAGTTTATTCCAGTCTGATGGAACCTTATATTGAAATGATCTGCGTCCAACTTCTTTAAAAACTCTTGGAACAGAAAAGGTGAGACAATCAGAGCTTCGGAGTGAAAAAGGTGTAGAGAAGGGGACAAAAAACTGTTTTAAATACTGCGGACAACTAAAATGAATACATTTAAATAATAAGTGCATCCAGTGAAGGTGACGTCTGTTGTGAGGCTGAAGCCAGTGAAGGTGACGTCTGTTGTGAGGTTGAAGCCAGTGAAGGTTCTCGTACAGAGTGCAGTGATGTGTGTGATATGGACATTTGAGAATGAATCTACAAAGACAGTTAAAAAGTGTATTGAGTGGTTTGAGACGGGTGTGAAATGTGTTTTGATAAATGACGTCAGCGTAATCGATGATGGGGAGAACCAGTTGTGTAATGATGCGTTTTCTGACATTGAGGGTAAAGCAGTGGGATGATCGGAATAATGGGCCCATTGTGGCGTAAGTTCTTTTGATGATGGAGTTGATGTGGTGTTTGAAGTTAAGTTCGGGGTCTAGCCAGAAGCCGAGATATTTGATTGTGTCTGCATTGAGCATTTTGGAACCGTTGTTAAAGTGAATATGGAGATCTGGGGAGTGGAGTAATTTGTGATGAGAGCCAAACAGTATACAGCAAGATTTTTTCATGTTTAAAATTAATTTATTGTTTGAAAGATTAGATTTACAAAGCCATCATAACATTGTTTGAAAGTCTTTTTAGTGGCCAACATCATGCATACGTTTTCTCTATCACATTATTAGAAAATAATAAGATTGTGATGTGGATTGGTCCAGGAACTACAGAGACATTAGCTTTAAACTTAGACTAGACCGTTGGACACTGTTGAATTGAATGTTGAACTTTGGAATGTTGTGATGTCACATGAACACAAACTATAGACATATATAAAGACATAATATACCTCGACCTTTTGTGTCTTGATACCTCTTGCACTTCTTTAAAAGACCCATGATCGAGGGGCTCGCCATAATTACAGATCAAGAGTTGAATGTGCCTTTATTTAGAAGTACTTTAAAGTGTGTGTACGTGTGTGTGTGTGTGTGTGCGTGTGTGTGTGCGTGTGTGTTATGAGCAGAAGGGGTTGGAGCAATAAGCACCGACTTTGTCCATCCCTTTTCTCGTCCTTTGTGTTTCTGTACATTTTACATCCTGTTAGTTTTATTTATGTATGAAATGTGAAAATGTTTGAAAAAAAATACATACTGCTAAACAAACAACTCAAGGCAGAGGTTCCAGTGTGAAGGAGCTCTTGACGAGATGGGCGTCTCTCTCCGTCTGCAGCTTTTGTGTTTCTGCTCACTGCACCATTTATTTCATTATTGACCCTTCTTTTCTCTTTTCTCTTCACTTGTGGCCGATGCTTTTGGCCGTTCAGTCTGCTCCAGTGTTTTCCTGCTGTTTATCCACTTGGTGACAGCTCTCCTCCCTCGTATAGATCCGCTGTCTGTGATGTCAGTGCTGAATGGTGAAGGGTGAAGGCTGTCTGCGCATAGGTCTGGGCCTCGCTGCTAATCATCTGCTCTTCACTGGCATGGAGCAGGAGTGAACAGAGTGTTGTCAAACTTGTATCTGCGCTTGCATTCTCCCAGTTTGTATGAAGGGCACGCCGGAGCCCGAGGCGCTGTACTTGCAGCAGTGCGTTTGCTGACACTTTTTGTTTGCAGATTTAATGACGCTATAATCAATTACACGCAGCAGGATTTGGTCCCATTAGAGCAGACACAGTGCCAGGAGTTCACTTTGTGTTTTGCTGCAAATCAGCTCAGAGAGTACAGAATTAATGACACGAGACATATTGTGTTGTGCTTTTTAGATACATAATTAAATGAGAAATTATTCTAACCATGTTACAACAGCGCCCTCATCCCAAACAGACCATAACTTGAGAGCTTGCTCCATTCACAGTAGTATCTGCCTCAAACCTGTTACATCATGGTCAGAGCTGCTTTCTGCTCCTTACAGGTGACATACAGTATGTTGCTAAGTCAAGGTGCTTTTTTGGATCCATCCTTACTGCTCCGCCTACGCCCCATTCACACCATGCTTCTAGCCACCACCAGTGCTTGACCCCGGGGGGTCTGAGATCATCTTCAGCAGCAGACGATCTCCCCTCTGCAAGTGTCACTGCCGGGGTCAACGCACCAAACAAATACATCTTTTTAATTTATTAATATGTCTGTCTTTGGTCTCTTCAGATTGAACTGACCCAAACATGTAACTTCTGTTCCCGTCTCAGTCCTAGTAGTATGATGTCGCTGTACCACTATGACATAATACATTTGAAACAAAAGTATTGCCCATAAATTTCTCAGGTGAAATTATGTTTTTTACAATCACGTATGTTTTGTATATCAAATATATTATTTTGCCAGATTCTAAAACATGAAATTATAATGCATAATATTTCTTCTTTAAAGAACTTCTCACACCCCGGCGCTAGCTAGTAGAGCTAGCGGCTCGGCTCGCAAGCTAGCGAGCTCTACCCATGGATCTAATCTAATAACTGCAGAGGCAGCGGAGGCAGCGGAGGCAGCGGAGGCAGCGGAGGCAGCGGAGGCAGCAGACCGCCACAGAATGGGGCCTGTTTCTGAATGATATAGATTAGAGTGGAATATAAAGTAGGAACTGCTTGTCACAGGTCTGCAAGCACGGAAACCCCGAAGGCATTTTGGATAGAAATGATACACCAATGTGCACAAAAGAGACAGTTATTTAACACATGCTCAAACAAAGTATTTATTGTACACAAGTACAATGAACAATATACAATGAAATTTCACAATATAGTACACTAACTAATCTAACAATAAAAGCAACTAACTAATGACTAAAACTACAATATTCAACAACAACGCCACTACACAATTATCTATAATACAAACAGCTATGCAAATAAAAATCTACCTAAATGCTATAGCTAATCTGACAATCAATGAAAATACTATTCCTTCTCCAACTCGCTACGGGGGCGTGATCGAGACAGGGCCGGTCATAGACCCCAGGGCAGCAGGGCAACTGACGTCAGGTATCACTGCAGACGTCAGCCTTCACTGCAGACGTCAGGTATCACTGCAGACGTCAGGTATCACTGCAGACGTCAGGTATCACTGCAGACGTCAGGTATCACTGCAGACGTCAGGTATCACTGCAGACGTCAGGTATCACTGCAGACGTCAGGTATCACTGCAGACGTCAGGTATCACTGCAGACGTCAGGTATCACTGCAGACGTCAGCCTTCACTGCAGACGTCAGGTATCACTGCAGACGTCAGCCTTCACTGCAGACGTCAGCCTTCACTGCAGACGTCAGCCTTCACTGCAGACGTCAGCCTTCACTGCAGACGTCAGCCTTCACTGCAGACGTCAGCCATTACTGCAGACGTCAGGTATCACTGCAGACGTCAGCCTTCACTGCAGACGTCAGCCTTCACTGCAGACGTCAGCCTTCACTGCAGACGTCAGCCTTCACTGCAGACGTCAGGTATCACTGCAGACGTCAGGTATCACTGCAGACGTCAGGTATCACTGCAGACGTCAGGTATCACTGCAGACGTCAGCCTTCACTGCAGACGTCAGGTATCACTGCAGACGTCAGCCTTCGCTGCAGACGTCAGCCTTCACTGCAGACGTCAGCCATCACTGCAGACGTCAGGTATCACTGCAGACGTCAGGTATCACTGCAGACGTCAGGTATCACTGCAGACGTCAGCCTTCGCTGCAGACGTCAGCCTTCACTGCAGACGTCAGCCATCACTGCAGACGTCAGGTATCACTGCAGACGTCAGCCTTCGCTGCAGACGTCAGCCTTCGCTGCAGACGTCAGCCTTCGCTGCAGACGTCAGCCTTCGCTGCAGACGTCAGGTATCACTGCAGACGTCAGCCTTCGCTGCAGACGTCAGCCTTCGCTGCAGACGCCAGCCTTCACTGCAGACGCCAGCCTTCACTGCAGACGTCAGCCATCACTGCAGACGTCAGGTATCGCTGCAGACGTCAGCCTTCGCTGCAGACGTCAGGTATCGCTGCAGACGTCAGGTATCGCTGCAGACGTCAGCCTTGACTGCAGACGTCAGCCTTCGCTGCAGACGTCAGCCTTCGCTGCAGACGTCAGCCTTCGCTGCAGACGTCAGCCTTCACTGCTGCACCAGCCTTGGCGCCAGATTCAAAATTCAAATGCTTTAATACAGGTCGCCTGCAGATGGCGCCTCACAGACAGTTTTAGGCAGAAAGTTGATCTTTCTATTGGACACTCATTTATACTGTTGATCAGCAACAGTATATATCCTTACTGTTTAAAACAAAAGTATCTAAAATAAGTTGTCTGGTGAAATTATGTTCTTGAAAACCACAAGGTGCAACTTGGTTTCAACGCCTCAGTTGTAGACTTCACACACTCGGATGTAGGTCAACCCAAAGCTGTCTAGACTTGAATCTAGTCACATTCATTAATAAGCTAATTAAACATACAATTTCTTAACATACTATATGACGAGTACTTGCTCTCAAATCTTTAGTATTTTTATCCTTTTTGTCCTTTGAGTACCACCCTCACTCAGATTTCAATATATAAAAAGATCAGATGTTTTCTAACAAATCGAAGACAGTAAAAAAAATTATTTGTGTTCTGATTATATAGAATTTTTCATTGTGTTTTCTGTTGTCCTTGACCGTTTTCTGTTGTTCTGATTAACAAAAATGAAATTCAACACCTCTTGTGGTAGAAGTGGGGAACTACGACACTGAGAGCTACTACATTCCATTTGTAAATGTTTTTATCCATATATTTTCTGTTTAAGACAAAAGTAAATGGTCTCTTTTTCATGTTTAAAGGCCATAGAGAATGCATTACATTTGAGAATTTGTGACAGACATGAAATGAGTTCCAGAGATTTCACTACAAACATTTCTATTATAATGCACTCGGCTTCCTACGACTTTCTTATGTCAGTCATCAGCACAAAAACCATCTCACTCTGCTTCGTCGGCTCATTGTTTTGCATTAAGTTGGACATCTTCCCGTTTTCCATTCCCCCATTCAACTCTCAAAGAAAACACAACTCTCAAATGTGAAAAGCAGTTTGTTCAATTTGTATTTCCACATGAATTATGCAACGAGACACAGTCGATGAGCACATTGAGAATCTGTAATTTATTTGCTTGTCCTTGAACAATAGTAGTTTGTGTCGGCCAAAGAATCCAAAGTGGTTTTCGGGACAAAGCTTCAGAACATCATTTGTCCCTGTGTAATAAATGGGACGTACATATATTTAGAGGTTACAGTCATCTACCTACAGAGCAGGATTTACATTTAGTTTCTACTTATTTTTGTATTGCCTTATATCACAACAGCAGATGTCTCAAAGTAATTAACATTGACAATTGTCAATTCGCCAGAAACAGATCAAAGAACAATTTAAATTAGGGCTGTCATATGTTTAAAATGTTTTAGTGGATTAATCGCACAGAAATGGTGAGTTAACTCACGATTAATCGCATTTTTAACATTCTATTTCAAATCCACTCCAATTGAAGTTAAATGAGATTATCAAATATAATCATACATTGTCATTCAGACCAAATGTTCTTAAATCTGTTTGATTTGCTCACAAACTTTTACTTTTGGGCACAACCAAAATAAGCTGTTAATGAAAGGGGAAAATGTACATACCCCAGCTTTAATTTTGCCAGTTTAGTTTAGTTTAGTTTCAGGAGGAGACACGGACACTTCCGTGGTGTAGGTTACGCACAGGTTGCAAAGAAACACACACAACATGCAGAGAATAGTTCTGCGCGTGTATGGTCTTATATGACCACATTACCGCGGCGCCGTTCACCGTGTTGTTGTGAGCGGCTAACCAGAACGGCCGCAGCTGCCCCGGGTGTGTGCCCCGGGAGAAGGACTTCAGTTCACAGCAAACAGCCCTGCGGTCAGGCGTGTATTCTTTTAAAACTTGAATTCCCAGAGACCTGCTCTGATGCATCTCACACACGCATGAGTCCGCGGCATTCTGTTTTATTATACAGTAAATGGGCGTGTCATTCGGACATGCGTTAATTTTCTTTTAATGCGTTAATGAAAACTGTAATTAACGTGAGTAAACGCAATAATTTGAACAGCCCTAATTTAAATGTAAGAAATGCAATAACAACACATTTGTTTGTACGGAGCGAGTTGACAAATATTCTGTTTATCCGGGTTTCTAAGTAAAAGTATGAATGCACCAACTGTTCTGCTCCTGGGTTATGAGTTGGTGAGTGGGTTGCTTCAGTAATCAGGGATTAGGAGCTGCATGAGTCAGACAGGAAGATCCTGGCAACAAAAGGTTTAAAGAGGAAAAGTAGAGACTATTAAAGAAATGAATAGTATATTTTACATACAGTCCCTTTGAGAAAAAAAATTCAGAGTGGAAGACCCGAGAACCCAGCTCTGAGCGCTCCCAAACAGGAGCGCTCAGTTCTCCTGCTGTTGCCCACAGCAACAGTAATCTGTCAATCACACTCAGCTGCAGCCCCTCACACAAATCCTCACCTACAGCATCAGGCACTGCCGGCATCAGCTTCATATCTCACAGAATCTCCATCCAAGCAGTAGCTTCATTCATGCCGCAACCCTCCTCCTCCCCATCTCCGCCTGGTTCCAGGCCAGCTTCTTCATCCTTCTCTTAGCTCCCACCACCAGGGTCTAGGCCCTGGGGGATTTCATCTCATAATCTCTTTCCCCTTCTGCAGTCGTGCAGTGCTCTGCCGGGGTCTAAGCGCCAAATCCCAACCACATCCTGTTCAGAACAATAAATGTAATCTTGAAAATATTGTCTGTAGTGTTATATGTGTAATTCATGTAGTGTCAGATTACATGCCAACCAACATACAATTCTAATACCATGTTTTGCCTGTTCAAGTCTCTCCAGATTGAAATGTAGCGGATCTGATTTTCTCCACTCTGCATTGTGTTATTTTGTTTGTGGTGCAGAGGAACACACAGGAGACAACATTTCAAGGTGTTCTTTTATATGGTCACTAAATAAACATGCTAACATATACCGCTGCATCAGTCCCAGCCCAGACTGTTCCCCGACACAGGATTTCAAAGAATAGCTGGTCACAAAATGAACATGCTAATAACACATGCCTCTGCATCGGTCACAGCCCAAACTAAAAACACATACAAAGAGTAAATAACGACAAAATTATAAGTATAATAGACATTGAGACATAAAAATGAAGGGACTGACCTCTTCCCCGACAAGAGAAGAAGAGAAGAAGCCCAGGATCACAGGACTCAATGACTACAGACCTGTAGCACTTACGTCTGTCGTCATGAAGTCATTTGAACGCCTGGTTCTCTCCCATCTCAAGTCCCTCACCTCCCCCCTCCTGGACCCCCTGCAGTTCGCCTACAGAGCCAACAGATCTGTAGACGACGCCATTAACCTGGCCCTCCACCACATCCTACAGCACCTGGACTCCCCGGGGACCTACGCCAGGGTCCTGTTCGTGGACTTCAGCTCTGCCTTCAACACAATCCTGCCATCCCTGCTCCAGGACAAGCTCTCCCAGCTCAACGTGCCCGATTCCACCTGCAGGTGGATCACTGACTTCCTGACGGACAGGAAGCAGCGAGTGCGTCTGGGGAAGAATGTCTCGGACTCTCGGATTATAAATACAGGAGCCCCACAGGGCTGTGTTCTTTCTCCCCTGCTCTTCTCCCTGTACACCAACCACTGCACCTCCAGCCACGACTCCGTGAAGCTGATCAAGTTCGCGGACGACACCACCCTCATTGGACTCATCTCCAACAACGATGAGTCCGCCTACAGGAGGGAGGTGGACCGGCTGGTGTCCTGGTGCAGTGGTAACAACCTGGAGCTGAACGCCCAGAAGACAGTGGAGATGATTGTGGACTTCAGGAAGAGCACTGTCCCCCCGCCCCCACCCTCCGTGATGGACTCCCCCATCACCTCTGTGGAGTCCTTCCGTTTCCTGGGCACCACCATCACCCAGGACCTCAAGTGGGAGCCGACCATCAGCTCCCTCATCAAGAAGGCCCAGCAGAGGATGTACTTCCTGCGGCAGCTCAGGAAAGCCAAGCTGCCTGCACAGATGTTGGTGCAGTTCTACACGGCCATCATCGAGTCCATCCTCACCTCCTCCATCACCGTGTGGTTCGCTGGAGCCACAGTCAGGGACAAACAGAGACTACAGCGCATTGTGCGCTCTGCAGAGGAAGTGATCGGCCGCAGCCTTCCATCGCTGCAGGACCTGTACGTCGCCCGAGCTCGAGGCCGGGCTGGTCGTATCACAGCCGACCCCTCTCACCCTGCACATGGACTATTCCAACCACTCCCCTCAGGCAGGAGGCTGCGGTCCATCAGGACTAGAACCTCCCGCCACAAGAACAGTTTCTTCCCCTCTGCTGTTGGACTCTTGAACACTTCTTAACCTGTCCCCCCGCCCTTTATAAAGTCACTTTACTGCCCATCATACGTCACTTTACTTCACTGTACTGCTGTCACCTTACATTGTGTGCACCATGTGCACTTGTATATTGTAAATAGTAACTGTAACTCTATTTTAAATTTAAATTTATTCTTTAGAAGTGTTTTTTATTCTTATTTTTATTATCTCTTTTTGACTGTTGCACTGAGCCAAAGCAATGTCCAAGTCTGTGACCTCCCGTTACTTACGTTGGCAATAAAAATGATTCTGATTCTGATTCTGATTCTGATTCTGACGGAAGAGGCAGAGAGAAAACTCCAAATGTATAGTGGGAGAGAGGGGAGGCTGGAGGACCAAAGCTGCACAACAAATCAACGACCAGTACTAAAAAAAGTATTGTAAAATAATAAAACTAAATAATAAAAATACATAACACATAACATTTAATCAAAAAAATAAAAATACAATGTAAAATGGTGAGAGAGGTCTATAAAATGATTAACTTTGCTACATATGGATGTGAAAAGTAAGAAATAAATGTAATGTGCAAATACGTAATCATTTTTTATTATGTATTTTTTCAACATATTTTCTGAAACAAATTGCACAAGACAAAACTAAACTAAAATATAAAAAAGTGTTTTATAATAATAAAAAATGTGCGGCATAAAACTTATGAATAATGCATGTCATCCTTAGTTTGTTGTTAATTTTTGCTTGGCTGTTGTCTTAGTTTGTCAATAATCTGAAATCTATTGAAATAGTGACTTGGGAATCAGTCTGCCGCTTAGTAGTTGGCAGTTCTGTGAATATTTTCAAGATTACAGTGATATTGGTTGATTTAGAAAACAATATTCAAGATTCAAGATTAATTTATTATGTCCCGTAGGAAATTTGTCTTGAACTCACAGGCTGCTACATTGAAAATACATATAAGACAGACATAAAACACAACACAGTAACACCGACATAAACCATCACCGCTCTGCTCGATGGCCTGCATTCAGGATATAAATTTTCTTACCTCAATCATGATGTTTACAACCTTTTACAGGTGCAGTCAGTAGTTTTTACTCCATTGAGATCATTGCAGTTCACAGAGCCCCAGCCCCTCACTGATCCTCCTGCAGGTGCTGAATCCACAGGAGCCTTGATCTGTCAGCGGGGGCTTCAGGCAAAGTGGGGTTGTCCAAGGACACAACGACAGCAGTCATCAGTGGGAGTCGTGAAGTAGGTCTTGTGGTGGGCTCGAACCCACAACCTTCAGGCTCTGACTTCACAGGTTGTTCATTGAGGGGTGATTATTGTTCATATACAGTCTACAAAACAGACCTACTGCACATTTCTGTATCACTCAATATTACATAACAACAACATGGTCCAAAGCTGTGAACCATCCCTTCTGAATGTTAGGTCCCCTTTTAAATGAACAAATCAACAATTGTAACAGCATGTGAGTGTTCCAAACGTACTATAATCCTCGCTCGGCTCTGTCTCGCCTCTGCGGGGAAATGAGCAGCTTCATTGCAAACTCATTAGTGCGACGTGTTCGCCGAAGGACTGGGACGTGTTTGGTTGTGTGCGTGGTGATGGATGGAGCGTTCTCTGCGTCTCTCTTCACACAGCAGCCCATCTGGCCTTTCTCCTTCTCACATCACTTTAGACTGGGACAGCTCCCAGCATTAGGGATCTGAGTGTCGGAGGAGGCAACAAGTCAAGAGACAAAGTGAAAAGCGAAAATTGGACGCACATTTCTTCCTTAATTTGGTGGCTCCCCTCAAGGAAATTGGATTCGAGAAGGCTTTGAAGCAGCCATTTCATGCAAAGTCCACTTTTTGGGCTTTTACCCACGGGGCAATAGTGCTCCCTCATTAGAAACAGACATGGAGTTGTCTTCAGCCACATCAGCACAAACACACCTGCACCTTCTGTCTAAATACTCCGTTTTCTAACTTGTTGAGCTATGACAAATCTTATGACTGTGGCGTTAAAAGCAGTTTTCTGCCAGATTGGCCTATATGAGATTTGTGCAGTCTTCTTGGTTCTTTAAAGCTGGTGTACCTCACTTTCAACCCACACAAATTATCTAAAAGAAGCCCTCTAACCAGTAATTCCTCACCCTCCAAAAACTTCAATCACTCATTTTCACATGGATGTATTTTTGGTCTTTAGATCATTTTTTTTCAGGCTGAAAAGCATCAAATACTGGTGTCGCTAGATTTTTGCCTGGATCTAGGGCCGGCCCTAGGTCATCAGGCTCCCCAGGCGAAAATATATATTATAGGGCCCCTTCCACGCTCAGTCCTGGTTTTCCTGTTTTCCCTGGTTCAGTCCTGGCTCAGTCCTGGTTGTCATGGTTCAGTCCAGGACAACCTGGACTGAACCAGTTATAAAGAAAGCAGCTCACTGCTGCCTTATTTATAACTGCAGGTATAAACAAGCAGGTCTCCAAAATTACAAGAAGGCAAAGTTCAAACTCAATACTATTCAACTTTAATAGAAGCCAATAAAAATAACAGTAGATTTTTGTTTAGCACCGTCGCTAAACTCACAAACTGCCATAGCGCAATCGAGCCTAAAATTCCAAGCTCACTGAGCAGTGTCGACTTTCTCCACTTCTTTAATAATAAAATTACATCCATCCGTGACAAACTGGAGGAGGTTACTCCTGCTGTTGGTAGTGGACAGGCTGAAGCGGCATACGTGACTTCCCACTTAGACTCTTCAGTGGGCCTTGATAAATTCATGGCTGTGAGCCAAGCAGAGGTGATCTCTGTGGTCACATCCTCAAAAGCCTCAACTTGCATGTTAGACGCAGTCCCGACATGGCTCTTCAAAGACATACTTCCTTTGATAATTGAGCCTATCGTAAATATAATAAACGCATCCATACAATGTGGCTATGTCCCACAAGCTTTTAAAACCGCGGTTATCAAACCCCTTCTGAAGAAAACAAACCTGGACCCAGAAATACTTACAAACTACAGACCGATCTCAAACCTCACTTTTATATCTAAAATCCTGGAAAAACTTATAGCTGAGCAGCTCCGCTGCCACCTGCAGGAAAATGATATGTTTGAAGTCTTTCAATCAGGATTCAGAGCTCATCATAGACTGAAACGGCACTAGTCAAAGTCACAAATGACTTACTACTAGCTGCTGATAATGGACAAGTGTCAGTGCTGGTCCTACTGGACCTTAGTGCTGCATTTGACACAATAGGCCACAGCATTCTACTGCAGAGGCTAGAATGTGATATAGGTCTTAGAGGAACAGCCCTTGGCTGGTTTAAATCCTATTTATTGGATCGGTATTACTTCGTCAACGTAAATCAGAACTCGTCGCCTTATTCTGGAGTAGAATTCGGTGTGCCGCAGGGTTCGATACTCGGACCGATTCTTTTTACTCTCTACATGCTGCCACTGGGAAACATTATTAAAAAGCATGGAATTAATTTCCACTGCTATGCAGATGACACACAGCTTTATCTGTCGATGAAGCCAAATCAGACAGATCAGCTAGAAAAGCTTAGTGCTGCATAAAGGACCTTAAAACGTGGATGGCTCTTAACTTCCTACTGCTTAACCCGGAGAAGACAGAAGTGATCCTACTCGGTCCGAAGCGCCTGCGTGACTCCCTTACTTCAACGCTGCGCCGGTGGCCGCTGTACAACAGCGGCCACCGGCGCACGGTTGGGCGGCACGGTGGCTGAGTGGATAGCACTCTCGCCTCTCAGCAAGAAGGTCCTTGGTTCGAATCCCGGCCGGACAAAGGCCTTTCTGAGTGGAGTTTGCATGTTCTCCCCGTGTCTGCGTAGGTTTCCTCCGGGTACTCCGGTTTCCCCTACCACTAAAAATATGTCCAATAGGTCTGGCATGCGCCTCCTGTACTGGCCCCGCTCCCATCTCTGTGTGGAGTGAGAGACAAGTGCCCAAAAATAACAATTGTAAACCGCTTTGTGACTCTGGTCTGTGAAAGGCGGTATATAAATAAAGCTTACTTACTACTACTACTTACAACGCCGTGTTGGTGGCCCCACGCTTCGACAGCAGGATTCGCTCCACACAGCCCGTCGGTCTGTGTGGAGCGAATCCTTCTCTCAAAATGTGGGTCCCCCCGAGGTTTCTCATTTTTTCCCACTGGATTTTAGAATTAATTGCTTACTTGATCAGCAGCCTCACGTCATTCCTGTGGCCTTCGCTGCCGCCATACATGAAATATCTTCAGGTAATCATTCCTTTTCATTCACGGCCTTATTCCCTGGCAAGCACTTTCCAAGGTACCGGCACCTTCCTTTTGGGGGATTTCATCTCATAATCTCTTTCCCCTTCTGCAGTCGTGCAGTGCTCTGCCGGGGTCTAAGCGCCAAATCCCAATCACATTCTGTTCAGCACAATAAATATAATCTTAAAAATATTGGGCCTCATTCACGAATAACTTCGTAAGAAACTTCTCAAATTTCTTCTCAAGTTGTCCTTCAGTAGATTTCTAAGAAGAGCCTACGTGGGATTCATCAACGCACTCGTAAGCCGCTGAATTGTTCGCAGCTGTTCTCTTAGATTGATGAATCCCCTTTCCTCGTAAGTAGAGCGCGCGTGCCAGGTGCTTCATTAGCATAGGTACTTAGCATAAGTAACCGCCCATTAATGCCCATATAAGGGACTGCAGGGCCGTGTGCAGACGCCAGAGGAAATGGCAACAGGCCTAAAGCAAAGAGTTACACGGAGCAAAAGAGTCACCCTTTTTTCTTCTTTTGCCAGACTGAGAATAAAGTTATAAAATGTTGACTTAAAAGTCGAAATATTATGATAAGGCTGCAGCCTTCCATCGCTGCAGGACCTGTACGTCGCCCGAGCTCGAGGCCGGGCTGGTCGTATCACAGCCGACCCCTCTCACCCTGCACATGGACTATTCCAACCACTCCCCTCTCACCTGCACATGGACTATTCCAACCACTCCCCTCTCACCTGCACATGGACTATTCCAACCACTCCCCTCTCACCTGCACATGGACTATTCCAACCACTCTCCTCTCACCTGCACATGGACTATTCCAACCACTCCCCTCTCACCTGCACATGGACTATTCCAACCACTCCCCTCTCACCTGCACATGGACTATTCCAACCTATTCCAACCACTCCCCTCAGGCAGGAGGCTGCGGTCCATCAGGACTAGAACCTCCCGCCACAAGAACAGTTTCTTCCCCTCTGCTGTTGGACTCTTGAACACTTCTTAACCTGTCCCCCCGCCCTTTATAAAGTCACTTTACTGCCCATCATACGTCACTTTACTTCACTGTACTGCTGTCACCTTACATTGTGTGCACCATGTGCACTTGTACATTGTAAATAGTAACTGTATCTCTATTTTAAATTTAAATTTATTCTTTAGAAGTGTTTTTTATTCTTATTTTTATTATCTCTTTTTGACTGTTGCACTGAGCCAAAGCAATTTCCTAGTCTGTGACCTCCTGTTACTTACGTGGCAATAAAAATGATTCTGATTCTGATCTGATAATAAAGTCGAACTAGCAAAATTATGAGATTAATCTAAGAATATGATGAGATTAATCTCAAAATGTTATGAGCTTAATTTAAAAATATATTATGTATTATTTTAAAGATGAATCTCAAAATGTTATGAGCTTAATTTAAAAATATATTATGTATTATTTTAAAGATGAATCTCAAAATGTTTTGGACCCTGGGAGGAGATCCAGCGCGGACCAGCGCTGAGACCAATGCAGACCCGAGGAGAGACTGGAGTGACCAGCACACAGAAACCAGCGCGGACAGGAGAGACCGCATAGACTGGAGTGACCTGACTGGAGAGACCGGTGCGCAGAGACCAGCGCGGACAGGAGAGACCGGTGCGCAGAGACCAGCGCGGACCGAAGAGAGACCGCATAGACCAGACTTGAGAGACCAGCGCGGACCCGTATGGATCCAGGAGCATGCAGCACGGACCCGTATGGAGAGACCAGTGCAGACCCGTCTAGAGCCATGGGAGAGACCAGTGCAGACCCGTATAGATCCATGGGAGAGACCAGTGCAAACCCGTATAGATCCATGGGAGACACCAGCGCAGACCAGTATAGATCCATGGGAGAGACCAGTGCAGACCCGTATAGATCCATGGGAGAGACCAGTGCAGACCCGTATGGAGAGACCAGTGCAGACCGGTCTAGATCCATGGGAGAGACCAGTGCAGACCCGTATAGATCCATAGGAGAGACCAGCGCAGAGACTCAGCGCGGACCCCGCAGCCTCCTGCAGCAGCAGTATATATGCCGTTGTTCTGTGGCCCGTGGATAAAGAAATGCCCCCTATAATATTGTGCTTCAAGATGGCGCCTCGTACGGTCGACATGGCTCTTTGCTGCTCTCTTTTTCTTTTGTTTTTACTTTTTAACTGTGCATCTGGCTGTTCCTACACCCGTGAGGAACTTATGAACATCCGACCCACCGTTCCCATGGACCTATTGCCTGTTTTCTTGGCATCTGCGGCTGATTTAGTTCATGTTCTAGCCAAAAAAGTGTGGGCCCGTAAAAGGGGAAAGCGAGGAGGCCTGCTCGTGCGTCTTAGGAGGAGAGGAGCGCGCACGGCTCTCCCCGGCATTTTTCTCTCCAACGTACGCTCACTGGGCAATAAGATGGACGAACTCAGCCTGCTCATGAGAAGAAACAAGGACTTCGCCCACATCCTGTGTCCTCTGCTTCACTGAGACCTGGCTAAATGAGCGGATCCCGGACTGCGCTCTGGAGCTGCAGGGCTTTGGGCTGTTTCGCGCGGATCGCCATTGTGTGCTCTCAGGGAAGAGCAGAGGCGGAGGGCTCTGTTTCTACGTCAATACAAACTGGTGTAACGATGTGACAGTGATCTCCAAGCACTGCTCTCCTGCTCTGGAATATCTTTTCATTCATTGTAAACCATATTACTCCCCGCGGGAAATTGTTTCATTCATTCTTGCCTCTGTTTACATACCGCCATGCGCGGACGCGCGCGAGGCTCAGCGCGCACTCGCAGAGCAAGTACTGTGTATGGAACGCTTATACCCGGACTCTCTGATTATTATCCTGGGGGATTTTAATAAGGGAAACTTGAGCCAGGAATTACCCAAATACAGACAGTTTATCAAATGCCCGACCAGAGAGGAGAACACTCTGGATCACTGTTACACCACCGTGCGCGGAGCTTTTCGCGCTGTTCCCAAGCCAGCCCTCGGCTTCTCAGATCACTCCATGATACATCTGGTTCCTGCTTACAGACAGAGACTAAAGCTCTCGAAACCTGCAGTGAGGAGCTCCAAAGTGTGGTCTGATGAAGCTGTGGAAGAGCTGCGCGCATGCATGGAATCTACAGACTGGGACCTTTTCAGAGCTGCCACAGACAGCTTGGATGAATATACGGACACTGTGACGTCATACATCCACTTCTGTGAGGATAGCATCATTCCAACAAGGACCAGGGTCATCTATAACAACGACAAACCCTGGTTCACTGCTAAACTCCGGCAGCTCAGGAAAGCAAAGGAGTCTGCTTTCAGGGAGGGGGACCGCAGCGGCTACAAAGCAGCTAAATATCAGTTCAGGAAAGAACTGAAAGCAGCCAAGTCCCGGCACAGAGAACGACTACAGGAGCAGTTTGGTAACAACGATACTGCTTCTGTCTGGAGGGGCCTACGGGAGATCACCAACTACAAACCCAAAGCCCCCCCCTGTGCTGATGACCACAAGCTAGCTGACGATCTGAACTTATTTTTCAGTCGCTTTGATGCTGCCCCTGACACCTCTCCCTCCCCCACCCCCCACTACTCTAACGACCCACCCATCAGCCCTGCCCCCAGCCTAACAATAGCCGCTAAAGAGATTAAACAACTCTTCCTGAGGCTGCACCCCCGCAAAGCTCCTGGCCCGGACCACGTGTCTCCGGCCACTCTGAGACACTGTGCCAGTGAGCTTACTCCTGTGTTCACGGACATTTTCAACTCCTCTCTGCAGTCCTGCCATGTCCCGGCCTGCTTCAAATCCTCCATCATTGTCCCCGTCCCGAAGAAGCCCAGGATCACAGGACTCAATGACTACAGACCTGTAGCACTTACGTCTGTCGTCATGAAGTCATTTGAACGCCTGGTTCTCTCCCATCTCAAGTCCCTCACCTCCCCCCTCCTGGACCCCCTGCAGTTCGCCTACAGAGCCAACAGATCTGTAGACGACGCCATTAACCTGGCCCTCCACCACATCCTACAGCACCTGGACTCCCCGGGGACCTACGCCAGGGTCCTGTTCGTGGACTTCAGCTCTGCCTTCAACACAATCCTGCCATCCCTGCTCCAGGACAAGCTCTCCCAGCTCAACGTGCCCGATTCCACCTGCAGGTGGATCACTGACTTCCTGACGGACAGGAAGCAGCGAGTGCGTCTGGGGAAGAATGTCTCGGACTCTCGGATTATAAATACAGGAGCCCCACAGGGCTGTGTTCTTTCTCCCCTGCTCTTCTCCCTGTACACCAACCACTGCACCTCCAGCCACGACTCCGTGAAGCTGATCAAGTTCGCGGACGACACCACCCTCATTGGACTCATCTCCAACAACGATGAGTCCGCCTACAGGAGGGAGGTGGACCGGCTGGTGTCCTGGTGCAGTGGTAACAACCTGGAGCTGAACGCCCAGAAGACAGTGGAGATGATTGTGGACTTCAGGAAGAGCACTGTCCCCCCGCCCCCACCCTCCGTGATGGACTCCCCCATCACCTCTGTGGAGTCCTTCCGTTTCCTGGGCACCACCATCACCCAGGACCTCAAGTGGGAGCCGACCATCAGCTCCCTCATCAAGAAGGCCCAGCAGAGGATGTACTTCCTGCGGCAGCTCAGGAAAGCCAAGCTGCCTGCACAGATGTTGGTGCAGTTCTACACGGCCATCATCGAGTCCATCCTCACCTCCTCCATCACCGTGTGGTTCGCTGGAGCCACAGTCAGGGACAAACAGAGACTACAGCGCATTGTGCGCTCTGCAGAGGAAGTGATCGGCCGCAGCCTTCCATCGCTGCAGGACCTGTACGTCGCCCGAGCTCGAGGCCGGGCTGGTCGTATCACAGCCGACCCCTCTCACCCTGCACATGGACTATTCCAACCACTCCCCTCAGGCAGGAGGCTGCGGTCCATCAGGACTAGAACCTCCCGCCACAAGAACAGTTTCTTCCCCTCTGCTGTTGGACTCTTGAACACTTCTTAACCTGTCCCCCCGCCCTTTATAAAGTCACTTTACTGCCCATCATACGTCACTTTACTTCACTGTACTGCTGTCACCTTACATTGTGTGCACCATGTGCACTTGTACATTGTAAATAGAAACTGTAACTCTATTTTAAATTTAAATTTATTCTTTAGAAGTGTTTTTTATTCTTATTTTTATTATCTCTTTTTGACTGTTGCACTGAGCCAAAGCAATTTCCAAGTCTGTGACCTCCCGTTACTTACGTTGGCAATAAAAATGATTCTGATTCTGATTCTGATTCTGATTCTGAAATAGGAAGGGGTCACTAATACACGGCAAGATTTCCAATGTATTTGATAAAGCGTTGGCACATTTCATTTCAAAATGAATTAAAAAGTAGGCCAGATCTGCAGTGAAAAAGGCGGTATATAAATAAAGATTACTAATAAAGATTACTACAAATAAATAAATACATACATCAATATGACGGACATATCACTGGAATGTTGTATTTTTATTAAACTTCACCAAAGAGGACAACCCCGGCGTGTGAACATGTCGGCACTGAATGCGTACGAGTGCTCCTGAGGACTCGTAGGATTTGTACTTGCCCAAGAGAAATTCTGGTTACGAGAAATATTCGTGAATGCCACTTTCTTCGTAAAAACCTCGTAAGTAGGATTTACGTACAAATCTGTTCCTAAGAACCGTTCGTGAATGAGGCCCATTGTCTTTAGTGTCAGATTACCTGCCAACCAACATACAATTCTAATACCATGTTTTGCCTGTTCGAGTCTCTCCAGATTGAAATGCACTGGGACTGAAACCCTACACTGCTATTGCCAGTTTTTTTTTAATTGCCACGTTTTATTGTACATAATATATCCTACACAGACCATATTTTTAACCTTTAACGTGTTTGTACACTTCTGTCTTATCTTATTGGGACAAACAAGATTAAGTGAGATAATTGTACCATCATGGACCAGTTAGAGCCTGAAGATTGAGATTTCAGCTCATCTGTCTTTTTTTGCAATCGAAATGCCTAATAAACTATCTCTACTCATCCACTTATTGGTTATTGTCAGTACAGTTTAAATTTCTACTGTCAAAGAAACTGCGTGCCTTAAAAAAATGCCTTTTCTTTGCTTTGGATTCATACCTGTTGCTGATGAGACCAGCGATCAAGAGGGACTGGAGCGTCCACGCAGTATTGAATTAACCTGCATCAGTATTCTCAGCACGTCATTGAGACTATCCATTTATTACAGAGCCAAGTGATTGATAATGTAAATTAGTTTTGGATTGTTCATCTATTCACAATTATCTTATGAGGCTGAAGACTCGCACTGATTATAATATTAAAATGTGTGTGATTAATGAACAAGTATCCAGTAGAAGTAGTGTTCCAGCTTTGAAAGAGTTATCAGAAGCATACAGTGCAGAGGTTTTGGTTGTCAAAAAGCACCACCTGTGTGAAAGGCCAATTGATATTTCATAAGATGTACTAGCGTGGTCGCAGCTCAGGCTGGAAGAAAAAAAAAAATCACATTTTGCTAGAAATTATCACATTATCACAAAATACATTTTGTGGGATTTGTTTTCTTGTTTTTCATACTGTGAGATAAAGTTATACAAACGCAGAGGAAAGATAATGGCGGCTGGAGGAATGGGTGATTCCTCTCTCTCTTTACAAAGAGACAAAAAGAGCAGAGACAAGAGTGAAAAAACTAAAACCATTAACCCAGAGGAGGCAGGACACAGTGCCCCTGGAGCAGCCTACACAGCCAGGGCAAAACTCAGGCCAAAAGCCGATGGGAAGAATAGTCTATCAACAAGCAAACCTGTGGACCTCGGCTGATACAAAACACGGTAACACATAATTCTGTGTTTTGACTATTGTATGCAAAACACACCCATTCTTGAACAAATTCTTTCAAATGTATTGCCAATAACAAAATATGATGATGATTTTACATTGAGGAATACACCTTCTTGAGAAATGTTCCTTCTGGTCTTTATTATTGTTTTCTCCATCCATTTTCTTCCCCTTAATCCTTTTCTGGGTCAGGGGGGGTGGCAGTCAAAGTCCACAGAGCACCAGCCCCTCACTGATCCTCCTGCAGGTGGTGAGTCCACAGGAGCTGAGATCTTTCAGCGGGGGCTTCAGGCAAAGTGGGGTTAAGTGTCTTGCCCAAGGACACAACAGCAGCAGACATTAGTGGGAGTCGTGAAGTAGGTCTTACGGTGGACTCGAACCCACAACCTTCAGGCTCAAAGGCCAATGCTCTACCAACTGAGCTACTGTCACCCATTATAATTGTTTACTTTTGAGTCCTAAGCATGGATCTATTATAATAACTGGATAGGGTTTTACAGCTTGTAGCTGAATAACTCACGTGCTCGGGGGATTCTCGCGGTACTGCAGACTGAACCAGACTGAACCGGACTAAATTCACGTGGGCTACCCAGAAATTTTCCCCATAGGACTCAATGCATATTAAAACAGCTCAACCTCAGCTGACAGAGAACCTGACAGAGAACCTACAGCTTTCATAAAGGTCGGATTTAATACAGGCCAGTTTCCCATAGATCTTTTAGAGTTCCAGACGACTTCCGCTAATATGCCATACCCCGTGTCGGCACAATGCGCCACTGAGCACAAACCATTCATTTGAATAGGGCGCCATCTTGGATTTTTTCTTAGAACTTTGGTTAGCTTTTAGGAATTTGGGTGGATGGATGTGTTTTTTGCAGCTACTGAGCACATGGATGTATTTATTTTTTATTTTTTACAACTTTTCTTATAGAACTATTTGTCATTCAACGTTGTTTTACCAAATATCAGTTTTGTTTATCTTAAAGCCACCCTGTGTAATTTTTACAGCTGCTCCGTGTGAAAAAACATGTTAACTAATAAGCTTTTTAAGAATATTTACCTCCAGAGACTCATTCAGAGCGCCCAGCTGGGCGCTCTGAATGAGTCTCTCTCCGCGGGCCAGGCACTCAGCGGAGAGGATTGGACTGGGGGGGACTGGTCGACGGACTTGAACAGCGCGACCAGACCAGATCAGAGAGCAGTCCCAGAAGCACTCTGCTCTTTTCGCGGATCGCTACTCTCCAGGCCCGCTCTCTTTCAGCGAGACCCCGAGGTCCGGAGTGGATCTGCAGAGGTGCTCGGGAGCTCGGATTGCCTACGTCTTCCCCGTACAGTAGGGGCGGACGGGAGGGCAGAAGCTTTCTTAACTCATTGACTGCCAGCCTATTTCAGAACAGGTACTCCCATATTGCCAGCCGTTTCTGATGATTTTTATAGATTTTAAGACCCACAGATTATTGTGTACTATGACTATCTGAAATCCAAAACCAGATTCTGAAAGAATGGACTGTCTTCTTTCATCAGCAAAAAAAAATGTTTCTCGCTTGTTTCGTTCCCCTGTATTCCCCAGTCGAGTAGAGGGAAGTTTTACTGAAATCACCAGAAAGCTGAGAAAAAAGAGGCACAACATGTGCATCTGGCTGTTTTCAAACCATTCAGAGAGAGATGCTGCCACCTGCTGGCTAGATAAAATATTGCCTCAAGCCAATCCCCATACATATTAGATACAATAGACATCTGGGAACGTGAAAATAGCGGGACACGCAATTGACGTGTTAACATGTCAATGGCAGACAACGTTACTACTGGTTTAACGTGTTAACACGTCAATGGCGGTCATTGAGTTAATAAAGAAAAACAACCCGTATTTTGTGTGTGAGACTGTCCGTTGCTTAATGACTCGTCCGCCAGTGCTTCCTCTCCGCTGAGTGGAGAGGAAGCACAAGCTATGGAGCAAGGAACAAGATTAACCAATGAGCTTACAGCAGAGGCATCCCGGCCCACCCCATGATGTGCATATCATTAAGAGAAATACGGAAGTAAATACAGAAATAAATACAGAAAAATAAATACAGAATAAATGCAAAAATAAATAAATAAATAGATACAAAAATAAATACAGAAAGATAAATAAATGTATGAATAAATACAAAAATAAATAAATAAGTTCATTCATTTCTGTATTTATTTATTCTCATAATTGCATGCATTTCTTTGCAAATGTTATCTTTTTAAAATGTATTTATTAATTTCTGTATATATTTATTGTTTTGGCAGCCACGGTCCTGCATATAAATGCGCCATTTTGAAAAACAGTGGTGTTATATAAAAGAACCACCACTTTTCAATTTGGTTCCACTTCCAGTTTTATATAACTGGTCCTAACTATAGGACCAGTTATATAAAAGAACCATGGAGGACCACAGTTATATAAAAGAACCATGGAGGACCACAGTTATGTAAAAGACCATGGAGGACCAGTTATATAAAAGAACCATGGAGGACCACAGTTATGTAAAAGAACCATGGAGGACCACAGTTATATAAAAGAACCATGGAGGACCACAGTATAAAAGAACGACCCGAACAACAATTTCGCATTTCAAACCATCACTTATTATAATTATAATATAATTACGGCTGTCAAACGATTAATTTTTTTTGTTGATTAATCGCATAGTACTGGTGAGTTAACTCACGATTAATCACATTTTAAACATTCTATTTCAAATCCACTCCAATTGAAGTTAAATGAGATTTTCAAATGTAATGACACATTGTTATTCAGACCAAATGTACTTAAATCTGTTTGACTTGCTCCCAACCTTCTACTTTTGGGTACAACCAACAAGAGCTGTTAATGAAAGGGAAAATGTAGGTACCCCAGCTTTAATTTTTATTGAAATCACCAGAAAGCTGAGAAAAAAGAGGCACTTGTGCTTCTAGCTGTTTTCAAACCATTCATAGAGCAATGCTGCCATCTGCTGGCTCGATAAAATATTGCCTCAAGCCTTACATATTTGATACAATAGACATCTGGGAACGTGAAAACAGCGGGAAACGCAATTGACGTGTTAACACGTGTTAACACGTCAATGGCAGTTAATGCGTTATTTTTTTTTTTTTACGCGTTAATGAAAACGGTAATTAACGTGAATTAACGCGATAATTTTGACAGCCCTAAATATAATACATTTTAAAATGTTAAGGGCCTTTCAACACACCCAAGGACACTGTACAAACATAGTTAAAAAAGGGTTACATTAAAAACCTTGGCAGTATAAAATAAAACAGAAAACAACAGAAAGAATGTCTGGAGGAGGAGAGTTTTGAGTCTGGATTTGAACAGGGGAAGAGTCTGTGCTTTTGCGGAGGTCAGGGGGGAGTGAGTTCCAGAGCAGAGTGGCTGAATGTTTTACCCCCCATGGTGACGAGTCAGAAAGAGACGTATAGATTTAACAGTTTAGGGTCCAAAAAATAAAAATAAACAAGGTGGGACATTATTAGCCCTTAGTTTTATCTGTATCAAAGGCAATACAAAATGGGAGGACACAGTATTGACAATTCTAAAGAAGATTGAGTTATAATGTATATTGCAACGTTTAATTATTCTATTACTGTACATATTGTAAGTAGTTCTTACTTTTAAAGATGTCTTTTGTCAAAATAAGCAAACAAATTACCCGAGCACAAACTCACTCTGCTGCTGTAGAATGACTCGTGACTCTTTAAAGGACAACTCACCCTCAAATCCACTTTTTTTTGCTGATAAACGGTATAAATGAGTGTCCAATAGTGTTGTCTACATATCCTGGTCATAATCTTGTCACTTTGGTGCAAATTAGTTGAAAGTTAGACTTTCTGCCTAAAACCGTCTGTGAGGCGCCATCTGCTGGCGACCTGTATTACTACATTTGAATTTTGAATCTGGCGCCAACACTGGCACAGAAGTTGGACCTGACGTCTGCAAGTTGGACCTGACGTCAGCAGCCCCCCGCCCAGAGCAATGTAAACGGCCCAGTCTCGTTCACGCCCCCTTCAGTCCTCCAGGCCACGCCCATTTAGAGGAAGATTTGAACAGGAAATGTGAGTAACGTAAGCTCCGAGGAGCGGGGGTGAGAACCACTTTAAGCAGAGCTGATGAGGAACAGGTGAGTCGCACACCTGCTGCAGAGCCAGCCACGCCCCCAGCCACGCCCCCAGCCATACACATGAAACAAACTGAAAGAGAGGCGGGGGCAGAGCAAACCCAAAAATATCTAAGTTGATGGTTTGTATTTTGAAGATGTGGAAACTAAAAATACATAAATAACAATGTAAATATGGACATAGCCAGCCATCTTTAGGAACAATTGTAATTGTAAATGCAGTAAAAAGAGACAGTGTGTTTGTTTTAGTAATGATATTACATCATGATTATTGTGTTTACTTTTGAGTATTCATGTTTTTTTTTTTATTGGTTTCAGCTCAAACAGCATCCACAGACTAAGAAACAAACAACAGAAATAAGATTGACATCTGCTGATCCCGGACATTGGCCTGATGTTCTTAGTGATGGTGAAAAGTGTTCCCTGGTAAGAATAAAAATTAACAAAATACATAAAAAAAGTCCTCTTCAGGTGACAGATATTGTTTTTCCTCAAAGCAATGAACAAAACCCTCGGAGATTCACAAAGGAAAATTACTACATGGTCATGAGAAATGGTGAAAAAATAAAGCAAACATGGCTAGTATATTCAAAATGTACCAATTCGATGTTTTGCTTTGCTTGCAAAATATTTGGCACAAAAGGACAAATGCTTTCACTAAAGGGGGTTTAAAAACTGGAAAAACCTTGCTTCACATTTAAAAAAGCATGAATATTCCAAAACGAGCGTGAAAAGTTGGCATGAGCTCCAGATAAGGTTCAAAACCAAATCTGCTCTAGATCAAATAAACCAGCATGTGTTACACCTTGAGGAGCAGCTCTGGAAAGCAGTAATCAACAGGATTATTGATATATGCCACCTGGCTGAAAGAAATCTGCCACTCAGAGAATACACAGGCCTTGTATGACCCACATCATGGACACAAATAGAGTGCTCTATCTTAGCCCAATAATACAAAATTGAAGAAGAAATCGTCAAAAGGGTACAAAATGTTAAGTATTTTGCTGTCATCATAGACTGCACACCTGACACGAGCCACACGGAGCAACTCAGCATTGTATTAAGAATAGTGAACCTATAGAAGGTGTGTCAGTCACAGAACATTTCATAGGTTTTGAAGATGTTCAAGAAGGGGTCTATGTGAGACCCTGCTAAAAACGCTGTCTGACCTAAACTTGGACTTTTCCAACTGCCGTGGTCAGTCCTATGACAATGGCAGTAACATGATGAGCACTAAGCAAGGTGTGCCGGCCAGAATCCTGCAGCTCAACGAAAAGGCCCTGTTCCATGTGGCAGTCACACACTGAATTTGGTTGTAGCGGATGCAGCCAAATCTTCAGTTATATCTATTTCTTTTTTTGGTGTGCTGCAGAGACTATACAACCTTTTCAGCTCCTCAGTCCAACACTGGGCTGTTTTACAACAAGTGAAAAACCTTACAGTGAAATCTTTGTGTGTGACCAGGTGGGAGGCTTGGATTGACAAGGTAGTCAGATACAATCTACCAGAGATTATTGAGGCACTGTCTGCTCTTGAATATGCGTCAATACAAAAGAAGGACTCTGAAACTTTGTCAACCGCATCCAGCATTGGGAAAGAACTCATGACGTGGCGTTTCCTGCTATGCACAAATGTGTGGTACAACATACTCTATCAGGTGAACTGAGTCAGCAAGCTTTTGCAGAGCCCCACTAGTTCTCTTGAACTTCTGCAAAGAGAGACATTGGCAGTCCGAAATTATATGGAAGAGTTCAGGCAAAATGGGCTAGCTGGTGCCAAAACGGATGCAAGAGAGATTGCTGAAACTTTACATGTTGTGATGACCTTCCCAGCCAAAAGACGCAAAACGACCAGACAGTTCATGTACGAAGGCCGAGAGGAAACTCTGTCTACTCCAGAAGAAGACTTCAACAGTTTTTCCTCCCCCTTGTGGACACAACCCTGGCTAGCCTAAGTGAGAGGTTTTCCAGGCTTGAAGATGTTTACAATATGTATGGTTTTCATTTTTCAAAGGAAGAAATGGATGCAACAATTCAAAATGACGACATTGACTCTGAGGAATTAGTGTTGGAGGTCAGGCCTGCGTACCATTCACTTCCTGATCATGTATCCTCCCCAAAAGACATGCTGAACTACATTTACAAGGAGCAGCTTCTAGATCTGTATGGAAATCTCAGCACTGCCTTTCACTGACATTGCCAACCACTGTTGCTTCTGGGGAGAGGAGCTTCTCATCACTCAAGTTAATAAAGACTTACCACCATGGTAAGGTCCAGGTCCACCATGTCCCAGGAGAAGCCATCAGGACTGGCTTTAATTTCCATAGAGCACAATGGGCTACTGCCTGGTCAGAAGATCTTTGAATTTGGAAGACATGTATTTTATGTAATAGATTACTCCCAACACTGGTAGAGACGGCAATAATTATACTGTATTCTAATGATCAAAAAGACAAGATGCGAGTGGCCTATAAACATCTTTCAAAACTTCAGAACACTAAATCAGAATATCTGTTGCCCAAAACTATAGGAGGATCTTTGTTTACATCCGTATGCAAATCCACCACTCACTGGGTCTCAAAAAGACAGAGCGGCACATACTGAAGCATGGATACAAGTGCTTTTAAAAGACTCAGTGGATTGAAATGCACTATATACGAACTTTAATGCAAGAAGATCAGAGGAGATGTAAAGACAAGCTTAAAAAAAAGTAAGAAGAAGACCAGAAGGCTGAAACGCGTAAGCATCATTTTAACCTCTTTTGCCATGTGTAATAAAGGCTTTTAAAGATTTTAGCAACTTTTGAGTGCCTCTGTCTGGATATTCAACATTGGTCCCTCCACTGAAGAGCACCAAAAGTGAACTTTTTTCCTTACTTCATATTTACATCCAAGAAGCACTCCAGCCCCGTCTACTGTTTAAAAAAATATACTTATTATATTTTCACTCACATACTTATTATATTATAAGTATAAGTATAATAAGTATATGAGGCCGAACTGAACAAATTTAAGCCCAAATGATGACGACAAACATTGGTCAGACTCGCCTCTGTCTTGGCACCGATCTGCGAGACATGAATTCTTACTTCATGGAAACCGGGACCCTTCACGCAAGAAAGGTCTGTGGTGAAAACCATTTCTTGCGTTATTCACCGCGGTAAAGTGATCCACACAGTAAAAGCGGGTGGCCTCTTTATGCTGTTACTTACACTAAACTGGGAAAAGGAAAGCGCAGGGATGAGGAACCAACATTTTTTAAAATTCCTTATAAAGAATATAGACGGGTTTTGCGACTACTGTCACTGCACAATGCAATTTTTCAAATTCATCATCACAGTGAGCACGTGTGCAGTGAAAGTAGTTGCAAACTCTTTAAAAAATTCTAATGAATTAAAAATTGCCTTTTGGTTGCTCATCCCCCCGGCTTCCCTTTCTATGTTTACTGTAGGAAACAGCATAAAGTTTTAGTGTGTGTGGACCACTTTACTGCGGCCGTTTTTTGCTGTTCTTTTCCGAAGGAATTAGAAAAAAAAAACAATAAAGTACAACCGACCACACAACAAGAGTGGACCATCTGATTTAGTAAAATCTCTCTCCAAACGTCTAAAACTAGAAAACTCTCGGGCCTCCAGGTAGCTTTCTCTGCTGTTTGGCCACCCAGTCACGTGACAGGCGGGGAAAAACTAGAAAACAACGAAGATGCTCCTATAGAGAACAATTTGACCAAAAGTTGTGGTTAACCTATGAAAAATACCTGCTAATGATCACTTTTTTATAAACATGTGAACTTGACATTATTGGACTAATCCATAAAAACGGCTCGACCAACTTCCCAAGCTGTGAAAGCCATCATTTCCATTCAACTTTCTTCTTTCTGTCTTACACTGGATGGTGAAGTCTGCTCTACAGAAGGGACCTGTGTGTGCTCCAGATTCATTTAGAGCCACAATAGAGCCTCTTCCTTTAATTTGTTTCACTTGGACAGGGGGAAAAACAATCGGATTTCACAGCAATAACCAGCATCCTCATTCCAGTGGCTTTACAGTGAACCACAAAATGTTATGTATTTTATTGGCGCGAGGAGACGAAGCAGAGCAAACCTGCAAAGTGGATTTTGTGATATATTTTCGGAGGACAATATAACAAGTGTGTGGGAGTGAGAAAGAGACCAGGGAGAATGTATCCAGCAGGCTATAGTGTGGGGAGAACTAGAAGACGTTTGTGATCACCAGAACAATAATGATTTAACTGGCCAACACTTTTTTGTGATTTTGTGAATACCGTAATGAGAGGGAGTCCTGGCCCTGTCTCTGGCCCAGTACTCTGGAGCCTCAGCCCCAGCTCCAGTGCTTCCATCCCAGATACAGAGCTCTGCTTCAGGCCTGATCTGTTATGTGCGTCTGCAGCTCCAGCTGATCAATAGGACAAAGAGAGATTTCATTAAGTGAAGAGCTCTGGGCAGTGATCGTTCCTGGTGCCGTGGTCCAAGAAGCTGTCCTGCCTGTGTCCATTACAGGAGGGAGTATTCCAGGGCCAGGGGTCAAATGGGGCCCGCTTTAAGAGCCACAAGGGCCTCATGTCATTTAAAAGTACTTTGTGGCTGATTGCTTCTCATTTGTTTCACACATGCACCAGAAATAGTTTGTTCGTTGAAGGAAAATGTTTGCACAAAATGGACTTTTGAGCTACTCATGGCCACGAGCCATAAAGAGCTTTAAAAAAATTACCAAATTCACACCAAATTGAATTATTGCTCCCAATTTCAGAGTAGTAGGTGTTCTGCACATGTTTGTGTGTGGAGGTAAAAGATTTCTGGCTATGTGAAGTTTTATTTTCCCCAAAATTAAGTCTCTCTATCTCTTAATCCTGAATATTGTCATTTTGGCAATGAAAGAGACAATAGTAAAATGAGCATTTTACTATATGTTGTCATATTGTCACATGAAAGTCTGATTCTCCCCTTTCTATAACAATAATGCAGCAATTCCATCTTTCGGGACTCCTTTTGGAACACTAAAAGACACGTCACATGTCATTCTTTCACTGCATACTCAATGGTGATAAACTACAACTATAGCCACAGCTGCCGTGGGGCACACTGTCAGAAGGGAGGCAACTGGTATGTGCCGTCAGCCCCTCTGACCACCACCAACTATTCACACACTCTCCAGACTAATTCTAGACAATGTGGGTGAAGTGTCTTGCCTAAGGACATTCCATTCACCGCTGCCCCACTGTGGCACCCTGGTTCCCAGAGGTCTCCCATCTCAGTACTAGTCAGGCCCTGCCATGCTTAGTTTCAGAGGTCTGACGGGATCTGGCTTTCACATGCAGGTATGGCCACAACAAAATAGAATTTGGAAATTAGCAAAAATATTCCAGTCTCTCTATTACTTAACTTGAGCACACATTTATTTTGAGTGTGTGTTGTATTGGAAAGCCATATCTGTTCCAAAGAATGTTTATAGATGCACAATGCTAGTCTAAGAGCGCCCGTGTCCAAACCTGCTCCGACTCCCCTTAACTTACACCGAAAAGTACACTCTTCAGTAAAGTAAACCCTTTGTGTCACTTTTAGTTAAGGCGTTTAAACAATATCCCTAGGTGGTGCTTGTATATTTGCACATGCTCTGTTTTAGCCCATGTGCACGCCGGAGGAGGACAGAGGCACAGATTGCCTCCGCCTGTGTGCACATGGGCTAGAACAGAGCGCCACCTCTAAGGGTACGGTCACATAGGTTTTTACAAGCAAGCCCCTCGACCACAGTCAGGGAGAGACTTGTGTGAAAATGCCCGTCACAACGGAAGACGTAAAGTGACGCACAATATCACGTCCTCACCACACCTCATCCCCCACTCCCCGCCACCCGCCACACTGACCCCCCTCATCCGCGCTGAGAAGTGTGCTCTAGCCCAAGTCTTGAACCGGGCTTGAGCATGATTGCAGGAATCGTGCTGAAGCCCACATGCCGCGGTCACATGGAACCTAAAGCTCGGACCTAATCGCGAAGTGGGCCCTGGCCCACTTAAATCGGGCTTCAGGCTGCGCATGTGACCGCAGCCTAAGTTGTCATGGAATAATGGGACGCAACTGGACACGGAGCATCCTCTTATTTTGGTTCTGATTCCATGGTCTCGAACCCTCTGCCCTCGCCTGTCCGCTGTTCAACCCTCTAATGTCATGGCCCAATTAAACTTGAATGACAAGAAAAATCTAATATTTGGAAACATTTTCATATGGGGTAGTAAAATACGAACATGATTTTTTTATTATTCCACTGGCATCATTCTGGGATTTTGCAGATTTGCAACCAAAACAGCTCCATTGGCTCGCTGTGGTAAATAGAGCTGACCCAAGGAAAACCCTGAGGAAATATAATATACTTGGAATGAACTTTATCTATATATACTATGTCTATATATATCAATATCTTTCATTGTATGCTGTTTTGGTTCCAAATTATTTGAGGATGTGATACTGACTTGAAATTGATGAATAGAAAATCTGTTTCGGCGAAATCAAGGAGACTGACATTTTGTAAGCGAGACGGCTCCGCCCCCTAGTGAGCAGGTGGAAAACTGTGTGTTGCTAAAGCTAAACTAAGTCCAGCAGTGGTACTTCTGAGTAAAAAGGGTCAAAAATGTGGACGTGGAGTAGTTAGGAAATAAGAAATTAAGTTGTTGCAAATCTGCAAAAGTTAAACAAGGAGTAGAAAGGATTTTAATTAATTTTGACCTGTCAGGAAGTTGTGGGGTGACCATATCGTCATTTCAACATTTTGCTTATCTTAAAAATGTTTAATTTGCTCTTTACAATGTGAAAAGTAACTAAAATTCACTTGAATACACCTTACATAAACTCTTTATCCTTTCCCATTGACAACTTTCCTCCCACCCAGCCTGGCTAATCCGGTCCCAAATAAGTTGAACGTGGACACCCAAGGCACAGCGATAAGACATTTTCTAACATTAAATCCACAAAAATGTGAGATAATACCTTCTATGTCCCAAATTGGAAACCTCCTCTTCTGCACGTGTGCTTTGTGGCTCGGGGAGTTGGGCACAGATCAATGAGAAGAATCGATTGTGGGTTCTTGCCTCTGTCATGTCGGATTAATATGGATTAGAGCGCCATGTGTCAGAACACACAGAGGCTACATTAAATGGGCTTTAATTAGTCTTTACCATTAACAACCTCTATGTGCATAAGTGCCTTTGATGTTTTTGATCCAGCTTTAAAATGCACGCAGGGATTATCTGTTACATGCGGCAGAAAAACACGCATGTGGAGATTATTGGTTTATAAAGAATGCAGCAGATTTAACACAATTTGCTTTTTCAACCAGTGCAAGTGTGTGATCCAGAGTCACTCCTTGCCAATGCAGAAGGGTCTATGAACAGTGATAACCAGGGACATTTAAGAACATTTATGGACATTGGTCATCCCACTCCCTAAGGACCAATGGCTCCTCTGTTCGAGATTATTGAATTTCCTGTGTTTGTCTGTTCTCTGATCTGGTGTTGCAATTAAGGGCTATCATAAATAAATTGAGTTAAATTCAATGTTTTAAAGAAATTACAACTCTTCGTGTTTTCTAAATAGTGAGTCACATTAAGAACATCAAAAATCTAGTCCGCCTCTTCCTCTCTCAGGGAACACAGAGACGCTGATGCGGGCTTTATCACCAGTCGCATTGACTACTGTAACGCCCTGCTCTCTGGTCTTCCCAAAAAGAACATTTCAGGTTTACTTTTACTACAAAACTCAGCAGCACGTTACACTGGGTTTAAAATCGCATGGCGCTGTGAAGATGGCGCCGTGACAAGAGCTCTGGTGTGTGTCGTCTGGTGCACACTGGGGTAGTGTTGCACAGTTTTTCCAATGTGGTTTTACTGCAAATGGCAAATAAATGAATCTGAATCTGAAATTGCTTTATTGATTTTAAGTTTGTTTTACTGGTTTTTAAATGTTTCTTTCAGAATTGCGCTTCTCTTGCAGCAGACTCCTCATCATTCCCAAAGTCAGGACACACACTCACGGTGAGGCATCTTTCCAGCACAACGGCCCCCGTCTCTGGAAAAGTCTGAGGAGGAGCTCAGGGCCGCAGAAAACGTTCATATTTTTAAAGGCTCAAGACACAACTTTTTAGATCAGCTTTTGATTTGTTTATATTATTTATTATTGCATTTTATGTATTCCATTCATCTTTTAGACACATTTTTAATTCTAGTTTTATTATTTATTATTGTTATTACTATTATTAATATGTATCGTGAGTGTGTGTTGTGTTTGCGTCTTCGCGTGTTCATCCTCAATAATACACTAATTACTGATTGTAAGTGCAGACACCCCCGACTCACTCCAATGAAGAAGAAAAGATAGATACGTATCAAAATACACAGAGCCTTACATACATACAGTGTGGTCCCATCTTTGACCTCTCCTCCGCACCAGGGTGAGACTCATACAGTGCCTTGCAAAAGTATTCGGCCCCCTTGAACCTTTCAACATTTCGCCACATTTCAGGCTTCAAACATAAAGATATAATATTTTAATTTTTTGTCATGAATCAACAACAAGTGGGACACAATCGTGAAGTGGAACAAAATTTATTGGATAATTTAAACTTTTTTAACAAATAAAAAACTGAAAAGTGGGACATGCAATATTATTCGGCCCCTTTACTTTCAGTGCAGCAAACTCAGTCCAGAAGTTCAGTGAGGATCTTTGAATGATCCAATGTTGTCCTAAATGACTGATGATGATAAATAGAATGTACCTGTGTGTAATTAAGTCTCCGTATAAATGCACCTGCTCTTTGATAGTCTCAGGGTTCTGTTTAAAGCCCATGAAGACAAAGGAACACACCAGGCAGGTCCGAGATACTGTTGTGGAGAAGTTTAAAGCCGGATTTGGATACAAAAAGATTTCCCAAGCTTTAAACATCTCAAGGAGCACTGTGCAAGCAGTTATATTGAAATGGAAGGAGTATCAGACCACTGCAAATCTACCAAGACCCGGCCGTCCCTCCAAACTTTCATCTCAAACAAGGAGAAGACTGATCAGAGATGCAGCCAAGAGGCCCATGATCACTCTGGATGAACTGCAGATAACTACAGCTGAGGTGGAAGAGTCTGTCCATAGGACAACAATCAGTCGTGCACTGCACAAATCTGGCCTTTATGGAAGAGTGGCAAGAAGAAAGCCATTTCTCAAAGTCTTGTTTAAAGTTTGCCACAAGCCACCTGGGAGACACACCAAACATGTGGAAGAAGGTGCTCTGGTCAGATGAAAACAAAATGGAACTTTTTGGCCACAATGCAAAACGATATGTTTGGCGTAAAAGCAACACAGCTCATCACCCTGAACACACCATCCCCACTGTCAAACATGGTGGTGGCAGCATCATGCTTTGGGCCTGCTTTTCTTCAGCAGGGACAGGGAAGATGGCTAAAATTGATGGGAAGATGGATGGAGCCAAAGACAGGACCAATCTGGAAGAAAACCTGTTGGAGTCTGCAAAAGACCTGAGACTGGGACGGAGATTTATCTTCCAACAGGACAATGATCCAAAACATAAAGCCAAATCTACAATGGAATGGTTCACAAATAGACGTATCCAGGTGTTAGAATGGCCAAGTCAAAGTCCAGACCTGAATCCAATCCAGAATCTGTGGAAAGAGCTGAAGACTGCTGTTCACAAACGCTCTCCATCCAACCTCACTGAGCTCGAGCTGTTTTGCAAGGAAGAATGGGCAAGAATTCCAGTCTCTCGATGTGCAAAACTGATAGAGACATACCCCAAGCTGTAATTGCAGCAAAAGGTGGTGCTACAAAGTATTAGCGCAAGGGGCCGAATAATATTGCACGGCCCACTTTTCAGTTTTTAATTTGTTAAAAAAGTTTAAATTATCCAATAAATTTTGTTCCACTTCACGATTGTGTCCCACTTGTTGTTGATTCTTGACAAAAAATTCGATTTTTATATCTTTATGTTTGAAGCCTGAAATGTGGCGAAATGTTGAAAGGTTCAAGGGGGCCGAATACTTTCGCAAGGCACTGTACATGTGGTTTTACTCTCAAGCTATGTGTAGGTCTTTTACTTGTTACTAGATTGTGATGCGTTAGTGTCTAATACCATGTGATATTGGAATGTAACTTACGTTATCATTTTGCTAAATCATATATTGCTGAATTCTATACTGTCTGTATCGTAATCCACTGTTGACTTCAGAGTGCTTGGGGGTTGTATGCAGATGCCAGGGGGAAGCAGGTTTCGATGATGCTAATGTCTCACTGTCCTTTTGTTGTGTTGGCTCTTCCTGTCCTGTGCATATGAAGGTGTCTTGTTCTTTAAAAGGAGGAGGAAGATCTGATTTTGGAACCAAAGAGAGAGCAGCACTTTCTGCTCTGTCTCTGGTTTGGAAATCACTTATCCTTGGAAGGCAACCAAGTATTAAAAATGTCTTTTGTGTTTGTGATTTTGTCAGGATTGACTGTAAATTACAGCAAGAACAGCGTGCATGAAAGTCTGAGCACATTTGCCTTTAACAAGAATATGTGTTTATAGTCACATCACGTTTCACCTTGCTTTACACCAATGTGGCCTGGTCTATGTAACTCATTATTACTATAATGCAAGTCTTCTCTTCTCTTACTCGAGTCTGTTGTGTGAGGAGTTGAATGATGGAGTGGAATGTTGGTAAAAATGTTGATGCTTTTAAGTGCAAGGTCAAAACAGACACAATTTACCAAAACATTAGAATTAGTTGTTCTAAACTTAGGGGGCACGCAGTCCTTGCTTCCGAACAATCTTCCCAAGGACAGAGTGCAGTGACTGGATGATGAATTGTGAATAATTCTGTGCCATGTCCAGCCTTGCGAACCATTCATCTCAGCCACATGAACAATTGACGCTCTGACAAAGTTGGTGTTTTCATCTTCTTTACTGCATTATTATCCAGTCCTAGTCAATGCGCCCTTTCAAGTCTGCGCACCAGCCAGGGAGGAGCTTTGAAACGGCCCTAAATAAGTCCCCGTGACACCCCAGCGCAGAGAGCGAATCTTCTTCAAAAGATCCACGAGTTACTGAAGTGCGCTGAGTCCTCGGGCGTCCGAAATGTTGTTCTTTCATCGCTGACATGAAGGAGGAGAAAACAGAGCAGCGATCGTTACGGAGCCGGAGATAAGAAAGTGCGCTCATCCCGATTCCATTAAACATGCTCGCTCTTCTCTTAGCGGAATTCTTGTGGTAATTGATCTTAAAGAATTCATGGTAGGCTGTTATGTCGAACTGTTGTAGAAGCTCGCCGAAAGTTAATAGACCCGTGGTTTTATGCTAATGACATCTTTTTTGGCTTCTTTCATAGTAACCAAAGCAACAAAATGTACAGATTTTAATAAAAATAAAATTGAGAGCAATGTTTGGATTGGAGGGGGGAGTTGTAAGAGCCGTCTTTCGATCTCAGCCGACAAAAGTACTTTTCTCAACATATATCCACATTATTAGGAACCTATGAAACAAATTGGCCAAAAATCTATGACATTACCCAAACTCTCTTCCTTTGTGTGAATTTAAATGTAAAATATATGTACTCCTCCCTCTATGGTAGAAGCTTTTCCTATACCCTACATACTTGTTTCACTATATACCGTATTTGACATTTGAAAACAAACAAGTAAATCGTCTCTATCATTTTAATGCCCAAAAAAATTAAGATTTCTCGTGTGGCTCACAGTTTGTCTAGGAGTGCCTCGATAGTTCATTCTAAAGATTCATCCTGGGTTTTTTCCCCCAAGAGCTCTCTTTCACCATGGTTTGTTTGATTGTAAAACCTCCTGCATACAGTCACATCTTTGCCTTTTGTGTAAGTGCCAAATGTGGGCTCAAGCAATGCATCTGGTATGGTCTTTATAGCTGCAGCAGTCATAGAGCAAGTGATTGGCTTGGTTTGTGTGCTGGTCTTCTGTGCTTCAGCAACAGACACGCTTTTCCTTAATGAATCCCCCGAACATATGCAGATTGGCGCGAACATATTTTCACAGGTTCTCCGGTGCGAGTTTTGGGTGAGGTGTAAAAGAAGAGATGATTTACTCTCCAGTGTGGTGTGAAAAACAAGAGCCATTTTAGCCTAAAAATATCACCGGCACACATCAGCGCGAGAAACCTTCATGAATACGTGTCTCTTTTCTTACCAGACCATTCATTTTTTCATTGGCATTAATGAGGTCCACAGCGGCAGACCATGTGCTCGTTGTGTTTCGTCATTTACACTACACTCTCAGCTGCATTTAAGAGCAATTTGTATATTCACACTCTCTCACATCTAAAACACGTCACGTCCACTGTTTCTTACTCTATTTGCTCTTTTTCTGAATCAGTGATCGGACTACAAGGATGTTGGCGCAGTGGTTAGCACTCCAGCTTCATAGCAACGAGGTGTTGGGTTCAATTCCATCTCCAAATGTGGTCTACCTGTGTAGATGCATGTTCTCCCAGTGTAGGTTTTCTATAGTAATATCGGTTTCCTTACCACACTCGTCATGTGTGGTAGGAAACACAGGGTTTGTGAGTGCTGCAAAAAGATGCAAACTTGCAAACATTGAATGTTAATGTGGGCTACTATGGCATGTTATACATCCGCTAATTGTCTCAAGAACAACACTCAAAATATATTAAACTCTAAACATTGAACATATAATTGAACCGGCTTGACAGGCTGATCAGGAAATGTGTCTCTGTGATGGGGAGAAGTGTGGACTCTGTGGTCTCTGTGCTCAATCAATCAATCAACGTTTATTTATAGAGCGCCTTTCCTACACAAGGCAACGCAAAGCGCCTCACAACCCATATAACCTGTCCACGTTCAGCGTCCACTGGTCCACGTTCTGTAGCTAGCTTAGGTCCTAGATCATTAGCCTGTCCGTCCGGAGGAGCGGATCCCTTTCTCAAATGGGTCTCCCTCCCTGTGGGTTTCCCTAGTTCTCCCCAAGGTTTCTCACTTTTTCCCACTGGGTTTTTTAAGAGTTTTTCCTTGTCGATGCAGGAGGGTCTTGTTGGACAGTTAGTGTCCAACAGAAAGGATTGGTGATGATCAGGACACTTTAGCATTCTACAACATGTATGGACATTTTCTTCTGTGTGTGCTTTATATTCTTCATGTGTTTTAACTGTTGATTCTCTGACCTGTGTTGGTGATTTCAATGGTTTTGTTAAGTCTCTGAGATGACTTCTGTTGTGACCTAGGGCTATACAAGAATAAATTATATTGTAATTGTATTGTATTGTATAACATCATGCATAAATCATCAAACATTAGAATTTAAGTAAACATAAAAGGACAGATTAAGAGCACAAGATATATAAAATCACACAAGTAGTTAAAAACCGTAAAACATTAAAATCACACAAGGGATTACAATCATAAATAATCATAAATAATCATAGTGCATTAAAAAGATTAAAGATAAAAACAAATATAAAATCATTCACTTGTATGCACAGCTAAAAAGAACTGTTTTCAGTTCAGTTTTAAAAACTGCTAGAGTAGACGCCTGTCTCACACTCTCGGGAAGACGGTTCCAGACTCTAGCTGCATGAATCTGAAACGCAGCCTCCCCATGTCTAGTTCCGACTCTTGGCACTAACAGAAGTCCAGTCCCTGTGCTCCTCAGAGCCCGAGTTGGTTCATATGGCACCAACATGTCGCGGATGTACCCTGGTGCGAGGCCATGGAGAGACTTGTACACAAGTAAAGCTACTTTAAAATCTATTCTCTGAGCCACAGGAAGCCAGTGCAGAGACCTGAGGACCGGACTAATGTGGTCGTACTTCCTGGTTCTAGTCAGGACTCGAGCTGCAGCATTTTGGATGTACTGCAGCTGTTTTACCGCTTGTTTAGAGAGACCTGTGAACAAGCCATTGCAGTAGTCCAATCGACTGGAGACAAATGCGTGGATAAGAATCTCCAAGTCTGCTTTAGACACAATGTTTTTAATTTTAGCAATGTTTCTTAGGTGGAAGTAAGCTGATGATGTCACAGATGATATGTGGCTATTGAAATTTAAGTCTGAGTCCATTATTACTCCTAGATTTCTGACCTGAGTTGAGGGTTTTTAGGGAGAGAGACTGGAGGTGGCAGATAACGCTCTCTCTTTGTTTTTGAGGTCCAAAAACAATAATTTCAGTTTTTTCTGTGTTTAGCTGGAGAAAGTTATTTTGCATCCAATCACTGATTTGTTGGATACAGTGAAGGAGCGAGTCCACTGGTCCATGTTCTCCTGCTGTCAGGGACACATAGACCTGAGTATCGTCAGCATAATTGTGATAGGACACGTTATTACTGTGTATTAACCTACCCAGAGGCAGCATGTAAATATTAAACAGGAGAGGCCCCAGGATTGAGCCCTGTGGCACTCCGCAGGTTAGGGCCAGATGGTCTGAGATACAGTTTCCGATCTCCACAAAATACTTTCTGTCCTGTAGGTAGGATATAAACCAGCTTAGGGCTGTTCCAGAAACACCAACCCAGTCCTCAAGTCTCTGAATGAGGATACCATGATCGACAGTGTCGAAAGCAGCACTTAAATCTAACAGGATAAGAACTGAGACTTTTCCTGCGTCAGTGTTAAGTCTGATGTCATTTGTTACCTTCACTAGAGCGGTCTCTGTGCTGTGGTGGGGTCTAAAACCAGACTGGAACATATCAAAAGAGTGATTGATTATTAAAAATTCTGTAAGTTGTTGATAGACAACTTTTTCTAGAATTTTACCCATGAAAGGCAGATTTGAAATGGGCCGATAACTTTTAAGTGCCAAGGCATCCAGACTCCTCTTTTTTAGGAGGGGTCTGATGACTGCCGTTTTCAGGGCCATTGGGAATGTTCCAGATTCAAGAGACATATTTACTATATGCGTGAGTGAAGGTAAAAGACTGCTCAGAACAGATTTAAGAAATCTAGGAGGTAATACATCCAGGCTGCATGTAGAAGAACTCAGACTTGTAATTATCATTTGGACAGTTTCATTTTGTACTGGTGTAAAGTGTGTCAGCCCAAAAAGCTTCACTGGCTGTTGGATTGTAATTTCTACTGTGGAGGTGATGGCATTTTTGATGCCTTGGACTTTGTCATTAAAAAACTCTGCAAACTCATTACATTTGGTTTTGGAGGTAAGCTCTGATGGCATCTTAACAGGGGGATTTGTCAATTTATTTACTGTTGAGAACAGAACGCGTAGATTGTTACTGCAACCTTCGATTGTTTCGGAAAAATAAGTTTCCCTCGTTCTACGTAGCACACTGTTGAACTTGCACAATGCATCTTTGAAGATCTCATGGTCAACTTGGAGATTTGACTTTCGCCACTTCCGCTCGGCTCTCCGGCACTCTCTCTTCTGTGCCCTGACAGAGTCCGCTTTTGTCCATGGCGCCTTTTGCTTATTTGTAACAATTTTGACCTTTACAGGAGCAATCGTGTCCAGAACATCCAAAACACTAGAGGTGACAGAGTTAAGTAATTCATCCACAGTAGAACACAACGTGTTATCAAAGTTTATCATCCCCATGAAAAGTTCACCTGTATTTTTGTTTATGTGTCTTCTTCTTCTAACAATTGAGGATTCAGCTCGTGCTTTACTATTGAGACACATATCAAAAAATACACAGAAATGATCTGACAGAGCAACATTGGCCACATTTACATTTGAGATATTAACCCCTTTAGTAATTAGCAGATCGAGAGTGTGTCCTCTGCTATGGGTGGGGCCACTCACATGCTGAGTGAGACCAAAGGTTTCCAGCACAGAGCTCAGCTCTTTCGCGTATCTATCATCATCGTTATCTACATGTATATTAAAATTACCTATGACGACTAAACTATCAAAGTCTGTGCACACAACTGAAAGCAACTCGGTGAAATGATCAGTGAAACTATGACATGACTGTGGCGGCTTGTACACAACAATAATAAGAATAGAAGATTGTTTTTGTTCTATTTTAAAAGAGACATACTCAAATGAGGAAAATTTCCCAAGAGGTACTCTATGGGAGACAATACAATCTTTAAAAACTGCTGCTGTGCCTCCTCCTCTTTTATTTTCTCGAATTTCTGATTCAAATTTGAAATTTGGTGGTGTTGTTTCTATTAAAACTGCATTTTCTGTATTATGGTCAAGCCAAGTTTCAGTCATAAACATAAAGTCAAGATCATACGAACAGATACAATTATTAATTAAAAAGGATTTATTGCATAGTGATCTGACATTAAGCAGAGCAAGGTTAAAAATAATATCAGTGTCAGTGGGTTTAGTTGATTGACTACAAAGAATTGGAATTAGATTTCCTGAGTTGGACCGTCTAACTGCTGTCCTTCTGTTATATTTGTGTTTATTCAAATTAAAACACATTTCTGAGCCGGTGCGAGGAACACACACAGTCTCTATTGGTTTAAAAAGTGAACTCTGTTGTACTTTGTTAAGTTCCAGATGCATAACTGAGTAAGCACCGTTCAGTGGCAGGACTGGTATTACACTGCCAGACGGACAGGGGTCAGTGTTTGCACCACAGTACTCACCCGGTGCTGGAGTGGAGGAGGAAGGTGGTAGTGGGGGCCGAGAGGCCTCGGATGTAAACAGTCACGCCCCCCTCGGGGAGCACTGAACAACATGGCGTAAAAAGTCCATCAATAAACTGGTACCGTATCTGTTCGGGTGCAGACCATCTGGACGATAGGCCACGTGACGCTTCCAGAACAGGCCAAAGTTGTTCACAAAAACAAAGTTAAAAGTGCTGCATGCAGACTGGAGCCACATGTTGAGCGCCACAACGCGACTGTAGAGGCAGTCACCCCGGTTTACAGTCGGGACTGGACCAGAGATAAAAACACACAACCCGGAGGACTGGAGGAGGCGGAATAGATCCATAAAATGCTTCTTTGTGACCTCGGACTGCTGCAGCTTCATGTCGTTGATCCCCACATGCACGATTACCTTTGAAATGGTATCAGGCAGGGACTGAAGCAGAGGAGGGAGACGGATGAGCAGGTCTGGTACAGTGGCTCCGGTAATGCAGTAAGTGACCGCGTTAAAAAAGCGGACGTGCCTCACGATGGAATCTCCAATAATCAGAGTAGTTGGGGCGAAGAGTGGACGTAGCCGCGGAGAGAGCGCTCGGTGTCCATGGCCAGAACCAGCGGGCTCATCCAGGGATGAGTCCGAACCAGGGCGCTGCTGAACACATGGAGAGGAGTGGGGGTGTTGATTCTCAGCTCCGGGCAACCCACGCTGTGTGCACGGAGACGCTGGAGCAGCGAGAGGAGCAGGCTCGGGTCGCTGCTGCTGACCCGGTGGAGGTAAGTGGTGGTGATGCACTGGGGTCAGAGAAGGGGAATGACCACTCTTTCGTCTGAGGACAGCTTCCTTTAAGAGTGTCTTTCTCGCAGTGGACCTGGATCCACGGACAGCAGTAGAGTTTGCTGCAGAGTCCAGGGGTTCTGCTGAGGGGGCTGGAATGTCAGCGGAGAGGGCTGCATAGCGGTTTGACAGGCTCAGGACATGGGCCACGGCGCTGGATGGCTCCTCGCAGTCCGCAGGCTCTTTATTCCGAACCGGGCACTTAGGTGTAGAACAAGAGGGCCCAGAGCTGACAGATCTCTCCCACACGACAGTGTCACAGTATGCAGCGCTCAGTGACATAAGCCGTGAGTGCTGCCCGCCAGCGACATCAAAAAGTTTGGACACGAGTGACTGTTTATCCTGCAGCTCTGCAGTGAGGCGAAGGACTTCTTTACGGAGGTCTGCAATAGTGGCACGGTCCCTCTCACGAAGCTCCAATGTGAGGCGACTAATGTCGTTCGTGGTCATTGCAGTGTCACTTTCCATGTCTGTGGTGCGCTCGTGGTAGCCTCCGAGCTAGCGCGTTTCGATTGGGTCTTTGTGTTAAAAGACGTGATGCTCTGGAACCATGCATTTAAGATAATAAAACACTAGAGTGTACAAAAGACACTAATACACCGTAAAAACGTGTTTAAAAGGCTTTAAAAGGCTTAAAAGGGTAAACAGAGCAGAGACGTCAAAAACGCGTGCTCACTCCGCACCTGTAATCCCGGTAATTACTGGAGAGAAGGATGAGGGCTCTAATGCAGGGCATGCTGGGTAACTCCAGACACCCTCTGCATGACACTATGGCCGCTCAGAGGAGTCATCGAAGCAACAGGCTCCTATCAATACCCTACCGAACGGAACGTTTCAAGAGATCATCTGTTCCTTCGGCTGTCAGACTGCACAACAAACAGACTGTACAACAAAGCTGACTGACTGTACAACAACAACAAAAAGAGTCATCTGCTACTGGACACCTGAATTTCTCCTATGGGGATCAATAAAGTATCTATGTATATATCTATCTGTAACACCAATCATAATAATACTAATTTGTCTATCAGTGTGCAATGACAAGAAATCCTTATTTATGGTTCAGTTTTGGTTCAGTTAAGCTCAGAAAAATTTAAACACTCAACATAAATAAAAAATAAAAATACTACGTCATATATATAGTACAAACCCAGCAGATATGTAAGAATCAAAAGATGCAAAGGATGAACTAAGAAAAAAACTAAAGAAGATTATGGAGCCCTTTGTATAAGAGAAAAGACTAGAAACAGTTGTTTTCTCCGCAGAGTGGCTGGGTACTTTCTTGGAGATAAGGTGAATCAGGTGTCTTCTTCTACCACTGCCTCCATAACTAGACGAAATAAGGAAAATTCAAGAATGAATAATGCAAAATAAAAAAACATTTTGACCACTTTGATATTGTCGCTTTTTTATTTGATCTGCTGTACACTGTATAGTTTGCAGATCTATATGCAAACACAGCGCTGTATCCCTATCAGTATGTCCACATCTGTTTCTATGTGTCAAATATGTTTGCAACACTGAGATTGATTATGAGGTTAGGCCAATTCTGCCCCATTCTCCACACTCCACACAACAGGCTGAGCTGCTGTAATGCCTTTTGAAATGTGCCAAACTCATCATGTTCAGATTTCACGCTCCTTAGACTCTCCAAAGCACCGATTGAATCCACACAATATCCACTCCGCCATCACACTGCCATGTTGTGTCGTAACAGTCTCATTATGGACAAGTGATTGTGCATTACTCATTGCAAACATGCACAGTACACTGCCTGAGCAAAAAGGAACAAGTGTCTACTCAGATTTACAGCCACTCGCATGGATCTATTTATAAAACTGAATTGGGTATTGTTGCTTTAAAGGGACACTGTGTATTTTTAGTGCCATCTAGTGTTGAGATCTTATATTGCAGTCCAATATAGTACGGAAGCCTTTGAGTTGAGAAGCACTGTCAAAGACTGAGCTCCTTGACTCTCAGTCATTCACCAGACTGCCAAGGAAAGAATACTTTGGTTTAATAAATGACCGGATCTCTCCAAATGTCTCGGGCACTTGACAATCGCGTGGAGGCGACATGTAAACAAGACCTGTTCAGACGCAGCACCCTGCACAGAGGCTCTACGAGTTTTACCATTTATATTATAATATTATATAATATTATAATATATATTACATGATAACTTCATGGCAGTGTGAAGAGAAGAGACGCATGGAGGATTATTGTCTGCTGGAGCTTAAAACTACAATAATCAAAGAAGCAGGAGATATACAGAGCCATGGCAGGGCGTGGCTAAAAGCTCATGTTAGCATTAGCGTTAGCCACAGCGCCCTATCTGCATCAGCGTAAGAAAACAGAACATTCACTCACGCTAAGTATTCTGTGATTGTTTTGTGGGGATTCTGTGTGTTTTATTTGAGGCTTGTCCCTGAATAAGTTTAGTGTAAACTTGTGACAGTAGTTGGACTGGGCTCGGATCGGGTCAGAACCTCCTGAGACTGTGTTGCAGATTCTGCCTCGTTCTCATTATTGTCAGTGTGAAAAAGTTGTATTGTTCACGTGTGAGTCTGTTGTGTACAAACTACACAATGTGCCTCCTGTTGTGTTAACGCTGTCTTTGTGCGTGTGGTTTGTGTTGACACTTTGCTGCTATGACAACGGACTTCTGCATAATTATTATTCTAAAAGATTGTTGTTCGGATTGTTCTTTTATATAACTGTGGTCCTCCATGGTTCTTTTATATAACTGTGGTCCTCCATGGTTCTTTTATATAACTGTAGTCCTCCATGGTTCTTTTATATAACTGTGGTCCTCCATGGTTCTTTTATATAACTGTGGTCCTCCATGGTTCTTTTATATAACTGTGGTCCTCCATGGTTCTTTTACATAACTGTGGTCCTCCATGGTTCTTTTATATAACTATGGTCCTCCATGGTTCTTTTATATAACTGTGGTCCCCCATGGTTCTTTTATATAACTGTGGTCCTCCATGGTTCTTTTACATAACTGTGGTCCTCCATGGTTCTTTTACATAACTGTGGTCCTCCATGGTTCTTTTATATAACTGGTCCTCCATGGTTCTTTTATATAACTGTGGTCCTCCATGGTTCTTTTATATAACTGTGGTCCTCCATGGTTCTTTTACATAACTGTGGTCCTCCATGGTTCTTTTATATAACTGGTCCTCCATGGTTCTTTTATATAACTGTGGTCCTCCATGGTTCTTTTATATAACTGGTCCTCCATGGTTCTTTTATATAACTGTGGTCCTCCATGGTTCTGTTATATAACTGTGGTCCTCCATGGTTCTTTTATATAACTGTGGTCCTCCATGGTTCTTTTATATAACTGTGGTCCTCCATGGTTCTATTACATAAACTGTGGTCCTCCATGGTTCTTTTATATAACTGTGGTCCTCCATGGTTCTTTTATATAACTGTGGTCCTCCATGGTTCTTTTACATAACTGTGGTCCTCCATGGTTCTTTTATATAACTGGTCCTCCATGGTTCTTTTATATAACTGTGGTCCTCCATGGTTCTTTTATATAACTGTGGTCCTCCATGGTTCTTTTATATAACTGTGGTCCTCCATGGTTCTTTTATATACTGTGGTCCTCCATGGTTCTTTTATATAACTGTGGTCCTCCATGGTTCTTTTACATAACTGTGGTCCTCCATGGTTCTTTTATATAACTGTGGTCCTACATGGTTCTTGTATATAACTGTGGTCCTACATGGTTCTTTTATATAACTGTGGTCCTCCATGGTTCTTTTATATAACTGTGGTCCTACATGGTTCTTTTATATAACTGTGGTCTCCTCCATGGTTCTTTTATATAACTGTGGTCCTCCATGGTTCTTTTATATAACTGTGGTCCTCCATGGTTCTTTTATATAACTGTGGTCCTCCATGGTTCTTTTATATAACTGTGGTCCTCCATGGTTCTTTTATATAACTGTGGTCCTCGAACGGTCTCATGGTTCTGTTATATAACTGTGGTCCTCCATGGTTCTTTTATATAACTGTGGTCCTCCATGGTTCTTTTACATAACTGTGGTCCTCCATGGTTCTTTTATATAACTGTGGTCCTCATGGTTTATATAACTGTGGTCTCATGGTTCTTTTATATAACTGTGGTCCTCCATGGTTCTTTTATATAACTGTGGTCCTCCATGGTTCTTTTATATAACTGTGGTCCTCCATGGTTCTTTTATATAACTGTGGTCCTCCATGGTTCTTTTATATAACTGTGGTCCTCCATGGTTCTTTTATATAACTGTGGTCCTCCATGGTTCTTTTATATAACTGTGGTCCTCCATGGTTCTTTTATATAACTGTGGTCCTCCATGGTTCTTTTATATAACTGTGGTCCTCCATGGTTCTTTTATATAACTGTGGTCCTCCATGGTTCTTTTATATAACTGTGGTCCTCCATGGTTCTTTTATATAACTGTGGTCCTCCATGGTTCTTTTATATAACTGTGGTCTCCCTCCATGGTCTCAGTTCTTTTATATAACTGTGGTCCTCCATGGTTCTTTTATATAACTGTGGTCCTCCATGGTTCTTTTATATAACTGTGGTCCTCCATGGTTCTTTTATATAACTGTGGTCCTCCATGGTCTTTAATAACTGGTCCTCCTTTATAAATGGTTCTTTTTTATATAACTGTGGTCCTCCATGGTTCTTTTATATAACTGTGGTCCTCCATGGTTCTTTTATATAACTGTGGTCCTCCATGGTTCTTTTATATAACTGTGGTCCTCCATGGTTCTTTTAATAACTGTGGTCCTCCATGGTTCTTTTATATAACTGTGGTCCTCCATGGTTCTTTTATATAACTGTGGTCCTCCATGGTTCTTTTATATAACTGTGGTCCTCCATGGTTCTTTTATATAACTGTGGTCCTCCATGGTTCTTTTATGTAACTGGTCCTCCATGGTTCTTTTATATAACTGTGGTCCTACATGGTTCTTTTATATAACTGTGGTCCTCCATGGTTCTTTTATATAACTGTGGTCCTCCATGGTTCTTTTATATAACTGTGGTCCTACATGGTTCTTTTATATAACTGTGGTCCTCCATGGTTCTTTTATATAACTGTGGTCCTACATGGTTCTTTTATATAACTGTGGTCCTCCATGGTTCTTTTATATAACTGTGGTCCTCCATGGTTCTTTTATATAACTGTGGTCCTCCATGGTTCTTTTATATAACTGTGGTCCTACATGGTTCTTTTATATAACTGTGGTCCTCCATGGTTTTTTATATAACTGTGGTCCTTACATGGTTCTTTTATATAACTGTGGTCCTCCATGGTTTTTTATATAACTGTGGTCCTCCATGGTTCTTTTATATAACTGTGGTCCTCCATGTTTCTTTTATATAACTGGTCCTCCATGGTTCTTTTATATAACTGTGGTCCTCCATGGTTCTTTTATATAACTGTGGTCCTCCATGGTTCTTTTATATAACTGTGGTCCTCCATGGTTCTTTTACATAACTGTGGTCCTCCATGGTTCTTTTACATAACTGTGGTCCTACATGGTTCTTTTATATAACTGTGGTCCTCCATGGTTCTGTTATATAACTGTGGTCCTCCATGGTTCTTTTATGTAACTGGTCCTCCATGGTTCTTTTATATAACTGTGGTCCTACATGGTTCTTTTATATAACTGTGGTCCTCCATGGTTCTTTTATATAACTGTGGTCCTCCATGGTTCTTTTATATAACTGTGGTCCTACATGGTTCTTTTATATAACTGTGGTCCTCCATGGTTCTTTTATATAACTGTGGTCCTACATGGTTCTTTTATATAACTGTGGTCCTCCATGGTTCTTTTATATAACTGGTCCTCCATGGTTCTTTTATATAACTGTGGTCCTCCATGGTTCTTTTATATAACTGTGGTCCTACATGGTTCTTTTATATAACTGTGGTCCTCCATGGTTTTTTTATATAACTGTGGTCCTACATGGTTCTTTTATATAACTGTGGTCCTCCATGGTTTTTTATATAACTGTGGTCCTCCATGGTTCTTTTATATAACTGTGGTCCTACATGGTTCTTTTATATAACTGTGGTCCTCCATGTTTCTTTTATATAACTGGTCCTCCATGGTTCTTTTATATAACTGTGGTCCTCCATGGTTCTTTTATATAACTGTGGTCCTCCATGGTTCTTTTATATAACTGTGGTCCTACATGGTTCTTTTATATAACTGTGGTCCTCCATGGTTCTTTTACATAACTGTGGTCCTCCATGGTTCTTTTATATAACTGTGGTCCTCCATGGTTCTTTTATATAACTGTGGTCCTCCATGGTTCTTTTATATAACTGTGGTCCTCCATGGTTCTTTTATATAACTGTGGTCCTCCATGGTTCTTTTACATAACTGTGGTCCTCCATGGTTCTTTTATATAACTGTGGTCCTCCATGGTTCTTTTATATAACTGTGGTCCTCCATGGTTCTTTTATATAACTGTGGTCCTCCCTGGTTCTTTTATATAACTGGTCCTCCATGGTTCTTTTATATAACTGTGGTCCTCCATGGTTCTGTTATATAACTGTGGTCCTCCATGGTTCTTTTATATAACTGTGGTCCTCCATGGTTCTTTTATATAACTGTGGTCCTCCATGGTTCTTTTATATAACTGTGGTCCTACATTGTTCTTTTATATAACTGTGGTCCTCCATGGTTCTTTTATGTAACTGGTCCTCCATGGTTCTTTTATATAACTGTGGTCCCACATGATTCTTTTATATAACTGTGGTCCTCCATGGTTCTTTTACATAACTGTGGTCCTCCATGGTTCTTTTATATAACTGTGGTCCTCCATGGTTCTTTTATATAACTGTGGTCCTACATGGTTCTTTTATATAACTGTGGTCCTCCATGGTTCTTTTATATAACTGTGGTCCTCCATGGTTCTTTTATATAACTGTGGTCCTCCATGGTTCTTTTATATAACTGTGGTCCTCCATGGTTCTTTTATATAACTGTGGTCCTCCATGGTTCTTTTATATAACTGTGGTCCTCCATGGTTCTTTTATATAACTGTGGTCCTCCATGGTTCTTTTATATAACTGTGGTCCTCCATGGTTCTTTTACATAACTGTGGTCCTCCATGGTTCTGTTATATAACTGTGGTCCTCCATGGTTCTTTTATATAACTGTGGTCCTCCATGGTTCTTTTATATAACTGTGGTCCTCCATGGTTTTTTTATGTAACTGGTCCTCCATGGTTCTTTTATATAACTGTGGTCCTCCCTGGTTCTTTTATATAACTGGTCCTCCATGGTTCTTTTATATAACTGTGGTCCTCCATGGTTCTTTTATATAACTGTGGTCCTACATGGTTCCTTCTTCCAACTGGTGAGGTCACGCTGAAAGCAACAATATCAGTGTCTCATGTGAAACAAAAACAGGATTCTCTCCTTTTTGTCCTTATCCAACACTGTTTTTCAACATGGCTCATATTCACGGAGAGCACTCCTCTCCCATGGACATTTATAAGTTAAATTCTAAGCCTATGAATACAATTCAAAAAACACTGGAGGTAAATGTTCTTAAAGGTCACATTTGTTATTAGTTAACATGTGTTTTCATATGGAGCAGCTGTAAAAGTTACACAGGGTGGCTTTAAAGGAACAGAGTACGATCAATCGAAACACACAAACATACCCAAGTCCTCCAGGACAGAAATTCAAAGAAAAATGAAAATCTAGACAAATGAAAAGTAAATTCAGAGAAATTGTGATTGAAGACGCCAGACAAGCACAGAAAGAGGTGGCTGAACATCCGGAATCCAAAGGCCTGCTATAAGAGGAAGGAACAGCTGAGCCGGGGTATGGAGGAGCCAAAAGACCACCTCGGGCTTCAAAGCACCCCCTGCTCCGCTGCAAGTCTGAGCCTCTGCAGTGAACTGTAAGCCCTGTCCCAATTCTCACCCTAGCCCTTATTTTGTACTGATGTAGATTTCAGAAATGTCTCCATAAAATGTTTTATACTAATGATTATCATTAGGTGTTTGCATAAAAATCCTTTGCTTAATGTGTGGCCTGAGTCTGGTGAATTCAGGGTATATTCAAGGACAATGTTGGTTTCTGTGATATAAAGCCTGGTTCATACGGCAGGATAATTAGGCCGATTTTGGACCCAATTTACCCCTAAGAACGCCTCGTGTGGTCTCCACTTCTTTGACCATCGCCTTTTCTTTTGATTATGTCTTTTCTCAGATAAAAACAAACTATCGCCACTGCATCCTCTTCGTCCGCCATGTGTGTTTACTCTGAAGTCACGCTTGATCTCGCGAGATTTTGTGAGATTTCCGTCTGATCTGGGAATGCTCGGGGGGGAATCGGTTCGTGTGTGGTTTGCGTGATTTTGCCGTGTGGCTGAGCACCACACGCTGTACGACCAAAGTGGTTAGACCCATGATTTTTTATCTCCGTGTGTGGGGTCTCACACAGAGAAAAAAATCAACCGACAAAAAAAAATCGTCTCGTGTGAACCAGGCTTAAGTATCATTTTAGGAACAGCATGCCTCTCTCTTATCGGCACAAGGCATGAGACACAAAACCGGGCGAGACCAGATCCACCAGGGCCTCAGTCGGTCTCACCATATGACGTCATCGGACATTTACATAACAGTGTTGGTAGGACATTTTGTCCTACCAGTCTGAGCAGGGACAGAGAGAGGACCATCGCAGGGCGCCTGGATGTCCTCTCGGTACATTTACAGGCCTGAAGGGAGAGTTAAAATGGCTCAGCTCATAGGGTTAGCTCAGAGAGTTTTGTGTTAATATTTAATTGTAAAGATGATTAAATATTGTTTTATATTTAACTCTTGAATTCTTGGTCTTATTTCTGCATCAAATTCTGACACATGTCCGTCATTTTTTGACAATAGTACCCGTGCCCTAGATAGTGCGTGTGCCTGCAGGGGTTGTAGGGTGTCGGAATACTTAGGGAGCAACGATGAGTGCACTCACACCCTTAAAAAGGCCCCGTAGTTACGTATTAGCACGTCACTGACCAATCTATAGTTAGGGCGCCCTAACTATAGATTGGTCAGTGAGCTAATGATTTAGGAGTGGGGAGACCTGCACTCCACTCGAGCAATCTCAGCAGACAATAGATCTGTGACAGGCTAATGAGTTAGGGTCGTTAGCCTCAGCAGGGTCGTTAGACCTGCTCCCTTCTACATCAAACAGAGCTTAGTTTGGTAATGAGTTAGCATCAGGATAAGGGGGTGGCTAACCACACCCATAGGTTATAAATCTCCAACGCAGTCTGAGATCTAATTCCCTGAAGTTCTTTCGATGAAGAACGAAACGTCGGGAAAACCTGCTAAGAAGTACAGATGATGGGTAAGAAAGCTTTCTGTCTTTTGATAGAAAGGGCCTCTTCTTCTCCTCCCCACTAAGCAAGCCGACGTTGAATCAACGTAATTTCAACGTCGTTGTCCGACGTAGAATATAGGTCACTGGTGGGTGCAGAATGAAAGTTTTCTCGACGTCGTTTCCCGACGTCACCTCAACCTCCAAATGTTACGTTGATGGCACGTCAATTCAAGGTTTGAATGTGGTACGGAACCGGTCGGGTCTGACGTCCTATCAACGTCTTATATGACCAAAATATTGCCTTCATATGACGTTCGTTTTCCGTTGTTCCCACTAAGCAAGCAGATGTCAAAACTATGTCATTTCAACGTCATCTGGACGTTATCTGGACGTTCAAATGACGTCGCGGCCACGTTCAGTCAAGGTTGCAATGTGGTACAGAACCGGTCGGGTCCGACGTCCTCTCGACGTCTTATATGACTAAAATATTGACGTTTATATGACGTTCATTTACAGTCCTATTGACCTACTTAACCTCTGCAGAATCACTCACTGGTCGAGACATACTTTTTGCAATAGGCAAGGCAAGTTTATTTGTATAGCACAGTCAAAACAAAAGGAAACTCAAAGCACTGAACAAAAGATAGAAACAATCAAACAAGGCATTACAATTATAAATATTGACAGTAAATTAAAAAGATACAAATAAAATCTCTCATAAAATCTCTCAGTTGAAGCAGAAACAAGTGTTTTAAACCTGGATTTTAACATTGTCAAAGAAGAAGCCTGTCTCACATTTCCACGAAGACCGTTCCAGATTTTAGCCTTGTGAATCTGAAATGCAGCTTTATCATGTTTAGTTCTGACTCTGGGCAATAAACGATAAACACAGCATTCAAAAATCATTAGAACAGCTGTAGGAGAAGGATATCAGTCATTACTGCAAATGGAGCTGCATTAAAAATCATGTTTCTCTACATCAAAGTACAAGTTAAAGCACACAGGGCACAGTGTTATGAACACTACTGTACTGAACACTACTGTCCTGAACACTACTGTACTGAACACTACTGTACTGAACACTACTGTACTGAACACTACTGTCCTGAACACTACTGTACTGAACACTACTGTACTGTACTGAACACTACTGTCCTGAACACTACTGTCCTGAACACTACTGTACTGAACACTACTGTACTGAACACTACTGTCCTGAACACTACTGTCCTGAACACTACTGTACTGAACACTACTGTACTGAACACTACTGTCCTGAACACTACTGTACTGAACACTACTGTACTGAACACTACTGTCCTGAACACTACTGTCCTGAACACTACTGTCCTGAACACTACTGTCCTGAACACTACTGTCCTGAACACTACTGTACTGAACACTACTGTACTGAACACTACTGTCCTGAACACTACTGTCCTGAACACTACTGTCCTGAACACTACTGTCCTGAACACTACTGTCCTGAACACTACTGTCCTGAACACTACTGTACTGAACACTACTGTCCTGAACACTACTGTACTGAACACTACTGTACTGAACACTACTGTCCTGAACACTACTGTCCTGAACACTACTGTACTGAACACTACTGTACTGAACACTACTGTACTGAACACTACTTTACTGAACACTACTGTACTGAACACTACTGTACTGAACACTACTGTACTGAACACTACTGTACTGAACACTACTGTACTGAACACTACTGTACTGAACACTACTGTCCTGAACACTACTGTCCTGAACACTACTTTACTGAACACTACTGTACTGAACACTACTTTACTGAACACTACTGTACTGAACACTACTGTACTGAACACTACTGTACTGAACACTACTGTACTGAACACTACTGTCCTGAACACTACTGTACTGAACACTACTGTACTGAACACTACTGTACTGAACACTACTTTACTGAACACTACTGTACTGAACACTACTGTACTGAACACTACTGTACTGAACACTACTGTACTGAACACTACTGTCCTGAACACTACTGTACTGAACACTACTGTCCTGAACACTACTGTACTGAACACTACTGTACTGAACACTACTGTCCTGAACACTACTGTACTGAACACTACTGTCCTGAACACTACTGTACTGAACACTACTGTACTGAACACTACTGTCCTGAACACTACTGTCCTGAACACTACTGTACTGAACACTACTGTCCTGAACACTACTGTCCTGAACACTACTGTACTGAACACTACTGTACTGAACACTACTGTACTGAACACTACTGTACTGAACACTACTTTACTGAACACTACTGTCCTGAACACTACTGTACTGAACACTACTGTCCTGAACACTACTGTACTGAACACTACTGTACTGAACACTACTGTCCTGAACACTACTGTACTGAACACTACTGTACTGAACACTACTGTACTGAACACTACTGTACTGAACACTACTGTACTGAACACTACTGTACTGAACACTACTGTACTGAACACTACTGTACTGAACACTACTGTACTGAACACTACTGTACTGAACACTACTTTACTGAACACTACTGTACTGAACACTACTGTACTGAACACTACTTTACTGAACACTACTGTACTGAACACTACTGTACTGAACACTACTGTACTGAACACTACTTTACTGAACACTACTGTACTGAACACTACTGTACTGAACACTACTGTCCTGAACACTACTGTACTGAACACTACTGTCCTGAACACTACTGTCCTGAACACTACTGTACTGAACACTACTGTACTGAACACTACTGTCCTGAACACTACTGTCCTGAACACTACTGTACTGAACACTACTGTACTGAACACTACTGTCCTGAACACTACTGTACTGAACACTACTGTACTGAACACTACTGTACTGAACACTACTGTCCTGAACACTACTGTCCTGAACACTACTGTCCTGAACACTACTGTACTGAACACTACTGTCCTGAACACTACTGTACTGAACACTACTGTACTGAACACTACTGTACTGAACACTACTGTCCTGAACACTACTGTCCTGAACACTACTGTACTGAACACTACTGTACTGAACACTACTGTCCTGAACACTACTGTCCTGAACACTACTGTACTGAACACTACTGTACTGAACACTACTGTCCTGAACACTACTGTACTGAACACTACTGTACTGAACACTACTGTCCTGAACACTACTGTACTGAACACTACTGTACTGAACACTACTGTCCTGAACACTACTGTCCTGAACACTACTGTACTGAACACTACTGTACTGAACACTACTGTCCTGAACACTACTGTACTGAACACTACTGTACTGAACACTACTGTCCTGAACACTACTGTACTGAACAGTTCATGCCAAAGTAAAAAAACATGATTGTAGCACCTATGTTTGGATCAGTATTAAAACAGGCACAAGCTACACTCTAGGTTCCCCAGATGTAAAAACACAATCTGAAAGGCAGAAGAATGCATTTATTGAATGTTGATGTTCCAACATGTGTCCTCTCTTGGTCTTCAGTCTCTCATCACAAGGTCCAAGCACAGCACCTGAAAATGTGGAACATGTTTAGTTTCAACATAATGTGGCAAAGTGATATAACAACACATAACTTTCTATTAATGCCTCAAACCACTCGATCCATCACCATGTGATACAAACCTTGGCACTGCACTAGCTCGAGACACTGGAAGACACTCCGTCTGAGAAACTTGGGATAAGGCTTTGGTCATTGGAGTAATTCCATGTAAAAAACAATTGCAAATGTGCATTTGTTTTGCACATGGACAAATGAGCCCTGAAAGCTACTTACCCTGTATTACTCTACACATGTTGCATTTCCGAGGGGGCATCTTCCCCTTGTTGCTCTTTTCCCTCATCTTGAGTGAGTTGCTGAACAATCTGAGAAAAAGATAGATGTTTTCAAAGAGAATACACCAAATAATGGTTTATTCTAAAAACAACATATTAATACAGAACAACAATCAATGTGTGAGAGTGTGATTCTTACCTTTGAACACCTTCAACACAGTCTGACACCTGTAAGACTCAAACACACATGACACATTAGGAATACACACAGAACATTAGTTATTGCAACAATCATGAAATTATACTCTATGGATTTCACAATAATTGACTGCATTTGCAAAGGTAAATGTATTTTAATTAACATATGGCTGGTAGAAAAAGTAAGAAATTGAATAGAGTTGCAAGCGCTAGTTAGCTTGCTACCAGCAGATGAATGGATATTTAATATTTGCAGCTAACAATAACAAAAATAACAACTGTAGTGGCTCATTTAAACAGCCACAGTGAGAAGAAGTGAAAGTCTCTGACATTGAAGATTTAATGGGAAGACATTAAATCCATTTATTAAACAAAGCAATACATGAACATTAAACTCTCTTTCTGCAGCAGGTAACATCTGTGTGCTCCTATGGTCCCACATGGTCCCACACCTGAACTCAACTCCAACTGATGACATCACAGGTGTCTAAATGATGGGAGTGTCCCAAATAGTAAAGCTGATCTCCCTGTTTTTAAACTTAGTTTACTAAGTACTGTTGTCTTTTTGCAGTTTATAAACCATTGTGAAATATACAGTAACTTTACATTTTAGAATTGAATTATTATTTTAAAACTCAAGAATCTTAACCTTTTTTAACACATGGTTTGTTGGACAGTCTAACCTAAGAATTCTAATGTGTTAAAAATAGTTTGAAATATGAAAAACAATATCATATTTTAAACTTTAACTTAAAAACAAAAAAAAGGTGTCTCCCTTTCAGCTGAGCAGTGCCAGCCGTTATTATTATAGATTCATGCACTGGCAATTCAAAATACAGATAATATACAAAATATACTTAACAAAATCCACGTATACGTGAGAAAACAACTGACTTTCTGTCTCCAACTCTTTTCAATGTGGAAATGATACATCTATATCTAAAAACTGTGCAGACTGTGTACTAGTAGAGAGGGTGATTCCAAGTAAATAAAGCAGGGCAGCGACAGAGACAGATTCAACGTCATATCAACGTCTGGGAAGGCATTGCTTTACGTCCAGATGCACACCTTACGTCGTTTAGACGTGGAAAACAGGTCCTCGACCGACTCATGTGTCAGGCTGTAACCTCGCATAAGTGTGCGTCGGTTGTTTAGGGTGTTATCTATGATTTTTTCACAGTAGTCAAATAAATGGTGCCTGGCGGTGGTGTAGCGGTTGCGTAATGAGACTTCAGTCGCACCGACGCGGGTTCAAATCCCTGTCGGAACATTTTTGACTTTTCACTTTTTAGCAAACAATTTTTCTCTGTTTGGTTAAAAACGAATAAACACTCAACATAAGATTATGTAGTGGCTAATAATAAAACTTGTGAACCCAAGCATTTGCATAAAATCTCAAGTGCTCACCCCTTATTTGCAAACTTGAGATTGTTAGCACAACAAATGCATACATTCACAAGTTTTATTATTAGCCACTACGTAATCCTATGTTGAGTGTTTATTAATCTTTAACCAAACAGAAAAAATGTGTTCGCTAAAAATCAAACAAATATGTAAAGATAATGATACATACACGTGGGCTCGAACTCCCGTAACCAAGGCTGCACACATCTGCTTAACCACTACACTACCCTCAGGTACACTTAGGTCGCTTCACAGCCTTTATATTGTATTGCTAGATCAAGACGTCCTGCGTCGGTCGCCGATGACCTGTTTTCGACGTCTAGGGGAGGTCGGGATTGAACGTCATATCCACGTATATGGGAGGTCATTGTTTTACGTCCAGATGCGCACCTTGCACAGACGTCGTTTGGACGTAAATAAAAGGTCACGACCGACCGACGCGATATTGACGTCATCTGGAGGTTGAGTGGACGTCGGATGTTTAGTGGGTCCAGCAGGGCCTTAATCTCAGCGTTCATCCACGGCTTGTTGTTGGAGAAAGAATGTACCATCTTAGAAGGCACAGCTATTTCACAAAAGAAGTTGATGTAATCCGTAGTGCATTCCGTGATGGCATTGATTTCTTGTCCGTGGTCACCGCTCATCCCACATTGTGTATTTAAAACAGTCACTCAGTCTGTCTTCACTCCCCATAGTCAACCTCTGGACCAGCTGGGGAATGGCTGGTTGACTGTATATACGATGGAGTATACACAGGCCGTAGATGGACAATGCTATGGTCAGATCAGCCGAGGGGGGGGGGGGTTCTGAGTCTGTAGATTACTGACAATAGACTGCAAAAGGGGACACGCATCCTCAGCCTTGGCTGATGGGGGAATGTAGACGGCTATGACAAAAGCATGGCTAAACCCCGGAGGCAGATAGTAGAGCTTCATGCTAATGGCTAGCAACTCTATGTCTCTACAGCATACCACAGTTTTGGTAATGCTATGCTCAGCTTTGCACCAGTAATTGTTCACAAACACGGCAAGCCCTCCCCCTCTGCTCTTACCGGTGTGCAGCTTTGATCTGTCCGCTCTGAAGAGTGTGAAGTTGTCCAGTTTTGTGAACGAGTCTGGCATGTTTTCTGTTAACCATGTGTATATCTGAAGAAGATGACAAAGTCTGGGATCGTGTCTTTAATTCAGACAGAAGACCTGTTTTATTGTTGATGGTTGAGCATGAACAAGAACACGAACAAAGGATGTTACAAACTGCAAGTGGTAATATTCAGCAGGAGAAACGTAGACCTCCAATCAGCAGCTGCCACGGTGCCCTGTAGCTCTGCCTTCAAAAATCACAACAAGGGAAAAGTACTGGCTTGTGCAAATATAATAAGGATGAGTTTGAACTTTACCCACAGTTGCTTCAAAGTGTTATGAAATCTCACATTTGTTGACTGCTGTCCCTGTATTCTCTCTGAAAGCGGGTCAATGCTGAGAGTTCATCCGCTTTGTTGCAGAGAGAGCGCACGTTGCCCGTAGTAACAGAGTGAAGCGTGGGTCTGGAGCAGTGGTCCCCAAACTGCGGCCCGCCTCTACATTTACTCCGGCCCCTGAACAATACCAGAGAGTATTTTCATATATGGGCTTGTTCACACTAAAGGGCACAAAAGTGTGACAAAAGGCCAAAAATTGGATTTTAATCATCCAAAGATATTTTATGTTTTTCATGTTTCCAACACCTCCTCTGTTCATTAGAAGTTTCTAAAACAAAACTGTTTTATACATTAGACAAGTTTCCCACAGCGGCCCTGTTTATTTTATGTAACGGACGATGATTTGACGGAATGAACTTTGCGGAAGTTTGTTACGTATTTTTAGATGTCCACATTTTATTCAGAGATTTTTTTATTTTTTTTACACAAAGTAGAAACAAAGTGATTCTTTCATATAGTCAACCAAATAAATGTGAAACCAGACCAGATTTATATTATTTTTTTCTAATCTATGATAGTAATTTTAGTTTTTGAGTTATAACCTTTTAAAGTCCAGATACTTTAATTGACACTTTACTGTGAACACACTCATGTGTATTTGAAAATAAAGTTGGACTTTTGCAATAAAAAGTTCCTTAGTAATTAACTTTTTTTCATTATTATCTATTAGTTAGTAACTATTTCAACGCTGCAATTATCACACTTTTTCTGTTACAAACTGACCCGGTCCCATTAAAGAAGGAAAAAGTTATGTAGCGCTCGCAGGAAAAAGTTTGGGGACCCCTGGTCTGGAGGGTCCCCGCGTCCTCTCGCTGCGTTTACGTCCCGCACAACATCCACGAGTGGATTTCCGTAGCAGTTCCGCGAGGATCTCCTGCCAGTTCCGCGACATGACCACGGAGCTCCTAGCTGCCAGCAGCTCGTACCTTGTATAAACAATGGGGGAGCCCGGGTGGAGGGGCTGTTTTGGTCCCACACACATCTCAGCAGCAGGGTAAATCCCCTAAATTAATCCAACAGAACTTGGCGTGGTAATACGTAGTCCGGGTGACTCAGTAATTCTCCAGTGATGTATAATAACGGCATTTACAAAAGAATCATGAAAACCGGTATAGAGAGGAAAAAAGTTTAAACTGAACAAGCGCGACGCGACGGACAGCCAGCTCCACCAGCACCGGGGCTGAAACCAATAACTAAGAAAAGGTTACTCACCCATCATCTGTACCTGCTAACTGGAGTACAGACGATGGGTGAGCGACCTTTTCTATGTTTTGACTAATCCCTGTATGACTGAGAGCTTGCACAAACTTAAGTTATAGAGTTTATACTGGAAAATAAAATGAGTCATGTTTTTACCCGATGATCTGATGGCTTTGTTTCACATAAACATTGAGGTCAAAATTATCTTCATCGTACTTTGTTCACGGTAAACCAGCATTAATTAATATGCCTTAAAATCCAGTGTGCCTTATGTATGAAAATAAATACATAATTCCTATAGTACGCCTTATAATCAGGTACTCAGCAGCAGAGGTGGAGTGGCCGCTGGGTGGAGCAGGACAGGTCACAACATCAGAAGTGGTGTAGTCACCTGGTTCGGACCATTTTCTCTGCTCTGGTTCAGAGTAAAAATGATTGTCTGCATTTTTCAAAAAAATGGCATTCCTCCAGTGAATCTCTGCTTGCCCTGCTTGGTTCGCTGCACAAATCCTTTCTGCTCTTGTCTGGATCAAATGCAATCAATCTTTTTTAAAGCTACTTAGGACTTTTTAAAGCTACTTGGGACTATTTCCAGTCACTTTAATTGACTAATTGATAATTTTATTATTAGTTACCTAATGTAACTGTAGTTCTGTGAATAGGTGCGTAGCCCCTTAGCATCGGGCCCATCAGGCCAGCCTGGTTTGGCAGAGTTCAAAGTGGCAGGTGCAGGCTGTAGAGGGCTATTTATAGGAGGAGCTGGCTTGTGATTGGAGCATTGGATCTCTGATCTCTCTGGCGGAGGCTGGGTTCCTCAGGAGTCTACCTATTCGTAGAACTACAGTTACATTAGGTAACCAATAATTGGGTTGCCATGGGCACCGGTCATTATTGTTTTTAGAGGTTGGTTGTCCAGAAATAATGACCGGTAGAACGCTTTGAAATTACATTCAAATTAATTGAAGGGGTTATTGAAGTCGATATCATACATAACTAAAGTTATTTATTTGATTTTGGAGATTTGGATCAAAAACAAAAAAAAACAAAGGGGGCGACAGTAGCTCAGTTGGTAGAGCATTGGCCTTAAGCCCAGAAGGTCGTGGGTTCAATTCCCACCTCTGCACCTTCTCCACCGACTCCCACTGATGACTGCTGTCGTTGTGTCCTTGGGCAAGACACTTAACCCCACTTTGCCCAAAGCCCCCACTGAAAGATCAAGGCTATGCTCACACTCAGAGAGCAGCCGTCCTCCTGTGGACTCACCACCTGCAGAGGGTCAGTGGGGGGCTGGTGCTATGAGACTTGGGTGGCATCTCTGACTGCCACCCCCCTGACCCAGAAATGGATTAAAGTGAAGAAAATGGATGGATGGATGGATCAAAAACAATCATGTAGTAAATCCAATAATTGATAATAGCTTTATTTCGGGGTACCAGCAAATAAATCACAACTGATAACGTGCGTATGACGTCACTTCATCTATTAACTCATTGGTTGCCAAAAACGTTTTAAGACGTTCTATTTTTTAGTAACGCTCATTCCCAAAGACGTCTTAGACGTGGAGGGGAGAGGCCCAGGAACTTGTCTTTGATCTTCAAATCCCTACCGCTGCTTTAGTACATGGCATCTATAATGTACTATTTCATGTTTTCAAAATGATTATATTTGTGTTTTTGTTATTTTTTACTTATACATCTTGTTATAGTGTTATAGTTCTTACTAAAATGAATGGTTTCTCAATTCACAGATCCTGATACAAGCAGAGATCCCCCACCTATTGGCAGAGCGAAGAGGATAGGTAAAAATAAATCCTCCTCCTCATTCCACTATAAATATTTTTGTACATGTAATCTCCGAGTATAGTGATATACATTTGCCTATTACTTACAGGTCGTGCACCAAGCAGAGGTTCTTGGGCAAAGAGAGGTAAAGAAATGACTCAACTTTAGCACATCACATGGCAATAAAATAAAATAATATAGTATAGTCTGCTATTCTATCAGTATAACATAGTAAATGTATTTCTCTGATTTACAGCCCGTGGATCAAGCAGAGGCTGAGGGCAAGATGCTGACTGGCATCATGATGATGAGTGGGAGCCAAATCTGTTTCCCTTCACAGAAGAGTCTGGACCCCAGGGAACTGCTGCGGAGTTGGATTCGTCGGAACCAGCTGACTTCCTGGAGCTGTTCTTGACGGAGGAACTGCTCCAACATATAGTGGACCAGACCAACCTGAATGCCAGACAGTATCTTGAGACACACCAAGACACTTTGCCCCACAGCCGAAGCAATGTGTGGAAACCGCTGTCTGTACCTGAACTAAAAAATTTCTTTGGGCTCAGCTTTATTACAGGATACGTGAAGAAGCAGAGCGTTCCTATGTACTGGTGTGTGGATGAGCAGGACGCCACACCCTATTTTGGGAAAATAATGTCAAGGAACAGGTATCAAATCATTTGGCGGTTCCTTCATTACAATGACAATAGATCACAAGATGCAGGTGATAAGATGTATAAAGTCCGCCCAGTGTTAGATTACCTTGTTAAAAAATTCCAGGCATTGTACAATCCTGGCAAAAGCATATGCATTGATGAGGGGATGATGCAGTGGCGGGGGCGACTGTCTTTTAGAGTGTATAACCCACAAAAGCCAGTGAAGTATGGTATCAAATCATACATTCTTTGTGACTCTGCTTCAACATGCAGCCTTATGTTGGAACGAGCAACACAATGGAGGACACAGTCCTCTCCCTCCTTGATTGTCTCAAAGGCAAAGGACACACTCTGTTCATGGACAATTTTTATAATTCTGTGTCACTGTGAGCGTTTACTTGAAAAAAAACCCGAATGTATGCGGTACACTTAGGAAGAATCGGGGTGAACCAAACATTATAAAAGGAAAAGAATTGTGCGGCACCATGGGAAGGTTATGGTGGTGGCGTGGCAAGACAAGAGGTTGGTAAAGATGGTGACAACCTGTCATGAAAATACCATGGAGAGGGTGGAAGTGTGGCAGAAGGGAACAAAACAGAAGGAGCCACAATGGAAGCCAGCATGTGTTGTAGCATACATGCATGAACGGGGTGGATAAATTGGACCAAAACGTGGCCTATTACCCGTTCATCAGACGGTCACTAAACTAGTCCAAAAAGTTTGTGGCCTATCTAATCCAGCTCTCGGTGTTCAGTGCCTATGTCCTCTTCAGAGCCAGAAACCAAGGACAATGCACCTCCTCGTGCATTGGAGAAAAACCTCTTGCAGTTTCTCCGGAGAGTTGCGAGATTGTGGACCTCAAAGGAGCTGCAGGAGGATGTGGGAGGAGAAGTTGCTGCTGTTGTGGGGCCAGGCTTGGGCACACACAACCCCAGGGCTCCTTATAAGTTTGACCCAGAGAGCAGGCTGGATGGGCAAATCCAGGCTGGATGGGCAAATTAGGTGTTCCACAAGCTGGAACACCTAATGCCTACCAGCAAGAGGAGACCAGCAAGAAAATGTTGGGTGTGTGCACGCAGGGGTCTTCACAAGGAGACAGACAGGTGGTGCACATAGGCTCATGTCCCCTTGCACACAGGAGAGTGTTTCACCCTCTACCAAACCAAGGTGAACTACTGGGAGGAGTGACACACACTTTTTTGTTCAAATGTTAGATTTTATATTCTATATTTGTGAATAAGACACATTTGTTCCTTTGTTTGTTTACATTTTCTAATACTACAAAATGGTTCTATTTTGTGAATAAATCATTGTTTTTTTTTACAATTTACAAAAAGCTAGTTTTCTCATTTTTCTATCTGCAACTGGTGTTTTGAGAGAAACTAAACTATGTTCTATGATAGATTTCTGCAGGTGGAGAAGTTTTGTTGGAGGACCACATGATGCGCCTGCAAGATCCAGTCAGGAACAAAGGACTGGTCTGCATCCATTGCCATCACGACCCAAGGACTCTGGTTGTATGATCTGCTCTTGCTCCACACAGTTGTTGGCTTATTTAAAACCTTCAAGTCAAGCTCAGAACACATGGTGGTCAAGAACAAACACATGGTAGCCTCGGCCTTCCAATCCCTTCATGGACAAATGTAACTGAGATATTCTGAGATCTAGCCTAACAACTACCTTAAATGTATATATAGTACAGTACAATACCTGCTACATAAAGTACATATAGCTATTCCCAAAGTGAGTAACTTTAGTGAAACTGCTATGCTATTTATGCTATGTATTTAAGCAGACCATATTATTATAATGCTGACTAAAAAACACCATGTGCATATATAATAGTTCAAACAAACATTCTGTTATTAAACATAAGCATTGCTCATCATGATTCATTAATTTACGTCATGGATACACGGAGGCAATTGAATGAGGAGCGGCAAGCACTAAATGCATTGACTTACCGACTCCACTTTCTAAACACGCAAGGCTCAATCGGAGAACGATCCGACGCTGGTGATCGGCTCTACAGTGAAACAAGCAAGTGGCATTTAATTTCCAAAGTCATACAGGTAATAGTCACGAGAAAAATGCATGAAACACACCTCTGCAGCAAACAAACACGGCTTCCCCTCGCGTATGCGCCGCTTCCAGGTTCACGCATATAAACAACACTGATTGGGTGGCTGCGGTCACATGACCACTCGCTCAGCAGCCAAAGAGTAACAATGGCCCAAGAGCATATGCCAAGTCAAACAGGTGGGCTTTTGACACCAGTGTTACACAAAGGCCTTGCTGTTTGGGGGGGGGTGAGGTTTGTTGTAGATTGGAGAAGTCCATGTTATCTTCGGCCTTGGCCAGTAGGTATGCTCTTGACAGTTGAAACAAGTTTCAGCCCCTCTGTCTGTCGGTCCTGTCTATTGAAGATTCGGAAGACGTATATATCTTTGGAATTTTGGTGATGGGGATCCTCCTGTTCAGGTTTGGAGCGGTCCTTTTCTACCGCCAATTCGGAGGCATGGCGGTTCGTAAGATTCACGACCTGCTGGCCAACAAAATTTATGGGATGTACAAGGAGTTAAGCCGTGTGGTGGTTGAGAGTGCAGTGACTGGTCAAAGGAGAGTTGTGTTAGTGGAACAGTTGCTTAAAGACCTCGCAACTCGTTCGCTCGAGGTGCATAAAACAATTGAGATGAGGCTGAATGACATTGTCTGCCAATCATGAACTCTCTGACCCGGCATGGATATGCCCCTGTGTACGGCGGTCTGAGGGCGCCGTAATTCGGTTTCATTGGATTTATAGTGTATCTGCCTTGCTTTTGACCGCTACATTGCATATAAATTGTCCCTATCAAGGCGAGTGGGGACAGCTGTGGCTGTCCCCACTCTTATCTATCTCACATACCTACTGGCCAAGACCGAAGATAACATGGACTTCTCCAATCTACAACAAACCTCACCCCCCCCCCAAAAGCAAGGCCTTTGTCCATGAAGGGATTGGAAGGCCGAGGCTACCATGTGTTTGTTCTTGACCACCATGTGTTCTGAGCTTGACTGAAGGTTTTAAATAAGCCAACAACTGTGTGGAGCAAGAGCAGATCATACAACCAGAGTCCTTGGGTCGTGATGGCAATGGATGCAGACCAGTCCTTTGTTCATGACTGGATCTTGCAGCCGCATCATGTGGTCCTCCAACAAAACTTCTCCATGTCGAAGCTGGAAGCTATTGAAGTGAGAGTCCTCTCAAACCTAGAGCTGAGGTTTTACTATTGAGTATAGACAGTCAGGCCTCTCGGCCCTCCATTTTCCCCCGGAGGGTCGAGAGAGAGCAGAGATGATGTTCTCGACACACAAACGTCTTTGAAAGAGAGAGAGCAGCATACAAAGGGGTAATTATCATACCCCTACCAATGAAGCGTTCTACTGCTACTGTGAGGAATAACGATCTTTATCTAGTAAGTAAGTAAGTAAGTAGTTTTAAGTAATCTTTATTTATATACCGCCTTTCACAGACAAGAGTCACAAAGTGGTTTACAATGGTTATTTTTTGGCATTTGTCCTCTCACTCCACACAGAGATGGGAGCGGGGTCGCCAAACAGGAGGCGCATGCCAGACCTATTGTTTTTAGTGGTAGGGGAAACCGGAGTACCTGGAGGAAACCTACGCAGACACGGGGAGAATATGCAAATTCTCAGAAAGGCCCTGGTCCGACTGAGATTCGAACCCAGGACCTTCTTGCTGAGAGGCGAGAGTGCTATCCACTCAGCCACCGTGCCGCCCTATCTACAGTATCTATCTATGAAATGTAAATTTTCTTAAGATCCTTTTTAGCACATAAAATAAACACACTTCATGCATAATATTTGTTATATAAGGTCAGCCAGGTGCCGGGGGATGGATGAGCCCTTCCCGGGTGCCTCTATGAGCCTGTGTGTGTGTGCAATAAAAGGAATAATTCAGTTAGCATAATGATAATGGCCCCTGTGTTACGCCTCAGCACTATTTCACCCACAGAGAGGCCCGTGGTGGTCTGAGAGCAGCCCAGGCTTTTCCATTCAGTCAGGAGGAAAAGAGAGCACTTCCAAGAGATCATTACCAGTCACTCAGGAAGGGTTTGGATAAAGAATTACAACTTAATCTGACAGCATTATTGCATGCCTTTTGGGGACTGTCTCCAAATGTATGGATTATACATTACTGGGGTAATATTGCATGCTTCCCAATGCTGTGTTGAGATTACAGATGGGGAATCAAACGTCGGAACCACAATTGTTTTGAACAATGGAATGTAACAAAATACATTAACTAGTCCTGCACTCTCAAAGCAGTTTGGTTCGATCACAAGTTTTCACATGTGTGTAATTTTGGAAACCTCCTGAATCTAAAAGAGAGGACCACCCTCACTCCCCCCGAAAGCTTTTAATAGCAGACCAATCTCGAACCTCACTTTCATATCAATCAACTCAATCAACTTTATTTGTATGGCGCCTTTCCAACACAAGGCCACTCAAAGCGCCTCACAACCCACATAATATCACACAAATCAGAGACATCAATAAATACATTAAAAACAGAATAAAATCACAAATAATGAAAAAAAAAAAAAAATTAAAATATTAAAAGCACACACGGGATTAAAATAATAAATAACCACAATGCATTAAAAAAAAAAGAGTATGTATCAATAAAATCCTTCAGCCGTATGCACAGCTAAAAAGAACAGTTTTTAGCCCTGATTTAAAAATTGCCAGAGTAGATGCTAGCCTCACATCTTCAGGAAGATTGTTCCAGATTTTAGCTCCATAAATCTCAAACGCTGCCTCCCCATGTTTAGTTCTGACTCTTGGAACCAGTAAGAGGCTACCTCCTGTGCTCCTCAGAGTCCGGGTCGGTTCATATGGGACTAACAAGTCGCTTAAGTACCCTGGTGCGAGGCCATGGAGAGACTTGTACACAAGCAGTGCTGCTTTGAAGTCTATTCTCTGAGCCACAGGAAGCCAGTGCAGAGACCTGAGAACTGGACTAATGTGGTCATATTTCCTGGTCCTGGTCAGGACTCGAGCTGCAGCATTTTGGACATACTGCAGTTGTTTTACAGCCTGTTTGGAGAGACCTGTGAGCAGGCCATTGCAGTAGTCTAACCTACTGGAGACAAATGCATGGATGAGAATCTCCAGATCTGATTTAGACACTATGTTTCTAATTTTGGCAATGTTTTTCAGATGGTAAAATGCTGCTGATATTACTGATTTGATATGACTGTTAAAATTTAAGTCTGAGTCCATTATTATTATGGGCGGCACGGTGGCTGAGTGGATAGCACTCTCGCCTCTCAGCAAGAAGGTCCTGGGTTCGAATCCCGGTCGGACCAGGGCCTTTCTGAGTGGAGTTTGCATGTTCTCCCCGTGTCTGCGTAGGTTTCCTCCGGGTGCTCCGGTTTCCCCTACCACTAAAAATATGTACAATAGTTCTGGCATGCGCCTCCTGTTCGGCGACCCTGCTCCCATCTCTGTGTGGAGTGAGAGGACAAGTGCCCAAAAATAATAACAATTGTAAACCGCTTTGTGACTCTGGTCTGTGAAAGGCGGTATATAAATAAAGATTACTTACTTACTTACTTACTTATTATAACTCCTAGGTTTCTGACCTTGCCTACAGGTTCCAGGGAGAGAGACTGGAGGTGACGAATAACGCTCTCTCTTTGTTTCTGAGGACCAAAGACAATCAATTCTGTTTTGTCTGCGTTTAGCTGAAGGAAGTTATTTTGCATCCAATCACTAATCTGTTGAGTACAGTGAAGGAGTGATTCCACTGGTCCATGTTCTCCTGCAGTAAGTGAGACATAAATTTGAGTGTCATCAGCGTAATTGTGGTAGGATACATTGTTGGAGCGTATTAACTGACCTAACGGCAGCATGTAAATATTGAACAGAAGAGGCCCCAGAATTGATCCCTGTGGCACTCCGCAGGTCAGAGCCATATGATCTGAGACACAGTTTCCTATCTGAACCAAGTATTTCCTGTCTTCTAGGTAAGACCTAAACCAACTTAGGGCAGTCCCAGTGACACCCACCCAGTGCTCTAGTCTCTGCATGAGGATCTCGTGGTCGACTGTGTCGAACGCAGCACTCAGATCCAACATTACTAAAACTGTGACTTTTCCTGTGTCGGTGTTAAGTCGGATGTCATTTGTAACCTTCACTAGTGCAGTCTCAGTGCTGTGATTGGCTCTAAAGCCGGACTGGAGCGCATCAAACGAACTATTAGTTACTAAGAATTCTGTAAGTTGTTGGTAAGCAACTTTTTCCAGAATTTTTCCCATAAACGGCAGATTTGAAATGGGGCGATAATTCTTAAGAACTGTGGCATCTAGACTCCTCTTTTTTAGGAGGGGTCTGATGACTGCCGTTTTCAGGGCCATTGGAAATGTTCCAGATGAGAAAGACATGTTCACTATTTGTGTGAGCAAAGGTAAAAGACTGCTCAAAACAGACTTAAAAAATTTAGTGGGTAGTACATCCAGGCTACATGTGGAGGAACTAAGGCTAGAGACAACATCTTGGACAGTTTCATTATCTGTTGGTGCAAAGTGCGATAGCTCAAAAAGCCTCACCGGCTGTTGTAATGTTATTTCTGCCTTGGAGGTGATGGCGTTTTTGATGCTCTGAACCTTGTCATTGAAAAATTGTGCAAACTCATTACATTTAGATTCTGAAGCAAATTCGAATGGCAGCTGAACAGGGGGGTTTGTTAATCCGTTAACTGTTGAAAACATAAGTCGTAGATTATTATTGCAGCCATCAATGGTTTTAGAAAAATAAATTTCTCTTGTTCTACGTAGCACCCTGTTAAACTTGCACAACTCATTTTTGAAGATATCATGATCAACCTGGGGATTGGATTTTCGCCACTTCCGCTCGGCCCTACGGCACTCTCTCTTCTGTACCATGACTGAGTCCATTTTAGTCCAGGGGGCCTTTGGCTTATTTGTAATCATTTTAACCTTCACAGGAGCGATGATGTCCAGAACATTTATAACATTGGCGGTGACAGAGTTAAACAATTCGTCAACAGTAGAACACAATGTGTTCTCAAAGTTTATCATTCCCATGAATAGTTCGGTTGTGTTTTCATTTATGTGTCTGTGTCTGACAATTGCAGATTCAGATATATATGGTTGTTTACTATCAAAACACATGTCAAAAAATACACAGAAGTGATCTGACAGAGCCACGTCAACCACATTTACATTTAAAATATTAACCCCCTTAGTAACCAGCAGGTCTAGAGTGTGCCCTTTGCTGTGGGTGGGGCCACTCACGTGCTGAGTGAGACCAAATGTTTCAAGTACAGAACTCAGCTCTTTTGCATTTTTGTCATTGCCATTATCCACATGAATATTAAAATCACCTGTAATCACTAAACTATCAAAATCGGTGCAAACAACTGAAAGCAACTCAGTGAAATTATCAAAGAAATTGTGACAAGACTGCGGTGGCTTGTACAGGACAATGATAAGAATAGAAGGAGATTGTTTTTGTTCTATTTTAAAAGAAATATACTCAAATGATAGAAAATTTCCAAGGAGAATTCTATGAGAGATAATACGATCTCTAAATAATGCAGCAATGCTTCCCCCCCTTTTATTTTCTCGTATTTCAGATTCAAATTTGAAGTTTGGTGGCGTTGCTTCTATTAAAACCGCATTACCTGTACTCTGGTCAAGCCAAGTTTCAGTCAGAAACCTAAAATCAAGATCATAAGAACGGATAAAATTATTAATTAAAAATGATTTGTTGCACAGTGATCTGACATTAAGCATAGCAATTTTAAAATTAATATCAGTAACAGTGGGTTTAGTTAATTGATTTTTACAAGGAGCAGGAATTAGATTTGAATGTCTAACTGCTGTCCTTCTGTTATGATTTTGTTTTCCATTCAAATAAAAACATTTTTTGAAACTGATGCGAGGAACACACACAGTTTCTATTTGTCTAACATGTGAACTCTTTTGCTGTGTAAGTCCCGGTTTCAGGACGGCATTGCTTCGTTGTTTAGAGCAGGAGGCAGCACGGTTCAGAGGCGAGACTGTTATTTCACTGCCAGACGGAAAGGGGTCAGTGTTTGCACCACAGTACTCACCCGGTGCTGGTGAGCAGGAGAAGAAGGAGGAGGGTGGTGGTGGTGGGGGCTCCGATGTATCCAAAATCCTGGAAAAACTTATAGCTGAGCAGCTTAGCTGCCACCTGCAGGAAAATAATATGTTTGAAGTCTTTCAATCAGGATTCAGAGCTCATCATAGCACTGAAACGGCACTAGTCAAAGTCACAAATGACTTACTACTAGCTGCTGATAATGGACAAGTGTCAGTGCTGGTCCTACTGGACCTTAGTGCTGCATTTGACACAATAGACCACAGCATTCTACTGCAGAGGCTAGAATGTGATATAGGTCTTAGAGGAACAGCCCTTGGCTGGTTTAAATCCTATTTATTGGATCGGTATCACTTTGTCAATGTGAATCAAAACTCGTCGCCTTATTCTGGAGTAGAATTCGGTGTGACCCAAGGATCGGTGCTCAGACCGATTCTTTTCACTCTCTACATGCTGCCGTTAGGAAACTTAATTAAAAAGCATGGAATTAACTTCCACTGCTATACACTATTTAAAAAATACAAAAAAAATACTCGGACGATACTACTGCATGTGTGAAGGGGGGGGGCAAGAAGCAGAGTACAGGGAGGTGGTGGCTGCCTTCTCAGACTGGAGTGAGAGAAATGGACTGATCCTCAATGCGTTCAAGACCAAGGAGATGATCATCAACTTTCACAGGAGCCCTTCCCATGGACTGGTCACAGTAAATGGACAGGACATTGAAGTGGTTCAATCCTATAAATATCTGGGAGTCCACCTGGACCACAGACTGGACTGGTCAGCTCAGGCCAATGTCATCTACAAGAAAGGTCAGAGCAGACTTTTCTTTCTGAGTAAACTGAGGTCCTTTGATGTGAGCAGTCAAATGTTGCACATCTTTTACCAGTCTGTGGTAGCTAGTGCGTGTTCTTCGGGGTTGCGTATTGGGGCGGCAGTCTGACCTCGAGAGACAGTAACCGGCTTGACAGGCTGATCAGGAAATGTGTCTCTGTGATGGGGAGAAGTGTGGACTCTGTGGTCTCTGTGCTGGAGAGAAGGATGAGGGCTCTAATGCAGGGCATCCTGGGTAACTCCAGACACCCTCTGCATGACACTATGGCCGCTCAGAGGAGTCATCGAAGCAACAAGCTTCTATCGTTAAGCTGCCGAACGGAACGTTTCAAGAGATCATCTGTTCCTTCGGCTGTCAGACTGTACAACAAACCTGACTCACTGTACAACAACAAAAAAGAGTCTTCTGCTGCTGGACACCTGAATTTCTCCTATGGGGGATCAATAAAGTATCTATGTATATATCTATCTATCTATGCAGATGACACACAGCTTTATCTGTTGATGAAACCAAATCAGACGGATTAGTTGAAAAGGCTCAGTGCCTGTGAAAACACCTTAAAACGTGGATGACTCTTAACTTTCTACTTCTTAACCCGAAGAAGACAAAAGTGATCCTACTCGGTCTAAAGAGCCTGCGTGACTCCCTTGACGACCAGATAATCACTCTTGATAATGTCAGTATAGTGCCCAGCAACACTGTGAGGAATCTTGGTGTCGTCTTTGACGAAGAACTCTCCTTCTATAAACCAAGCAACTAAAACGCCATATTTCTAAAATCAAGAATATTCTTCCTAAAAGCGACATAGAAAAACGAATCTGTCACCTCTAGGCTTGACTACTGTAACGCTTTATTGGCAGCGTGCCCTAAAGCCTCTTTGAAGAGCTTCCAGCTCGTTCAGAATACAGCAGCTAGGATCTTAACAGGTACCAAAAGGAGGGAGCACATAACTCCGGTGTTAAAATCACTCCACTGGCTCCCTGTGGAGTACAGAATAAAGTTTTAAATTCTTCTCTTAACATATAAAGCCATAAATGGCTTGGCTCCTTCTTATCTCCAAGACACGTTAGTGTCGTATCAACCAAGTCGAGCGTTGCGCTCACAAAACGCCAGACGTCTGGTGGTTCCTAAGGTCTCAAAAATCACTGTCGGCGGCAGAGCATTTAGCTCCAAGCTCCTTTACTGTGGAATCAGCTTCCCATCCACGTCAAGAAAGCAGATACTGTCTCTACGTTTAAGGCCAGGCTTAAAACACTCTTCTTCAATTTAGCATTTGGTTAGGTTGTTGTCCGGTCAGGTTTCATCCGGTCTTGGAGTCTGCGTATGTTGGACGCGGTCCGCTGCATCTTCAACCCTACGTTCTAGGCTAGGCTAAAACAGTCCTCTTTAGTTTAGCATATGGCTTGGAAGGTAAGACTCAGGGAAGGCTAAACCCCTCAGACTGTCAGTCAAGCTCCATAGGGAGCCCCCTGCTGGAGAAGTATGGTAACTTGAGCACTATCCTCTCCTCCTTCCTACTTTATCTGTTTAGCATTATTAGGATTTTGACTGTAGTTTGTTCATTGCTATTCACCCGTTGTCCCATTGTCTGTTTCATGGTACGATGACGGGATCGTGATGATTTGTGATGTGGACTGTGAAGCGCTTTGTGTTGCCCTGTGCATGAAAGGCGCTCTACAAATAAACTTTGATTGATTGATTGATTGATCTCTGGACCTGGCCTCTTCCATCTACACCTGCGGACTGCCCCGCCCGACCCGCCTGGGAGTGCTTCAGTCCTGCACCGGACCTGTCCACGTTCAGCGGCCACTGGTCCACGTTCTGTAACTTAGGTCCTGGATCCTTAGTCCGTCCGTGGGAGCGGATCCCTTTCTCAAACTCTGGGTCTCCCCGAGGTTTCTCACCTTTTTCCCACTGGGTTTATTATGAGTTTTTCCATGCCGATGCAGAAGGGTCTGTTGGACAGTTAGTGTCCAACTAGAAGGACTGTGGTGATGATCCAGGACACTTTAACATTCTACAACATGTATGGACATTTTCTTTTTAACATGTGTTCTATATTCTTTATGTGTCTTAACTGTTGATTCTCTGACCTGTGTTGGTGATTTCAATGGTTTTGTTAAGTCTCTGAGATGATTTTTGTTGTGATTTAAGGCTATATAAGAATACATTGTATTGTATTGTAAATAGTAACTCACAAGGCTCAAATTATGAATCGTTTTGTCAGGGCCTATGACAGTGCTTCTATTAATACCATTCACTCTGTACAAATGAATACCCCTTGGTCTTTAGCACTATTTGACGGACTCTCATTTCCTGGGCTCTCCTGTTTCCGCTGGATAATTGTGCACATGTGTAATCACAGTGAGTAATAATGGTCTCTTTACAGACGGCAGGACTGGGGCAGGTGACTGGAGAGAGTTTATTCCCAGGACTGTACCAGCCCTCATTATAAAGAGCAGAGCTGAGCTGACGTGAACATGACAGCTGGAGTTAGAGGCGAGCGCTGGTCTGTGATCGCCCAGTGTGCAGGACTGATCAGCACAGCAAGACCCGACACCTGCCAGAGGAGCCAAGGCACAAACTGTGTTCATGGAGAAGAGTCTGATTGCCAATTTTGGGTTGGTAAAAGCTCTGATGCGGTTGAAACATGCCGGCGACGCTCTACTTACTGGACCGCCAAAATTATAGAACTATGAAATATAATTCTTCAAACTCGCTAATCCCTCTCAAAACAGTTTGGTTCTATCACTAGTTTTCACATGTATTTTTGGTCTCTGTCACACATAGATACAATTTAAAATAGTGACTCCTGCCTTCAGTCTTCTAATGTGATTTTTACATATCTGTTTATATACATCTTTTGGTTTTCACATTTTAAGGAACCAACATCATCACATAAACAGTCACCGGACATAGACCAAAATGTGGGGGCTTCCACCTGTGGCAACCATTTTTTGCTATGGATATCTCTGATGTGCCCCATTGAGTCGACCTGAGTAAAGTCAGAAAAAGGACCAGGACCACATTATCTTGTTTGCATGTTTGTCCTGTGTCAGCGTAGATTATCTCCCTACTCCGGTTTCCCTTATCGCAAAAAACGTGTACAATAGGTGAGGGCTGAATAAGTGTGTTATTCACACACTTACACACACATAAATGGCAAAGTGGCACGCTCTCTGCCAAAACAATTTCCAAGTGGTAACTTTGTTTGTTACTTACGTGGCAATAAAAATGATTCTGATTCTGATTCAACCCTAACAGAAGAAAATTGGCCGCATAGCTACAATCTAACGTATTTACAGCTCCTGCCGTGCATTAATACACACTGTTCCCTCCAAATAAACAAATAAATACAAAATCAGATTAATACCATCTCCCAAAAATGAGCAACCCTTGGACACTCCCAAACCATGAGGTCAGGGGTCATCGTAACACAAATTCTAAAGAACTTAATTTCACCTGAGAAATTGCAGTACTATAGTATAGAAAACTGCTCTCAGTGTAAAGTCACACTGCTGAGAAATGAGCTTTTAGACACAATGGCCCTCATTTAGGAAACTTGCACTGAAAAGGGTATACATTTTGGGTGTATATTCCAAAAATGCAAGATCCAACGTGGGATTTATGAACGTGTGAGATCTGCCCAGATCTGAGCGTAAACACCTGTTGATAAATGCTGAGCTTAAAATGAAAGTATTCTATGGGAGTCACGCCTGTAAATATGCAGCAGCCGCCTGTTTCACGCCCCGTTTTTGCGACATGGCGGAATCAGTGGCGGAGCCAGAGGAGTAGCCAGGGTGGCCACTGCCACCTCTAAAAATACCCTTGCCACCCCCAGTGCCCCCCTCGGACGACGGCAATGTAATAATGTTCATCTTGAGAATCTTCCGCAGTTTTTCCGCCACAAATTAAAAATTCCCACGGTTTCCACAGTCTGTGAACGCACCCTGACTTCGTGTGGAGCCGGTGCTGTATGCTAATGCTTTTTATTGGTAACTTGTTAAACTCACATGTGCCCAAGTCGTGATGAAAACAAAGGGTAAGTTAGCGAAGCAGAGCCAACCGTTTACATTTGACATGTAGAGTATAGACACGCGTACTGCAGTGCATCACTTTGTAGTACTTTTAGTGTCTGTGTGTGTGTCCGCGTGCTTGTGTGTGTCTGCGTGCCTGCGTTTGTGTGCAGGTGGCCATGCGTGTGTATTCTCCATTATTAATTCGGGCGTTCTGCTCTCCCAAAATTTCATCCACTGAGCGGCGCTGTGATCAAAAAATGACACCGTTTGTTGCCCAGTTCACTTCCGGTTGATTTCATACAATGGCAAATATGGCTCACGAAAACAACAAACGATTGACAGTGCCTGAATTGCGTGAAAGGTTGAAGCGAAAGGGTATTTGCAGTGTGGGAAAACGAAAGGAGGAATTGTTGTTGCTAGTTCAACAAGCGGATGGTGTTTATGAAGATTTAGAAGAAGATGACAGCGAGCAGAGTGAACGAAAACGGCTGTGTGTGCGAGTGACAGATGGTAACAATGAGAATGAAGTTCAGCTAAGAGGGAAGAATGTGAATTGGACGGATGATTTGCGCGATATGCCACTAGTTAGAGACGGGAATGTATTTGCATACAGAAAATGACGAAAACACTCAACCATTTAGAGAAAATGCGCCGGGCAGAGAGAACCGGAAGTTGCGAAGGCAAGTGTTACCCATAATGCAACGCAAAATTCAGTCGCTCCCCCGCCCATCGGATGGAATTTTGGGAGAGCAGAACGCCCAAATTGCACATTGTATCATTGCCCTCTTCCCTTTAGTGTAAACATGAAAAGAAAAGGAGGAGACATTGCGTCTTTTTTTGTAAAGAAAAGGCCTAAAGATCAGGATGATGAAACCTGAAGGTCAGACTCGGAGGCAGTATGTTTTGAGAATGTTCATGATGAGGAATTTGTTGTGTTGTATTAAAATATAGCTTATATAATTCAGTTTCAGAGAATGAGAGGGAGTTACAGACATGTGCTGGATTTTCTATTGGCAGGATTAGAGAGGCGTTTTCCACACACACAAACAAATACTGAGATTATGGATGGAGTGCAGTCGCGAGTGAGCGAGAGTGCTCAACGGCGGTGGATAGAGGACCTTAAGCAAAAGGTACATCAAACTAGGCGGTGTCTTGGGAGGAAAAAAATTATTTAGTCCCTATTGGACTTCCTTGTCTTTTTGGAACGTTTGGAAAGTGTTTCATGAGCTTTTGAGGCTTGCAAAGATCTTTTTAATACCTGTCAGTACTGCATCTAATACCTGTCAGTACTGCATCTAATACCTGTCAGTACTGCATCTTGTGAAAGAAGTTTCTCTACCCTAAAACTTATTAAAAACCATCTCAGAACTACCATGGCATGTTGGTATCCTCAGTGTAGTCCAGGAGGGCTAAGGGGCTAAATATGGATGAGTTTGTCGACATCTTTGCTGCTTTACACCAGAAACGCAGGAATTTGCTTTGCTGATATCCTGTAAAAAAAGTTGCCTACATTTGTTAAAAGTAAAAAGTAATGCAATGTTTGATAGACTACTGTTTAAATAAACTTTTTCGCTTTGTAGTTTCCAAGTGTGCACTCAATCGTATCTTTATTCTTTGTATAAAGTCAACTAAGATAAAAAATGAGTGTTTAGCCAGTTTTTGTGTAAAATAAAATTTCTGAATAGTATAAATGTGGACCCCTTAAAAAAAACCTTGCCACCCCCTGTTTAAAAGTCTGGCTCCGCCACTGGGCGGAATGGAAGTTGGCCAGGAAGGCTCAAAAGGCCTGTGACACGACCTACTGAAGAGTTGAGTTTGTTCATGTTTTTTTTTTTAAAGAAATATAAGCCATAGTCAGCGTTTCCATTGAACAAATATGCAAAACTTTTTTGATACATTGCAAAAAACGCTCTTGAACTTTGGAAGTAAATAAATAAATATTGAATGAAGATGAAGCGTCTGCAGCATCTTCTTATGAATGCAATTTCACATTTAAGAAAACATAGAGATGAAAATAATACACAAGTCAGATTAAAAACAAAGAAGCAGAAAAGGGTCTTCATCATGAACTGACTGTGATTTTTTCAAAGTATGCATCGGTTCATTAGACATTTTCTGAAATTCAAATTTTGAAATTTCATCTTCAATGGAAACGCAGCTTATAATTTTGCCAGAGTGGGAATATGTTTATTGTTGGCCAAATCTTGAATTTTGTGCGTGTTTTGGAGTGTTGTGATGGGGGCTGATATGAGCGTATACACCACCTCCACACTAGGCGTATGTTCTGTGCAAATCATACGCTCACTTCCAGATTGATAAATGCCAAAATGTGTACTTTTTTTGCGTATGCCTCATTTACACCCTGATTTAGCCGTACGCAAGTTTCATAAGTAGTGGATGGATCTAAAATCAACTCAAGCTCTGTGACTGATGAGGAACAAGGTTGGAACATGGTTAAATCTAGCCTGGTCGTACCACACCATAGTACAAATGACATTTCATACTAAGGTCTGGAGGTGCTCCATTGACTCCGTGAACAGGTGGGAGGGGTTAACTCCTTTTGCAGATTGAAACGATTGGATCTGAGTTTACCGTGACGTATGTAGTGCGCCCGAGTCTGTTGTTAGCATTTAGCCTAGCTTTAGCCATCTCCTTTGCTGCTAACGGAGCCCGTGGGGAGTAGTACCACAATCTTGACCAGCGATTACATTTGCATGTAAACATTCCTCTTGCTCCTGCTTCAATTTCTTAATAGAACCAGACCGGATTACTTTACTATCGCATTCTTCGCCATTGCCAAACTACGACCTGCCAGTTCGGCGCAAACTCTTGACGTCACCGGCACCGACCTACAACACCCGCCTTCCGCGCTCTCTGAGTAGCCGGTCGAAATACAACCGATTGTATTCGCTAACACAGGGACCAGACCCAGACGTTACATGCAGTGAAATGATGATTGAGCGGAGTGTACGGATGGATAAGACCAGGGTAGGTTAAATCCTCAATAATGTCCATTTTTGAAGTTGCTTTGATTTACAAATGGGATAATGGAACCTTGAGCATGTTACTTTTCGAGTTTATGCACAGCCATTGTGGCAGTAGTGACAAATATGGAGCCGTGGATGCTGTGATTGAAGCATGAGGAGATAAGTTATAACAAAGTGGTGACATTTCCCCACGTGACTTTAAAACAGACAAACCTCATTCTACAGAGAGCTCTTTGCCAAAAAACCACCATTCTTCCAAAAATTGAGCTGGTATTTTCCAACATTGTACTGACTGCGTCCTCTTTTCATGCCGAATATTGCCTCCATTATCAGCCGCCGCCAAGATCGGAGCTGAATAAATCTTGTAAATGAGGTTTGAAGTGGATTTTCCTGCATCTTTGTGTGACAAATTTGACAGGGTTAATCTGAAGGTACGCCCGGCCTCTTTGGCGTTTTCCACATCATTTCAGAGGCTGATTTCCACGAGTCGGTCTGGAGTAGAGAAAGGGGAGAGGTGTGCGTCCACAACATTAGCATTTAAAAGACACACACATGTAGAATCACCTTTTTGAGCTTTTTATATATTTACATTTTATATTGTTTCCCTATTTGTATATAGTGAATCAATACTTGTACTTAGACCAGTCACAATATTAAAGGGACAATGAGAAGTACATGTTACGCTGCACACTGTGTAAAATGGTTAAAAGCTTCCAAAAAAGTAGGAAACATTTTTATACAATGTGTCCTTTTAAAGCAATTATAAAGCAGTTGTGGCCACATGTTCACATTCTCTCTTATGTACGACTGTGACGCAAGATCGAGCTCGACGCAGAACCAGAACTGTCCTTTCAAGGTAAATCAATCACAGCTCCTTCCTATGGACGCACAGCTGTCCTATTGATCATCCATTTGATGATAGAACAGCACACATGTACACATGCTCTTATACACACATGTAAACACACACGTATAAACTGTAAACACACAAGTACACCCTCACAAATACAAATGTCTACAAATACACACAGAAGCAGGCACACACTGACTCTCACATGTGCACACATATGAACATACACACACGTAAATACACATGAGCATGCGCACGCACACTCACACACACACACATATGTATACACACATGAGCATGCACTCATTCATTTTCATCCCTTTACAACTTATTTCTGGGTCAGAGGGTGGCAATCCCAATTCACAAAGCACCAGTCCCTCGCTGATCCGCTTACAGATGGTGAGTCCACTGGAAGATGGCTGCTCCTTCAACGCAGATACAGCCTTGATCTTTCAGCAGGGACTTCAGGCAAAGTAGGGTTAAATGTCTTGCCCAAGGACACAGCGACAGCAACTATCAGTGGGAGCAGATGACATGGGTAGTGGTGGGATCAAACCCACGACCAGTAGGTCCAGACACCAATGCTCTACCAACTGAGCCACTGTCACCCCAAGCATGCACACATACACTCAAAACACACAAGCACACACATGAGTATACACACGAGTTTGTACACATATGTATGCACACATGAGCATGCACACATACACTCAAAACACACACAAATGTATACACACATGGCCTTGCACATACACACACACGCACACACGAGCATGTACACATGCTCCTGCAAGCACATGCTCTCATACATTCACACAAAAACGTGCACACACCTAGTATACACAAATGAGCATACATATGCGCACACACGTAAGCACACACAAATAAACACACATGACTATGGGTAGAGACCTGGGGACAATACACACACTATCTCACACATGAAGGACACACACAACTTGAAGTTTACACACCCCACAGACATGTTGATCTTTGACCATTAATGTGGAGATCATTTTCACTTCTGTTCAAGTGCTCTTTTAGCAAGAGAGGAAGAATTCTCAGATTCTCAGTCCATGATTATATGTTCTATTCTTCAGTCAAAAGCATGCTTTTAATTATTGCACTAGTATTTTATTATGTAAGCAGAATATCCTTGTCTTGATCTTTTCTTAATCCCATTTAGTAGCAGAAGTTTATTTCAGAGCTATTGCTTTGTTCAAACATATATGAGAAGAGACACACTCGCCCTGGTCTCACACACCACCAGCTCCAGAGGATTTTATCGCCACTTATTGTTTTTGCCAAATGACTTCCAGCGCTTTTCTGTTTCACTGGAGAAGGCTGACAGCAAATCAAAAACCCAAACACACTGTACTTGTCTTTAGACTTATGACGTGATTTCACATTCTGGAATTTAAATCTGGAGGAACCCGTGAGCGTTCTGACCAATGAACGCTGTAGAAGACAGCAAGAGTTCAGAACATTGTTTTTCAACCATTGCGACACACTAGTGAGCCGTATGATATTGTCTGGTGTGCCAGGGGAAATTTGCCTTCTTCGTCTAAAAATAAATGTATCCAACGATGGCAAGTGTTGACTTGTGACTTGTTGACCTGTGAAGTAACCACGTAATACTCTTTCATATCAGTAGATGGCAGAAGTCCTGTGTCTCTCCCATGTCTCCTCCCAAAGCGCAACCAAAACTCCAGAAATTTAAGCTTGGGTACCAACATTTTCCCCATGCATCAACAATGCATGTTATTTGTGCTCAAAAGTAAAATGTTGTGAATGAATAAAAAAAAACACAACAGGCCATTTTTTTTTTTTTTTTTTTGCATACTTAAGAGTCATTATTTGACTTTATAGGCAGAGAGTAGGTTTTAAAAATATTTTTTTTCCACATAGTTAGTGCAGCTTTAATTCTCAAACTTATTGTATTGAGAAATATCTAACAAAGCTTAATGTCAAGGCCTGGATGTCTACATAAGCACTTTGATAATGACTGTGTTGTGAATATAGGCTACAGAGTTTATATATTTACATTTTCTCCTGGTGGTGTGCCGCAAGATTTTTTTTAATGAAAAAATGTGTGCCTTGGCTCAAAAAAGGTTGAAGAACATTGGTTTAGAAAAAGACAATGACCAACCTGCACAGGCATATCAGAGCAGAAGAGTTTGTTGCACATGTAGGGACTCATACAAACACAGAAACACTAGATAGATAGATACTTTATTGATCCTGTTGGAGAAATTCAAGTGTCCAGTAGCAGCAAAAATAAAAAAAATAAAATTGATCATTCTAAAAAGTTAAAAATAGTAATAATCAGCAACAGTAGGACAGGTCACAGCAGCAGAGGTGGAGTAGCCTCTGGGTGGAGCAGGACGGGTCACAGCAGCAGAGGTGGAGTAGCCTCTGGGTGGAGCAGGACGGGTTACAGCAGCAGGACGGGTCTGGACCAGTGCAAAACCACGAACACTGTACTGCACCAACATCTAGAAAAAAGCAAAGAAAAAAATAATAATTCAAAAGCACAAAACAACAACTGTTTTTTCACAGCTACTTAGGACTTGCAGCCGTTTTCCAGCACATTCAAAAGAGAATAGAATACAAATTATTTTGAAATATATGAATATATTCTTATAATCTGCGTCAGCCGAAACAGAGTATGCTCCGATCAGCTGTGTAAAAGGCAGATTGGGCTGGGATGATATTGCTGCTGATTTTCATAATGATCTTATTGAGAGAGTTCCGATGTGTGAGACTCAGTGAAACAAACCAGGCTGTGATATTAAAAGTGACAATGGATTCAAAGAAGCATTTGTAAAGAACTGAACCTGAAGTTTACATAATTACGTAAATAATAATAAAACTGGTGGATTTCAAAAGAAGAAAAAGTTAGGAAAACAAGGAACACCACAATCACCACTAAACCCCTTTGATAAAGTTCTATTACAAATGAGAAAAGGCTGCTTTTGTTGACAGTGCCTTAGAACATGCTGAATTTAGTCTGCAGTAGTTAGTGACGAGTGTTCTGTCGAGTTGTGCTGCCTCAGCTGTTCATGATGATGTTCATGATGATGTTCATGGTGATGTTCATGATGATGTTCATGATGATGTTCATGGTGATGTTCATGATGATGTTCATGATGAAGTTCATGATGATGTTCATGATGATGTTCATGATGATGTTCATGATGTTCATGATGATGTTCATGGTGAAGTTCATGATGTCCATGATGATGTTCATGATAAAGTTCATGATGAAGTTGATGATGATGTTCATGATGAAGTTCATGATGTTCATGATGATGTTCATGATGTTCATGATGATGTTCATGATGAAGTTCATGATGATGTTCATGATGATGTTCATGATGAAGTTCATGATGAAGTTCATGATGATGTTCATGATGAAGTTCATGATGAAGTTCATGATGATGTTCAGGATTAAGTTCATGATGTTCATGATGATGCTCATGATGAAGTTCATGATGATGTTCATGATGATGTCCATGATGATGTTCATGATGAATTTCATGATGATGTTCATGATGATGTTCATGATGATGTCCATGATGAAGTTCATGATGTTCATGATAAAGTTCATGATGAGGTTCATGATGAAGTTCATGATGTTCATGATGATGTTCATGATGAAGTTCATGATGAAGTTCATGATGTTCATGATGATGTTCATGATGTTCATGATGATGTTCATGATGATGTTCATGATGATGTTCATGATGAAGTTCATGATGATGTTCATGATGATGTTCATGATGAAGTTCATGATGATGTTCATGATGATGTTCATGATGTTCATGATGATGTTCTGTGTTTTTTTTGACATGTGTTTCACTAACAAACCACCAGTGGACTCTGCAACTGTTCGAAGAAGGCGCATAAATGAAAATACGAGTGAACTATTTATGGAAATGATAAACTTTGAGAATGCATCGTGTTCTACTGTAGATGAACTGTTTAACTCTGTCACCTCTAGTGTTTTGAATGTTCTGGATACCGTTGCCCCTGTGAAGGTTAAAATAGTGAAAAATAAGCAGAAGGCGCCGTGGGCTAAAGCAGACTCGGTCAGGGCACAAAAGAGAAAGTGCCGGAGGGCCGAGCGGAAGTGGCGCAAGTCCAACCTCCAGGTTGATTACGAGATCTTCAAAGATAAGTTGTGCGAGTTTAACCAGGTGCTACGTAGTACGAGAGAAAGGTATTTTTCTGAAATGATTGAAGACTGCAGCAAAAATCTGCGTGTTCTGTTCTCAACAGTTAATAGATTAACAAACCCCCCTGTTCAAATGCCATTAGAGCTAACTTCCAAACGTAAATGCAATGAGTTTGCAAATTTTTTCAATGACAAGGTTCAAGGCATCAAAAACGCCATTGTCTCCAATCCATCCATTGATAGCAATCCAACAGCCAGAAAGGCTCTCTGAGCTAACACACTTTGCATCTGTAAATGATAAAACTGTCCAAGAGATAATCTCCAGTTTGAGCTCCTCCACATGCAGCCTGGATGTACTACCCACTAGATTTCTGAAGTCTGTTCTGAGCAGTCTGTTACCTTCACTCACACAGATAGTAAACATGTCCCTTCATTCTGGAATATTCCCAAAGGCCCTGAAAACTGCAGTCATCAGGCCCCTGCTAAAAAAGAGCAGTCTGGACGCCACTGTACTTAACAACTATCGTCCCATCTCAAATCTGCCATTTATGGGGAAAGTCCTTGAAAAAGTTGTCTGCCTACAGCTTACTAGATTTCTTATAATCAACAACTCATTTGATATGTTTCAGTCCGGCTTTAGACCCCACCACAGCACTGAGACTGCTCTCGTTAAGGTTACAAACGATATCCGGCTGAACACTGACGCAGGCAAAGTCTCAATCTTAATCTTGTTAGATCTGAGTGCTGCCTTTGACACCGTCGACCATGAGATCCTCTTACAGAGACTAGAGGACTGGGTTGGAGTCGCTGGCACCGCCCTAAGTTGGTTTAGGTCTTACCTTGAAGACAGGAAGTACTTTGTGGAGATTGGAAACTGTGTCTCAGATCATATGGCCCTGACCTGTGGAGTACCACAGGGGTCGATCCTGGGACCTCTTCTGTTCAATCTCTACATGCTGCCGTTAGGTCAGTTAATACGCAGAAAACAAAGTGTCCTATCATAACTATGCAGACGACACTCAGATCTATGTCTCACTGACTGCAGGAGAACATGGACCAGTGGACTCACTCCTTCACTGTATCCAACAGATCAGTGAGTGGATGCAAAACAACTTCCTTCAGCTAAACGCAGACAAAACTGAAATGATTGTCTTTGGTCCCCAGAAACAAAGAGAGAGCGTCATCTGCCATCTACAGTCTCTCTCCCTAAAACCTTCAAACAAGGTCAGAAATCTAGGGGTAATACTGGACTCAGACTTAAATTTTAATAGCCACATCAAATCAGTAACATCAGCAGCTTTTTACCATCTAAAGAACATTGCCAGGATCAAAAACATAGTGTCTAAAGCAGACCTGGAGATTCTTATCCATGCATTTGTCTCGAGTAGGTTAGACTACTGCAATGGCCTGCTCACAGGTCTGTCCAAACAGGCTGTAAAACAGCTGCAGTACATTCAAAATGCAGCAGCTCGAGTCCTGACTAGAACCAGGAAGTACGACCGTATTAGTCCTGACTAGAACCAGGAAGTACGACCACATTAGTCCTGACTAGTACCAGGAAGTACGACCACATTAGTCCGGTCCTCAGGTCTCTGCACTGGCTTCCTGTGGCTCAGAGAATAGACTTTAAAACAGCTCTGCTTGTTACAAGTCTCTCCATGGCCTCGCACCAAAATATATTAGTGACATGTTAGTCCCATATGAACCAGCCCGGACTCTGAGGAGCACAGGGACTGGACTCCTGCTGGGACTCTGAGGAGCACAGGGACTGGACTCCTGCTGGGACTCTGAGGAGCACAGGGACTGGCCTCCTCCTGGGACTCTGAGGAGCACAGGGACTGGACTCCTCCTGGGACTCTGAGGAGCACAGGGACTGGACTTCTGCTGTGGACTCTGAGGAGCACAGGGACTGGACTCCTGCTGGGACTCTGAGGAGCACAGGGACTGGACTCCTGTTAGTGCCCAGAGTCAGAACTAAACATGGGGAGGCTGCTTTTCAGATTCATGCTGCTAAAATCTGGAACAGTCTTCCTGAAGATGTGAGACAGGCCTCCTCTCTGACAATGTTTAAAACCAGGTTAAAGACAGTTCTGTTTAGCTGTGCTACAACTGAGGGATTTTATATTTTTATCTTTCTTTTTAATGTTCTGTGATTATTTATGATTTTAATGCTTTCTTGTTTTGTTCAGCACTTTGAGTTGCCTTGTGTATGAATTGTGCTATACAAATAAACTTGCCTTGCCATGATGTTCATGATGATGTTCATGATGATGTTCATGATGATGTTCACGATGAAGTTCACGATGATGTTCATGATGATGTTCACGATGATGTTCATGATGATGTTCACGATGATGTTCACGATGATGTTCACAATGATGTTCACGATGATGTTCACGATGATGTTCATGATGATGTTCATGATGAAGTTCATGATGATGTTCATGATGATGTTCATGATGATGTTCACGATGATGTTCACAATGATGTTCACGATGATGTTCATGATGATGTTCACGATGATGTCCATGATGATGTTCACGATGATGTTCATGATGATGTTCACGATGATGTTCACAATGATGTTCACAATGATGTTCACGATGATGTTCACGATGATGTTCATGATGATGTTCATGATGATGTTCATGATGAAGTTCATGATGATGTTCATGATGATGTTCACGATGATGTTCACAATGATGTTCACGATGATGTTCACGATGATGTTCACAATGATGTTCATGATGATGTTCATGATGATGTTCACGATGATGGTCATGATGATGTTCATGATGATGTTCATGATGATGTTCACGATGAAGTTCACAATGATGTTCACGATGATGTTCATGATGATGTTCATGATGTTCATGATGATGTTCATGATGATGTTCATGATGATGTTCATGATGATGTTCATGATGAAGTTCACGATGATATGATGTTCACGATGATGTTCATGATGATGTTCATGATGTTCATGATGATGTTCATGATGATGTTCACGATGATGTTCATGATGATGTTCACGATGATGTTCATGATGAAGTTCACGATGATATGATGTTCACGATGATGTTCATGATGATGTTCATGATGATGTTCATAATGTTCATGATGATGTTCATGATGATGTTCATGATGATGTTCATGATGATGTTCACGATGATGTTCATGATGATGTTCACGATGATGTTCATGATGAAGTTCATGATCATGTTCATGATGTTCATGATGATGTTCATGATGTTCATGATGATGTTCATGTGTGATTTTACTGAGGTAGGCCGATGACGCGTCCTGTGGCTAACATAACAACTAATAGCTTACAACTCATGGAAATCAAGCTTTATGATGACAAAAATCCTGACCTTTGTGAAAACTGATGGTGCCCAAACATTGCACCAAACAAAGATAATTTTGCACAAAATTGTTACCTCTAGTCTTTCATTAAAATGAAGAATTTCAGAACAATGTCATAACAGATGAAATCACAAACAGACCTGGAGTTGTGTACGGACTAAACTAATCCATACGACTTGTTGAAACAAGAACAAGCTGCAGTGACTGACCTTTATTTTCTGAATTGGGGCTTACAGTACATTAAGAGACACGAGGTTGAGTTTTTCCTCACACCGTTCTATCGGGTTACAGTACTTTTTTAAACAGTTAGACACTAAAATGGAGTAGATCTTGTTTTTGTTGTCTTATTATGATACAAACATATACAACTTTCACTTAGAGTCATCTGAATAGTTGCCCCCAGGAGAGTTGAGCTTTTAAAATGCATTCAGAGTTTGCTGAGGGGCTTCCAGCATGCTACTGTCATGTTGTTTTTAAATGGTGTTTGGCCTTTAACAATCTAAAGCTGCGGTGGGTTCAACATGTATGTGAGACAATGTCCAGTAGGTCTTTTTTTTCCATGAGTTTGAGTTTATGCCAGTTTTTCTCAATGTAAATCACCATTCATTTACAGTTGTGATTGAAAGTTTGCACACGTAGGCCTAAAATATGATTTTTCAGAGCCATATTTCTGAAATTATGAATGATAGTTTTTTCCCTGATTGTTATTGGGTGTGTGAACCCATTTTCAGTCAGGTTTTTAAAAGGATAACAATGAAAAACTCCTCTTCTGACCGTGATCAGAAGTCTCCATCCCCCTAGTCTGATGAGATAGATAGATAGATAGATAGATAAATAGATAGATAGATAGACTGATGTCTGCTGTTGCTGTGTCTGTTGCATGTGTATGCATCAAACTGAAAGTTCCCCATTACGAGACGAATAAAAGGACTTAATTCTGTGCCGAACACAAATGGATGATGTATGTATGTTTCAGCTGAAATAATCAAATCTAAATCCTCCTCCCGGTTTCATTTAAGAGGAAGAAGTGACGGACTGTTAATTGTTTGAATAAATATATAAAGCTGAGACACACCACCTGACCCCCGGAGCCCGATCGTCAGGCGTTCATCCAAAAGACAAGCATCTGGTTTGAGAGGAAATCCTGGAAATTGGACCTGGAGATTTCTGAAAAAATGTGATCGGCTATATTGTGCATCCATTGTCCATCCATACATCCAATTTCTTCCCCTTAATCCATTTCTGGGTCGGGGGTGGCAGTCAGAGCTGTACCCAGTCCACAGAGCACCAGCCCCTCACTGATCCTCCTGCAGGAGCTGAGATCTTTCAGTGAGGGCTTCAGGTAACGTGGGGTTAAGTGTCTTGCCTAAGGACACAATGACAGCAGTTATCAGTGGGAGTCAATATTGTGCATTTATTGTTCAATTGTGGTAAGTTAACATCTGCAAACAGATCTCGCACACATCTAATGACTTTTCCGACCCATGTGGGGCACACAAGAGTGAGGCTAAAGATATTGTTGACAGGCCTGCTGCTCAGTTATGGCCGTCAGAAAACAATGCAACGTTGTTTCATGTTGTAGAATTCTTCTTCAGTTGGGGGACAGGTGCCAATACAAGAGTCAAATTGTCAAATTATTTCCATTATTTGACAGTTAGGTTGATATGGGTACTACACATTTATGTTCAATCATGTACAGTTGTACACAAATTGTAAATATCCTAGGTTGTAACAAAACTGCTCGTTTACATCTGTAAATTCCACACTCCCATTCATTTCTTTTGCTTTATCAAATATGAGTCTCACCCATGAAATGTCATCACTCTTCTAATCGTGATGCTTCATCCTGCTTAAGCCTGGTTCACACGGCAGGATAATTAGACTGATTTAAGACCCGATTTACCCCTAACGACTTAAGAACGCTCCAATTTTTGTAAGAAAAATCTGATGGATTTTCCTGCCGTGTGTGGTGTGTTAAGACTGCGTCGATCAGACGGACTTTGGGACTGCTCCGATCTCAAATCAGAGATATCCAACATGTTGGATTGTTTTGGCCCGATTTCTCTTCATGTGTGGTGTCCCCCGAGGACAGACAAGCATGCTGCCAGTGGACTGTGGCTGTAGCCAATCAGAAGACGAGGTGACGAGGCGGCGAGGAAACACCGTAAAACAGTCAATGGCATAAATATATATACTGTATAGTCTGCTCGCCTTGTCTCCATTTCTTTAACCATCACCTTTCCTTTGCTAACACCTTTTTCTCTGTTAAAAACAAACTATCGCCACTGCATCCTCTTCATCCGCCATGATTGTTTATTCTGAAGTCACGCTTGATCTCGAGAGATTTTGTGAGATTTCTGTCTGACCTGGGAATGCTCGGGGGGGAATCGGTTCGTGTGTGATGTGTGTGATTTTGTCGTGTGGCTGCACCACACACTGCGACCAAAGAGGTTAGACCCTTGATTTTTTATCTCCGTGTGTGAGGTCTCTCAGGTCAGGAGAATCGGCCGACAATTTTAAAATCGTCTCGTTTGAAGCAGGCTTAAGACAGTAATCATGTTCCAATAACATTCTATTGTTGTGGTGTGTTACTGGCTAGAGAATGAGAACTTAGAAGAACCTTAAAGGACTTAGATGGTAACATGATATTTGACATGAACCCTTGATGCTATTGTCAAAGTTGGGACCTGCTGTTGTCTCTCAGCAGGTCCCACACACAACAGTGAACGAGGCAATTCATGACAAATATGAAGAGCATAAATGTGTGATCTGAGAAATACGGTTTCATTCAGCTAAAACCAGCAATACAAATATATTTCATTATATATCTCTTTTAAATGTATACATTGAAATCTATGTTGTGTGCTTGTGTATGGTTTGACTTGCTTTAATTGTTAGTCTGGTTTTTGTTTTCTTTGTCGTTTTTGAGAAGCACTTGTCACCCTGTGTATGAATATTGTTCAAAAGTTCTATCCGTAATTAAACTAATATAAAGTAGGACAGTATGCCAAGACTTCATGATTTTGGCCCAGTGCTTTTTCAATTTTGTTTAAGATGTTTTCAGATCCTTTATTTGTCCCACATTTGAGACATTTCATTTTATTTGTGGTTAATACAAGCTTGGAAAAAAATATAAAAAGTATAACAAAGAAAGGTGTGATGCAACTCACTTTGTGCATAATGATATGACCATGTGTTTTTTGTTTTTGTCAAAAAATATAAAAGCTATTACAAAAAGACTGTTTAAAGCCCAGCCTCTGGTTCACATTCAAACACAAGTTAAAATGTGTAAGGGTCATGCGTTTGGCTGCAGCAGTCTCTGGGGCCCTCACACTGGAACTTTTGCATAACTGGAGCGCAAGGTTAAACGTGGCGTTGGATCTCAGCGGAGTGCGAGGTCGGTTTATTGACGTAAAATGCAAAATTGGGAACATTTACAGACCGGAGTCGGAGAGGTTTGGGAAGTATGAGAATGAACTGATTCTAGACTATTCATTTTCAACAAATACGAAGTAAGAAGTTATTTCCCCTTGGCATATCCTGTACAGCTGCCATCTCCAATCATTTCAGTGCCACAGACCGGTTTAACGTCAGATAATTGCACAGACCGCCACACCCCGCGTTTTAGTGGTGTGTTTCCTTTTGTGATGATGAGGGCGCACTACTCGCAGGACGCGGCGCCAAGGTGAGGCTAGTTTAAGCTCTAGCTCCGTGGGTTTGCCTGTGGATAATCTGTTATTTCCATGTCAGAAGGCACTGCTCTTCTGGTCATTGTGGTTTTAGCTTCAGTTCCTGTTCTGGTCTCCGCACTCCCACAGACACCCCCTCATTCCTCTCTTTACTTTGCGTCTGTAAAACTTCATTAGGAGCCTATGTGCAGCCTCCCCAGAACAAGCTACTGTGTCATGTGACCCAGACGAATCCGGTCATTTTAAAAAAAAAGATTGGCTTACACTTTATAATAAGTACTATTGCAGTCATTTTAGCACATTGGTCTCAGCGTTAACACAACCCTATAATAATTGTGCCCATTTCTTTATAATGTGATTAACGCTAGCTGTTGCACGTGCCACAGCTGCAGCTGTGCGGTCCGTGTATTTTTTGTTCAATGGTTTTTTCAAATTAAAATTGAAAATTAAATATCTAAAAATGGCTTGAATTTTCATTTTGATGAGGAGAAGGAAAAAACGAAGAATTGGCTTGATATTTGAAAATCTGCAGCCACAGCGGCCCTTTAGGAATGAGTTTGACACCCTTAGTTTGCAGACGTGATGTGATCAGCTTCAGGTGCAGCTCCTGCGTAAACGGCGCAGAGGGTGACGGCCCACATAACAGATTATCAACAGCAAACTTGCGGAGCTACAGTATAGGGTACCCCACCAGAGAAAATGGTCCGAACCAAGCGGCTACTCTACCTTGAGACCTGGCCTGCTCCACTCAGGGGCTACTTTACCTCTGCAGCTGTGACCCGTCCCATTACATAAGTAACGAGTTTCTCCCACCACTGTACTGCACTGTACCTTTTGCACCAAAAGGTTAATTAAACATCTAACATGATGTAGTCTGTGTCGGCAGGCAGTTGTCTATATCCTCATGTGACTGGAGACATTATATAAAGACATTATTATCATTTCCAAAGGTGTGAAGGTGTGTTTGTTTGGATTAGTTTCAAAAGTTTCTGATATTAGCATGGATGGAGATAAACGCTAAAAACATGGCTGAAGACTTTCAAAAAACCCAATTCACTGCTGTATACAGACAAAGAGGGGTTCTGGCTCCCACATTATGTGTATTGACAGTTTGGAAACCAGCCCATTTCAATTACAGTCTGCAACTCAACGTGCACATCAGGGACGCTTACAAGTCCACCCAGCCTCACGAAGGATAACTGGAAGTCAGTTGGAGAAAAAACACAAAAACAAAAGCCAACACTCATCTCTGGAGATGCTCGTGATTACGTCCGTATATTAGACCAGTGCAGCTGCTGTTTCTCTGCTCCAGATCCTATTAATATTGATACAAAACACAATAAGAAGCACTTGCCAACTACTACCAGCGTCTGCCTCTGTCCCAATGCAACAAAAGTCACATTAGAATTCAGAGGGCGCTGCCTTCCCATCAGCCTCTCTGTTTGCCCATTGTTGTAGTGGGATCTTGGCCAGTACTCTTGAGCCAACTTTTGGATTCATAAAACACTTGGGCTATTAAATAACATCAATGTTTCATACCGCAGACATAATTATGAATTAAAAATGCATCTGCAGCCGTCTGGTTATTTTTTCAGTGGAGTGCTGCTGGGCAATGGCAGATTCAGGTAACATAAAATAAGTTGTTAATGACATAAAGGTGATAAATAAGTAAGTTAGTAAGTAATCTTTATTTATATACTGCCTTTCACAGACCAGAGTCACAAAGCGGTTTACAATTGTTATTTTTTGAGCATTTGTCTCTCACTCCACACAGAGATGGGAGGGGCCAGTACAGGAGGCACATGCCAGAACTATTGGACATATTTTTAGTGGCAGGGGAAACCGGAGTACCCGGAGGAAACCTACGCAGACACGGGGAGAACATGCAAACTCCACTCAGAAAGGCCCTGGTCCGGCCGGGATTCGAACCCAGGACCTTCTTGCTGAGAGGCGAGAGTGCTAACCACTCAGCCACCGTGCCACCAAATGAGGTTTTATGTAACATTGGGCAGTTAAGTGGGACATGACTAGGCTTGTATGTCTCTGCAGCCTCTGAGAGCGGTGTTCTTAGTTTGCATTGTAGGTTTTAATAAGCCAACAGCAGAGTGGAGCAGAGCAGATCATACAACCAGAAAGTCGATGGTGGCCCTTGTTGGGTCGTGATGACGATGGATGGAGACCATTTTGCTGCTGCATCATGGTCCTTCAGCGATCCACCATCTCCATGTTGAAGCTGGAGTATGACTGTTGAGTATAGATAGTCAGGCCCCACGACCCTCCAGCTTCCTCTGGAGGGCCGAGAGCATAGAGACGATGTTCTCGACACGCTAGCTTCTTTCAGAGAGAGCCTTTCAAGATGGAGCTGAGAGTTTTGTTGCCACTTCTTGGGGGCCGCCTCCCCAGAATGCATGGAGGCAAGGCAGTGCGGGTGAAGGCCGTATACGTTCTAAGACAAAGGGATAATTTCCGACCCCCTACAATATTAAGTCTGGGAACTCAATGGAAAAGATTAAGATTAAGATGAAGAGATCCTTTATTTGTCCCACAGTGGGGAAATGTCAGTGTTGCATCACAAGTTGAACAGTAGGAAAGAGGAGCACACGGCACAAGTCAAGTGAACAATAGCTATACTAATTAAACAACATTTCTATCTCTAGCATCAATAAAAGTATGAAATCTCTATCTTGAAAATAATAATAAAAGGTGTAAAAGTTTTACATTTGGCAAAATAAAGTACTGTGTAATCTAGTGCAATCTAAGTGTAGTTATATGTTAGCATCTGTACATTAGCAGCTGTATGTTTACATCTGTACATGTTAGCAGCTGTATGTTTACATCTGTACATTAGCAGCAGTATGTTTACACCTGTACATTAGCAGCAGTATGTTTACACCTGTACATTAGCAGCTGTATGTTTACATCTGTACATGTTAGCAGCTGTATGTTTACATCTGTACATTAGCAGCAGTATGTTTACATCTGTACATTAGCAGCAGTATGTTTACATCTGTACATTAGCAGCAGTATGTTAGCATCTGTACATTAGCAGCAGTATGTTTACACCTGTACATTAGCAGCTGTATGTTTACATCTGTACATTAGCAGCAGTATGTTAGCATCTGTACATTAGCAGCAGTATGTTTACACCTGTACATTAGCAGCAGTATGTTTACACCTGTACATTAGCAGCAGTATGTTTACATCTGTACATTAGCAGCAGTATGTTTACATCTGTACATTAGCAGCAGTATGTTTACATCTGTACATTAGCAGCAGTATGTTTGCATCTGTACATTAGCAGCAGTATGTTTACATCTGTACATTAGCAGCTGTATGTTTACATCTGTACATTAGCAGCAGTATGTTTACATCTGTACATTAGCAGCAGTATGTTAGCATCTGTACATTAGCAGCAGTATGTTTACACCTGTACATTAGCAGCTGTATGTTTACATCTGTACATTAGCAGCTGTATGTTTACATCTGTACATTAGCAGCAGTATGTTAGCATCTGTACATTAGCAGCAGTATGTTTACACCTGTACATTAGCAGCAGTATGTTTACACCTGTACATTAGCAGCAGTATGTTTACATCTGTACATTAGCAGCAGTATGTTTACACCTGTACATTAGCAGCAGTATGTTAGCATCTGTACATTAGCAGCTCTATGTTTACATCTGTACATTAGCAGCAGTATGTTTACATCTGTACATTAGCAGCAGTATGTTAGCATCTGTACATTAGCAGCAGTATGTTTACACCTGTACATTAGCAGCAGTATGTTTACATCTGTACATTAGCAGCAGTATGTTAGCATCTGTACATTAGCAGCTGTATGTTTACATCTGTACATTAGCAGCAGTATGTTTACATCTGTACATTAGCAGCAGTATGTTTACACCTGTACATTAGCAGCAGTATGTTTACATCTGTACATTAGCAGCAGTATGTTTACACCTGTACATTAGCAGCAGTATGTTTACATCTGTACATTAGCAGCAGTATGTTTACATCTGTACATTAGCAGCAGTATGTTTACATCTGTACATTAGCAGCAGTATGTTTACACCTGTACATTAGCAGCTGTATGTTTGCATCTGTACATTAGCAGCAGTATGTTTACATCTGTACATTAGCAGCAGTATGTTTACACCTGTACATTAGCAGCTGTATGTTTACATCTGTACATTAGCAGCTGTATGTTTACACCTGTACATTAGCAGCAGTATGTTTACACCTGTACATTAGCAGCAGTATGTTTACACCTGTACATTAGCAGCTGTATGTTTACATCTGTACATTAGCAGCTGTATGTTTACACCTGTACATTAGCAGCAGTATGTTTACACCTGTACATTAGCAGCAGTATGTTTACATCTGTACATTAGCAGCAGTATGTTTACATCTGTACATTAGCAGCTGTATGTTTTACATCTGTACATTAGCAGCAGTATGTTTACATCTGTACATTAGCAGCAGTATGTTTACATCTGTACATTAGCAGCAGTATGTTTACACCTGTACATTAGCAGCAGTATGTTTACACCTGTACATTAGCAGCAGTATGTTTACACCTGTACATTAGCAGCAGTATGTTTACATCTGTACATTAGCAGCAGTATGTTTACATCTGTACATTAGCAGCAGTATGTTTACATCTGTACATTAGCAGCAGTATGTTTACATCTGTACATTAGCAGCTGTATGTTGCATCTGTACATTAGCAGCAGTATGTTTACATCTGTACATTAGCAGCAGTATGTTTACATCTGTACATTAGCAGCAGTATGTTTACACCTGTACATTAGCAGCTGTATGTTTACATCTGTACATTAGCAGCAGTATGTTTACACCTGTACATTAGCAGCAGTATGTTAGCATCTGTACATTAGCAGCAGTATGTTTACATCTGTACATTAGCAGCTGTATGTTTACATCTGTACATTAGCAGCAGTATGTTTACATCTGTACATTAGCAGCAGTATGTTTACACCTGTACATTAGCAGCTGTATGTTTGCATCTGTACATTAGCAGCAGTATGTTTACACCTGTACATTAGCAGCAGTATGTTTACATCTGTACATTAGCAGCAGTATGTTTACATCTGTACATTAGCAGCAGTATGTTTACACCTGTACATTAGCAGCTGTATGTTTACATCTGTACATTAGCAGCAGTATGTTTACACCTGTACATTAGCAGCAGTATGTTTACATCTGTACATTAGCAGCTGTATGTTTACATCTGTACATTAGCAGCTGTATGTTTACATCTGTACATTAGCAGCAGTATGTTTGCATCTGTACATTAGCAGCAGTATGTTTACATCTGTACATTAGCAGCAGTATGTTTACATCTGTACATTAGCAGCAGTATGTTTACACCTGTACATTAGCAGCAGTATGTTTACATCTGTACATTAGCAGCTGTATGTTTACACCTGTACATTAGCAGCAGTATGTTTACACCTGTACATTAGCAGCTGTATGTTTACACCTGTACATTAGCAGCAGTATGTTTACACCTGTACATTAGCAGCTGTATGTTTACATCTGTACATTAGCAGCTGTATGTTTACATATGTACATTAGCAGCAGTATGTTTACATCTGTACATTAGCAGCAGTATGTTTACATCTGTACATTTGCAGCCGTATGTTTACATCTGTACATTAGCAGCTGTATGTTTACATCTGTACATTAGCAGCAGTATGTTTACATCTGTACATTAGCAGCTGTATGTTTACATCTGTACATTAGCAGCAGTATGTTTACATCTGTACATTAGCAGCTGTATGTTTACACCTGTACATTAGCAGCAGTATGTTTACACCTGTACATTAGCAGCAGTATGTTTACATCTGTACATTAGCAGCAGTATGTTTACATCTGTACATTAGCAGCAGTATGTTTACATCTGTACATTAGCAGCTGTATGTTTACATCTGTACATTAGCAGCTGTATGTTTACATCTGTACATTAGCAGCTGTATGTTTACATCTGTACATTAGCAGCAGTATGTTTACATCTCTACTTAGCAGCAGTATGTTTACATCTGTACATTAGCAGCTGTATGTTTACATCTGTACATTAGCAGCAGTATGTTTACATCTGTACATTAGCAGCTGTATGTTTACATCTGTACATTAGCAGCAGTATGTTTACATCTGTACATTAGCAGCTGTATGTTTACACCTGTACATTAGCAGCAGTATGTTTACACCTGTACATTAGCAGCAGTATGTTTACATCTGTACATTAGCAGCAGTATGTTTACATCTGTACATTAGCAGCTGTATGTTTACATCTGTACATTAGCAGCAGTATGTTTACATCTGTACATTAGCAGCAGTATGTTTACATCTGTACATTAGCAGCTGTATGTTTACATCTGTACATTAGCAGCTGTATGTTTACATCTGTACATTAGCAGCAGTATGTTTACATCTGTACATTAGCAGCTGTATGTTTACATCTGTACATTAGCAGCAGTATGTTTACACCTGTACATTAGCAGCTGTATGTTTACATCTGTACATTAGCAGCAGTATGTTTACACCTGTACATTAGCAGCAGTATGTTTACATCTGTACATTAGCAGCAGTATGTTTACATCTGTACATTAGCAGCAGTATGTTTACATCTGTACATTAGCAGCAGTATGTTTACACCTGTACATTAGCAGCTGTATGTTTACATCTGTACATCAGCAGCAGTATGTTTACATCTGTACATTAGCAGCAGAATGTTTACATCTGTACATTAGCAGCAGTATGTTTACATCTGTACATTAGCAGCTGTATGTTTACACCTGTACATTAGCAGCTGTATGTTTACACCTGTACATTAGCAGCAGTATGTTTACACCTGTACATTAGCAGCTGTATGTTTACATCTGTACATTAGCAGCAGTATGTTTACACCTGTACATTAGCAGCAGTATGTTTACGCCTGTACATTAGCAGCAGTATGTTTACGCCTGTACATTAGCAGCAGTATGTTTACACCTGTACATTAGCAGCAGTATGTTTACATCTGTACATTAGCAGCTGTATGTTTACATCTGTACATTAGCAGCAGTATGTTTACACCTGTACATTAGCAGCTGTATGTTTACATCTGTACATTAGCAGCTGTATGTTTACATCTGTACATTAGCAGCAGTATGTTTACACCTGTACATTAGCAGCAGTATGTTTACATCTGTTCATTAGCAGCAGTATGTTTACATCTGTACATTAGCAGCAGTATGTTTACATCTGTACATTAGCAGCTGTATGTTTACACCTGTACATTAGCAGCAGTATGTTTACATCTGTACATTAGCAGCAGTATGTTTACATCTGTACATTAGCAGCAGTATGTTTACATCTGTACATTAGCAGCAGTATGTTTACATCTGTACATTAGCAGCTGTATGTTTACATCTGTACATTAGCAGCAGTATGTTTACATCTGTACATTAGCAGCAGTATGTTTACATCTGTACATTAGCAGCTGTATGTTTACACCTGTACATTAGCAGCTGTATGTTTACACCTGTACATTAGCAGCAGTATGTTTACCTGTACATTAGCAGCAGTATGTTAGCATCTGTACATTAGCAGCTGTATGTTTACATCTGTACATTAGCAGCAGTATGTTTACACCTGTACATTAGCAGCAGTATGTTTACGCCTGTACATTAGCAGCAGTATGTTTACGCCTGTACATTAGCAGCAGTATGTTTACACCTGTACATTAGCAGCAGTATGTTTACATCTGTACATTAGCAGCAGTATGTTTACACCTGTACATTAGCAGCAGTATGTTTACACCTGTACATGTTAGCAGCAGTATGTTAGCATCTGTACATTAGCAGCTGTATGTTTACACCTGTACATTAGCAGCAGTATGTTTACATCTGTACATTAGCAGCAGTATGTTTACGCCTGTACATTAGCAGCAGTATGTTTACACCTGTACATGTTAGCAGCAGTATGTTAGCATCTGTACATTAGCAGCTGTATGTTTACACCTGTACATTAGCAGCAGTATGTTTACATCTGTACATTAGCAGCAGTATGTTTACACCTGTACATTAGCAGCTGTATGTTTACATCTGTACATTAGCAGCAGTATTTTTACATCTGTACATTAGCAGCAGTATGTTTACACCTGTACATTAGAAGCAGAATGTTTACACCTGTACATTAGCAGCAGTATGTTTACACCTGTACATTAGCAGCTGTATGTTTACATCTGTACATTAGCAGCTGTATGTTTACATCTGTACATTAGCAGCAGTATGTTTACATCTGTACATTAGCAGCAGTATGTTTACACCTGTACATTAGCAGCAGTATGTTTACACCTGTACATTAGCAGCTGTATGTTTACATCTGTACATTAGCAGCAGTATGTTTACACCTGTACATTAGCAGCAGTATGTTTACACCTGTACATTAGCAGCAGTATGTTTACACCTGTACATTAGCAGCTGTATGTTTACATCTGTACATTAGCAGCAGTATGTTTACACCTGTACATTAGCAGCAGTATGTTTACATCTGTACATTAGCAGCAGTATGTTTACACCTGTACATTAGCAGCAGTATGTTTACACCTGTACATTAGCAGCTGTATGTTTACATCTGTACATTAGCAGCAGTATGTTTACACCTGTACATTAGCAGCAGTATGTTTACATCTGTACATTAGCAGCTGTATGTTTACATTCTGTACATTAGCAGCAGTATGTTTACACCTGTACATTAGCAGCAGTATGTTAGCATCTGTACATTAGCAGCAGTATGTTTACACCTGTACATTAGCAGCAGTATGTTTACACCTGTACATTAGCAGCTGTATGTTTACACCTGTACATTAGCAGCTGTATGTTTACATCTGTACATTAGCAGCAGTATGTTTACACCTGTACATTAGCAGCTGTATGTTGCACATTCTGATATTAGGTAAGGATATTGGAACAGTGCATGACACATGGGATCAAGTTGGCAGTGTTCATTAGTCCTTATTGTTTGTTGTACAGTCTGACAGCAGCAGGAAGGAAAGACCTGCAGAACCTCTCCTTCACACAGAGAGGATGAATAAGTCTGCAGTGTCCTGCACAAGTGAGGTCGAGGATTGTGGTTTATTAGGAACTACAAAAGTCTAAAATATGATCTGAATTGAATTGATTGTATCAGGTAAACTGATAAAGCATGACGAGAAGCGACAGAAACCCTGAGAAGGGCATCCCACGCCACAACCCACCCCCCAACACATAATACAAATTCAAACCCCGTTTAGCACACTCTTGCCTCGCCCCCCGACAAAGGATGTTTGCACACCGGTGCTGAACTATGACTGCAAGTAAAACATGAGGGAAGATGGCGTCTGCTGCCATCTACTGGATCTGTAAACAAACTACAAGTTTCCATCTTAGGTCTTGCCGTGCCTCTCCCTGTTCTGTGATTGGTCCCCAAAACCATGCAACATATATGGTTCAAGTTTCCAGGCTGTTGTATAGTTTGAAGTGATGAATGATTTGAACACGCAGCACCAGAGGTATTAGAACACGTCCATTCCTTCAGCCCTCTCTCTGCGGCAGGGCACACCTCCTGGTTTAAGCCATAATCAACAGGCCATCCTCCACAGGAGATGGAGAGAAAGTCCATTTGACAGGAAGCTAATGAACCTGTGTGGCCATTATCTTAGTGACAGAATTTAAGAGACCGGCTGAGCACTAATGTACATTCGATTACACCATGATGGATAGTTCCTCCACGTTTTACCAAGCATCATTAAAGCAGTGAGTTTGAACCAGCGACTGCATTAATTAAACACGGTATTCTTTATTTTATTTTTCTTGTTACTCATTATATATATAAGTAATATAAGGAGAACATGTCTAACAGTGTTTTCAGTAACACTTGTATTCTATTCAACAGTATTCCACCATGAGACCTTCTCCACCAACTCCCACTGATGTCTGCTGTCGTTGTGTCCTTGAACAAGACACTTAACCCCACTTGGCCTGAAGCCCCCGCTGGAAGATCAAGGCTATGTCGTCATTGACAGAGCAGCCATCCTCTTGTGGGGCTGGTGCCCAGAAAAGGGCAAATGACTCTCATCTAAATGTGATATGTAAATAAAGCTGTTCCGACCGAGATTTGAACCCAGGACCTGCTTGCTGAGAAGCGAGAGTGCAATCCAATCAGCCGCCCAACAAAAAATTCCCAAATATTTAAGCACTTTGATGAGAATGACTTTATATTGTGAATATAGGCTACAAAGTTTTTATTTTTACATTTTCTCCTGGTGGTGTGCCGCGAACATGTGCCTTGGCCCAAAAAAGGTTGAAAAACACTGCCTTAAAGAAGTAATAGATCAACAATGTCCACACATGTCAACAATGTCCACACATGTCAACAATGTCCACACATGTCAACAATGTCCACACATGTCAACAATGTCCACACATGCCAACAATGTCCACACATGTCAACAATGTCCACACATGCCAACAATGTCCACACATGTCAACAATGTCCACGCATGTCAACAATGTCCACACATGTCAACAATGTCCACACATGCCAACAATGTCCACACATGTCAACAATGTCCACACATGCCAACAATGTCCACACATGCCAACAATGTCCACACATGCCAACAATGTCCACACATGCCAACAATGTCCACACATGCCAACAATGTCCACACATGTCAACAATGTCCACACATGCCAACAATGTCCACACATGCCAACAATGTCCACACATGCCAACAATGTCCACACATGCCAACAATGTCCACACATGCCAACAATGTCCACACATGCCAACAATGTCCACACATGCCAACAATGTCCACACATGTCAACAATGTCCACACATGTCAACAATGTCCACACATGTCAACAATGTCCACACATGCCAACAATGTCCACACATGCCAACAATGTCCACACATGTCAACAATGTCCACACATGTCAACAATGTCCACACATGTCAACAATGTCCACACATGCCAACAATGTCCACACATGCCAACAATGTCCACACATGCCAACAATGTCCACACATGCCAACAATGTCCACACATGCCAACAATGTCCACACATGCCAACAATGTCCACACATGTCAACAATGTCCACACATGTCAACAATGTCCACACATGTCAACAATGTCCACACATGTCAACAATGTCCACACATGCCAACAATGTCCACACATGCCAACAATGTCCACACATGCCAACAATGTCCACACATGCCAACAATGTCCACACATGCCAACAATGTCCACACATGTCAACAATGTCCACACATGCCAACAATGTCCACACATGCCAACAATGTCCACACATGCCAACAATGTCCACACATGCCAACAATGTCCACACATGCCAACAATGTCCACACATGCCAACAATGTCCACACATGCCAACAATGTCCACACATGTCAACAATGTGCAAAAACATCCCTAAGTGTCATACATTTGTTTAAACAGAAGGAAACAAAGAGAACAATGGAGAGAGGTATCTGCTTCCCTTAAATTGAAGCCATTTGGTGCAAAAACAGAAGAGGGTGAGGGGCCAATGACCCACTTGCAGAGGTCCTGCAGAGGTCCTGTAGAGGTCATGTAGAGGTCCTGCAGAGGTCCTGCAGATAGAGGTCCTGTAGAGGTCCTGCAGAGGTCCTGTATAGGTCCTGCAGAGGTCCTGCAGAGGTCCTGTAGAGGTCCTGCAGAGGTCCTGTAGAGGTCCTGCAGAGGTCCTGCAGAGGTCCTGTAGAGGTCCTGCAGAGGTCCTGCAGATAGAGGTCCTGTAGAGGTCCTGCAGAGGTCCTGCAGATAGAGGTCCTGTAGAGGTCCTGCAGAGGTCCTGTATAGGTCCTGCAGAGGTCCTGTAGAGGTCCTGCAGAGGTCCTGCAGAGGTCCTGTAGAGGTCCTGTAGAGGTCCTGCAGAGGTCCTGCAGAGGTCCTGTAGAGGTCCTGCAGAGGTCCTGCAGATAGAGGTCCTGTAGAGGTCCTGCAGAGGTCCTGCAGATAGAGGTCCTGTAGAGGTCCTGCAGAGGTCCTGCAGAGGTCCTGTAGAGGTCCTCCAGAGGTCCTGCAGATAGAGGTCCTGTAGAGGTCCTGTAGAGGTCCTGTATAGGTCCTGCAGAGGTCCTGCAGAGGTCCTGTAGAGGTCCTGCAGAGGTCCTGCAGAGGTCCTGTAGAGGTCCTGCAGAGGTCCTGCAGAGGTCCTGTAGAGGTCCTGCAGAGGTCCTGCAGATAGAGGTCCTGTAGAGGTCCTGCAGAGGTCCTGCAGATAGAGGTCCTGTAGAGGTCCTGTAGAGGTCCTGCAGAGGTCCTGCAGAGGTCCTGCAGAGGTCCTGCAGATAGAGGTCCTGTAGAGGTCCTGCAGAGGTCCTGCAGATAGAGGTCCTGTAGAGGTCCTGCAGAGGTCCTGTATAGGTCCTGCAGAGGTCCTGTAGAGGTCCTGCAGAGGTCCTGCAGAGGTCCTGTAGAGGTCCTGTAGAGGTCCTGCAGAGGTCCTGCAGAGGTCCTGTAGAGGTCCTGCAGAGGTCCTGCAGATAGAGGTCCTGTAGAGGTCCTGCAGAGGTCCTGCAGATAGAGGTCCTGTAGAGGTCCTGCAGAGGTCCTGCAGAGGTCCTGTAGAGGTCCTCCAGAGGTCCTGCAGATAGAGGTCCTGTAGAGGTCCTGTAGAGGTCCTGTATAGGTCCTGCAGAGGTCCTGCAGAGGTCCTGTAGAGGTCCTGCAGAGGTCCTGCAGAGGTCCTGTAGAGGTCCTGCAGAGGTCCTGCAGAGGTCCTGTAGAGGTCCTGCAGAGGTCCTGCAGATAGAGGTCCTGTAGAGGTCCTGCAGAGGTCCTGCAGATAGAGGTCCTGTAGAGGTCCTGTAGAGGTCCTGCAGAGGTCCTGCAGAGGTCCTGCAGAGGTCCTGCAGATAGAGGTCCTGTAGAGGTCCTGCAGAGGTCCTGCAGATAGAGGTCCTGTAGAGGTCCTGCAGAGGTCCTGTATAGGTCCTGCAGATAGAGGTCCTGTAGAGGTCCTGCAGAGGTCCTGCAGAGGTCCTGCAGATAGAGGTCCTGTAGAGGTCCTGCAGAGGTCCTGTATAGGTCCTGCAGAGGTCCTGCAGAGGTCCTGTAGAGGTCCTGCAGAGGTCCTGTAGAGGTCCTGCAGAGGTCCTGCAGAGGTCCTGTAGAGGTCCTGCAGAGGTCCTGTAGAGGTCCTGCAGAGGTCCTGCAGAGGTCCTGTAGAGGTCCTGCAGAGGTCCTGCAGATAGAGGTCCTGTAGAGGTCCTGCAGAGGTCCTGCAGATAGAGGTCCTGTAGAGGTCCTGCAGAGGTCCTGTATAGGTCCTGCAGAGGTCCTGTAGAGGTCCTGCAGAGGTCCTGCAGAGGTCCTGTAGAGGTCCTGTAGAGGTCCTGTAGAGGTCCTGCAGAGGTCCTGCAGAGGTCCTGTAGAGGTCCTGCAGAGGTCCTGCAGATAGAGGTCCTGTAGAGGTCCTGCAGAGGTCCTGCAGATAGAGGTCCTGTAGAGGTCCTGCAGAGGTCCTGCAGAGGTCCTGTAGAGGTCCTCCAGAGGTCCTGCAGATAGAGGTCCTGTAGAGGTCCTGTAGAGGTCCTGTATAGGTCCTGCAGAGGTCCTGCAGAGGTCCTGTAGAGGTCCTGCAGAGGTCCTGCAGAGGTCCTGTAGAGGTCCTGCAGAGGTCCTGCAGAGGTCCTATAGAGGTCCTGCAGAGGTCCTGCAGATAGAGGTCCTGTAGAGGTCCTGCAGAGGTCCTGCAGATAGAGGTCCTGTAGAGGTCCTGTAGAGGTCCCTGCAGAGGTCCTGCAGAGGTCCTGCAGATAGAGGTCCTGTAGAGGTCCTGTATAGGTCCTGCAGAGGTCCTGCAGAGGTCCTGTAGAGGTCCTGCAGAGGTCCTGCAGAGGTCCTGTAGAGGTCCTGTAGAGGTCCTGCAGAGGTCCTGTAGAGGTCCTGTAGAGGTCCTGCAGAGGTCCTGCAGAGGTCCTGCAGAGGTCCTGCAGATAGAGGTCCTGTAGAGGTCCTGCAGAGGTCCTGCAGAGGTCCTGTAGAGGTCCTGCAGAGGTCCTGTAGAGGTCCTGTAGAGGTCCTGTAGAGGTCCTGCAGAGGTCCTGCAGAGGTCCTGCAGATAGAGGTCCTGTAGAGGTCCTGCAGAGGTCCTGCAGAGGTCCTGTAGAGGTCCTGCAGAGGTCCTGTAGAGGTCCTGTAGAGGTCCTGTAGAGGTCCTGCAGAGGTCCTGTAGAGGTCCTGCAGAGGTCCTGTAGAGGTCCTGCAGAGGTCCTGCAGAGGTCCTGCAGATAGAGGTCCTGTATAGGTCCTGCAGAGGTCCTGCAGAGGTCCTGTAGAGGTCCTGCAGATAGAGGTCCTGTAGAGGTCCTGCAGAGGTCCTGCAGAGGTCCTGTAGAGGTCCTCCAGAGGTCCTGCAGATAGAGGTCCTGTAGAGGTCCTGTAGAGGTCCTGTAGAGGTCCTGTATAGGTCCTGCAGAGGTCCTGCAGAGGTCCTGTAGAGGTCCTGCAGAGGTCCTGCAGAGGTCCTGTAGAGGTCCTGCAGAGGTGCTGCAGATAGAGGTCCTGTAGAGGTCCTGCAGAGGTCCTGCAGATAGAGGTCCTGTAGAGGTCCTGTAGAGGTCCTGCAGAGGTCCTGCAGAGGTCCTGCAGAGGTCCTGCAGAGGTCCTGTAGAAGTCCTGCAGAGGTCCTGCAGATAGAGGTCCTGTAGAGGTCCTGTAGAGGTCCTGCAGAGGTCCTGCAGAGGTCCTGCAGAGGTCCTGTAGAGGTCCTGCAGATAGAGGTCCTGTAGAGGTCCTGTATAGGTCCTGCAGAGGTCCTGCAGAGGTCCTGTAGAGGTCCTGCAGAGGTCCTGCAGAGGTCCTGTAGAGGTCCTGTAGAAGTCCTGCAGAGGTCCTGCAGATAGAGGTCCTGTAGAGGTCCTGTAGAGGTCCTGCAGAGGTCCTGCAGAGGTCCTGCAGAGGTCCTGTAGATGTCCTGCAGAGGTCCTGTAGAGGTCCTGTAGAGGTCCTGTAGAGGTCCTGTAGAGGTCCTGCAGAGGTCCTGCAGAGGTCCTGTAGAGGTCCTGCAGAGGTCCTGTAGAGGTCCTGTAGAGGTCCTGCAGAGGTCCTGCAGAGGTCCTGCAGAGGTCCTGTAGAGGTCCTGCAGAGGTCCTGTAGAGGTCCTGCAGAGGTCCTGCAGAGGTCCTGCAGATAGAGGTCCTGTATAGGTCCTGCAGAGGTCCTGCAGATAGAGGTCCTGTAGAGGTCCTGCAGAGGTCCTGCAGAGGTAGCAGAGGTCCTGTAGAGGTCCTGTAGAGGTCCTGTAGAGGTCCTGTAGAGGTCCTGCAGAGGTCCTGCAGAGGTCCTGCAGAGGTCCTGCAGATAGAGGTCCTGTATAGGTCCTGCAGAGGTCCTGCAGAGGTCCTGCAGAGGTCCTGCAGATAGAGGTCCTGTAGAGGTCCTGCAGAGGTCCTGCAGATAGAGGTCCTGTAGAGGTCCTGTAGAGGTCCTGTCCATCTTCATTGTGAGATAAATAAGCCTATCTTATCTTATCTTTTAGGAGCTGCTGATTTTTATCCCCAAAATCTTGTGGTGCCAAAACCAGACTCCCTCTGGCCCCTGGCCCCTGACCCCTGGCCCCTGGCCCACACGGGTGTATTGAATGTTTTGACCCGGTCCAGACCAATACTGTGCACTGTACATTTTCCACTGTAGTTTTTTTCAACACACCTAAAATATGCAGAATACACAGAATCCTCCCCACTAAACAATCGCTAAAATACCGCTTATAAACGGGTGAGACTTACTGTTCTGTTTTCTTACCGCGGCGGTGGGGAAGCCATGTCTTCATCATAGACCTTCATGTTGTATTAGCCTAGCTTCGCAGGTTTGGTTGTTGACTAACTGTTCCCATCGGCTTTTAGCCTCAGCTCTTCTGTGGCTGTATGATTCTTGGTCCTACCTCCACTGTTTCTCTTGAGAATGGTGCTTTAACTATCTACAAGTACAGTGCCTTGCGAAAGTATTCGCCCTCTTTGAACCTTTCAACATTTCGCCACATTTCAGGCTTCAAACATAAAGATATAAAAATATTTTTTTTTGTCAAGAATCAACAACAACAAGTGGGACACAATCGTGAAGTGGAACGAAATGTATTGGATAATTTAAGTAAGGGATAACGTATATTACGCAGGTCATTATCGGAAAATAAGTACCGACAGGGCGAAGCGGACCCCGACGCGCAGCGGAGGGGTCCGCTTTATACCAACAGAACACACAACATAAACTTCAGTCCACTTTTAGGAATGCCGAAAAGTTTATTTAATGACAGAAAATAAAATAGTTCCCAAAGGCTTTCCCGTGACTATGCTAGTAACAGTTAGGCTAGCAACTTCCAAACTAGAACTCTCTGGAACTGCATGAAAAATGAACACAGAATCCTGAACATCAGCGGTGAGTGACCCATACATAAACCTAACCTAAATCCATAATTCGATCCTCTGCAAATGTGTCCGAAAATGTGCCGTATCTACTTCCGGGTTTTTCTGGATCGCATTTTCTCGCATTACATCAGTGTTTTTGTCATGAAAACGTAAACGGAAAATTCTGAAAACTTCCGTTCACTTGTATTAAGACTGGATATGTATAAAGTATTCTCCGATTAACATTTAAGTGTGTTGATTGATAGGTATTTATGTTTAATGAGCGTGGCTAGCTCCAGAGTGGCTGGAACTACTCCACGCATCTGAAAGACAAGCAGAGAGTGCGTTGCCAAAGGGCAGTGGTCATTATTGTTTTGAGAGGTCCGTTATAGAAAATAATGACCGGTAGAACGTTTTGAAATTACATTCAAATCAATGGAGCGTTCTACTGCTGCTGTGAGGAGCCGTGTAATGAACTTTTTTAACAAATAAAAAACTGAAAAGTGGGGCGTGCAATATTATTCGGCCCCCTTGCGCTAATACTTTGTAGCGCCACCTTTTTCTGCAATTACAGCTGCAAGTCGCTTGGGGTATGTCTCTATCAGTTTTGCACATCGAGAGACTGGAATTCTTGCCCATTCTTCCTTGCAAAACAGCTCGACCTCGGTGAGGTTGGATGGAGAGCGTTTGTGAACAGCAGTCTTCAGCTCTTTCCACAGATTCTCGATTGGATTCAGGTCTGGACTTTGACTTGGCCATTCTAACACCTGGATACGTCTATTTGTGAACCATTCCATTGTAGATTTGGCTTTATGTTTTGGATCATTGTCCTGTTGGAAGATAAATCTCCGTCCCAGTCTCAGGTCTTTTGCAGACTCCAACAGGTTTTCTTCCAGAATGGTCCTGTATTTGGCTCCATCCATCTTCCCATCAATTTTAGCCATCTTCCCTGTCCCTGCTGAAGAAAAGCAGGCCCAAAGCATGATGCTGCCACCACCATGTTTGACAGTGGGGATGGTGTGTTCAGGGTGATGAGCTGTGTTGCTTTTACGCCAAACATATCGTTTTGCATTGTGGCCAAAAAGTTCCATTTTGTTTTCATCTGACCAGAGCACCTTCTTCCACATGTTTGGTGTGTCTCCCAGGTGGCTAGTGGCAAACTTTAAACCAGACTTTTTATGGATATCTTTGAGAAATGGCTTTCTTCTTGCCACTCTTCCATAAAGGCCAGATTTGTGCAGTGCACGACTGATTGTTGTCCTATGGACAGACTCTCCCACCTCAGCTGTAGTTATCTGCAGTTCATCCAGAGTGATCATGGGCCTCTTGGCTGCATCTCTGATCAGTCTTCTCCTTGTTTGAGATGAAAGTTTGGAGGGACGGCCGGGTCTTGGTAGATTTGCAGTGGTCTGATACTCCTTCCATTTCAATATAACTGCTTGCACAGTGCTCCTTGAGATGTTTAAAGCTTGGGAAATCTTTTTGTATCCAAATCCGGCTTTAAACTTCTCCACAACAGTATCTCGGACCTGCCTGGTGTGTTCCTTTGTCTTCATGGTTCTCTCTGCGCTTTAAACAGAACCCTGAGACTATCAAAGAGCAGGTGCATTTATACGGAGACTTGATTACACACAGGTGCATTCTATTTATCATCATCAGTCATTTAGGACAACATTGGATCATTCACGATTGTGTCCCACTTGTTGTTGATCATGACAAAAAACTTAAATTGTATATCTTTATGTTTGAAGCCTGAAATGTGGCGAAATGTTGAAAGGTTCAATACTTTCGCAAGGCACTGTATATGGCTCTGCGTAAAATACGGCGTTTTGAGCAGAGAATTGAGAAGTTTTGTCTGTAGTCTTAATATTTTATTATTTTCATTATGGATGGCCTCTTGAGATGAATCATCTCTTTTTCAAGGGGGTCCTCAATAAAACAAATATGATAATATAAATATTTCCCTTAACTTCCATTTAGTATTTACTATTGTAAATACTTTATTTGCACATTGAAAAGCTCACTGTTACATTTAAGTTAGTCACAGACTTAAAGTTAGATCTGAGAGAGTATTAGACACTGCTTTAAATGAAGTGTTAACTAAATGTGTTCATGTGCACAAAACGTTGGACTTTGTACTGTTTTTGGGTATTTTTGTAGAGAATTTTCTGGTCCGGCCCAGTTGAGATCCAAATAGGTTTTATTTGGCCCCCGGACCAAAATGAGTTTGACACCCCTGCACTAGATCAATATCTTTGCCTCCTTCAGCCATTGTGGGTTGAAATAACAAAACAACGCAAAACAAATCAATTTTCTTTTCTTTCTGTTAACCACATATGTCGGCTGACATCACTCTATCCAATCAAAAGACGAGCCCACTCTGACGTCACTCAGGGCCTGCTAACTGGCCCTAAGGGAAAGAAACAGGTTTGTTTTCATTTACTTTAAAAGCTTCCATGAGCCAGCAAAGTTGATTCTGAAGGCCTAGAGGAAGATCTTGGACCCTGGCAACACATGAAGCTGAACAATGATTGGATAAAAACTCTAACATGAACACCACTACTCCAAATGTCATGTGCATCCAACGTAGAAAAAAATATGAAGCAAAGAATATTGACTATAGAGAACATATTTAAAATGTCTTGGTGTAAAAATATATATTCCTGATAATGTTTAGGCGGAAACGGACGTACAGCAATGCAAGCACAGCTTTGTCTCATACAGGGAACAGACAGCCCTCACTAAGCACATGTTGGGAGGCCTCCCATGATCCCCTGGGATTGGGCAGTGTTCCACGGCTGTGACAGTACCTTGTAGAAAACCTTACCAGGGGGTCTGAGGAATGTGACCCCACGTTAATTGGAAAACAATGTCCGGTCACCCCGGTTTGCCACTCCAAAATACTGTCACAGTTATTGTCATTTCTCGATTGCTCAAGTGGGGAAAAGTATTATTGGAGAGTAAGTAAGTAACCTTTATTTTTATACCGCCTTTTCACTGCAGATCTGAGTCTCAAAGCAGTTTACAATTGTTAATTATGGGCATTTATCTCTCACTCCACACAGAGATGGGAGGGGCCAGTACAGGAGGCGCATCCCAGACATGCCTATTGGACATATTTTTAGTGGTAGGGGAAACCAGAGTACCCGGAGGAAACCTACGCAGACACGGGGAGAACATGCAAACTCCACCCAGAAAGGCCCTGGTCCGACAGGGATTCGAACCCAGGACCTTCTTGCTGAGAGGCGAAAGTGCTATCCACTCAGCCACCGTGCCGCCGCCCGAGAGGAAGTATTCAACATGCAGCGAGGTCGTACTTCCCAGAGCTAGTCCTTAGCAACTAGATTTTCAGATTCATTTATTTGCCATTTGCAGTAAAACCACATTGGAAAAACTGTGCAAGACTACCCTAGTGTGCACCAGACATTTTTTTTTTGTGTGGCTAGTTGCAAATTTTAACTTTGATAAGTTTAAATAACAAGAATATTAAACTGCTCAAATTCTGTCGAGCAAGTACAACACATGACATGACAAAAATAAAGCACACTAACAATTACTGACATTAATATCTTTTCCTTTTTATTAAGACAAGAACTCTTCATTTGTTTTTGTAAAAATGTCTTATTTCCGAACCAATACAAAATGTGTATGGGGATGTGGATCTCCTTTTGTCATCGATATACAGTAATGTTTGCCAAGAAAAGCAGAGAGACAAAAGGTTCAGTCGAAAACAACAGTGCAGTGACGACAATGGGATTAGGGGATTGGGTTAGTGGTGCGTTCACGGACAGTCAGAGAAAGCCACGTCAAGTAAAGAATATTCCATTCGCTACAAACAATACAGCATTTCTAAACGCAAGCGTAGGACACACATTATGTGGTTGTTCCATAGTCAAGGTTGTTTTGAGCTCATTTAGCGCTAATATCTGGAATCTTCTGTACAATCTGTCCCCTTCATAAAACACTCCATTTCAACTGTCTGTCTATAGATAGTGAGATATAACTACTTTCACCCCAACTTCTTAAATCTGTTTTAGAAGTAAACAGTTCTCTCCATGATGTAAATGATTGAGGATTTATAGTTATTTAATTTATACAGAATTGGCAGTGGGACGTGTTTGTATCAGATGTTCCTGATATTTGCGTGGATGGAGCTAAAACACTGTTTTTGATGATTGAACAATGGTCAAAAACTCAAAAATAACATTTTGCATAATATCTGTCCTTTTACACAAAAAACACATTTTCTAGACAATTCAAGTAACACATATATATAAGCATTTTTGCGACAAGTCAATAGTGATCTCATTGTGATGCGTTGTGCGCTGGCTCATGTCGGGGCAAAATTCTACCTGAGATGTATAGGTCAAAACCTGTCAGACCTGAGAAAAGACTGAAGGACACAAGGTGTAATGTTGTGGAGAAGGTCAGGGAGCACAGTGTCCAAATGTCTTTATTGGAGGTTCTTTTATGAATTCCTGCAATTTCTACATATTTCGTCAGATACACGGTGGGAGTATGGCCTCAGGATGTTTTCAGACCAACAACATACAAAGGAAAGCAAGTTATTTAATTATATTTAGATTAAATCAAATTAATGATTTAGTTTTCTTCATTTACATTTTTTAATTGTATTATAGATGTTTTTATTACATTTTGAACGATCCACATTATTCACTGACAGATAAAACATAAAACTTAATTTACGGCATAATTTAATTACACCATGACAACATAAATAAATTGGTACCTAATAAATTGTACATTTTGACTCGCGTTAATTTACCAAGTGGTGCAATCGCTTAGACTTAGTCTACGAAAGGTCCGATGCAAGAGAAGGTTGAATTCTGTGAAACTGGATAAAAATGAAATGAAAGTAGTAATTTGAGAAAAACATCTGATATTAATAATATTGAGATGTTTCGAGTCATTTTGAGACCTCTTCTTGATTATGTGTAATACGTGATTCAGATGACCACCTTTTTGAAGCTTTTTACGATCTTGACAGAAAGTAGGAAATGAAACCGAATATATGCCCAAAGTCAAAACAGAAGCAGGAAGTTGGTGGATCGTAGTCATGGCAACTGAGATCCTTTGTCGATGTATATTTTTATGATCATCATGAAACGACTGTTGCTAACTCTTTGTAACTGTATTTGGTAAAGTCTATAACAGACATGAAAAATGCAAGGAAACATGAAAAAAACAATGCATTTTGGCAAAATTCAACCTTCTATTTTATGATGAACTACTGACAAAATAAGATTTGCAGTTTTAAACATAGCAGACATCGAGCAAGAACATCAACGCATCAGGAAGATCCAAACTTAGCTGGAGGGAACTCAGTTTGAGGTTCTAATAGTTCCGACCGAACCAATTCAAATGGAAGCCAAATTATGAGATGAGAGTTTTATTCAACATTTCAGAAAATTAGGCCAAAACCTCTTTCACTACGTTTGAAAAACCGCCATACAAACATCCATTTACAGTCCTGCTTCCGCTAGTCAGTTTAGTACGAAGCGCTGATCATTTGCATTGGTAGCATTGACTGGAGTATGCCCCAAACAAAGTAGATCTGTGACAGGTTTAATTTAGTTCTGCGACCAACCCGAAGCTTTCTTAGGCCCTGAGAGATGCTTTGCAATATGACATGTAACCCAAATTCATTACGGACTCGGACCTTGCTGATTTGTGGAAGCAGGACATCAGTAGTAATCAGGGACAGACAGTAAACACAATATTAATAAAAACATAATCTTTGCCCAGATCTATTTCAACACAAGTGTCACTGCAGATATGTCATCACCTCAATAACATTCCAATGTTTATGCTAACATGACATTTGTAACACCGAACAATGGGTATGGAAAACCAACATTGCATCCATGCATGACTATGAGATATTAAAGCTATTTCCAAGTGTTAATGTGACAAGATCCAGCTTAAAGTGAAAAAAACACATTCAATTTTTGCCAATGAAAAGGTGTGGTTGTTTCCAATTTCTCATGACCGTTTAAGCATGCAGTTGTAAATAGCATAATGCAGTTGTAATTAGCATAATGCAACTGCAACAAGCGTGACAATACATTTGGTTAAACAGTTAGCCACAGCTCTGTCAGTTATGAACCAAATTGGACAAATCCAACACAGTTTTTAAGGGAAGGGGTATCTTTAATATCAAGATTTTCAACCACAAAGAGGATGAAACCCAAAAACAACAGGTCTGATTTTAATGAGGGAACTCCAAAGGTGTCTCAACGTATAGGACATCTTTTTTACTGTTCAGCAATGACTCAGGAAGTTCTTGCACATTGCCCACCCCCTTCTTTCCAAATGACTCTATTGTGGACGACATAATGAACCACACCCATTCATCACCAATGCCCTCAGAATGAACCGATCCACAATTACAGTCAGCATAAGTCTGCGATTGGATTTCATTCCCGCTTACGCTTCTTCAAACACGGCGTCTGTCAAGTGTTCTGTAGATGATTCACAAGGCAGGGAATAGAAGCGGTTTTGTACTGTACACACATGCAAAAAACACCCACGCTTTTCAAAATATGTCATGGAAGCCGCAGTCAAGAGATTTGAAGACTATTCCTCCCCCCTACAATGTTTGTTACAAGTTGACAAGATGCACAATGAGTGATACAAGAAAATCCACAAACATGAGAATCCCAGTAAAAACATCTCTTAGTAAAGATTAGTGTATAATACAGAAAAGGAGGGTTCTTAAGTTCTTGGCATTTCGTTCATTGATGCTAAATGATATCAAATGAATGTTGTTATGTCTGGATTATTCCACCGTCTTGTTCTAAATGTATCCCTCGATATTGGACACAAGAAAGATAGATACCAATGGAAAGAATTGCAAGAAGAGCCAGGCCCCGTCAGAAAAGTTGCACCTTTAGAGTAACCAGTAAAATGATACTTTTTATAAATAGGAAGAGCTTGTGTGCATTAAGCTCCAATATGCAACTTGTTCTGTATGAGAAGTCTGCCCTGTAGATTTGAAAGGGGCCAAATTGATTACGTAAATAACTTAGATAACGTTATCAGTTCCTACAGGCCTTGCCAACCTGTTTTGATAATCAACCACATGAATATTACCAAAGTCGAGCCATGGCTAAACGAAATGCCCGTAACTTGTAACTCCCCATAGAAGTGATCAAAAGAGTTGGCTCGGTGTACACTGAGGTTGTCATTGGAAAGATGTATTGTTCGGTAACATGCAAATGACTGGGCTTGCTTAAGGCTGTGTGTGTTCATAGACTACAGAAACTGAGGAGGTGTGAAGACAGGCATGAACCAGTGAGCCAATGGAAGTAGGGTGCTCAAGGAAACATTAGGCCTGAAGGTCCAACAGGTGACGTTTATACAGAATATATATATAGCAACGTTAATCCAGCTGCATGGTCTGGGACGCAGACATAATTTGGGACGATACAGTGGTGGAAGGAAGAACAAAAGTAATAGTGCTTTGATAATCTTTGCTGTTATTAATTTTAAACAATTTGCACCTATCCAATCTTATTCCTAAACTTCTGGCATATTGGAAGTAGCAAGAGTTTGGTCGAGTTAGCCACATTAGCAAGAGTTAGCTCGAGTTATAACATTAGCAAGAGTTAGCTCGAGTTAGCCATAGTAGCAAGAGTTAGCTCGAGTTAGCCATAGTAGCAAGAGTTAGCTCGAGTTAGCCATAGTAGCAAGAGTTAGCTCGAGTTATAACATTAGCAAGAGTTAGCTCGAGTTAGCCATAGTAGCAAGAGTTAGCTCGAGTTAGCCATAGTAGCAAGAGTTAGCTCGAGTTAGCCATAGTAGCAAGAGTTAGCTCGAGTTATCCCATTAGCAAGAGTTAGCTCGAGTTAACCACGTTAGCAAAAGTCCAGTCGATTTAGGATTAGCTTGAGTAGGCCATATTAACAAGAGTTAATTCAAGTTAGCCAAACTAACAAGAGTTAGCTTAAGCTAGCCACATTCACTCACGCAAAAGTTAGGTCGAGTTAGCCACAATTGCAAGAGTTAGATTCCACTAGTTGTAGTTTGCGAATGGATCCCAGACCAGTTTAGTTCTAATGGTCCTTAAGAGTTACAAATGACTGCTGCTGTTATCTCCACAAAAGAAGCCATGTGGTTGCCATCTAGAATCATTTAAAGAAAAAAAACAAATACACAAAATAATAAAGCAAGACGAAACAGAAATGAGGCCTCGACGACACTTTGGAAGCCATGCCTTTTCCTTGAAAGGATAAACTGGGGAGTTCTTCGTTTGTCTCTGCTTAAAGGTCCCCAATATTGAACCAGGTGAGAATATGTGACAGCAACTGTAATATGCCTGAACGGACAATGATTAAAACTCTATTAGCTGATTGCCAATCTTGCATGTTCTTCCCCAGAATCCTTTGTAAAGAGAAACTAGAAGAGTGCTGGGCTAACATTTACTTTTAATGAGGTTCGACAATGACCATTTTAACAATCCGTGCAGTGGCCAAGCATTTGCTCCGAGCCGTTGTTCAATTAACTTGCAATCAGTTGGTGAGAGAATAGTCACGTTAGGAACTTACCAACCAATAAAAAGGGGATATGATCGGTACAATGACGTTCTAAGAAAGCCATGCATTTCACAAAACGTAAGAAGGGGCTCGCGTGAAAGGCTGGCATGGTAGAATTGAGATGATACAGCAAAGTGGATATGCATTTTTAATACCCTCATAAAGCCAACAGTAGCTTGATGAACTTGAGAAATGTTGACAATAAAATGACGGATGAGTCCAAACTAAAAATGCAGAACAAGGCACAGAATTTTCTGCAAATGGTCGAACAAAATCAAACTTGTATACCAGCAGTGAGGGAGGTGTAACGTGAAACTTTCTACAGTGATATCTGGCAGCCAACCCCCGCCCATTTTTGCCGCTTGTTGTCCTTTTGTTTTTATAGGTTTTTCCTTTGTACTTTTTTATTTTTTTTATTTTTTTTAAACACACAAAACATTCCATCTACATCTGCGGACTAGACTAAACAGCGGCTTTGACCCAGGCCTGTCCCGTTTCCCGGAGCCATGTCTCCTCGACGCCAAATCACGAGCCTGAAGCAATATCCCCTCCATGTGTCCTCCATTGTGGGTTTTTCCTCTTTTGTCCCGTACTCAGCAGTTAGTGTCCAGTGGGACGACCGTGCAGATCAAATGTAGTATTCTTTCTTGTCGTCCGAGTTGGAGTGTCCGCCCTCTGCGTTAATGATGGCCGTGTCAGCGTCTGCGGCATCGTCTGCTCCTTTGGCTTCGTGCGTGAAGTACGTGCCTTTGGGAGAGCCAAGAGAAAAAACACGTTATAAAAGTATCATTTCAGTTTCATTTCTGCCTTAAAGCTGAGGTACCTATACTAGGCCGGAACAATATGGACAAAATTACATCTCTTTATCGATAATAAAGTACAGAAGAAACACTGGAACTGCTTTGTATATTATATATTTATACTATGTTTAGATCTAAATCTAACATGGCATGATCTATTGCAGGCACTCAGCTATGAATAATGTAATTTGACTGTGAAAAATCCCAAAACTCGTGTGGAGGCAAAGTGTTTTAAAAAGGTAGAAAACAGCACAGTGCTGAACAGTTTCCTTTTGTGGTGACTCCTGCATGTCAAAAGCCGCAGTAGCTGAGCAGGGCAAAGCCTGATTAGTGCTGTGATGGGAGACCTCTGAGAACACCAGATCCCACAGTGGGGTAGCTGGCTGTAAAAGGACCCTAGGCAGTTCCCCCACAGGATCTAATATGGGTCTGATGTGGGCAAGGTTTACCCATTCACAGCAATGGCTTGTGCTCATTGGTGTAAGCTCAAACCATGGAGGCCAAAATATTACAGGTGAAGCCATTCTGGTCTTCTCTTGCCTCCCGGTCTTGCCAATTAGGTGTCCAGTGTTTTTTTTACACAAGACCAGCTATTGGTTCAATGTCAGCTGAGTGAGGTCTAAGGGATATCTCCATAGGCTGCAGGAGCACCTGTGGTCCACCGAGCTGAAGACTGGCTTAAAATAGCATTAAGCTAGCATTAAACTAGCATAAAGCAAGGCAGATATTATGATTCATCCATGGATGTGTGCCTGAATAACGGTAGTGTTTGGTACATTTACTACCACTCCGTAAGGAGTCAATGAATATTGTGTTAAGAGTAAGAAATCCTTTGGGAAATTTCCCCGTTGTGGGACGAACAAAGTAATATGCAATAATATATATGTTTATGTTTTAAAGTAAGTTATTATTTATTTTCCCCATAGGGAAATTTGTTTGCTGCATTTAACCCCTCCTTCATTGTTGCTCGGGCCTCTTATCAGGAGCAGTGGTCCTGCAGTGGAGCACCCGGAGGAAACCTATGCAGACACGGGGAAAACATTCAAACTCCACTTCATACTGTTTATATGAGATACAATGTTGTCAGATTAAAATTGAATTACATTAAATTAGTATGGTTAATGCATCCACATTGTAAGTCTTGATAAGAACTGTATATTATGCGACCATGTTGGATTTGTAACATAGCCACAGATGAAAATCATCCACTATAATGCTAATGTCGTGGACGCACACCTCTCCCCTTTCTCTACTCCAGACCGACTCGTGGAAATCAGCCTCTGAAATGATGTGGAAAACGCCAAAGAGGCCGGGCGTACCTTCAGATTAACCCTGTCAAATTTGTCACACAAAGATGCAGGAAAATCCACTTCAAACCTCATTTACAAGATTTATTCAGCTCCGATCTTGGCGGCGGCTGATAATGGAGGCAATATTCGGCATGAAAAGAGGACGCAGTCAGTACAATGTTGGAAAATACCAGCTCGTTTTATAAAGAATAGAGAAGACATTTTCAGAAACGAGGGTTTTTATTGTTCTCATGAGTTTTAGGTTGTTTATACCAGTAATAGAGCAGCAATAAGAAAACAACATGTAAGGTTCATTTGTCTAAAAATGTTGCGTGTTTTTGACGGAAAGATTGAGTTCATTGGTTCCAATTGGTTCATTCTCGAGAGGCAGCAAAAAGCCTCCAATTTGTGACACGAGAAGCCCGCCTCCAGGTGATTGACAGGGGGACAAATCAAATCAAAACAGTAAATTAGCGCGCACAGCCTCTCCTGAGTCAACTTGGAGAAAATGTGTTTTTGGGTGTAAATACATGACGACACTATTTGGCCCGAAGATGAAGAATGAGGCGAAAGTTGCTGCACATTCCATTCCGTGAAATCCGTGACAAATCGTTTTTTTTTTGCGAGTGACACTTCACCAAGGACTGCGGATACCATGAAACTGGACTTACTCAAAATCTGATCTAAAAACCAGGTCTTATTCCCACAGATGCTAACGACGAGCCTAGATCTGTACGTACAATGCAGCTAACTTGTCACGTACTACGGTTTACTAAATAATCAGGGTCCATTCATGGGTCGAGGACAAAAGGCTCTATGTGACAGATATTTATTATTAGGGCAGAAGTAAAACACACTTGTAAGCCCATTGCATGTTCATGATACAATACAAGTTACCATAACATATTTCAATGAATTACATTTTTTTGTTACAAGTTCTACAAAATCATTCAGTTCGGTATCCGTCCAGGATCGACTGTTATTCTCAGGTCTGAAATGACTCTGCACCGGTTGGCTTTCTACTTGGAGGTAGTCAGTGTGAGGCTGTCACCAAGAGGGTGCAGGGAGGCGGGCTCACAGGCAAACAAGCACAGATCCACTTGTTTCAATTCAGGTGACATCACTTCTATGCAAGAAATGACTATAATTAGTGTTTTGAGTGGTGTATCACTCAGATCATTATCACACATGCTGTGTGGCATTGGTCCTCGTTCTGTAGCTTAGGTCCTGGATCTACAGCCCGTCCGTCCGTGTGGGAGCGGAGCCCTTTCTCAAATGTGGGTCTCCCAGAGGTTTCTCACTTTTTTACCCGCTGGGTTTTTGTGAGTTGTTTTTTAGTGTTCAATTAGAAGGACTGTGGTGATGATCCAGGACACTTTAACATTCTACAACATTAATGGACATTTATCAACATTCAAGGACCTTAGTCTCTCCATATGGACCAATTAATGTGTATATTTTGTGTTTTAACTGTTGATTCTCTGATCTGTGGTGATTTCAATGGTTTTGTTAAGTCTCTGAGATGACTTCTGTTGTGATTTAGGGCTATACAAGAATACGTTTTTGTTGTTGTTGTTGTTGTTCTTAGAATGGACTGTGGAGAATGGGACCAAACATAATAATTGACAACACTGTATATTCAAGACAAACAACATTGTGAACCGCTCATTTAGTTGATGTTTTGTGTCTTTACCTTTGTGTCTTGCAAAGTACCGTCCAAGAACAATGAGAAGGCACAGCATGGCAAACACAACGACTGCCACCACGCCTCCGATCACCGCGTGGTCCACCGTCCTGGGAGCGCCTTCTCCAGCTCGAGAATCTGTCCAATCACAGGACGGCAAAAAAAGATGGTCAAAGTGGGCTGTAACCGAATGTGCACACGATTCCCCTTCATCACTGCACAGAACCTCACTCCGTAGATTAGAAGACTCAGGTGTCTGGGTGGATAATCCTATGTTATATGTAATTCTTTACTTGTATGTGTATAATTATCATTTTATCAAAGTCCTTAGTCTGTTCTTGTGGCTCATGTGTTCTTGTATTTGATTAATTTGTAATCGTCATCTGGATAATCCTTGGAAAACACAGCATGAGAAAGGGCGGGATGCACTTTAAAAATAGCGCCAAACTCAACTTTCTTCCGTAAATACCCATTAAATCACATCGACAGTCAAGTGTTTATGGACAATATGATTACAAGTGCATTTACAGCTTTTTGCGGAGATTGGAGATAATAAACACACCAAGCTACGGTACGGAGCTAACATTAGCATTTTTACACAAAATAATGAACAAAAACACTCAGAAATAAACCACTAGCCGTGAACAGCTTAAAACGACTCTTATAATGGCTTTTATTACTATTATTTCATCCATCCATCCATCCATTTTCTTCCCCTTAATCCATTTCTGGGTCGGGGAGGGTGGCAGTCAGAGCTGCACCCAGTTCACAGAGCACCAGCCCCTCACTGATCCTCCTGCAGGTGCTGAGTCCACAGGAGCTGAGATCTTTCAGTGGGAGCTTCAGGCAAAGTGGGGTTAAGTGTCTTGCCCAAGGACACAACGACAGCAGTCATCAGTGGGAGTCGTGAAGTAGGTCTTATGGTGGGCTTGAACCCACGACCTTCAGGCCCAAAGGCCAATGCTCTACCAACTGAGCTACTGTCGTCCCTCAAAATCAAGTAAAATCATTAAACACAGTGTGATTCAAATGTAGAAGGATATTTTACAAGGCTGAAATCGATATGGTTTGAACTTGGTTTCCATCCAACATTATAGAATTTGATGTGGTTCTGGGAATAAGACGTACTATCGAGGCCAACGCTGGCTCCACAAATACTTCAGAGTAATGTGGTTTGGACCCAGGAGTCACATCTCAACACAATGCCATTAGCGTTAAAACAAGACTCAAAGATTTCTGCTAATATTTGGGCCCATTATTTAGAAATGGATATCCGTCCCCCGGCCGTTAGTGGCTAATTAGTGTGTGATTGGTGCTAAGTCTGTATAATGGGTTTTCTAATTTCATCAAAAACTGGCACAAGTGAGAAAGTTTGAGGGAGCTGTGTGTGCTTTCCAAGAAATCAAGATCTAATGGTCTTTGGGCATGATTTCCCAGTATTCATTAAACATTGGATTTGTCTTTTTGGCATGAATATAAAAAGGCCAATAGTCAATAGTCAACTACAGGTGCAAAACGACGAAGCTGAGAACAAAGCTTTGCCCACGGGTGCTGAGTGGAGTGCACTCTCGCTTCTCAACAAGAAGTTTCTGGGTTCAAATCCCGGTCGGAACAGGGCCTTTCTGAGTGGAGTTTGCATGTTCTCCACATGTCTGTGCAGGTTTCGTCTGGATACTCCGGTTTCCCCTACCACTAAAAACATGTACAATCGTTCAGGGTGAATGAGTGTGAATGTGGGACAACGGATGGAAATCAGCCCAAGCTACAATCCGGAGTGATGTGTTCATGAACATGTCCAAACCAAATAAACAATAAATGAATCCAGAATGTTGTAGTTACCCAGATGTGTGCACAATGCAGTGTCACGTTTCATGTTCTCAACTCAAAAAAAACTCAGTCTGTGTTACTGAGCATCTCTTCTTACAAGTCTCTCCATGGCCTCCAGCAAAGTATATTAGTGACATATTAGTCCCATATGAACCAGCCCGGACTCTGAGGAGCACAGGGACTGGACTCCTCCTGGGACTCTGAGGAGCACAGGGACTGGACTCCTGTTAGTGCCCAGAGTCAGAACTAAACATGGGGAGGCTGCTTTTCAGATTCATGCTGCTAAAATCTGGAACAGTCTTCCTGAAGATGTGAGACAGGCCTCCTCTCTGACAGTGTTTAAAACCAGGTTAAAGACAGTTCTGTTTAGCTGTGCTACAACTGAGGGATTTTATATTTTTTATCTTTCTTTTTAATGTTCTGTGATTATTTATGATTTTAATGCTTTCTTGTTTTGTTCAGCACTTTGAGTTGCCTTGTGTATGAATTGTGCTATATAAATAAATTTGCCTTTCCTTGCCTTCTTTGCTGAGATAAGCCATCTCACAGCGTTGGAGTTTTTGTGGAGTCAGCAAACCACTGTTTATCTGATTTGTGGTCAACATGGTCAAGAGCATGTACGTGGGGAATGTTCACAAATAACCTGCAGTAATGGAAATGCGCTACTAGCAGCAGATTTGTAAAGGATATAAAGCCCATATATATGTTTATTAGGGCTGGGAGTCGATAAAAATAAAAAAAATCGAATTAATTAGAGGCTTTGTAATTAATTAATCGCATATAAATATTTGACCTGAGAACAGTGAGAAGTAATTCTTTTCACATGGAATTTTAGTTTACCGTTGAATAATGACTGAATACGCTTAAGCAACAACAATATTGTTTATTTTGGTTCAAGTCCAACCGACCAGTGCAATGTTTGCCATTAAGTGCAATACTATATTTAGAAATATCCTTCCCATCTACGGGCCAACGCGGTCACATCAGCTTCTTTGTTTCTGGGTAGCCACGTGAATTTAGTCTGGTTTAGTCTGCAGTATACATACAGTATACAGTATTTATAACACAAAGTGATTTGAATATTTACCACTTAGAAAGTAATCATAGAAATATGTAACTACCGCACAAAAGGCAATCCCTACATTAGAGTCCACACATTTGGAACCCAACCCCAAGTTGGGAGTTGTGGTAACAGGCTGCAGAGATCAGCAGGGGCAGATGGAGACGAGAGGGTGAGTGGTCTGGAGGAAGTTACAGCTGAGCGACACAATTAGTGTGACATATGTGGAGCTGCAGGTAGTCGCAAAGGACCCTGAGCGGGCCAACTCTGTGTTAATTGAAAACCAGTTTGGGTCCATATTTCCCAGAATTCAAAAAGTTTCTTAAAGATTTACAGAGATTGTTTGGGTGTGAGATAATGTACATGGCTTGAACTTTTTCTCATTTGTCATTTACACCCACAAACAACACAACGGAAAAAGTGTTAAACACAAGTCCTATTAAAAATCTGTGAAAACTGCTTTTACAAACTCTCTCAATACAATCTGACAGAGCCCGTGTTCTTCTGAAAACAACAAATGGGCAAAACATTCAGTCTCTAGACTTGTAAAGCCCTTAGAATCATTTATTCTTTATGAAGAAAAACCAAATGTCATTTTGCTTTCACGTTTGTTATGTTGTCTTTCAAAATAAAAAGTTGTACTCGTAGTATTGCAAGGCAGTGTAAATGAATAACAACATTCATTAACAAAATCCTGTCTGTAAATGCTCAGGGAAAACGTGAAAAGCTTGATCTCCAGTAATATTTTCTTTAAGTTGATTTGATTCTGCATTTCCTTGCTCTTGTAACTAAAACCAAATGGACTACTGATCATACGGAGTGACAACCACAATCCTGTCCAAAGCCAACAGTCCTTTTGGCGATCACAGACCAGCGCTCGCGTCTAACTCCAGCTGTCATGTTCACGTCAGCTCAGCTCTGCTCTTTATAATGAGGCCTGGTACAGTCCTGGGAATAAACTCTCTCCAGTCACCTGCCCCAGTCCTGCCGTCTGTAAAGAGACCATTATTACTCACTGTGATTACACATGTGCACAATTATCCAGCGGAAACAGGAGAGCCCAGGAAATGAAGTTGAATTATAGTATTTTCTTATTCAGTGATATTTGCTTAACCTAAAGGGGTATATTCTGCTTATCTGTTGGTATTAGGGATACAAAACCTTCAAACCACAACAAATGTAAATATGTAATAAAATACATCTAACTCGTTCTCAAAACAGTTTGGTTCTAGCACTAATTTTTATAATCATGTATTTTTGGTCTATTTTACATCAACAACTTTTTCAGATAAAAAAGGTGAAATAGAGAAGACCACCAATCAGCCAATAGGCTGCAGAAAAATATGTTCCAAGTCCAAATTGTTTGTTCATACAAAACGCAACATTTTGTAAAAAAGCACATTTAAAAGTGTGTTATGGTTTTACCTTATAAATGACCTGCACAGACCAGTTCAGACCAGTTTCATGTTTAAGTCCAGACTGTCCATAAACTAACTGTCCATAAACTAACTGTCCATAAACTAACTGTGCATAAACTAACTGTCCATAGCCGACTCTCGGGTGCATCCAATTCCTAAAATCAACCGTCTTCCCCTTCACCTCTCTTCCTTATCATTCCTATCGTCATTGGAAGCATAAAATTACCCTTATTGGATTTTAAATCATCTTAAAATGTGTTACATGTATTTTAGCCAAATCTGTAGCAGACTTTAGCAGAGGAACAACAAGAAAGGAGCTTTTTTGATGGAATCGGATGCAGCCAAATTCTGGGCTCACAAGCGCCCCCTACCCTGAGGAAACACAATGTATGACCCATATCCTCTCAACTATAGACATGTTGATTGTAAAGTAAATTCATAACAAACATACTTGGCTTGTGGTGTAGTGGTTAAGTAAATTCTGTTTAGAAATGGTAGGTTTGAATTCATTTTCGTAAAAAGAAATCAACTGATAACAAACAAAAAGATTGACAGGTCCGGAGCCTCGAACAAACCTCAGTGATTCATCGTGCTCTGCCTTCTACATCACTGTCACCCTCTACCGGGAGCTGTTTCTTTCTTCTTCAAAAACAGAACTAATAGACATGGATGAGGATTTGGTGAGCAAATTCATTCACACTAGGATTTACACTGAAGATGTTCAGATGACAGAGCTCAAAACAGTGCTCTGCCCACTCCCCCACAGTGAATATCCAACTCCATGAATTAGACACAACTGCAGATCAAGACAAATGGCTGTCAATGTGTTGGTCCAGTGGTGCACGTCCCCTACACACCGTGTCTTTTGAAGCAGAAAGGCTCACAGAAAGGCTCACAGAAAGGCCCACAGAAAGGCTCACAGAAAGGCTCACAGAAAGGCCCACAGAAAGGCTCACAGAAAGGCCCACAGAAAGGCTCACAGAAAGGCCCACAGAAAGGCTCACAAAAAGGCTCACAGAAAGGCCCACAGAAAGGCTCACAGAAAGGCCCACAGAAAGGCTCACAAAAAGGCTCACAGAAAGGCCCACAGAAAGGCTCACAGAAAGGCTCACAGAAAGGCTCACAGAAAGGCCCACAGAAAGGCTCACAGAAAGGCCCACAGAAAGGCCCACAGAAAGGCCCACAGAAAGGCCCACAGAAAGGCTCACAGAAAGGCCCACAGAAAGGCTCACAAAAAGGCTCACAGAAAGGCCCACAGAAAGGCTCACAGAAAGGCTCACAGAAAGGCTCACAGAAAGGCCCACAGAAAGGCTCACAGAAAGGCCCACAGAAAGGCCCACAGAAAGGCCCACAGAAAGGCTCACAGAAAGGCCCACAGAAAGGCTCACAAAAAGGCTCACAGAAAGGCTCACAGAAAGGCTCACAGAAAGGCTCACAGAAAGGCTCACAGAAAGGCCCACAGAAAGGCCCACAGAAAGGCTCACAGAAAGGCCCACAGAAAGGCCCACAGAAAGGCTCACAGAAAGGCCCACAGAAAGGCCCACAGAAAGGCTCACAGAAAGGCCCACAGAAAGGCTCACAAAAAGGCTCACAGAAAGGCCCACAGAAAGGCTCACAGAAAGGCTCACAGAAAGGCTCACAGAAAGGCCCACAGAAAGGCCCACAGAAAGGCTCACAGAAAGGCCCACAGAAAGGCCCACAGAAAGGCCCACAGAAAGGCCCGCAGAAAGGCTCACAGAAAGGCTCACAGAAAGGCCCACAGAAAGGCCCGCAGAAAGGCTCACAGAAAGGCTCACAGAAAGGCCCACAGAAAGGCCCACAGAAAGGCTCACAGAAAGGCTCACAGAAAGGCTCACAGAAAGGCCCACAGAAAGGCTCACAAAAAGGCTCACAGAAAGGCCCACAGAAAGGCTCACAGAAAGGCCCACAGAAAGGCTCACAGAAAGGCTCACAGAAAGGCTCACAGAAAGGCCCACAGAAAGGCCCACAGAAAGGCTCACAGAAAGGCCCACAGAAAGGCCCACAGAAAGGCCCACAGAAAGGCCCGCAGAAAGGCTCACAGAAAGGCTCACAGAAAGGCCCACAGAAAGGCCCGCAGAAAGGCTCACAGAAAGGCTCACAGAAAGGCCCACAGAAAGGCCCACAGAAAGGCCCACAGAAAGGCTCACAGAAAGGCCCACAGAAAGGCTCACAAAAAGGCTCACAGAAAGGCCCACAGAAAGGCTCACAGAAAGGCTCACAGAAAGGCTCACAGAAAGGCCCACAGAAAGGCCCACAGAAAGGCTCACAGAAAGGCCCACAGAAAGGCTCACAGAAAGGCTCACAGAAAGGCCCACAGAAAGGCCCACAGAAAGGCTCACAGAAAGGCCCACAGAAAGGCTCACAAAAAGGCTCACAGAAAGGCCCACAGAAAGGCTCACAGAAAGGCTCACAGAAAGGCTCACAGAAAGGCCCACAGAAAGGCCCACAGAAAGGCCCACAGAAAGGCTCACAGAAAGGCCCACAGAAAGGCCCACAGAAAGGCCCACAGAAAGGCCCGCAGAAAGGCTCACAGAAAGGCTCACAGAAAGGCCCACAGAAAGGCCCGCAGAAAGGCTCACAGAAAGGCTCACAGAAAGGCCCACAGAAAGGCCCACAGAAAGGCTCACAGAAAGGCTCACAGAAAGGCTCACAGAAAGGCTCACAGAAAGGCCCACAGAAAGGCCCACAGAAAGGCTCACAGAAAGGCCCACAGAAAGGCTCACAGAAAGGCCCACAGAAAGGCTCACAGAAAGGCTCACAGAAAGGCCCACAGAAAGGCCCACAGAAAGGCTCACAGAAAGGCCCACAGAAAGGCCCACAGAAAGGCCCACAGAAAGGCCCGCAGAAAGGCTCACAGAAAGGCTCACAGAAAGGCCCGCAGAAAGGCCCGCAGAAAGGCTCACAGAAAGGCTCACAGAAAGGCCCACAGAAAGGCCCACAGAAAGGCTCACAGAAAGGCTCACAGAAAGGCCCACAGAAAGGCTCACAGAAAGGCTCACAGAAAGGCTCACAGAAAGGCCCACAGAAAGGCCCGCAGAAAGGCTCACAGAAAGGCCCACAGAAAGGCCCACAGAAAGGCTCACAGAAAGGCTCACAGAAAGGCTCACAGAAAGGCTCACAGAAAGGCTCACAGAAAGGCTCAGGCAGCTGTCTGCATAGGGGACTGCGTGGCTGATTCCAGATACCTGGAGCCTCCACACCACACGCTGAAGCTTCAGGAATTATTATGAATTAACAATAAAATACCACTAACCACTAAAAGCTAATTATGTAAAGATCTGCTCATTGTGAGGATGGTGTAAATGTGGTGTGCACTGCAGGACTCTTGGCCCTTGATATTGGAAGTTAGTATTAGTTAGAAGTATTCCTTAGAAGTAAGACATATTAGTCAGAAGTAAACTCGTGAGGACATGAAGTGCATCATGCTGTGACGACGGAACAACGATGAAATGCAGGTTCAACAAAAAGCCACCCAGAGTCACTGTTCTGCTCATGCTGATAATCTCCCAGAGTGCATTCAAGTGCTTTCATTGGTTGTATTTGAAAAACTCTCATTGTTTGGAACATGTTTAAGCCATTCTAATGAAGTTGGAACAACTACAACACTATTGACTTCAGTGGTTTTCAGGAAAATATTACAAATAATAAAAACATGTTCAAACATTGACCAAATGAGCAGTTTGAAGAGCAAATATTTATGTTTACATTTTTTGGAAAAATATTGTTCCCAAAATATTCTTGTTTTTTATGAGCACTTCTCCTTTTATTATTATTTTTAAGATTATTTAATAATTTCCATATTCCATGCTGTTAAAAAAAAAATGTATTGTGGCCAGAATAGGCTTCTCTAAAATGTTCAGTTTTGCGTTATAGAGTTGATCACGGGCAAACACATGTTGACATAGCTAATTAGGTAGCCTGGTCGTACCACACCATAGTACAGATGACATTTCATACTAAGGTCTGGATTTGCTCCGTTGACTCCGTGAACAGGTGGGAGGGATTAACCCTTTAGGCGCCAGACTTTTTTCAAGAAAATATACAATTTTGATTTCAAGATTTCAAAAGGCTATAACTTTAAAATGGTTTGAGATAAAGGCATACTGTAAATTAGAAATATCTTCAGTCTGAACCAAACTTTGGGATGGAAGTTGATTCGTCATCTAATTTGCATATTGTGACGTCATCAAGGTGGCGGCCATTTTGGAAAATGTTAATTATTGTATAAAGACTTCAAAAAGCTGTAGCTTGGGAGTTATTTGAGATCAGGGAATACTATAAACAGTCAATGTGAAATATCTTTAGTATGAAATGAATTTGGGATAGAAATAAATTCCCTGATCCAGATTATAGATAATGTTTTAGCACTGGTTCGCGGCCATATGGAATTGTATTATTTTCAAAGACCTTCAGTGATCAAGACAGCACTCTTTATAGTTTACAGTCATGAAATCTTGAGATTGGTTTCAATATTTCCCTTTCAGAGAAGTAGTGGGCTTACTATTTTTCTCAGTGGAAATGAGGCTCCAGGATTTACCGTTTAGAAACAGAGAAATGAAATGAATGGGCTCAGAACTTGTCAGATCGTCTCAACAACATACAACAGGCTCTTCAACACTTCTGGTCCACTTTTGTGGATTATTTTCTCTCAAGAACTGCCTTGATCCTCATCATCGCTGTTGGTAAAGGCAGTGAACGTGATTAGCGATGTGTTTTTTTCCCGCGGCTCTCCCGCGACTTCTCCCACGTCTCCCGTCTTCCCCGTGGATGTCTACCCCCACTACTTTCTCTCACATGCCCGGTGTTATGATCCCCCTGTCCCCTCCACCACGGCCCCTGCTTGGCGTTCACAGAATGCTTCTACCGCGGCCACACGGAGGACAAGCAGCCGCTGTACAGGGGCTGATTGTGGACTATGGCGCGCGGTCTCCCCGTCACCAATAATGTCCGTGTCTGCTTCACTGGACACCAGTGTGTCTTCCTCCTCTGAATCTGAGTGAGCCAGTACCAGACCAAGTACTTCTCTGGGACTGAAGACCTCGTGAGTAAAATAAAAAACACTCTCTCCCTCTGCTCTGCTCTCGCTCCTCTCAGCTCTACCGCTGCTGCTTCGCCTCCGCGCTGCTGCGCCGCAGGTGTTTTACGAACTCAATTTACTCTAAAACTTTCAATATAACCACACCCACAAATGCTGCTCATATTACAGGCACACATGTCCACTAACCCCTGGTGAAAAGTATTAACAAGATTCTGCACCACATTTTTACATACAGCCTGTTTAAGTGAGCAATGTTGCTTGTCGCAATATTGCGACTTTGGCGCTTAAAGGGTTAACTCCTTTTGCAGATTGAAACGATTGGATCTGAGTTTACTGTGAAGTATGTCGTGCGCCCGAGTGTGTTGTTAGCATTAGCATTTAGCCTAGCTTTAGCCATCTCCTTTGCCGCAAACGGAGCCCGTGGGGAGTAGCGCCAAAATTTATTCCAGCGATTACATTTGCTAAACATTACCCTTGCTCTTACTTACTCTTGATAGAACCAGACCGGATTACTTTGAATTTTTCGCCATCACCAAACTACGACCTGCCAGTTCGACACAAACTCTTGACATCAATCACAACTAACTACAACACCCGCCTCCCGCGCTCTCTGATTGGTCGGTCGAAATACAACCGATTCCAATCGCTAACACAGGGACCAGACCCAGACGTTACATGCAGTGAAATGATGATTGAGCCCAGTGTACGGATGGATAAGGCCAGGCTACTCATTAGGTGAATCAAAATTCAAATTGGAACATTCAACATTGGCTTTTTTGTTTCAAATATGTTGCCTGTGAGAATTAATTTGGCCCGTGGCAATCATTTTCAGCAGAAGAGATTAATCACAATCTGGGGAAAGTTGAATCAGTATGATCAGTACTCATGGGACACAACAGAGCGACATAGGAGCAGATCGGGCGACAGTACCCACCGTGAGCCGCCGGTTCAGTGCTGGGCGAGGTGTCTGGGAGGAGGTGGAGGAGGTGGAGGAGGTGGAGGAGGAGTGCAACACGAGGAACAACATGCAAAAAGAGGTAGGGAGAAAACACATGTAGATATATGTATAAGCAGAGCATCACACAACAGACACAAAGGACACAAGGGGGCGCTGTAAACCCAAAACACAACAGCAGGGCTTGAAAAGACACAATTCAGTGACATTGACAGGAAATGGATCAGATACAACATCACATGCTCCAAACATTCTTTTCTTAATGTCCTCTAAATCAGTGTCTCCCAAAGTGGGGTCCTGCAGGGGGGGCCGCGGGAGGTCATAAAAAAAAGATATATATAATTATTTAATGTTAAATTTATAATGTTTTGTTTGTAATATTAAAATATTTGTGTTCATTATTTGACTTGAATAATTCACTGTAATCATTTTTGTATTACAATGTTTGTAGCAGAGGCTATTTCCCCAAAATAAAATAACCAGAAGAGCCTATTCTTAATGTTGTCTTCTTGGTTATTATTTTGGGGGGGCCACGCAGACCCGTCAGATTTTTAAGGGGGCCTCGGTGTTACTGAGTTTGGGAATGGCTGCTCTAAATAATACCTTTATTCAATTATAATGCAGCATTTTTGTAAATATTTATACAATGTCACAATGTTATACAATGTGGTATGGAATTGAACATAGGATTGTGTAGTCGATTGTTTTCCACTTGTTTACCAACTTATATTTATCTGTGTATCTATGAAGCAGATACTAAATTGTGGGTGCAACTTGCAAGCTAAAAAAAACAGGTGCAATTTCAGAGGGCATGTTAGACCAACTGTTTAATAATAATAATAATGCATCGGTTTTATATAGCGCTTTTTTGGACACTCAAAGACGCTTCACATGTGTCATTATTCTCTCTCTCCAAACACGGTGGTGATAAACTACTATTGTAGCCACAGCTGCCCTGGGGCACACTGACAGAAGCGAGGCAACCAGTCTGTGCCATCGGCCCCTCCCACCACCACCAACCATTCACACACACACCAGACTCATTCTAGGCAATGGGGGTGAAGTGTCTTGCCTAAGGACACAACGGCAGTTTGGCACTTTACAGCCGCAGCCGCCCCACTGTGGCTGGTGTTCCCAGAGGTTAAGTGTCTTGCCAAGGACACAACGACAGTAGTCAGTGGGAGTCGATGGTGAAAGTCTTGAGCGGGGCTTGAACCCACGACCTTCTGGCTCAAAGGCAAACACTCTACCAACTGAGCTACTGCCGCCCAACATCAACATATCAACATACATCTAGGCACATTCCTTACTCTTTCATAAAATGGGTCTAAGTGCAGTGACTGCTGTAGAGCTGTAATCAGCAGTGGTTTTCAAATGAGGAAGTACCAACACTGTATATGTACCACACTGTGCAGACCCAGTCCACCCACAGCAGAACCAGTCTCATTCGTGTCTAAAATGAGACTGATTTAAACAAAATAAGCGTCAGTCTGGAGCTTAACAAAGATAAAATCACTTAATCTCTTCTTTGGTCTGTGTGAGGACTTTGAAGGGAGTGATTTTATCCAGGTCCAGCCTCACATTGTCCTGTATGTGTGCATCGGGACGCAGGCAGCAGACAGGCACACGGAGGAGGGAGAGGCCATGTCTCTAACAAGTATTATTAGTCTTAGGCTTTGTAAAAAAAAATAAAAAATCATGAGTAAACATTTGTTTCTTTTTTATCTGTATTTTCAGAAAAAATGCAATGTGCATCCCTTTTTAGAGAACGAGAGGCAAAAATCACAAGCATTCATTTGCTGCACGTACCCGACCAGGACCTAAGTGGAATCGTACACTTTAAGCCCAGCCCGAGCCTGCCAAGATCTTCAGAGACCAGACCAGAGTCCAGGACAGAGACCAGACCAGAGTCCAGGACAGAGACCAGACCAGAGTCCAGGACAGAGACCAGACCAGAGTCCAGGACAGAGACCAGACCAGAGTCCAGGACTGATACGAGACCAGAGTCCAGGACAGAGACCAGACCAGAGTCCAGGACAGAGACCAGACCAGAGGCCAGGACAGATACGAGACTATAGTCCAGGACAGAGACCGAACCAGAGTCCAGGACAGAGACCAGACCAGAGTCCAGGACAGAGACCAGACCAGAGTCCAGGACAGAGACCAGACCAGAGTCCAGGACAGAGACCAGACCAGAGTCCAGGACAGAGACCAGACCAGAGTCCAGGACAGATACGAGACTATAGTCCAGGACAGAGACCAGACCAGAGTCCAGGACAGAGACCAGACCAGAGTCCAGGACAGAGACCAGACCAAAGTCCAGGACAGAGACCAGACCAGATCCCAGGACAGATACGAGACCAGAGTCCAGGACAGAGACCAGACCAGAGTCCAGGACAGAGACCAGACCAGAGTCCAGGACAGAGACCAGACCAGAGGCCAGGACAGAGACCAGACCAGAGTCCAGGACTGATACGAGACCAGAGTCCAGGACAGAGACCAGACCAGAGGCCAGGACAGAGACCAGACCAGAGTCCAGACCAGAGGCCAGGACAGAGGCCAGGACAGAGACCAGACCAAAGTCCAGGACAGAGACCAGACCAGAGTCCAGGACAGAGACCAGACCAGAGTCCAGGACAGAGACCAGACCAGAGTCCAGGACAGAGACCAGACCAGAGTCCAGACCAGAGGCCAGGACAGAGGCCAGGACAGAGACCAGACCAAAGTCCAGGACAGGGACCAGACTATAGACCGGGACAGATACGAGACTATAGTCCAGGACAGAGACCAGACCAGAGGCCAGGACAGATACGAGACTATAGTCCAGGACAGGGACCAGACTATAGACCAGGACAGATACGAGACTATAGTCCAGGACAGAGACCAGACCAGAGTCCAGGACAGAGACCAGACCAGAGGCCAGGACAGATACGAGACTATAGTCCAGGACAGAGACCAGACCAGAGTCCAGGACAGAGACCAGACCAGAGGCCAGGACAGATACGAGACTATAGTCCAGGACAGAGACCAGACCAGAGTCCAGGACAGAGACCAGACCAGAGGCCAGGACAGATACGAGACTATAGTCCAGGACAGAGACCAGACCAGAGGCCAGGACAGAGACTAGACCAGCGTTCAGCCCATGCCTCACACCTCAGAGAAGCTTGCTCTTGTATCATACATGGAACGTTTAGGAAACCACAGAGTGTAGACTGTGGAGTCCTCAATAATCGGAGGACGTTTGTTTACATCTGCGTGTGCATGCGCCACTCGACAGAGCGGCAAATACTGAAGGATGCGACGAATACTTTTAAAAGACTTGAAATGCACAATATGTAAGCACTTTAACGCGAGAAGATCGGAAGAAAAAATAAAGATACACTGAAAATAAGTATAGGAGACTGTACTGAACAAATCCAAAGTCCAGATGAGACCTGGGATGAGGAAAAACGTTGGTCAGACTCGCCTCTGTCTTGGCACCGATCTGCTGGGAGACATCTATTCTTACTTATTAGAAAACCCGGGACCCTTCACGCAAGAAAAGTTTAAGGCTGGAAGCTTGTTTCTAGAAAAGTTGGGAGATTTATTCCGTGAAACAGAAGCCTGTGCCAGTGTTGAAAGCTGAGGTCAGACCAGGTTGAGTCACTGTGGGATTCACATCTGCTGTGGGGGAGTTTAGTTTAGGTTTATTTCTAGCTTTATTTTGTAGTTTGTCTTCTTTGATGCACTTCCTGTTGATGACCTGCCCCGCCCTCGTGTGTCTCGCCTGTGTCTTGTCAGTCTTGTGTGTTCCTTCACTCCCGGTTCTGTCCTTGTCATTCCTCATCTATTTCAGTTCTTGTCCTCGTTCCCTGTGTTTTTGCTGGATTTGGATTTGTTTTACTTTTATTAAATCAATTATTTTGCAGTTCTGCGGTTTTGGGCTCATTTAAATTTACCCATGTGACTATTACGGAGGAAAATAGAGACATCCTCACTCACTGTGGCAGTAAAACCAGCTAAGTTTTTCTCTCTGTTGATCCCAGAATCCAGGCTTTCTTCTGAGCGTCCGTTCTCCTGATTACCGCAACCATTTCTCGTGTTTTTCGCTGCTCTTTTCAAATTTATCACATCAAAATCCGTAGCTTCAGTGTATTGTTGCTTATTATCTAGGGATCTATCTACAGCATGTCAAGATTTGAGAATTGATGGCTAGTAGGGATGGTAAAACTTGGACTGACTTTTATTTGAAGACATATTTTGGGATTATGCAAGACTCTTTACCGACGGGATTCAGGCTGTTGAGGTATGACATGAGAAAATTGATTTACATTTGGTGGACCTGAATTTTTGCACGAGATACTGAATTGGCATGTGTATATTAGCAAAGCTGGAGTTGGCTGGATGACAGTGAACTTGTTTTAATGATCTTTGAGCTGGTGTTATAATCGCACACTTACTAAAGTCATCAATTGTAGATGAATGGATTTAAATACAATAAATGTATTCTGCAGATTTAGAGCTTCACACCTAGAAGTTTGATTAACATTTGTCACTTAGAACGTTTTTTAAGATCACTTGAAGAAGCCTGTGGTCCGTATTATAATTTCTACAATCTTTTGGTCTGGCGCTGGCACTGGTGAGTAGTCAAATACCCAGATCAATCCAGATGTTGCCCTAGATCTGCACATTTTAAATACAACTGCATTTCATCTCAAGTCAATTGTCACGCAAACACAGCCCTCCCACACCCACTTTTCTCCTGCTCCTCATCATATCTTCTAAATTAATTGATTTAATTGACACCAGTCATGTCCAAACCCGAGGGAAATCGAGATTTCAGCTCATATCTGCAAATGTCACCCCCCTCCCTGTCTGTTCGGGTTGAAACGATGATATGACGTAGCATCAGGAGCAGATCCAAATGAAAGGCTGCATGCGTTAATACTGTACCTGGGTGGCTCTCCAGGAGGGGCGGGGAGGTGGTGGGCATGGCGGTGGTGGTGGTGGTGGTGGGGATGGGGGTGGTAGTGGGGGCATCTGATGAGACACATGACACGACACAACACAAAGGGAGAAACAAATGAGTCAAACAGAAAGATGGCTGTTGGATCAGTGGCGTATCCCAGTTAGAATACTGCAGACTCCAACAGAAAGCAACAGAAATGTGTTCAAAGCATAGACTGGATAACAGGGGTGGACTGTCTGAATGTGAGCTCACTAAGAGTGTTAGTTTTACCCGGAATAAACCGTTGAGTGCTGCCCTGGCCAGCTCCATGGGGGTTAATCTGGAGCCCAACTCTCAGAGCAAAGTACGAATCAGAGGCAAGGCTGGTTTGTTCCAAATTGCAAAATGCAGAGATTTAGTTTTGGTTTACACAAACGTAAGCACAATTAAAACAATAAAACCTCATCAAACATTAAAAAACAAACATTTGTGAGGGTGACTTTGGCGCTGTCCATCCATGACATCATGAAGAGCGTTACAAGGCCGCTCAGGCAATCAGCATTGTAAAACTGTTATGGCTGGATTTGGCCTTTCCTGATCTTTGATGTATGACACTAAGTTCATATTGATTCACATATGAGCTTTACACTGAGCATTGAGCTGAAGTTGGCTGGATGACACGATGACTTTATGATCTCAATGGCTACTTTGGGTTAGCAACAAGCCACATAAAATCACCAGAGGTCCTGTTGGAGGACATCCTAAAGTAACTACTTTGTGCAAAAACAAATGGTTTGCAAGAAAAACACATATCTTTAATGAACCTTTATGTGATTTGCGACTATGGTTAAGTCTCCAATTCCTTTTCAGATCACTTTATCCAACTTGTGCCGACATATTAAGAGGACTATATTGGAAATACACTACAATGCCTCATGAGAACAGTATGAAAGAGATTTAGAGATGATGGAAAGACAAAAAAATAATGAAATAAAACAATCATGCACAAGCGGGTCTTCATGCAGATGTAAGTGGACGAACCAAACCGTCATAATAAAACATCATGTGTAAGAATTAATGAGAGAAAAAATTCTGATATCGTGGTCAATTTGGACATGATTCTCTGCCCCCATGTGAGAAGATGAAAGGTGCCGGTTAACAGTGAAATGTTAGTTGGATAGAAAAAGTTCAGATCTGAAAGTGTGCCCCATCGATTGGACAGGGATGAGGGAGCATTCTGCCACTCACCTTAGTTGAAAGGAAAAGAGAATTTCCAGTTCATGCCGATACAAACTTCTAACTCATTTTTCTGTTCCAAAGTGGATGAAATGTGGGGCTACTGACAAAGTGCCTCAGTCACAAACTTTGAATGACCTCATATATGGGAGCAACCGAGCTCTGACGACACCCAAAGTGCCCCAGAGCGTGGCTTAAAGTGAGCCGGCCCAAAGCTATAGACTGTGATAAATTAAATTGTAATCTACGTCTGATAATGTTTGGTAATTGTATCCATCTACTTTTATTTTACAACCTGCTCAGGGACTACAGGTGTAAATTAGCACTGCTGCTATAACCTGGTACAATGCATCTCTCCTTTTGGCTAAAGTTTATTGTACACTGTCCCTGTAAAAATAAAAACCATCCCATACCATACTGTATATTAGGAGTGGACTGACCGGGTGCTGACGTCAGCCACAGTTTTTGCCAAATGCAGAAGAAGCCAATTTGAACTTAAGCTAGCTGGAGCATTCTCCTTATAAGGGCATGTTTTGTGACAGAGTTAGCTTCGTGCCATAAAGGAGGCAGACGTGTTGCTTAGATGGTTGATAAGGCAAGCTGAAGTTTTCCCTGCGTATAAAGGTACCTCGCTGGTCTATCCTTAAAGAGCTCATAGTTGGATTTACAAAGACGACACCAGGTTCACAGACAGGACTAAACCCTGGAATTTACAAACTGTTACTGAGCTGGGCTGAGCTGGATCCCAATCGGGCTTCAGTGAGCTACATGGTTACATGTTGACTGGGAGCTACATGGTTACATGTTGATTGGGAGCTACATGGTTACATGTTGACTGGGAGCTACATGGTTACATGTTGACTGGGAGCTACATGGTTACATGTTGATTGGGAGCTACATGGTTACATGTTGATTGGGAGCTACATGGTTACATGTTGACTGGGAGCTACATGGTTACATGTTGATTGGGAGCTACATGGTTACATGTTGACTGGGAGCTACATGGTAACATGTTGACTGGGAGCTACATGGTTACATGTTGACTGGGAGCTACATGGTTACATGTTGATTGGGAGCTACATGGTTACATGTTGACTGGGAGCTACATGGTTACATGTTGATTGGGAGCTACATGGTTACATGTTGATTGGGAGCTACATGGTTACATTGTACCGTAAACATAGAGGATGTAGTCGTCGTAGGCCTCGCCCACGGCGTTGGCGGCCACGCAGCGGTACGTCCCGTTGTACGACTTGTTGAGGTTCTCGATGTACAGGTCTCCTCCAGTGATGACCGCGTGGGAGGGGACATCATCATCCACTTTCACCCACTTTACTCTCTGAGGCCTGAGGAAGGATTCAAAAGCCCATATTTTACCTACATGATCCTTCAAATACATTCTTTGGCATTTAAAAGTTGTAAAAAATGTAAACTAAAAGAAATTTTCATTTGTTGATGAGTAACATCAAAAAGTAAAACTTCGTCCATGAGCACTTCACCATTGGGCTTCATTGAGCTACGAGCATCTGACCTCTATATACAGTCTATGATGTGATTATGTCCAGGGGTGCACATGTGTGGTACGCAGGTACGACAAATATCAGAAATGTGTACTATCACTTGAGTTAGTAAGTGCCTTTGCGTACTTTGTTTAACCCGGGTCATTTTTATCGTCTCCGTTCCTCTCGTCTCTTCTCCATTATTTTTATGTGGGCCCTTTTAAAGAATCTCGTGGTAGTTGTCTTACTCCTGCGAGAGTTCCCACCGTCTCCGTGGTAACACTTCCTGAAATAAGCGCGGTGGGTGTGTTGTCGTGGGGAAAGTCGGAACCGAGCAACCTGCAGGAATTTTTTCCGCGATCGAACTTTGTTTCAGAATATACAGTGGGTAACGGATGTGCTTTGGCTACAGGCGCCTCCTACACTTCATGTGCCGTGGTTGTCACACTGTGCATGATCATACAGAGGTGGTTCTGCACCAAGCTAGTAGCTAGCGCTAGCCTTGGCTGCTGGACTCTGGAGCTTTAGGCAGTGTCCATGTCCTGCCCGTGTCTCTAAATTAAAGCTGTGGTACCTACATTTTCCCTTGCCTTAATAATGCATAATGATGTTGGTTGTGGCCAAAAGTAAAATGTTGTGAACAAATCAAACAGGACATTGTTTTGATTTTTGTTTTGTTTTGCATTTTTAGGAAAGAGCCCTGTGAGTCATTATTTGACTTGGATTGAGTGGATTATCTGAGCTCATCTAAACTTTAGCTTTAAAAAGAAGCAAGTATAAAATCTCCATTAAGAACCACACGACAAATGGAGTGAGAACCAAACACCATCTCCTGGTACTCATCTGAGAACCTCACTGAAAAAAACGTGCACAAAAAAAACATGAGAAAAATCCAACTGAGAAACATTTCCCTCACTTCTAACCTCCTCCTTTCTGTCAAAAGAACTGTCTGAATCCTTTCATCATGTTTTGCTCCAATCAGAGGAAGAGGTTGAAATCGATGCTGTCAGCGGACTATTCCACAAAAGTATTAAAGATGGCGGACGCGCCGACCGATCGAACATCTTCTGCTATTTTCATCTGTTGATTAGGAAGATATACAGTAAAATATCTAACACTGAAGCTGTAACAGTGTCATTCAACCACGCCCACCGGTAAACCCTGCACCTTCCCAGATTGTATTTTTGTTGAGGATTGAAAAGAACATGTAGTCTGGCTGGAACATGCTTGTTGTGGTTCTTCAAATTGCTTTTACCCAAATATAAAAGTCTATCTAAATTGAATTGTATAAAATTCCCAAGCACAATGATTATCACACCAAGGAACGTTTAGTAACTACTTTGCAGCAGATTTTTCTACCTACACATTTTTTAAGAATCACAAAACTAAATCAACTGAACATGAACGACTGTATGAATATGTTGGACTCACTGTGGTTTGCCTTTGGTCTGACATGTGAGCTCCAGGTTTTCTCCTTCTCTGGTCAGGCCCTGAGGAAACTCCACCACAATCTTCACTTCGGGCTTGTCTGCAGGATACATCATGCAAGTATAGAGTGACTTTGTGAAATCAGACAAGAACAGGCCGTCTTCTTCATCTTAGAAATCATCTTTTCTACTGACACATTGGGCCGAGAGGGTGGTCCTCTTTTCCACCTCTCTGTCAGAAAAGGTTAATCTAAGAATGTGACAGAGACCAGAAAAAACAAGTGATACAACCACACTGTGAGAGTGAGGAACTTGTTTCTTTACAAACCCCAACTTTAAAAACCACTAGTATGCAATATTTGTAGTCATTTTAGTGTATTGTTAGAGATTGTGAAACCATTTCAAAGGCGCAGAGTGTGGTGGCTTTACAAAGATGCCAAAAAACATTTGCATTTTATCTCCATGTATTTGGATTTTTCGTCTGCAGTGATTGATGTATTCATGTAATTGATGAACAAATGTATCTGCTTTTATCCTGTAGCACTTTGAAGTTTCCTTGAAATGTAATTGTGACGGGGTTCTTGATGGGATTAAAATGAATAAAAATGTCGCATCCAGAGTACTACTCAGGTATTTGTATAAATAATTCCTAAAAGTTATTAAGAGGAGTGCTAAACATGACATAAAACCTGTGAGAAAACTTAATGCATTGGTTTTATATAGCACTTTTTTGGACACACAAAGACTCTTTATATGTCATTATTCATTCACTCCTCTCTGTGGCTACTTCTGGCTCAAACCCACGACCTTCAGCCTCAAAGGCCGAGGCTCTACCAACTGAGCCACTGTCACCCACGTACATATTTACAACATACACATAATACAAACAGATACAATTGTATTTGCTTACGTCAGCCTAAACACTGACACTGAGAGAAGAGGCCTCCTCTTAAACCAACATTCAAACTGAATACTTTGGAAGTTTTCAACATTTCAACGATTGTATATTTCCATAAATATGGATAAAACAGTCAATTTAACCTTCTCACAATAGTTCTCTCTGCACCTGTAGAACAGACTGGTATTTGGCGTTGATGTCATTATTAGGTCAGACCCCACAGTATGTAACGCTTTAGAAAAACAGAAGTTGTATACAGTAAAATCAAATGAGTTAGATTGATTAGCGCACAATACTTGTGTGTGAGTGTGCGTCTGGAGGTGAGACAGCGTCACAGGCTTCGACGGAGAGGCTCCGTCACAGTAATGCAATACAATCAAAATTAAAAGGACCAACAGTCCCATCTAGTGGTATAAATGGCAAATTGCATTCTACTAGATTTCGATCTAAATCCAACATGACGCGGCCTATTGGAGGCCTAATGTATCGTTTGTAAACGTTCTATATATCAGAAGACTTTGAAAGACATTGTAAACTGACAATGTTTGATTCCAGTTATGTAGTTGAACTGAATACTGAGCAAATGGCTGCTATATAGTTTGTAAACAGGGTTTGGTGAAACATCGACCTAAACCCGTTTGGTCTGTAAAAAAAAAAACAATTTGTGTGAAATTGTCTTCATTGATATTATTCCAATGCATTGTTGTCACACTATTAATAAGTCAACACATAAGAGACTGGTGAAAGCTGAGGAAGGAGAAACAACAACAGACCCAGCTGACATTGAAACATGTCTGAATTCCCCCTGATGAGCTGAAGAAAGAGCGTGGTGAAGGTTGGGCGTCTCTGCTCAGACTGCGGCCCCCACGACAGATGGACGGATGAAAGAAACAAGAGCGGTGACAGTAATGACCCCTGTGGAACCCCATACATATACAATAAGCTGCTGCGGGTGATGCATCAAACATTCACAAATAGAAATACAAGATGTGTTTTGAACCGCAGAAATGTTGGGAAGACAAATCAGAGGTTGTGTTGACGTGTTCTGACAGCGAGGCGCATTGACATTCTCTGTGCTGGTATTCTTCTGAACCAGAAACACACTATTGTTACATTCCATTGACCTGGGCTGGTGCTATCAAAGTCTGTTTGTATCTTGGTGTGAGACATGTTTCTTTATGCCGGACAGGAATCTCATGTTTTATTCAAGTTTCTTGGCATGAAGATTGAATTCTCTCTCGCCTTGTACAGGGGGTAGGAATGACAAGAGAACAAACAGCTACAGCATGGGCATCAGCCAACTTCATCACGGCCAGTCCGGGCTACAGACATTCTGCGTCTATCACAATATCGTATGTGCACGTTAGAGCACGGGTGCCAAACTAGAGACAAGCATCAAGAAGAATAACACGAGTAGAACGACAGTAGATTCAACACTCAGACATACAATTATTTTATTCAATAATGTCTCCCTTTGAGGAAAACCAGAATGTAATGTTCCTTTTTAAAGGACAGCCGTGGCTCATTATTACCTCTGCCAGGGGTTTTGTTTTTGCCTTGGTTTGTTTGTCAGCCGGTCTGTCTGTCAGTTAAGAAGATAACTCAAAAGACATTTACATAATATCCAGGATACTTTGGAAATGGGACAAATTATTAAAGTTTGGCTTTTTTAAGCAATAGAAATGGGTTTCTTAGTTGAGGTCTGTGCTATACAAGTTTTTTTTTCTAGTAATATATTTATCTACAACATTTCTACAAAGTAATACATGATTAGTAAGTAAGTAAGTACGTTTTTATTTATATACCGCCTTTTCACTGCAGATCTGAGTCTCAAAGCGGTTTACAATTGTTAATTTTTGGGCATTTGTCTCTCACTCCACACAGAGATGGGAGCGGGGCCAGTACAGGAGGCGCATGCCAGAACTATTGGACATATTTTTAGTGGTAGGGGAAACCGGAGTACCCGGAGGAAACCTACGCAGACACGGGGAGAACATGCAAAGTCCACTCAGAAAGGCCCTGGTCCGACCGGGATTCGAACCCAGGACCTTCTTGCTGAGAGGCGAGAGTGCTATCCACTCAGCCACCGTGCCACTCAGATTAGTGTCCCTGTTAGGTCCCACCACATCCTGGTCACATCGACAGCCCTGATAAAAACACAGAGCAAGTTAGCGATGAAATTATTTTTTCCATATACGTGAAAATACAGCAATGCTGCTGAATTATCTGCATTTCAAAGAATCAAAGTTTACGAACAAAGTAAACATGGGAGTGTTGGGGTAGTAACATCTGCTGTAAGATGACTAAAATCAACTGTATATCATGTACTTTAACTTATGAAACTAAGCTAAAAGTCAGTCTTTGTATAAGACAAGTGAGCCGGCGCATTAGCATTTCAATCAAAGAGCAGTCAGACAGGAACACCTGCTCTGATTGGACCGGTCTTTGATCTTTCTTATATAATGCTTCATGCTAACCTCACTTACTCTAAACCAAGCCTAACAACCACTTTCAACGGTGACGCAACTCCTGCTTTCAGTTTTGAAATGGGGCTATAATTACAAAAATTAGTGCATATTTTACCATTTGTAGCAATAGGGGATGCACCAACACAACCGCCAACAATTGTGTGCGTAAATTTCGAAGTGTGTATATATATATAATGATAGATAGATAGATACTTTATTGATCTCCGTAGGAGAAATTCAGGTGTCCAGTAGCAGCAAAAATAAATAAATTGATCTTTCTAATGTCGAGAGGAACCAGTTGAGGTGGCTCTGGCATCTGTTCCGGATGCCTCCTGGACGCCTCCCTGGGGAGGTGTTCCGGGCACGTCCCACCGGGAGGAGGCCCCGGGGAAGACCCAGGACACGCTGGAAGGACTATGTCTCTCAGCTGGCCTGGGAACGCCTTGGGGTCCCCCCGGACGAGCTGGAGGAAGTGTGTGTGGATAGGGAAGTCTGGGCTTCTCTGCTTTGACTGCTGCCCCCGCGACCCGGCAACGGATGAAGCGGAAGAAAATGGATGGATGGATCTTTCTAAAAAGCTAACAATAGTAACAATACGCAACAGCACTTCACAGCTTTGATTGTTCCATAACCACTTATTGAGTTCTGCTGTAAATGTAGGATAGTCCGTTTGACTCTTCAAGTCTGTACTGAGCTCGTTCCATTCCTTTATTACTATACAGTGCCTTGCGAAAGTATTCGGCCCCATTGAACCTTTCAACTTTTCGCCACATTTCAGTCGTGCAGTGCACGACTGATTGTAGTCCTATGGACAGACTCTCCCACCTCAGCTGTAGTTATCTGCAGTTCATACAGAGTGATCATGGGCCTCTTGTCTGCATCTCTGATCAGTCTTCTCCTTGTTTGAGATGAAAGTTTGGCGGGACGGCCGGGTCTTGGTAGATTTGCAGTGGTCTGATACTCCTTCCATTTCAATATAATTGCTTGCACAGTGCTCCTTGAGATGTTTAAAGCTTGGGAAATCTTTTTGTATCTAAATCCAGCTTTAAACTTCTCCACAACAGTATCTCGGACCTGCCTGGTGTGTTCCTTTGTCTTCATGGTTCTCTCTGTGCTTTAAACAGAACCCTGAGACTATCAAAGAGCAAGTGCATTTATACGGAGACTTGATTACACACAAGTGCATTCTATTTATCATCATCAGTCATTTAGGACAACATTGGATCATTCAAAGATCCTCACTGAACTTCTGGACTGAGTTTGCTGCACTGAAAGTAAAGGGGCCCAATAATATTGCACGCCCCACTTTTCAGTTTTTTATTTGTTAAAAAAGTTTAAATTATCCAATAAATTTTGTTCCACTTCACGATTGTGTCCCACTTGTTGTTGATTCATGACAAAAAATTAAAATTTTATATCTTTATGTTTGAAGCCTGAAATGTGGCGAAATGTTGAAAGGTTCAAGGGGGCCGAATACTTTCGCAAGTGTTTCAGGAAACCACTGTATATGAAAATGCTGATTGTGCAAAAGCAGTTTTACACCTGGGTATGCTGCACTGCCCCCTGGTGGAGGCTTGTGTAGTTCTAGTTCAGGGGTCTGCAACCTGTAGCTCGCCATCCCCTTACAGGTAGCTCGCCAAAGGAATTAGAACTTAACAAATACACCCATCCATCCATTTTCTACCCTTTAATCCATTTCTGGGTCAGGGGGGTGGCAGTCAGAGATGCCACCCAAGTCTCATAGCACCAGCCCCTCACTGACCCTCTGCAGGTGGTGAGTCCACAGGAGGACGGCTGCTCTCTGACTGTGAGCATAGCCTGGGGGCTTTGGGCAAAGTGGGGTTAAGTGTCTTGCCCAAGGACACAACGACAGCAGTCATCAGTGGGAGTCGGTGGAGAAGGTGCAGAGGTGGGAATTGAACCCACGACCTTCAGGCCTGAAGGCCAATGCTCTATCAACTGAGCTACTGTCGCCCTTTAACAAATACACTTACATATCTATTACAAGTATGAATATAGGGTTATACAGTATTATGGTGTATTTTATATGTGTTCTCCGAGTTTGGTCGTAATTATTAGATCGACTTTTATTACGACTGCCAAAAGGAGTGGCCCTATGCCTGTTTGTTTGTATAAAAGTAGCTCTCCGATTGAAAAAGGTTGGAGACCCCTGTTTAGTTGTTGCAGCAGATGTGAACCAAACAAAGTGTTCGAGTGTGGCTGGTGAGGTGCTATTTAATATTCTGTGAGCCAATCGTATGGATGCAAATCTTTGAATATTGTCAAAATGTAACAGTCTTGTTTTGGTATGGTAAAATACGGACTATATACATTATATTCTATGTATGTGTATATATATATATATATATATATATATATATATATATATATATAAATACAGTATGTGCGCTGTTGTGCCACTATATATTACCGTGTAAAGCACCGGCAAAAAAAAAAGTTTTGGGCAAAAATGTATGAGTTTAAGTATGTTCGAGGGGTCAGATGTTACTGGTTGAGGAAACAATAAGCCCTACGTCCTGCAGGAGCTTGGGCCTAGTATTACATGATATTCTTCAGACTAATCTAACTGCATACATTTCTCTGAATGGGTTGGTGCCACAGCAGTGTTCCGGAAAAGACCGCTCTCTGAATCTAATCTCATTGCTGTAAACGTGAGTGACTAGTGTGAGGCCTAATGATCTCCTGGAAGTGCGCTCTTTTCCTCCTGACTGAATGGAAAAGCCTGGGCTGCTCTCAGACCACCACGGGCCTCTCTGTGGGTGAAATAGTGCTGAGGCGTAACACAGGGGCCATTATCATTATGCTAACTGAATTATTCCTTTTATTGCACACACACACAGGCTCATAAAGGCACCGGAAAGAGCCTATCCATCTCCCGGCACCTGGCTGACCTTAAAGGGGAACGAGCGACAGTAGAGCTGTTTTGTTCTGGTAATAGTCCAGAGGCAAAAGCTCCAAAAAGCTCATATTGCAAGGGAAGAAGGCTGGTTTCTTTATGGCAATTTTATGAACAATACAAACAGAAAACTTGATACAATAGAAAAATTGTGTCAAAGTTTGAGTCTTTTACGTGATTTAGAATTTGGTATGCCATGTTTTAGAATGTGTAATAATGTCTTTGTTGATCAAACATTATGAATCCACATCACTTAGACAGAACAGAGCCAGTGCCACGCCCACTAATATTAGTGGGATTACAGCATTTTTTACTTGTGTCAGTTCAAACATCTGCAAACATGTCATCAGGCTGTTGTAATACACACATTTAATGCAGGTCACAGCAGAGTGGAAGAAAGGGGATGACAATCCAAAACGGCTAAAACAAACCAGGACTCACAGACACTAGTCATAACTTCATCCTGATAGCCTGTATATAGTCACAATGACACTAGTCATAACTTCATCCTGATAGCCTGTATATAGTCACAATGAACACTAGTCATAACTTCATCCTGATAGCCTGTATATAGTCACAATGACACTAGTCATAACTTCATCCTGATAGCCTGTATATAGTCACAATGACACTAGTCATAACTTCATCCTGATAGCCTGTATATAGTCACAATGACACTAGTCATAACTTCATCCTGATAGCCTGTATATAGTCACAATGACACTAGTCATAACTTCATCCTGATAGCCTGTATATAGTCACAATGACACTAGTCATAACTTCATCCTGATAGTCTGTATATAGTCACAATGACACTAGTCATAACTTCATCCTGATAGCCTGTATATAGTCACAATGACACTAGTCATAACTTCATCCTGATAGTCTGTATATAGTCACAATGACACTAGTCATAACTTCATCCTGATAGCCTGTATATAGTCACAATGACACTAGTCATAACTTCATCCTGATAGTCTGTATATAGTCACAATGACACTAGTCATAACTTCATCCTGATAGTCTGTATATAGTCACAATGACACTAGTCATAACTTCATCCTGATAGCCTGTATATAGTCACAATGACACTAGTCATAACTTCATCCTGATAGTCTGTATATAGTCACAATGACACTAGTCATAACTTCATCCTGATAGTCTGTATATAGTCACAATGACACTAGTCATAACTTCATCCTGATAGTCTGTATATAGTCACAATGACACTAGTCATAACTTCATCCTGATAGCCTGTATATAGTCACAATGACACTAGTCATAACTTCATCCTGATAGCCTGTATATAGTCACAATGACACTAGTCATAACTTCATCCTGATAGCCTGTATATAGTCACAATGACACTAGTCATAACTTCATCCTGATAGTCTGTATATAGTCACAATGACACTAGTCATAACTTCATCCTGTTAGCCTGTATATAGTCACAATGACACTAGTCATAACTTCATCCTGATAGCCTGTATATAGTCACAATGACACTAGTCATAACTTCATCCTGATAGCCTGTATATAGTCACAATGACACTAGTCATAACTTCATCCTGTTAGCCTGTATATAGTCACAATGACACTAGTCATAACTTCATCCTGTTAGCCTGTATATAGTCACAATGACACTAGTCATAACTTCATCCTGATAGCCTGTATATAGTGTATATAGTGTATATAGTGTATATAGTGTATATAGTGCTGCTGCACAACCACATCAGAGCCAAATTCCACGACCTGCACTCTGCTGTGAACTTTGCAAGATGCAGACCGAGAGCCATTTAGGTTAACATTAAATTAGATATAACTTTCTTAATCCCAAATTAAATCCTTGTGCTAGAGAGCGATCACATCACTTGGATATCACTGTATTTAGGCACTCATAAATTTTGACTTTCCTAGTATGCTTTAAAAGTCTTTATTGGTATGTATCCCCATTAGTTGTCACTGAAGTGACCTCTTGTCTTTCTCACATCACTAAAATACAGAAATTTGCAGTTCAGAAATGAGAAACACACAGATATTAAAATAAATAAAATACATCCAGGACCAGAGGGAATAATACAAATAATGATTATAAAAAAAAATATAGTCATATATATATATATATATATATATATATATATATATATATATGTATGTTATATATATATTATACAGATTGATTTGAATGTAATTTCAAAACGTTCTACGGTCATTATTTTCTATTACGGACCTCTCAAAACAATAATGGCCGCTGCCCTTTGGCAACGCACTCTCTGCTTGTCTTTCAGATGCGTGGATAACTCCGACAGTAGTTCCGGCCACTCCGGAGCTAACCACGCTCATTAAACGCAAATACCAATCAATCAACACACTTAAATGTTAATCAGAGAATACTTATACATTCTTCACACACGTGCACGGAGATTTTCTGAATTTTCTGGTCTTGTTTTCATGACAAAAATACTATTTCTCTGCGTCAAAAAGCGATTGTGAAAAACCCGGAAGTAGTTCCGGTCGCTCAATAAACGCAAATGCCAATCAATCAACGCAATGAAATGTTAATCGGAGAGTGAATTATACATATCCAGTCTTAATACAAGTGCACGGAAGTTTTCAGAATTTTCCGTTTACGTTTTCATGACAAAAACACTGATGTAATGCGAGAAAAGGCGATCCCGAAAAACCCGGAAGTAGATACCGGCACATTTTAAGATACCGGCACATTTTCGGACACATTTGCAGAGGATCGAATTATGGATTTAGGTTAAGTTTATGTTTGGGTCACTCACCGCTGATGTTCAGAATTCTTTGTTTGCAACTGTTGCACTAGCATAGCCACGGGAAAGCCTTTGGGAACTATTTTATTTTCTGTCATTAAATAAACCTTTCGGCATTCCTAAAAGTGGACTGAAGTTTATGTTGTGTGTTCTGTTGGTATAAAGCCGTATAATAAGCGGGATAACGTATATTACGCAGGTCATTATCGGAAAATAAGTACCTTCAGGGCGGAAGCAGACCCCGACGTGCGCCCTGTCGGTACTTATTTTCCGATAATGACCTGCGTAATATACGTTATCCCTTACATATTGACCATATAACCCTGTAGTATACATCCATCCATAGAACATTCGTCAACAGTCCCCAGACTTACATTGTACTTCCAGATGCCTCTGGGCCTGGAAGTCTTTAACCGCAGGATGGTCCACGATGCAGACCACAGGCACTCCGTCGTCTTCCCTGCTCACGGTGAAAGTGAGCTGGCTCGTAACCGTGTACATGCGGTCGTAGGTCAGCTCCACTTTGGGCTTGCCTGGGAAGCAGCATGAAACAAAGAAAGAAAAAAAGAGACAAATTAATCAAAATGGACTACGCAGGACGTAGGGCTTAAAATGGCTACTACTGCATATATTATATATTTAAATATTTTCTACCAAAAATCAAATAAGGATTTTTTTTTAAATATTGTTGCTACTGCTTTTAATGCCTTCTTTTTAAATATAAACCTGTGCCTCTGACCGCAGTTCCTTGTGTGTGTATGTTAGAAATATAATATGGAAAATACCTACATAATACCCACATAATCACATTATTAACACGCTTAATTACTAAATAATATGATGCCAAAGAGGAGTTATGAGCAAACTTTCCATAAAGAAAAGGATGGAAACCCAGATATAAGATTTGTGAAAGGCTTTTCCCCATTAAGCTGCGTTCAGACCGGATCATGCGTTGCGGCGACTTTCAATGCAAAGTCAACGTATGGTGCACCTCCGTGAACACATACTGCTGCTAAAGTCTCTGGAAGGTCTCTGGACACAGAGACGCTGCGGAGCTGCATTATTGGAGAAGAACTTTACACTAAAAGCCACTAGCTTAACTTCGTTAGCATCAAAGTCCGCCCGGTTTTTCCGCCACTTCCGGCGGGCGCCACCACAGGCCAGGACTTCTGGTCTGACCCTGCATCTGAAATTTTGAGAATTTGCGTCTGGTGCGCGCGGAACCTGCGTTCCAGTGTTACGGTCTGAACGCCCCATAACCTGTACCCTGTCTACGTAGGCAATGGGGTACACTGATGTACATGTAAGCAATAACCAATCAAACTGTTTGGTTTTATTGTGACTAAATCACCACTATTTTTAGGTTCATATGGAACACAAATGCCGAATAGAGTAGGTTTTTTAGCGTAGTCAGTCTCCTTATGCTTTGTAACCGTAGTGATTTATCAGAAACGGGGGCAGGCTGTCCAGTGTAGTCCATCAAAGTGCTGCTTTAGATCTTACATCTGGGTTTGAGAGAAAATCAATATTTCATCACTACACACAGATGTCATGCAACTCATTGTAAAATGTAAACACAGCAGCAACATTCAAGAATAAGGTTAACCCGAATCTACAGCTCACATCAAACATGCATAGCCCAAAAAAACACAAAAAAAGCTTCTCCAAAAGCTGAGGTTTTTTCAGTTCAACCTCAATGAATGAAAAGAAAGCACCTCGTTTTAAGGGTGCTGAATCCACGGAGGCTGACGCTTCAAAGAATCTTTCAACAACTTTGCCAACTTTTAGAAATGAGAATGATTGAAGGCTGTTGGAAGATTATACTCTTTGAAAATGTTGGTGAAAAATAAAATGTATGAAATCTTCTGGCTTTGAACTCGTGACCTCGTGAAATTTAGAAAAGAAGCCATGTAGGAGTTATACAACCGGCATGGAAAATGAATGATGTTGTTGTTGGCGTGTTACTGGCAACGGATTGGGATTAGTCGGGTCATGTGTCTCTTTGAAATAAGGTCCATTCTGAATGCAGGACAATACTGAGCTCTGGCCGTGTTTGGGTTTTTTGCTCAAATCCCACGTATTGAGAAATGAGCTGAATTAGTCAATTATTTTTGATTCAGATCTTAAGACACACACTGTGTGCTGTTCCATAATGTTGTATCTGACAATCAAATGTTGGCTCAGGCTCGGGCCTGATTAAACTTTGGGTAAAAGAGGTAAAGGTAAGGATAAACTACGTGCTATCAATTGTATAATTGGAGTAAATGTTTTAAATGTTAATCAGAATAAGTTTTGTGGATCCCTTGTCCCTGTGCTGTGAGAGCTGTGCAGAGCTTTGTCCCGTGCACTCAAACATACGTGTAACTGATGCAAATCTACATTCATCTGTATTGAATTACATTTGAATTATTAATTTAAAAACCTGCACCGGAAACATATTTTACAAATGTTCAGACACATATGTTCAAGGTTTGAAAAGGGGTTGGATGAAGCATTATGCTTATATTAGCCCAACCCTCTCACCCACAACACAATCAAAACAATCCAGTAGAATTTAGAAAATCACATTACAAAATACTACTGTACATTTGACTACAATTTCAATACAATACTACCACCAAACACACCCACACACACACAGGCCCAGACACTCTCTGACCCCACACCTCTCTCCCATCACTCGCTCTGTGCTGAGGGCATCACTCTTGTTCCTCCTTGTATTTTATTAGTACATCTTTTTTAAACAGAGCTTTAAATGGAATCAGATATATACAATTTTTTAGTTCATCCTTTAAGGTGGTCCACAGAGTAACTCCTCACACTGAGACACACACTGACTTTAAGGTGGTCCACAGAGTAACTCCTCACACTGAGACACACACTGACTTTAAGGTGGTCCACAGAGTAACTCCTCGCACTGAGACACACACTGTCTTTAATGTGGTCCACAGAGTAACTCCTCGCACTGAGACACACACTGTCTTTAATGTGGTCCACAGAGTAACTCCTCGCACTGAGACACACACTGACTTTAAGGTGGTCCACAGAGTAACTCCTCACACTGAGACACACACTGACTTTAAGGTGGTCCACAGAGTAACTCCTCACACTGAGACACACACTGACTTTAAGGTGGTCCACAGAGTAACTCCTCGCACTGAGACACACACTGACTTTAAGGTGGTCCACAGAGTAACTCCTCACACTGAGACACACACTGACTTTAAGGTGGTCCACAGAGTAACTCCTCACACTGAGACACACACTGACTTTAAGGTGGTCCACAGAGTAACTCCTCGCACTGAGACACACACTGTCTTTAATGTGGTCCACAGAGTAACTCCTCGCACTGAGACACACACTGTCTTTAATGTGGTCCACAGAGTAACTCCTCGCACTGAGACACACACTGACTTTAAGGTGGTCCACAGAGTAACTCCTCACACTGAGACACACACTGACTTTAAGGTGGTCCACAGAGTAACTCCTCACACTGAGACACACACTGACTTTAAGGTGGTCCACAGAGTAACTCCTCACACTGAGACACACACTGACTTTAAGGTGGTCCACAGAGTAACTCCTCGCACTGAGACACACACTGACTTTAAGGTGGTCCACAGAGTAACTCCTCGCA